>OY757941.1:48643502-49351002 GCA_963585895.1 Sepioteuthis lessoniana | reverse complement strand
GTAAGACATTCATTGGGATGAAGACAGATCTTATCTAAAAGCGATTCGAGCCAGACCTCCAAATATAGTCCAAAGTTTCTCAGAATTTTTTACTCTTGTCTTAGCAACATAAAGCTGGCCATGTGGGAAGTCACTTTTTAAGCAGATGTCAATCTGGGACAGGATTTGTCCCTGTGCTTTGTTTGTACTCATTTTGGAAACTGTTTCTTTTGCATGTTAAAAAGACAGCCCATTCGGCTGGGACTGTCGAATACACCACTGCATCTCAAATTAGTGTCCTGGATATGACATTAAACAATCTAATGGTGAGGCTCTAGTAATGCTGGAGCTTTGGGGAGTGCAGAGTACTCCTTAATTGCCATTGATTCCTATGTCCACTCTGACCTGCAGTTGTAGCATTTGATAGGATCCTATCTATGGATCAAATAGAACTGTTTGACATTTAAACTGAGTACAAACAAATAACATGCTAAACTGAATTGTTAGAAATAGAACTGTTTGATCATTTAACTGTGTGTAAATGACTGATATTTAATTGAATTGTTAATGATACATAGTAATACTTGGAACTATTTAATTTTATTGACTTATTATTCCAAATCATATACATCTAATATATACTGAATTTGGCTTTAAATAACCTTCAATGATTGATATGCCATAAAACCAAACCAAACATCTAAAAGAAAGTTTATCACTGAGAACAATAGGAATATGTGGGACAGATATTCTTTTAAAGTGAGAGGAACAGTAAGACATAGAAAGTGGGTGGGAGACATCCTACATAAAGCTTGTTTGAGCCAGATCTCTAAATATAGTTTAAAACCTTTACAGGCATGACTCTAACAATCCCTTAAAGTTTGCTTTAAATCAGGACAAAAAATGGCAGAACTGTAGCTTTATGGACATTTGATAAATTACAATAAAATGAGAAATGTTTTTTGATCATACGTCATTCCTGAAGATATTAAATTTGAAACAATGTCAAAAATGAAAAAAAGAAACTAACAAAACTCAAGTCATTACCTCCTTGTTTATTCTTTATTTTATTTATCTATTCATTTATTTTTTTCAGAGAGCAGCCACAAGACTTTAATCGTGTTCGTAAAAGGAAAGGAAAGCGGACAAGGTGCACCATTTTATGAGGAAGGGTCACCCTGAAGTGCGAGTGAGAGACGTGACAAGTGGCTTGCAGTGGTGTCTCTCTCTGCAGCAGACACCCTGGAGGCTGTCCTCCTTGTTGATTGGTTCATCTGATCGCCCACCTGACCAACATCTCCACCAATCACATCATTTACAGGCTGTTCCACTGACGGGCACCAAGTAATGTTGTTGTCAATTATTGTTCTTTTAATAGGATGAAGACTGCAATTATTGGCTGCTTAAACATCTCAATTTAAACCTTTTTTTTTTTTCTTAATATTTATTTGTTTATTTCATTTTTATGTATTTTTTAAAATACGAAAGCAGTAGCCATTGTACTTTTCTTTTTTTTCTTTTTTTTTTTTTTTAAAGAAATCACATTTTTCTAAGGGGGTTCAAAATACATTTATGGCTTTTGGTATTTATATTTAGAGTAATTTCGGCAATTTTTCTTGTCTCTGGTCAAAACTGTTGAATTCTTTTGTTTTTAATTTAATTTTTTTTTAATTATTTTTATGCATCTATTTTTGGTTTTTATATGTCCCTGGGTTGTTGCCCCTAAATGGTAACTAGTAGATATATTTGTTTGTTTTTTTATTTAAAAATTTTTTTATACATTTCTTCCTAATTATTCTTTTTCTCAACTGGCCCATAAATAGAATTTGGCATTTCCTGGAGGTGTCTATATTTATTTTTATATGAATTACCATTTTAAATTTTAACAACATGGAAAATAGGACTTGGCAAATGTAGTTACCAACGTTTACACAATAACATATATTAAAGACTCGGATCAGTTCAAATTTCTGCTAAAATATTTTCAAAAATGTTTTAGAAATAGATTAATCCCTAATGATGAAATATTCTATTTCATAAATCATATAAAATCAATCATAAGTTTTAATCAAATGATGATACTAATTTTTATTATTTATAATATGAATTTATTCTATTTAGTACATGATGTAATTTTGAGATGAGTACTGATTCATTTCAAAAACTGTTCAGATTACTGGTCTCTTTTTTTTTTTTTTTTTTTTTTTTTTTTTTTTAAATCTATTATTTTGAGATGAATAATTATTAATCTAAGAATTGTCTGGACTACTGATATTATTTTGTTACTGTATATGTTTTGATAGATCCATTTTACAGTCTTCCTTAGGTATGAAATCCATATTGGAAGAGGATGGGGAGCTTTTTTGTCTGTGTATCCATCAACAGTCTTGTACATCTAAAGAAGGTTCGGAAATAGATTTGCTAACATTTGGTAACAATTTCAAAAAAATGAAATATAATCAGTTGTCTAGATTAGGGGTGGGGAACTTTTTCATATTTAAGTTACTCTGAAATTTATTGTCTATTATATCATTTATTTATATTTAAATCATTATTACTCAATGAATTAATGTTCACAAGAAAATTTATTGTTTAAACTTTTTGTTAATAACTAGTTTAGATTTAATTAATATATACTACTTTAAAAAAGAAAATACTTGAACCTTTTTATAACTTTTTTGAAATTGCTTTTATTTCATTTTTTTTATTATTCTATTCTATTTTATTTTTTTAATTATTAATTTTTTTTTTTTTTTTTTTTTGAGAAAGCATTGTGATATCAAATTGTAAAATAGAAACGTATAATTTCAATTGGACTTTCGACTGTGGAAGGCCACAGAGTATTTAGAAGGCCATAGGTTTCCCACTCCTGACAAATCTTAGAAGGAAAATTAATAAGTAATAATATTCAATTTAATAGAAATAAGGAAAATGTAGCTATGGATAATTAAAAGAGAAAAAAAAAAGAGCAAGAAAACTTGATGAATAGTTGCTTGCTATTACCATCTCATGATATGATTACTGACAGTTAAAATGTAACATGATTGACTGACTTGTTTCTCTCTCTCTCTCTCTCTCTCTCTCAAATGATTTATAATGGGCTACAACAGTATAATATGAGTAATTTTAAAATGGTATGCAAAAATATTTGCTAAGTTTTTACAAATATTTTCTGAAAAACACCTGCCAACAGGTTCTGTGGAGACTCTAAGCATTGGTACACTTCCAATTGCACTTTAATAATTAAAAAAAAAAAAAAAAATCTTTTTAAATAAATAAATGAACTGTTTTTCGTACCAGTGGTTATTGTTCCAAACCAGATAATACATAACTTTTGGGCATTGGCTTTCAGGATGGGCTATATCAATCACCATCTGTTAAATTGATTACTAACTTTTTGAGCCTTGTGCCAGACATGAGTAAAGCAAATAAATCCTGCCACCAACACCACCATCACCACTATTCTGAACATTAAAAACAAATTTTATTCAGGTATTTTTGAAAAAATTTATTCTTAAGATCAGTTGGTTAAAAAAAGGAAAAGACCACAATAATTGAAAATTTCTAAATTACCAAGTTAAAATCAATATTCTATCTCAGTCCCATAATAGTTGTTTCATTTAATGTGTGATATTTATATGCAGAGGTAACAGTTATTTTGAGATAGAGATGGTAAAATATAAATGTTGTTAGGCATAGCATGAATTTTAAGGAAATTTACTTTCTGTCTCCAAATTAAATGGCAATTTGAGACAGTGACAGAATCTAGAAATAGATTTTATTCTTGAAAAAAAGGTATATGTTATCATTGACTACATATCGTATAATAATGTAATATATGCTATAAAAATCTATAAGAGAAATTTAAATAATGATGATATAAAAGTATAAATATTTCTATAGATTGACTTTTTCAAACTAGTTTCATCAAAGATAAAGAAATTTGTCTAAAATTATATATATATATACACACACATACATTCAAACATACATACACTTTGTCTCTGAAATGCAAATAAAAATTGTATTTGTTGTGTTTAGCTATCTTTGAAACAAAATCCCAAATCATACAGTATCTGCTGGGGAAAAAAAAAAAAAAAAAAAAAAAACTTACTAACAGCAGTTTGTGAAAATATCTCACTTACAAATGTTCTATAATTACTGTTCAAGATATCAAACTATCAAGGTGTACTCCTATATACTAAGACATACACTCATACAAATAATGGTATAATTGTTTTAAAAAAATTTGACAGTTAACAGTTTTGTCTAATATATATATATATATATATATATACACACTCATTTCCATCCAACATGATGCTTTTTGCACACACATACATACTTTATAAATTCATACATTGTGTGTACATACACAAATTTACTTAGTATACTCACACATACATAAATTTATACTTAATACACATACATGCGTACTTAAATGCATACTTCACATATACGATACACACACACACACACACACACACACACACACACACACACACACACACACACATATAGATATATGTATAACTTTCTTTTTCTCTTAATAAGGATATATATATATATATATATATATATACCTCTCTTTTTTTTCTTATGTAATAAATGAAAGTAAGAGATCTATCTACCTACGTGCATAGATACAAAATCATCAACATTTCTAATACTCTGGTTGAGAAACATTGTCATCCCTACACACACACACACAGCTTTTGCTTTACAGCATCACTGAACATCTCTCCATCATGCACACACACACACACACATAAGTCTCCTGAACATTTGAGATATTGATCATTTCAGGACTTCCTGTGCTTATACCACTGCTAAAAATCATTTGTATGGGAGACAAATTTCTCTTAAGAATAATTGCTATTCTAAACATTTACAATGTCTTTCATTTGATAAAGTTATGGATATTTTTTTTTAAAAAAAGATTATTTTCTATTATTTTTTTAAAAAAATCTTTTTTTTTTTTTTTTTTTTTCTGTAAACCAGATTTTTCCTCTTGAAAATGGAAACAACTCCAACTTTTATATAAACAAGAAACTATTATTTTTTCTTGAAATCATATTAACAACAGTAAGTTACTTAGAAATATTTTCTACACATAAAATAATATTCAAGAAGAAATAGAAAATACTTTTTCTTTATTTTTTTTAACTGAAAACTAAAATAATTTAACTCATAGGTGATTTAATTAAAATTCTGACCTCATTCAATGATTTTTCTTTTTACATAATTTTGAAAAGTTCATTTGGAAAAAATTTCCTCTTAATGAGGAAATCTGATAAGCATCCTATCAACTGATTGTTGATAGATTTTGAGTACTTGTAAAATATGCTTTATATGATGGATTTTGGCACTAATATTAATTCAATTTGAAACTAGTTGTAAAATATTTTGATATGCATTTATATGTGTGTATGTATAGAATGTTTACATATACATGTGTGTGTTTTTATATATATATATATATATATATATATATATATATATCTATATATATATATATATATATATATATATATCTCATCTTAGTGGTTATTAGCACATAAAAAAAGTGCTTTATGTCTGAACTGAAATCTAAATAAATTAAAAACATTTACCTTTAAAACTGTTCAGTTACTCAGTTTTATGCAGCAAGGCATGACAATCTTCAGGTACCTACTGATCAACTGAGAGATGAGAAAATCAAAATAAAAAAGCCAAATGAACATGTAAACTATAACTGTCTAAAGATTGTAGTGTGTTGCTGGTTGAAACTTGAAATCATGGTTAACAGTTTGAAAGGGATATATATATATATATATATGTGTGTGTGTGTGTGTAAGTGAAAGAAAAATGAAGTGAATCAGACAAATATTTAGAAAAGATAAACAAAAGAAAGGTATATATTTGTTGTGAATGAAGATTTATTTATTATTTATGCTGACTCATGTTTCGACTTTAAATTTGCTCTCATACAAAAGCAAACTATTAAAAATTATTTTAAGTATAAAAATATAAGGCTGAAATAAAATAATAATAATCGAAAAATATTAAGCATTTTAACTGAAGGCTGTCTTCAGAGCAAATGTTTTTGATTTTAGGATTTTATATTTTTCCTGTAATCAAAAACATTCACCCTGAAAATAGATTTTGGCTTAAATGCTTATTATCTTTCTATTATTATTATTTTATTTCATCTTTATATTTTTATACTTAAAATAATTTTTTTGTCCTCGTGGTATAATGGTAAAAGCTCCGGACTGCAGAACCATAGTAAGCAAGTTCAAACTCCAGTCATGCTATTATGTTCACTTTTGGACAAATATCCTTGAGAAAGGTATGAACCCCATTATCCTCCCTGCTATGGGTTAAATAGCATCACTGCTTTTCTTCTAGAAGAATAGCTTTGGCATTAAATAACCCATAAAGGTTGATATGCCATTAAACAAAGAAACCTAAACCGCAAAATAATTTTTTATAGAATACTTTTGTATGAGAGCAAATTTAAAGTCAAAACGCATGCCGACATAAATGATAAACAATAAATAAATCTTCATCCACACCAAATATATATATTTCTTCCATTTTTCTTATATACTATAAACAAGTTTTCTTAAATACTTCAGATAAGTGTTAAAGAAATATTTTTTACTGATTTTTTTTTTTTTTATAATTTTGCACAAAAATTTTCAAGAGTTACTGAACATGATCAGTTATGATTAAATGGACTTTGGGCAATTTCCGGACAAGCTTGAGCCTAACATACTTGTAGTCTTATCCAAAGACTGGAGAAAACCAGTAAAAAGAAAAAAGAATCAAGAAACTTAGTGATTTTTAAGAAAACTTGTATACTTAAGTTTGCTGCTAAATTATAGCTTATATACACATATGTCTCAGTTTTTGTGTGCGTGTCTTTATATATGTGTTTCTGTGTGCATTAGTATGGATGATATTCTTTCAATTTTTTTTCAGTCTTCCCACAATTCAGTGTGAATGTAGATCTAATCTGAATCCCAGTTTCTTAGTTTGTGGAAACTAAAAAATTATGGAATTTGGAATTATGGAAACTAAAAAAAAAATCATCAAATTAATTGACTGACAGTTTCATAAAGTTCTAATTAAGATACGTGTAAAAAAAAACATCTCATATAATTAAGTTGCAAATTTGGTTAGAAATTGCTTTATTCTCTAATTTTAAGTGTATTGCTCTAATGAAAAAAACTCATTACAGTTTGCCATTTTTGCTGTATTATGGTGATATAATGGCTGCCATCTTGAATTTGTGTATGACCATTGCATAGCATCATTTCATATCAATTGTACACAAATTACTTGTATTAAGAACTGTTTCTTAAAGCTATAATTGTTTACTAAGGATTATTATTAGTTACTTGAAACCATATAATTGTTTTAGAATTTTAAAGTTTTTTTTTCTTTAGTAATCAACTACCTTAATCTATTCCTCATTATTGCTTGCTTCAGTCACCGGGTTCTCTGATGAGAAATGACAAAAAAAGGTCTTCTAAAGCTATTCTAAAATTTTGTACATACTATAGGATATTTATATAATTTTTTGCAAATTATTGGTGTTAGATAGGAATGCTTGATATGATATAACTGTTTGCAAACAAATATCAAATAAGAATAATTACTTTAAACCATATAATTGTTTGTAAATTATTAGTATTAGATAGGAATACTTGAAACCCTACAACTGTGTGCAAACAAATAATTATAGACAAAAATGTACAGGGATTCCTTGTGGCTAATGTTGTAAACAAGTACGAACTTTGTTGTAAACTAGTAGAAACTTCAGTCACACTATTATGCTCACTTTTGGACTAATACATTTTGGAAATATATGAACCCCATTATCCCCCAACCTATGGTTTAAATAGTACCACTACTGTCCTTCTACAATGATAGTTTTGGCATCAAATAACCAACAAAGGTTGATATGTCATTAAACAAAGAAACCAGACCAAAAATGTGTGATTCCCTACCCCCCTTCCGTCCAAAAAAAATATTGAAAATATGTTTATTTAGAAATGAATCAAATTTTGACATTAAATATACCACTAAACAAATAAGCCAAACCAAACCATTTTGCAACAATCCCATGATATCAAGCAATACCCATTCTGGAAGCTTTTTAATAGTGTGGAAAGACTGAGCTGTGAGTCTGTCCCACTTACTAAGCTTTCATAACATGTATCTAAAAAGAAAAGTATGTCTACCTAATTGCAGGTTTTATATTAATGTCCTTCTAGACAGATGATTTGACAAAAATTAGAGGTCCATTAATCCCAGCTTTATATTAGAGTTGATGATTTATCAAAATCTTGGAATCTCTCACTTCCAGTGGTCAAATGGCCAGACAAAGCTTCAAAGGTTATATATAGTGTGTTTGTGTGTGTGTGTGTGTGTGTGTGTGTGTGTGTGTGTGTGTGTTTGCACACATACACGAATATAAGAACTTTATTGATAAATAGATAGATAATCTGGTCCTTATGATATACATGGAGTATAGCTTTTGCATAAAGAAATACTTGCTCTTCTGTATTTTCTGAAGATATTGTGTTTCTAAGATGTTTTACTTTGATAAAAAAGAAGAAATTTATGTTGTTTTTTCACTGCTTTACATTATGAGAAAAATTCATAGGATGTTGTTTGTAGATCTTTCTCTCTGCCTGTCTTTTCCATGTTTATTTATTTTTTACTACTCTTTATTATTGGAGTAAAATTTGTATACTATTTTACTTTTGAGAAGAATTTCTTAAAATCCAATCAACAAGACTCAATCCTCATTATAGTGTTGCCTTTTGTGTACTCTACTTCCATTAAAAGTTTATGACACTATTTCATACCTGCTGCAGAATCTTACACTCAAAGCATCTCTGCGAATTATCCATCCCTACATTTTTCATTTTGCCAATGTCTCTAAATATCCTCTTGGAATTTCATCTTGGTAGTTTGTGTTCATTGTATTAACTTCATAAATGTCTTCAGCTTCTTGCATGCCATTAAGAAAAGATTTTCTAAAAAGACAGAAGACACTGTTTTTATCTCACTCTCCAGCTTTCTGAAACCTTTTCTAACATTTTTATAGCATCACAGCTCTTCCTTTGTACCCTATTTACTTATTTGGAAATTATTTCATCTAATTAAAACACATGTAATTTGACGGGTTTATTTTGTAAATTTTTATATAATACACACATACACATATATATATATAATATGGAATATATGTTAAGAAGTTGCAGAAGGTCCTCTTTAAAATAATCTTCTTTTTTTTATTGAAAGGTTTTTTATTTACTGCATAAATGTCTTGAAAATGATTTTCTTTGAAAAAGCAGTCAGTGGGGTTTTTTTGTTTTGTTTTGTTTTAACTATTGAAATTCATTGACAATGGTTTTGGGGGTTTTGGGGTATTTTTTACTAGAGAAATTCTTTGGCAATGATTTTCTTTTTACTAGTGAAATTCATTGGTAATGTTTTTTTATTTATTTATTTTTTTTTTTACAAGCAATTCATTGACAGACGTTTTGATTTGCTGGGGGGTTACTAGAAAAATTTATTGGCAATGATTTTAATTTTTACTAGAGAAATTCATTGGCAATTATTTTTTTAATGAAAAAATGATTTATGCATTTTTTTTTTTTTTTTTTTTTTGCTTTTGAGCAAACTGTCAATGAATTATATATCGAATGGAGAAACCCATTACCATTTGATTTCTTTTAATGGAAAAAAATTAATTTATAATGTTTTCTTTCTTTTTGATGCGTGTGTGAAAAAACAAAAGACACTGTTTTTATCCCATTATCCAGCTTCCTGAGTCCTTTTTCGCCATTTTTATTTCATCTAATGTTATTTACATAATTTCATGTCAGGAGGCAATCCTTAGGCAAGGAATGATAATTAGAGTGCTGTCACTTGATATTGAGCACTATTAGTTTTTGAATACTACTACTAATTAAATTTAATTTTTTAAATTGATAATCTTATATTATTATAGAATGTGTGTGTTTGTGTCATGATATCTGTAATCATGTGTGTGTGTGTGTTTGGGGTTTTTTTTTTTATTCTGCTGTTGTGATTGTTTAGTTGTAATGTTGTTTAATCTTCATTATGGCAAAACTGAAAATTTGTTAAGTGATTTCTGATGAACTAGTGTATTACCAAATATACATATTATTTGGTATGTTGCTGTCATTTGTAAAACAAACAACTAATTCTATACAGTATCAAATTTTACTGTATACTGGCATCCAAGAGGACACCATTATTTTATTTTCTTGGCATCACCAGTTATCCATGCTGGGTGGTTTAGAAACAACATTAATCAGCTTATACCAGAGTACCTTCTTCTCTGGTAAAACCTGTCTCCTTGTCTAAAGAGTAAGAGCTGGTTTTATTGCTTGGCAGTTGGTGCTCTTAAAGGGGAATGTCAATGGAGCTGAGCTGTTTTTGGCACCACTGTAAAAGACTTGCTTCCTGTGGGGTCCTTATATCAAAATGGCCTTGTATCACCTTCCATCATAATGTGTGGGGGTGAATAAATACTCCCATTATTTTTTCCCCTGTCATTGATTTTTTTTTTTTTTTTTGCATTATTGTTTTTTTTTTGCATTATTGTTTGTGTTAGATTTTTTTATTCTTTCCAACTTATGTTTTCTCTTAACCTGCAACCAATTAATTATAATACGACTTATAAACTGACATACAGGGTCAACCAAAAATAGGTTGACAGTAGATTGAATAAATATAATGTACTATCAACCTACTTTTGGCTCACCTTGTATATCTCCAGAGGGAGTTGTTTCTTATAATAATTGTTATTATTACAATTTCTGGAAGGTAACTGTAATAAATTCAACACAAGAGTCCAGTCAGATTCAGATTGAGAGAGAGAGACCTACCACCTTTTTATTGACAAATAACAATGGCTGAATCAGTAATTTTGTTTTCCTTACACAATGACAGAACTGGTTCTTTCAATTTCTTAAAACTCATGAAACAAATAACAACAGTCTCAAAAACTTTATAAAACTAGAAATCACTCGGAGAATATATTTCTCTGTTGACATTGTTTGCACAAAAAGCTAAAGGTTACAAGTCCCAGACTGTCATAAAAAGTTTGTAATGATTATGTATTATAAAAAACAAAGAAACATTAATGAATATGTAACCTCTGTCTAACTAATAATAATATTATTTTAACCTTCTCAAGCCCCCAAAAGATAACCATCCTTTTTTGTCAAAGGTCAAGGTTTATGGAAGAATTAAAAGACAACAGTATACCTTATTGTACAGATTTTTCTATTGTACAGTTTTATAAGCACTCAAAACTTGCTTGCTCTTCAAAACCAAAATCATACATTTTTGCAGTAATTCTAACAAAAAGGCTTACTAATATCAAGTGTGTTGTTTATTTACTGCAGTTCTTTATTGTATACAGATGTTTTCATTATTTATTGATCTAAAAGTGATGACATTTGCAAGTAAGACTTGACAGTTTTTAAACATGTAAAGAAAAAAAAAGGAATCATTTAAAACAGGACTGCCCACACTTTTTCAGCTTGCTAGCTCTTTTTAAAATGACCTTCCTGTATTAAAAAATGCTAAATGTATTTATTTATGTATTGAGCATACTTTATATATACAATATGTTTGCATACCTTTCATCACTTGTGCAAACAAATGATTAATATTGAATTATTATTGTTAGCAGTGCTCAAAACCATTTAACTGTGTGCAAACAAATTAGTTCTGCCTCATTTAAAAATGTTACTTACAAACTGTTCACTTCCAAATTATATATAACACATGTATAAACAGGATTTAGCATTAAATAACCCACAATGGTTGACATGCCATAAAATACAACCAAACCAAACCAAACTTCCATCATTGCATGAAACCTTATGGTACAATATAATAACTGCTGTATGATCTCTTCACACTACCTTTACAATCTATTAGTTGATTGCAATCAATGCATTGGACACTCCTGATTGAAAATATATAATTTTTTCCATAGTAAATTAAGTTCTCATCACGAAAATTGCTAATTTAAACTACAACCACAGTCATGAACTAAAATAAAATATCAGTCGATAAACTTAATGTCAACACCAATGTCATTAAAAAAAAAAGCCTATGCAATCATGTCTTGGATTCTACTGTGACAAACACTTGTAATATTTATTCATCATAGACAAACATGAGGGAATATCTAACTTTGTGTGGGGTTGAAATAATTTTATGATGAACATAAGGAGAAATGAATTCTAGAAAATAATTTTACTGATCTGATACAGAGAAGATAACTGTTAGTTTAAAATTTTAC
This sequence comes from Sepioteuthis lessoniana, assembly GCA_963585895.1. Taxonomy (NCBI): domain Eukaryota; kingdom Metazoa; phylum Mollusca; class Cephalopoda; order Myopsida; family Loliginidae; genus Sepioteuthis; species Sepioteuthis lessoniana. The sequence goes on along the minus strand of OY757941.1, from coordinate 49,338,677 downwards.
ATGTATTTTTAGTCTATTGTCTTGATGGATGAAATCTCTAAATCCCCTGCTCCCTGCAAAAAAAGGGGGGTTCTGGATCCTTCTCAAGATTTAAACAATTGTATCCCTTAAAGAGGGATAAGATCCTACAGACATACACCAAAAATGTCCTGTGTATGACACTAAATTGCATTTGATTGTAAAGGTTCCAGTTTTGAATGAGTGGGGAGTATCCCTTTATTGCCATTACTCCCAGGTCTGCTCTAACCTGAAGTGGTAGTACCTGTTAGGGTCTCATCTATGGGTCAAATAAATATGTTTAAAAATTGTTTTGGATAGGACCATGTGCAAAAAAATAACTCTTAAGAAATAATTACACAAAATATGTGAAAATGAATGTGCAATGAACAGGATTCCCTAACCTTGAAGGCATAAAATAGCCTTAGACAGGTTGACATGCCATTAAAACCAGTCAATCAAGATTTAATCAAACGTTTCTTGGTGTATGACCCACCTTCCCATAAGATGTCATTGAAATTCTTCAAGAACCTTTAGTGATACACATATTTAGTTGCATATAAGATCAAGTCAGTACAAAAATAGTACATTTAATCTTTTGTCTATAATAACTTTTATGTATTCTAAATCAATTGTTTATTTATTGGGTCGCTTTGTTGTATTGAGATACTTTCATAACTCATTATTCTAAAACTGATAATGTTTGGAATGTGATTCATAAACCAAAACTTGACAGTTTTTGTACATGTAAAAAGAAATATAATTTTTTTTTTCCCTTAGTAATTGAAGTCCTCTCTACAAAATTACCAATTCAAACTACAACCATAATTATGAACTAGAAAATAATCAATGTATAACTTAACATCAATACTATTGTCACTAAAAAGACCAAACAATCAGGTTACAGGTTTCGACTCGATTCTGACAAAAGTTTATAAAAATTAATCATCAATGGTACATCATAAAAGAATCAAAAAGAATAATTAAATTCTGTTAATTTTTTTTTTTCAAAGGTAATTAATTCAATAAACACAAAGAGAAAGAAATTTTTAAACCAATTTTATAATGATGAAAATCAGTTCATAGATTTCCAGTTTATAATACGATGGCAACAAAGTAGGTGTGATCAAGGCAAGAGGCAAATGTTTCACTCAGATGTCTCATGAACCTAGTAAAACTTTATTTTTAAGCTGAGAATGGTTATTAACATTGTATGTGTGAATATGACAGTTATTTTCTCTAGTTGATGTTGCCCAATTTATAATTTAGAACAAAAAATCTAATAAAAAAAGATAAAACTTAGTGTGAACACCACCGTCACAAATAAAAAAACTAAACAATCACGTTAAAGGTCTCATATTCTACTGTGACAAATGCTTGTAATAATTATACATCATAGACATATAAAAAAACAAACATGGATGAATATATAATCTCTGTCCAACTTTGTTGGTAGCAGTAGTACATTTTAATTAGTCAAATAAATAATGATTTCAAATTAATTTTATATCAATTTTTACATAGTAAAACAAATAAAACAAAAATTAAGAGGCCCTAATAACATTACGAGTGTAAAAAAAAAAAAAAAAAAAATGAAAAAAATAAATGAATAGATAACAAATATTGAAATAAATATTGTTTATATATATATATATATATATATATATATATATATATATATATATATATATATATATATGTGTGTGTGTTTAAAATAGATATAGAACAATCTCTATTCCAAAATTCTTACAAAGGATAGATAGAATAAATTTTACATCACCCAATAGAAATGTTTAAGATAAACTGCCACTCCTGTTTCGCCTCATGGTTATATAAACAAGCTTCACTTTGGTGATAAAAACAAAAACAAAATAATACTTTTGTTTAAATATTAAACAGTTTTAATTAAGAAATAAACATACACATTACCTTGATAATGGTTCTAATAAGAACCAAAAGCACTCAGCTTACCATAAATGGTTCCTTTGAAGAAATCCTTAATGAATTTCAAGATCATAACATCAAAAAAAAACATTAGGACTCTTGAAAGAAGAAAGAAAAACCTTCAAAATAACTAGGATTGCATTTTATTCAACTAAACTTGTTTGAAGTGTGTGTGTGTGTGTGTGTGTGTGTGTGTGTGAGAGAGAGAGAGATGAACAAAAATAAGACAAACATGAATATTTCATATTATTTACTATTTGTTTGTTCTCAACTAGTGTCAATGTTAAGAGAAAAGTTTTTGTGGAAAAATTTTTTAAAGGACTTGATATGCTAAACGAGAAGTGATGAAAAATTCACTGGTGACATAGCATATCCATTTGTTGAACTAAAATTATTTTCTGGTCAAAATGTATGTATATATAAAGTAGCTATTTAAAAGTTTAACTAATTCAATGGGTGTGAAATAGTTTTCTTGAAGGTTAGAAAAAATTGAGAGAAAATAAGGTTCTTTATTTTCTGGTGTAGTGGTTTTAAGAAATATGTGATATTTCGAGAAACATCAAGTGATTTAAACTACTTGAACTTCTGAATAGTAACTCTGTGTGTGTATGTATATATATATATATATATATATTGTGTACTTGGGCAGCAAGTTATTATCTAAGTATGTTCAGTTAAAGACCGCAGATTGTTTTCTTTTCAAGATCTTCAAGTGGAGACGTTCAAGTCTTGTTATTTTTCTTATGTTTGGGTCAAGGTGGTGGAGAAAAAACTCTCCAAATAAATATGAATAAAACTCACAGCAACAAAAAATCTAACACAAACCTCTGACTATGACCAACAAAATGGTTGAAAGCACTTGGGCTACTATGGGGCTCTTTCTCCACCACCTTGACCCAGACATAAGAAAAATAACAAGAAGACTTGAACGTCTTCACTTGAAGATTTTGAAAAGACAATCTGTGGTCTTTAACAAAACATGCTTATATATATAATATATATATATATATATATATATATATATATATATAATGATGTATTATTTAGAGTGCTCAGTATTGTACAGAGTTGTTATATATATTATGTTGTAAAATGTTACATTTGCAACTCAAATCTATCCCAGACCAGGAAATATATTATTATGTTATATAACACTTATATATGCACACTCAGTTTTATTGCTTGAATAACATAGTACTTGTTTGTACTAAATAGTCAGACAAATTTTCAAACCAGTGTTCAGTAATAAAGTCCATGGTCCCTTACAGATGTCCAAGATAATATTTCCTACCATCATACAAATAAAATCCTAAGTTACATATTTTGAGATTAGGGTTTTTGAAATTTTTACTCAAATGTTTTTTTGTTGTTTTTTTTAAATTCATTTAAACCTTCTCTCAATTTATATAAAAGTTAAAAAAATTCAAGCTATTCCTTTTTTTCTTTTTAAACCAGCAAGGATACCTGGTGTTTCCTCAGAGTAAAATATCTTCAAATATGACAATACAGTTGATCCATATACTTCTAACATTACACAACAAATAAAAAAAAAGGGTCCCTTGATATGACTGAACTTTTAGATATACAAAGTCAGTTCTTTTCCCATTGGATGCCAGTATGAAAAAGTTAAATGACCAACATATAGCTGGCCATGGAAAAAACATAAGTGATATGTGATGGGGAAAAAATCCAAAACCTTGTTTGATAAAAAAAATTCATTGCTATAAATCAGTGTACCATTTGTAAGAATGAAGAAAATTCTGATATAAAAATTCTTTCCAATGTTTAAACTTGGAGATTATGGCTGTTTGACCTTGGATGACTTCCCGTGTCATAAATGGAGCTCCTATAAATCTTCATGCCAAACATGCAAACGGAGGTTTTGTTTCTTAGTACTGATGTATCTTTTTAACTCTTCCCGGTTTCAAATTATTTAGCAATATAAGATCTGTACCAAAAAATATGGATTCAGTGCTGATAATTAATTTCTGCTATCAACATGGCCGTCACTCATGGAGGTAGATGAATGATGGGTACTGAAATTAATTCAAGTGTAGATAACGTGAAACTAACCCTTAATAAGTAAGAACTAGCTTCTTACCCAAGATGATGGCTATTTATACTTATCAAAGGTATACAATTCCAGATCAAGGGAGATAATCATAGATAAGATCATTAGATGTCAGGCCAAGTGATCTTACTTTCTCTGTTAGCTTTGTGTCAGTCATATACTTCACTGCAAATTCATCTAAAATTTTGATTTCAAATCCCCATGAAGGACTCTTCACTCAACCAGTTAATCTAATAGTTGTAAAATCGATGTTACTTGCAGAGTGCACATTTTAATCGACATGTAGTTTCAACTTTTTTTATTAATGTGCATAAAGTGTGGTTACTTTTTAGTGAGGTTGTAGGTGTGCTCACTAAAAATTTGGCTTCCAGTTGAAGAGCCCTTTTTCCAGACCTTGGGCAAGTCATTCATACTCCCTTATTTTTACTGATCAGTACATTTGTATTCTTATAAGACATTTAATATCTCTGTTGTGCATATACCTTTTAAATTTAAGTACCTATTCACTCTTTGTTTGTCATTTCTACCGTGGGTGAGGTAATTTGCTTTTGAGTATTGGAAGAGTTTATTTATCTTTTTTTTTTTTTTTTTCAATTTACCTATTTTTATTTGTTAATTTATTTTTAGCTGACATGTTTATACTTGAGTTTTTATCGTTTTGTTAATGGCAATAAGTGAAAATTTAAAAACAATAGATAAGCTCAGAAGTTGATATAGTAGTCTCTAATAACTATTATAGCAGTCCTTAAAGTACTTGTAGAATTACAGGATTATTTTTTTATTTAGAAATTTGAGGAAAGCAAAATGTTGTAAATGGATTACAGGACATTTATTGCCAATAATTTTCCTTCTTCCAGACTACATTTCCTCATTACACTGGATTAGGATTATTCCTGATGCCTGAGGCAAAGCAAAATCAAGGCCAATAGAGCTAGACAATTTTTACCTCTTCTTGTAGTCATATCAGTGGGGTCTTAGCTGCCTCGTGTGGTGTAATGGTTAGCAAGCTAGACTAGCAAACCATTACAAGAGAGTTTGAGTCTCATTGGGTGCCCCATAAATCTGGCTTTGTGCTCCATCTAAGCAAAAGTTTAGTATATATCTAAATCTGTGGGGCTCCATATTAACTGAATAAATACAACACTACTGCATTACTATGCAATATATTACTTGAAATTGAAGTAATGACACACTCAAATAGACAGAAGAAAATATTGATGATAAATATTCAATTAAGATATCTCTGTAGCCATGGTATACAGTAACTCCATTGATATCCTTTGATGAGATAACTAAAAATTAATAGTAAATGGGGGAAAAAAGAAATTTAATTTCTATAAACACTTTGTCAAAATATTCCTAATAACTTCTTGAAGGATTTGCAAATGGCTCTGAACTAGTCTACTTTTTACAAAGAACTATTTAAATACTTCTATCTGACGTCTTTCCCAAGCAAAAGTAATATGCTTAAAGTTGAGTTGAAGTTAAGAATTTTCACTCAAGGTGACACAAATCTATCCTGTCAAAAGCAATGGCTTCAACTAAACTAAACTAAAAATGATATGTAAATGAAAATTCCAGTTTCACCTGTAATGCTGTTTCATCTTTTTAACTAAGGAATGCCTGGCTAATATTTAATTTTCAAAAATATAAAAATGTTTTTTTTTTTTGTTTTTTTTTCTTTTTTTCAATCTCAGCCAAAAGAATAGAAGAATAGCAAAGGAAATTCTTTGATTTACCATTTAACCTTGTTCATTGTATAACCAGTTAAATTAGAACCAATCAGGCTGAGTAGGAAGGTTGTTTGAGGATCTAGGACACCAAATATTTTAACTGTAACAGATAAGAAAAGAAATGTGTCTGAAAGTGTCCGATACTTTGCTTCTTTATGGTCCTCAAACTGTTTGGTGTTGATACAAATATATTACGATTTTTGCCATTCTTACAATGAATAAATATCTGTGTATAAAAGTGGCTTATTCCAATAGGGGAAATTTTATAACTTTTTTTCTCTTAATGTCCCAGTCATCTACATAAAAAAAAAAAGTGAAAAAGCTAAAGATAATACTAGATGTGCCTTTTCACATTTTGTGAGGAGACAATGTCTATGAGATTATATGACAATATTTCAAATATTGTATAGTGATGTTGCAAGCAACCAAGTGTGTGAGAATAGCAAGCTTGTCGTGAAGCAATGTAGATATCGGCAGGGCCTTGTGTAAAGATGCAGTATGTACTGTGAATTCACTATTAAGGATAAGATACCCAGCAGAATGAGAGAGGAATTTGATATAAAAACCAAATTTGGTGGAGTGTTTATATATTTATTTTAAACAGATATATAGACATTTCACCAAATTTGTTTTTTACGTATTTATTTCTTTTCCAGTTTTGACAATAATAACAGTTTTTGGATTATATCTTAGCAGTCAATGATAGGGTTTCTCAAAGTGGGTTCTGTGGAACCCTTGGGTTCTGCAACATGTATTTTTTTGGTTGATTTTAGGAAATGAATTGTTTAGTTTTGAATTAAATATTTTGTGCTGTAGATGTAAAAATTTAGAATACTCATACAAGTCAGTAACTTCTTGTTATGAAACTAAAAAAATATAAACTAAATATTGTCAACAGAATATTTTAATGACTCTTTGTAAAATGTTAACAGTGGTGTTAAAAAACAAAAAAAAATCCAGAAATTTAGTCAAATTTTTTGGATCAAGGTCATTTCATTCCTGTCATAGGTAAATTGACTTGAACTGAAAATTTTAACTCAGAGTTCCCATGAACATGAAAAATTTGAAAAACCTTGTATTTGGAACTATTTACATCTAGAAGTGGTCATTTAGAATATGAGTTTAATTACCCGCAACTTTAGCCTTTAATTCTCTGTCCATTTGTGTACTTCTAAAGTACATTGTTTGAAAGAAAGGAAAAATATCAACTCAGTTGTGAAGCTTTGGCTCAAAACTAAGCTTGGCCATCTTGACTTTGTCTTTCATGCTTTTTTCATTCTGGGATCAGTCTATTCACTTATTTGTAAAATTTAATGTCGAGTGCTGTTAAGATCTGAATCCTTTGAAATAATAATGTCCACTTCATGTCTGATTATCATAGTTTTTTTTGTTTTATTTTAATGCTGATTTGAAGCTTTAGTAGAGTTACCTCCCTTACACAGTCAATAGCATTGATTACTATTACTGATGTGATAAAATAATGTCTTTTCTAATGATCAAAGGTGAAGTGTTGATATTATGTAATGTATTATGAACATCTTTATATTTAAATTGCTGTGTTTTAATTCAAAAGTTCTCTGATGTATGATGCATCAGACTATTTTCATCTTTTTTTCCTCTTTCGCTCAAATCTTGACATTTTCACTGATCAACCAGGAATGATTCGCCTGACACTAGGAAATTTTATTTATGAAACTATGACCAGCAATAGGACAGTAGCTTTTTTCCGCACCCTAAAGATTTACTGTAGCATATTTGTTACTTTGATTTATAAAGAAGTAGGGACTGGGTTTTAAAAAAAAAAATGTTTTTTTCATTGGGCAAATGCATTACCAATGACATTTTTTAAAACTTGAAAATACATTTTTTTTTTTTTTTTTTTGTTTTTTTTTTTGTTAAATTGGAAAATATTTTACAAATTTTAAAATTTTTCTACTGAATAATGCATTACCCTTTTTTCTTTTTTTTTAAACTATAAAAATGCATTCATTATATCTCTTTTAAAACCAGTTTTTTTTTCTTACTAAAGAGATGCATTAGACGTCTTTTAAAATCAGATTTTTTTTTCTTTTAACAAAAGCAGTATGGATATCTTTTTACTTTAGTTTTTATTTTTGAATGAGCCAATGCATTTCCAATGAATTTTCTTTTTCCTTCATTCAAGAATTTAACTAAAGAAATGCATTATCAATGGGTTTTTTTAATAGAGATGTATTACTTTTTTCTTTCTTTTTTTCTTTTTTTATTATTGAGGAATGCAATATGAATATTTTTAATAATATGTTTTATTTTCAAATGAGAGAAAGCATTACCAATGATTTTTTTTTGTTTTACTAAAGAATATATTAACAATTCTTTTTCTTTTTTTTTCCACGAGATAATGCATAAACCAAGTTTTTTGTTTTTGTATTTAAACCTTTTTTTTACTGCAGAAATGCATTTACCCATGACTTTATAAAACCAGAGAAGGCAATATTTCTTTTCTTTTTTTTTCTTTTTCGAGAAATGCAATGTAAACTTCTCTTGATTTTGTTCTTATCTTTGTTTTATTTTATTTTTTTAGCATTGATTTTTTTTCTCTCCTTGGATAATGCATTAGCCAATATTTACATTAAAAGAAATGCATTATCAAAATTTTTTTTTTTTCAATTGGAAAATGTATTACCAATTGTTTGGGTTTTTTTATGGTAAATACTTTATTACCATTGAATTTATAAAACTGGAGAAATACATTACCTAAATTTGACACACACCACAGACCAAAATGTAGTCTTCTGAATTGAACAAAACTTTTGTGAAATATTATTAATATGGCATAATTTTATTGCAAAATTGAACTCCAATAATATTGCTGTGCAGAAAGACGTTAAATATTATCACTTGAAGTCACCAGCATAGAATAAACTTTGGTATAAATTATCTTATTTTTATTAAAACAAATACATATATAAAAACAAGACCAACTTTTTATTAAAAAAAGTTATCAAATATCAATATTTAATTTTAAAAAATAGGCCAGTGTAGTTGGTGTAATTATTTTTTTGATTTTAATTCTTTATTTTTATTATCCTCAGAATATTATGATCCTCTGCATTTGAAATTCATAAGTTGATATGAAATGTCTTTTTGTTTTCAAAATTATCACTTTGTTTTAACCATGCTTTGTAATTCAAATCTATCATCTCAATCGACTCTCCTACGGTTCTTTTATTTATTTATTTATTTTATTTCTATTTTTTTATATTTTTATTTTTAAAGTATTTTGAAATTGGTAGTGTTACTCGATATATATTCGATTATCTGCCCTTGACCAAAGTGAATTTACACAATACCGGTTTCCATAGTAACAGGCTTCCTTCACAGACTGGTATCAAGGGCAGATAATTAAATGCGTCTCGCGTAACAAAAAGCAAAAGTCATTGATATCGCCTGGCTGATTTGAATAAATATTGAAAAATGAGTATTATTTATGAATGTTATTTTGAATTGCATAATAAAAGCAGTGAGTTATTTTTTTAAAGAATGCTTTCTAACATGGTCAAATTTTTAAAAAATTGAAATGCATAGATTCTTGTAATTGTTGTCGTTGCATCGATTATATCTCACACATTCCAGTGAAGTCATTGAATTATCCCCCTTAGATTAAAAGATCGCTTCTTTCTAAGAAAAAAACAACAAAAACAAACTTAATAAATCTCTTAAAATTTTCAACTCAACATATTCTTGACATAATTAATACATTAATTTCAAAAGAATGTATTTTATTTATTTAAAAAAATTTTCGGATAGTTACTTGTAAATTATATAGCACATCAAAATATTGTTCAATAATATTGTTCCAAGCCACACAAAATAACTGCGACATTATTGTTTAATATTTTGCAATAGTATTGTTAATAATTGCTGAGAAAGAACAATTCTCAGTAATATGTATTTAGTGTCAACAATATCACAAAATCACAGTATCAGTCATTAATCATATCTGATCAATCTGTAATGTCTTGTGCGATACTCTTGCACAGTATTATCATCGGATAATTTTGACTGTGTATTTGTTGTAGGGCATGCATATATTTTTATGTGTAAATATCACTTGTGTTTTTTGTTTTTGTTTTTTGGGGTGGGGGGATAGTTTTTTTTTTGTTTGTTTTTGTTTAGTGCAATATTCTAAACACTAAAACAGGACTTGGTGTCTCAAATCGGCTGTGTTTCTTCCCTCTTCTACTTCTCTCCTCTTCAGTCTCTTTTCCAAAATTTTTTTTTGTACATCTCCTTTCACACCTCCATTTCTCACGGTTCAATGTCTACACATTTAATGGTTCATGCTGACAAGTGGCGTTGCTTTACAATATTCTCATTCCGGTGATCTTTTGTTTTATGTTGATGAATTCAAGAAATAAAGGGAAGCTATTCCAATTTAGCATTGTTTGTCTACCACTGCCCACCAGGAACACCTTGTGTTTTGTAATGGTCAGTGAGTTCAATTACCTTTTGGTTGTCACAATCTTCTGACCTTGTGCAAAACTAAATTAAGATTGATAAATCCCTACATCTGTTAACTTATATACACAGAAGAGGCAGAAGTATATATAATAATAAATAAATATTAGTTTTTGTATATATTTAATAGCATGGATGCTTATTTGCAACCAGTGGTTTTACTCTGTCTTTACACAGCAATCATCAGACAGAAAAGAGAGATTGTGACAATCATAAACTGTTGTTTTTTATATATATATATAGTCTCTGTAGTGTAATGGCTAATGTGCTGAACTGCAACATACTAGTGAGTGAGTTCAAACTCCAGTCATGCTATTATGTTTACTTTCGGACAAATACACTTCATATTGGAACCAACTGACAAAATATTGAACAATTTTTCTAAACTCTAGAACCATTTGGTTACATAATTGAAACTATCCAATCCCAGTTGTGCTCTTAGATTGATCTCAGGTTTATATGCTATTTCTCAAACTTGCATAAAGTGAAAATAATAATACACGAGTGATTAGAAATGTTAATTTGTTTAAAAAAATTTTTTTATTAATAGATATCTAGCATTTAAAAAATTGACTTGGACATTTACAGTGTATGCAATAAATAGAAAAAAACAAATATTTGCAATTTCTGAGAAAAGCATCTGACTAATTTCCCTGATGTCAGTAATAAGATATTGCCCTTAAGTCAGACATTTATTAACCTCAGAATAGACAGAGGGGCCACATCATACTATTCTCATTCTAATGGAATTAGATAATTAAAACAAAATTTTCAGATATATATTTTTTTATGTACGAGGTGGGAATAGCTTTCTCTTATTTCTTGAATTTACCAACATCTAAAAAAAGATCTTTCTCATTTTTTATTTTCCTTTCGGTGATTTTTTTAATGTCTGATTGTCAAAATGCCTTTTCTAAAATTTTCAACATGTTTTTTGACATCATGTAAACAAACATTAAAAAGAATTTTTTTTATTGTGATACATGTATAAACCACAGATGGTTAATTGCAACTGAAAATTGAAAAATATTCTATTTACTCATGGTAAGTCGAGGGGTGTAAGGTCATGTGACCTTCTTTCCATGAAATAAACTTGGAAAAAAAATAACAATTGTCTCTTTAATAACCTCCAGATGATTTTTTTTTTTTTTTTTAATGAATGTGTCCTTTTTTATAGCTATTTTCTACAACATTTTCACTGACTTAATGCTGTCAAAACTTTAAAAAGCTGTGTCCAAAATATGAGGTCAGTTAAAAATTTACCTTTTATAGAGCCTGTAGAGTTTTGGAATTGGCCAACCTGTGTGGCATTTTGTATATTTTTCCTTTTTTTAAAGCTTTTGTTTGTTGGTGGGGTAGAAAGAGGAGAGAAAGGCACACACACACACACTTATATATATATATATATATATATATATATATATATATATATATATATAAGGTACCTGTTGTAGAGCATTGGTTAAGAATCTAGTCTTGCATACTGTTTGTAGTGAAGTGAACTTGATCTTCAGCAGGTGCTCAACAATTAAGATCATGTGCCAGACTAAGCTAATCTTAATGAATAATAATTGAGCCTGCTTAGTGGCTGAGGTAGTTGCATATTTTCCTATGATGCCAGTGATTAGTGTTCAATTCCTGATAAAAGCTATGATTTCAAAGGCTGATTTTCAAGGCAATCAGGCCTTCTTCATTTTTATGATTGGTGCAGCACAATCTTCTTAACCTCCTTCCCATTCTTCTGACTGAGCTTTCTGCTAGATAATGCCCCACTTAATAAATATCCCTCTCAGATAATAATATATAATCATCAGTCCTTTTTCAGTCTATAAATTCTCTGAGATATGGAGAGTTATGAGCATTACCCAGTCATGCTAGCCCATCATGTGTTAGTAGAGGGTTTGAATTTAGTTGTCCTTCTCCTAGACTGGCTGCCCATCAAGGCTAAAAAGCCCAGGCTGCTCTACTATTTTACCTATAGCTGTGTAAGAAAGAAATGGATTCATACATTTATTTTATGTGAACACAAATATGTATTCATTTTGATTATTCTATTTTCCTTGCCAATAATCAATGGGCCCTATCCTCATTTATCCATATATATATATATATATATATATATATATATATATATAAAATTGGTAGATGAATTTACTGAAATTGTCCCAAGCACTTTTGAACCTTTCATAGGCCATTATCAAGGGTTGCTTGCATGTATAAAGAGTATGTTCTTTTTTTTTCTTTTTTTTTTGTTCTTTTTTTATGCTTTGAGGTTTTTGATAACATTGCAAAAATTATGTAAATGCAAAGTTGGATGAAACTGAAATGCCAATGACATCGAACAAATTTAAAAGAGAACACTATCAAGAGAAATAGAATATTATAAAAAATAAATTACTAAAGGCATTTCAAAACATTGATGATGGCTGATGAAAGGTCTGAAAGCCCTCAGGACAAATTCACTTATCAACCTAAAATCAAAACACTTGTCAAGAAACTTGAAAGGATCCTAATAAAATAATATAGACAAAATGTGTCTTTATTATTTAATCAAACATGCTTAAATGAAGAAGGACTACACACACATATACATACATATATATATATATATATATATATATATATATATATATATATATATATATATATTGGGGAAAATTTACACAGCACGCTTCAAGGATAGTTACAGTTATGCTCCACCACACAGAGTTTGAGAAACAGCTTTAAGTAAATAATATATCAGTCCATGTAGATTAAAGCCCAGTCATCTGGGGGGGGTAGAATACACTAATTGTATTTTTGCTGAGAGGTAAGACACCTCTCTCAATGAGTGCCCTGGATATGACACTAAATCATCTAATGGTGAGGCTCCAGTTCTGGAGCTTTGAGGAATGTAGAGTACCCTTTCATTGCCATTACTCCTATGTTGACTTTGACCTGGAGTGGTAATACCTGTTTATGTCCCATCTATGGGTTAATTAGGACTGTTCAATCTGCAAACAATAAATAATGATACTGGAAAGTTCTGGGTCATTTAAAAATAAGTTTACCTACAAACTATTTGTTTATAAATTTTATATATATATAAACAGGATTTGGCATTAAATAACCTATAAGGGTTGATATGCCATAAAATCCTACCAAACAAAATCATATATATATATATATAATATATAAAGAGGATTTGGCATTAAATAACCCACAATTGTTGATATGCCACAAACCTTAATAATTTACAAATCATATACACATATATATATACATATAAAGAGGATTTAGCATTGAATAACTTACAATGGTTGATATGCCATAAAGGATAACAAAATTTACAATTCATATATATAAAGAGGATTTGGCATTAAATAACCTACAATGGTTGATATGCCATGAAACTCAACCAAATCATATATATTTATAAAGAAGATTTGGTATTAAATAACCTACAATGGTTGATATGCTATAAAACCCAACCAACCATGTAGATTATTCAGTAGACACTGTTGATACATCTAAATCAACAAAGTGAGTATGCTATTGAAACCATGTGACTCGGTACTACCAGCTGAATGATGGCTTCCCCTTTAAACTTACCTGAAGAGAATGGTTGCTAAACAGACAACCAGATAAAAAATATAACCTGTTAAAAGGTGAATGAACCATCTTTTAGAGATCAACAGTCATCTAGCATTCAAGTTCCATGAAGTATGAGAGGGTTACTCTTTCCATCAAAAGTTTGTCTAGCCATACACTGCTCCTCCACCATTTTTCTTTGATCTTTCACTGGATCTAAAAAGGGACATCAAACGAGTGAGGCCAGATCTTTGAAATCCCTTACCTACCTAAAATCACTCTGTCATACAAGGTACTTTAAAGGATATCAAGAATGAATATGTATTTACCAAGACAGAAATGAACCATAAATAAAACATTAATTTTTTTCAAAATAGTCTCCTTGGCATTCAACACATTTATTACATTAGGTTATTAAGTGGTTGAAATATCTCTAAAACTCTTCTTCTGATATGGTGTAAAACGGTTCCATTTTATTTCTTTTAATTTCCTGCATGTCTTCAAATTTTAGTCTTGAGATGAATGTTCTGTTTTGGGGGAAAAAAAATAGTCACTCAGAGTGAGGAGACTAGTGAGTATCATGGTTTATTGTATTTCACCCAAAACTGCGGATCAAGAAGTATCAATAATTGACACTGATTTGGCTAGACTTTGTCAAAACATTCATGATTTTATCATGTAAGTTGCTCAGCTGTTAATACATCTTCATTTGAATTTTAACCTCTAAGTTTCATGTGTTTGCACAATCATCAGACAGGCAGATGTGAAGAGTAGCCACTTCTGTTGCAGGAGTTTAAATAACTACTTTTGCAGTGGAGGTTTAAACAGCTTTTTGGAAGGTGCTTTACTACATTGGTAGGAGCATCAGCTGTAGCAATAATGATCAAGATAAAAACCTCTTTTTAAAAAACAAATTGCTCATATTAATAATTTATAAGAACAACTTGTAGCAAGGCATTGCAATTGTTCTATAGTGTGTGTGTGTGTGTAAACAGAAAACGCAGGAAATAGTCTTGCTCATGCGCAAGTTGACAACCGACATATATATATATATATATATTATAGCTTACTTACCAATAAAAAATAAAACTTAACTAAAACACTGAGAAGTCATTAAGGAAAAAGAACCTATTAGTGTGAATAGCAATACTTGTAACCACTCCACAATCTGTAAACAAATGATTAATATTAAATAGAATTATTAAACTGATTTAAAAATGAAATTACCTAGAAACATGGTATTGCAATTGTTCTATAGCGTATGTATGTGTATGTATATATATATATATATATATATATATATATATATATATATATATATATAATCTGAGGAGAAAATCCAAGCGGTAGGATTATCCAATTTGAGTGCTCAATGCCAACAGCTATTGACATATGATTAACTTAGGATTAAGAATACATCAAAACTCAACGTGCAGAGCCAAACATTTTTTTATATAAAAATAAAAAATTCACTTCTTTGGTGTCATTATAAACTTATTTCTGGTCCATGATGACCATCATCAGATGTTATGTGTGTGAGATATATATATATATATATGAAAAAAAATCAGGAAATAATCTTGCTCCTCCACAAGTTGACAGCCATGATAAAAATAAAACCCTCCAGTTGCACTATTACATTCACTTTCAGACAAATACCCTTGGGAAAGGTATGAACCTCCTTATCCTCCCAGTTATGGGTTAAATAGTACCACTACTGTTCTTCTAGAAGAATGTCTCAGGCATTAAATAACCTACAAAGTTTGATATGGCATTAAACAAAGAACCCAAAAATAAAACCTAGCTAAAACACTAAGTCATTAAGAAAAAAGAACCTACTTAGTGGCCAAGGTAGTTGTGTATTTATCATCATGAAGGCATGCTAACAGCAGAGATTCTCTTGACTCTCTCTGCCTTTCTTGTCATTCATTCCTACTGGTCATCACTATTGGTAAGTCCTCTAGACAGCACTCAGTATCTATACCAAGTTGATGAATTTAAGTTTTTGCTGGTCGGCTAATACTTGTGTTTCCATCAAGTGAGAGAACATTGCTTATGAATTTGTACTTACTTCTTCAACAGTTTCCATCATGTCTTGCTTATCTTTCTTGGATGGTTTGCAAGATAGGAGGTAAGTGACTGTACAGCCACTGTTTTCTACAGAGTTGCTTCCAGGATCTGTTTAAAGCAGCACGCAGCATCCTTGCATAGTTCCCATGTAGCTTTTTCTGCGCACATTTCTTTAGTCTTAATAGTGCAATGATACAGCTTGAAAGAATTCTTTTTTTTTTTTCTTTTTTTTTTTTTCTTTTTTTTTTTTTTTTTTGAGGATTAATGTGGAACAAAACAAAACAAAATTTCGTAAAGATTTTTTTTTTTTTTTTTTTTCTCAATATAAAATTCAAAATTTTAAGGAAAATAAAGTTTCCTATAAGTGCAACAACTTTATTACTGGCTTGACAACTCCAGTTAGATTAAGAAAAAACTTGGATTTGTTGTTCCTTTGTTCCTTCTCCTCTTCTCCCCTCCCCCATCACACTTAATCAATCATTCCAATTCATCCACTATTGCATGATGGGAAGGAATCCTTTAATGGATTCTCCCACCACAAAAGACCAAAAAGCTTTGATTCTGACTCAAATTTTTCAAAAAAATAAAAAAAGAGAGAAAAAAATTTTAAAAAATTATATTCTTTAATGTTTTTCATTCTGTCTGAAATCATTCAATAAAACAATTCTGTGAAAAATCATTTTCTTATTGTTGATTTTTAAAAAATCTATTCTGCAAAATCAAGAATTTGTGTTGTTCCATTTATACAGAGTGCAACAGAAATACCACCCACATTTTCAACTGTTACCTGTGTAATGCAAGTGGACAGACATAGGCAAGTAGTAATGATAGCTCCATCTAGCGAATGTCATATTATTTTTTGTTTCAGATACAATCAGTTACAATCATGATTTGGACTGATGCACATGGTACATTTATTGTTGAATTGTTTTTTAAGATTGGTAAATCGGTAATTGCTACACAGAGACTATTTTGTGCTCATTTCATGTTACATCAGAATGTCATTCTGGATAGAATTTTCAACCCATGGCTGTTTTGATTTTTTTATCCAGAACATTATCATTCTGATAAAACATGAAATGAGCAGGTGCCTGTGGTGTAATGGTTATTGTCGTAGGAAATGGAAATGGCGACATGAGTTTAAATCCTGGACGAGATTGATTGCAATTCACATAGCACTAATGCCCTTGGGAAAGGTATGAATCCAATTATTCTCCCTCCAGCTATGTGTAAAATAGTAGAACAGACTGGGTTCTTCAGCTTTGGTGAGGCTACTAGTCTAGGAGAAGGAAAACTCTGAATTCAAACCTGTTAAACTCCGCTTAAAAATTGACCTTGTGTCATATAAAAAAAAATAGTGGAGGTGCCCATGGTGTAGTGGTTATTGTCGTAGGAAATGGACACGGCCACATGAGTTTAAATCCTGGATGAGACTGATTACAATTCACATAGCACTAATACCCTTGGGAAAGGTATGAATCCAATTATTCTCCCTCCAGCTATGGGTAAATAGCAGGACAGACTAGGTTCTTCAGCCTTGGTGAGGCAATTAGTATAGGAGAAGGAAAACTCTGAATTCAAACCTGTTAAACTCCACTTAAAAAATTGACCTTGTGTCATATCCTGCCTGAACAGAGGGGTTAGGTAAATATTTATAACATGAAATGAGCATAAAAATCTCTCTTGTATTCCAATTACAGATTCACCAGTCTTAAAAACCATTTCAACAGCAAACACATGGTGGACATTGGTTCAAACCATGATTGTATCTGCAATTTTGCAGCCTGAGTGTACCTCACATGGTTACAATAATTAGCTAGTTAGATTCATATACCATTGTTTATGAGTTCAATTTTCACCCCTTACTTTTGGTCTTATCCTACATCTAAGCTGAGTAAATCACTGTTTTTCAGCCAGGAGTAGAGTGGAAGTGGAAGGAAAGCACAGCTGTGTCGTGCTCAAGTTTCCAAGTGTTTAATATTCATGAATTAATGCAGTTTTTTTGATGGAGTAGCCTCCCTTATTCAGCTTTCACCTCTTCACTTTATTATTGTTTGAATAATTTCTTATAGTAATAAATGTAGTAAGTTAGCCGACCATAGTCGAGGGCAACCCGAAGGCTCCCTTTTCAATATCTACTTCAGTGAGGTGTAGAGGAAGCAGCTACCTCTTCCTCTTGATTGCTCCACTTTACCCTTGATACATACCTTATAATGCTGAGTGTTAAGCAAGGAAGCATGAAGCACTATTTTTTTGAGTCTTTGGTATGACTCAACCTAGGACTGAACCCCGGTCTCCTGGACCATTGGCAAACACAACCATAAATTTTAACAACTATGCTACCTTGATAGTGGGACATAGAATACACTGATTGTCTCTCATGAAGAGGAATAAAATCCCTCTCTCCACAAAAAAAGAGAGGTGTCCTGAGTCAGACACTAAAATGCATCTAGTGATGAGGCTCCAGTTTTGTGTGTCCTGGATGTGACATTAAACCATCTGATGGCAAGACGTCAGCCTTGGGGAATGTAAAGTACCTCTTCATTACCATTACTACCAGGTCCACTCTGACCCAGAGCTGTTGTACCTGTTAGGGTCCCATCTATGGTTCAAATAGAACCATTTAATCATTTAACAGTATGCAAACAAAGGATTAATATCAGAATGAATTATTAGTATTCAATAGCAATAGTTGAAACCATTTAACTGTGTTTAAATGAATGAAGAATGTTGAATAGAATGATTGGTGTTAAATAGCAATACTTGAAACCATTTTAGTGTCATGTGTATGACATCAAACAGCAATCGATTGTGAGGCTCTATTCTTGAAATCTGGAGAATATGAAGTAATGCTTCATTACCATTACTCCCAGGTCTGTTCTAACTTGGAGTGGTAATATCCACTAAGGTGCCATCAATCAGTCAAATAGATTTGTTTAAAAATGATTTGTATCCGACAGAAATACTTTATGCCATATGACTGTAAATTATTTGTAGTTATGCTGTATGGTCATATGCAGATTCATGCAGGAAACATACCGACACAATGAATTAATCAGACACAAGCATGATAATGATAAATGACGCAGTGACAAAGACAGACGCAGGAATAAACGACACATGAAGACTTCTTTACAAATATATTTACCTCTCACTTTATTGCAAGGGTTCAAAAGGGTTGTTCAAGGGTTGCATGTGAGAGGGAGCTGGAGATCGAACATAACTGCAATATTTTGACCCCACTGTTATGACCGTCATGTTGTGTCTTTCTTGTTCTTTAGTGCTGCTCAATTGGAGGCCTAGGGGCTCACTCTGCTCGATGCTGGCTTTCTTTATTGCATCTTATCAGCATCTTCTCTGGACCCCAAACTCCATCGGGGTTTCCGAGGGCCCCCTCGGTCGGGTGTGGCTTTCACTGTCACATCTTGTCTCTAGCTGTCTTGAACTCTACTGGTAACTGCACTGGCTCATCGAACTCAACTCAATTATATAATTGTTCGACGCCCACTCGATCTTTGAAATCGAATGTTTAATCATCATCAAGCGGAAATAACTGTCATGCAGTTCAGAGGTCACTCTCTTCCAGTGCATCACTCTGTAGTGTACCATGGGAATTTTTCTTGCTCGTCCCATTTCATCAGCCAATTTCCGCCCACGCGATTTCCTCTCATAACTGTCACTAGAATGTATCACTTCCTTCCGGTGCATCACCTTGAATGGCATTTTTGGCCGGGTCAAAAGGTCAAAACATAACAGTTACTTGAAGCTGTAATTATTTACTAAGGATTTTTATTAGTTATCTAAATCCATATAACTGTGCATAAAAGTGATTTTTATCAAATATGAATAATTACTTGAACCATACAGCTGTGCAAATGATCTCTATTTGATAGGAATACTTGATATATAACCATGTGCAAAATACTTGAGAAACTACACAAAAAATGAAAATATATATATATATATATATATATATATATATATATATATATATATATATATATATGGAGGTGCCCGTAGTGCAATGGTTATCGTTGTTGGAAATGGACACAGCGACATGAGTTCAAATCCTGGACGAGACTGATTGCATTTCACATAGCACTAATACCCTTGGGAAAGGTATGAATCCAATTATTCTCTCTACAGCTATGAGGAAATAGTAGGGCAGACTAGGTTCTTCAGCTTTGATGAGGCAACTAGTCTAGGAGAAGGAAAACTCTGAATTCAAGCCTGTTAAACTCCACTTAAAAAATTGACCTTGTGTCATATCCTGCCCAAGCGGAGGGGTTGGTAAATATGATATATATATATATATATATATATATATATATACATAAGGTACGCAATTTCCTAACCTTTAGGCATAAAATAACCGCAACAGATTGATATACCTTTAAATCGGTCAATTAATCTTAAGAAACAACTGCACAGAAAATGTAAATATGAATATACAATGTATACAATTCTCTAACCTTGAGGTATAAAATAATCCCAACTGGTTGATATACCATTAAAATCAATCAATCAATCTAATAACGATGGGTTTGCAATAATTTCACAATTTAATTTTTTTGGAAGAAAAAAGAATAAACTGTGAAGTGTAGAGTCATGTTCATAATTAGATTTTTTCTTAAAAAAAGTAAAATAAAATAAAGATGTGAAAAATAGGGACTTTTCTGAAATGAGAAAGTTGCATTTAATTATTACATGTTTTTGACTTGTAGATTCATCCATCACATTTTTATTAACTGAAAAACATTCCCATATTTACTTGGGTATAATGTGAAAAAGCTAGCACAAAAATCTAGGCAAACATTTAACAGTGTGTCAACATTATACTTGAGTATTTAAAAAATAGCATTTTTGCAGTATAAAGGTAACAAATATACAGAATTTTCTCTATTATACAGAAAATGAGGTAGCCTCATACTAAATATTAGCTGGGAGTGTCCCTGTGGTAAAATGGCTAATGTGCTGGGCGGTAACATCATTGTAAGTTCAAACTCTGATTGCGATATTATTTTCACTTTCAGACTAATACCTTTGAGAAAGACAATAACCTCCTTATTCTTTCAACAAAGGATTAAATAGTGCAATCACTGTCCTTCTACAAGGTCTCATTGGGTGCCCCTTTCATATGGCCTTGTGCCACATCTAAGCAAAAAGCTTAGTAAATTTCCACTGTCTTTCTACAAGGATGGCTTTGGCATTAAAGGGGATATGCCATTAAAACAAATACACCAAACCAAATTTTAACTGTAAATTAACAAGAATTAATTTTAATCTTAAATTTAACTTTAATATAAATTACCCTTCTCGTCCACACTAACAAGATCCAAGGGAAAGCAAAGTATTATGTTTCTTGCCAGTTTGCAGGATTTACCAGAAGGAAGTCAATATTGACAAGACTTCACTCTCTGAATTTTCTGTTTTATATCCAAAACTTTTTTATATCTGGATATGACCACAAGGCGGCAGAGATTGAAAGAACTGCTAGATGACGTAGAAAGCTTCATTCTCCCTCGAACAAGTCTTGTATTTAATCCTGCAAGGTGTCTGGCCACCCTCCTCATCAGGTCATCTTGCTGAGGGAGCCAGTTTAGTCGCCAACTTCTCGAGGTAATTTTGGATTACATGAGACCAGTAACACTCAATGAATGACCTGACATATAAATATCAACAAAAAAAGATATTTGTTGTATAAATTTCTGAGTTGAAGTTTGATGATTTTTATCATTAAGGGTTTTCAGACTATTTTTTTCATCTTTATTGTTATTTCCACAACGTTTCGGCCGATATGTCCTCCGGCCTTCTTCAGGTGTTTGTTAAACTTGGGAACCTACATGGAACTTCGAACTATGTCCTTTATTGAATCCACAGGGCTCACTTGTTCTGATTCTGTTAGCCATAACTGGGTACAAGTGTTAAGTATTCCTGTATTGTTACTCGCCTGCAGTCAGGATTGAACCTGCAAACTCCAGATGATTGTCTCCTTAGAAGCTTAGGGAACCAACACCTATAACCGTTACACTATGTGTCCTGCTGGACAAGAAAGATATCTGCTTTCTAGTTTGGGTTTTTCTATATTTAGATATATTTTTTAAAGTGTATCGATATTTCTATGGTTTCTTAAAAATATAAATAACTATAGCTGAATTCGGATTGATGGCAATAAAATATACGAGAGAATAACATATATTACTGATTTAAGCTGATGGTTGCATCTTCAAGTAAATTAGTTCTTTCAGTGTTATCGCAATTACGCAGGCTAAGGGAGATAACTTCGAGTAACTTAAAACTATTAGAATTATGGGTTATCTACCTTATCACGACAAGGATTTTTTTTGTTTGTTTCCCACGTTAACGGATATATTTTCCTTTGTTTAATTGATCCTAAGGTCACGTCAACCCATCTAGGATTATTTTATGCCAATAGATTAGGGAACTGGGGCATATTTCCATTTTATGTTTTTTTTTTTTTTTCAGTTTTTTGCACACAGTTGTAAGACTTCAATTATTCTTATCCAATGCTAATATATACACAATTATCTCGTCAAGGGTGACCTGAAGACTCCCTTTTCAATTGCCACTACACTGTGGTGTAGGGCAAGGGCGCTACTCCATTTCCTGGATTGTTCCATTTTACCCTTGATCCTCACCTTATAATGCTGAGTGTTAAGCAAAGCGGCATCAACTACCATTTTTTGAGTCTTTGGTATGACTCAACCTGGGATTAAACCCCAGTCTCCTGAACCATTGGCGAACACTCTACTCATTAGGCCAATGGTCTAGTTTCAAGTAATTATTTCTATTTGATAATTGCCCAGTCAGCTTGGACTGTAGAATACACCGACTGTATTTTTGCAGAGGGATAAAACCTTCTCCCCAATGAGTGTCCTGGATATGACACTAAACAATCT
The DNA here is from genome assembly GCA_963585895.1 of Sepioteuthis lessoniana. NCBI lineage: Eukaryota > Metazoa > Mollusca > Cephalopoda > Myopsida > Loliginidae > Sepioteuthis > Sepioteuthis lessoniana. Next base: position 49,315,872 of record OY757941.1, on the reverse strand, counting down.
AATGGTGAGGTTCCAGTGACGCTGGGACTTTGGGGAATGTGGAGCACCCCTTCATTGCCATTGCTCCCAGGTCCACTCTGGCTCAGCATGGTAGCACCTGATAGGGCCCTATCTATGGGTTAAATAGAACTAACAGCATACTTATGCTAAACTGAATTGTTTGAGTAAACTGAATAGCTTGAAATAGAAATGTTTTTGACAATTAAACCATACTTACATTTAAACTGCCTGCTTATGCTAAACTGAATTATTTGAAATGGAATTGTTTTTTGTCATTGAAACTGTACTTACACTAAACTGATTTGTTTAATATAGAACTGTTTTGAAATTTAACTGTGTGTAAACAAAATCCATACTAATACTAAACTGGATTAGCTGAATTAGAACTGCTTGACAAAACTGAATAGCTTGAAATAGAAATGTTTTTCACAATTCAACTGTGCTTACATCTAAACTGCATACTTATTCTAGACTGAATTATTTGAAATAGAACTATTTTCATAAAAATGGATTTGGCGTCAAATATCCTACAAAGGTTGATATACCATAAAACCCAGACAACCAACCAACCAATTTAATAATAATGATTTTTTGGCACACATTTATATGGTATCAAATTTTCTTATCTAATACAAATAATTTTAACACAGTGGTATGGTTTCATGTATTCCTATCTAACAATAATGATTATATGGTTTCAAGTAGTCAAATTTATTTATATGGTCTCAAGTAACTAATAATAATAATCCTTCATCAACAATTATATCTTCAAGTAATTATTCTTAATATAAATAATTTACAATTCTATAGTATCAATTATTCCTGTCTAATATGAATTATTTACAAACAGACCTATTTAAACCATGGATGGGAGAATATACAGGGTATCAAAAAGTAACTTCCTATTTTAAAATACTTATAATTGTAAAAATTATAAAAATTAGAGTTAAGAAATAAATTATATGAATTTTGAAATAAAGAGTTACTTTTCAGTTGCCGTGTATTTTTGTGTCTGTAGATATTTTTAAAATACCTATCTGTTATTTTATTTTATAGTAATAAATTAATTTAGAGGGCTATTGCAATGCAAAATAATTATCATTTGAGTCTAATTAATTTCAAAGTAAAACTTCATCATCAGAGACTTTTTTTTTACAAATGAACATTATGTTGGAGGTTCAAATTTTTTTTTTAACATCCAAAAAAAAAATTGAACCATCATGTTCATTTATAAAAAAATAGTCTCTGATGATAAAGATTTACTTTGAAATTTATTACACTAAAATAATTATTATTTCACATTGCAGTAGTCCTTGAAATTAATTCAATACTCTAAAATAAAATAGTTTGTGCAATGCTTCAAGCAAATTACAAAATACTTTTATACCTGTCTATTAACTGTAGTTAAAGGAAATAAAAGAAAGACCTTTATTTTCCTAGAAATGTGAAATGACTTAGTTGTATATAATAGTATTTTATCCAAACAACAAAAACATAGAAGATGGCAAAGGTTTTGTAAATTTTTCAGTTGTGATGTTTCCAGGGCCTCACATATTGCGTAATAGCAAGCATATGAAATAATGAACAGCTTAGTATCAAGAGGCCTTCTTCCTATGCAACTCCTGCTTCTTTGTCTAAAAGTGATAAGGGCTTGATTTATTGCCCATTGCTTAAGGTGCCTCTAAAAGGGAATGTTGATGGAATCTAAACAGTTTTTAAAATCACCCCACAAGAGCCCTGCTTCCTGTGGAGCATCTCATTTTAAACTGACTATTTGTCATATTCTGATTTATAAATATTCAGGCTTGCTGACCGTTATTGGTGAGTTGAATCCACACTGGGGGCCCTGTAATTTTAGCTTTGTATCAAAATATGCTAAACTTAGGAACTAACTACTTACCATGTTCCTGGTTATTTTGGCACAGTAAATATTCTTATAGGATAAAATGTCATGTGTATGCATTTACCAACCCTTCCACAAGAGCAGGATGTGACCCAAGGTCAATTTTTAATTTGAGTTTGACAAATTTGAATTTAAGAGTTTTCCTTCTCCTAGTCTGGTTGCCATACCAAGGTTAAAGAGTCAGTCTACCCTACTATTTATCCATAGCTGGAGGGAGAATAGTTAGATTCATACCTTTTGCAAGAGTATTAGTTCTATGTGAAATGTAATCAGTCTCATCCAGGATTTGAACTTGTGTTGCCATATTCATTTCCTATGACTATAATCATTACACCATGGATATAGGCTATGACTCCATATCCTGCTACCAACAAAAGTGAGGAGGTAGCAGGTTTAGAGTTATTCCACATGTTGGTAAACTGAAAATAATTCGCAGAATAAAGAAACCAACACACTGTTTTTTTTTTTTTTTTTCACATTCCGGTTTTATATTATATTCCATGGAAGAAAGACTGTGGTATTTATTGTTCAGTTCCTTTTTGTGAAAGGTTTGAGTAATTTAGGTAGAAGTGGTAGACCACATCACAAGTTAGGGTGATGGTATGCTACAATGATATATCTAGGTTCAAGGAGTTGCAGAGAAAAGTATCCTTCCTCAAGTAAGGCCAGCAGTGAAAAGAAAAAGAAAAAAAACAAAGGGAGAGTATGGATCTTGATTTGAAATTTGCAACCGAGGTGTCAGGTGACCAAAATACTTTTCATGATGGGAAAAATGTAAATTTATATTCTTTATCTTTATCATTTTACTGATTTTATTTTTAAAATTTTATTTCTTACTTTTTGATTTATTTTTGATAACACCATTGAGTCATTATTTCCTAAAATAACTTTTCCCTAATTTGCCTCTAAAATCTAGAATGTCTAATATTTTCCTGCAATTTCAAGAACTGAACAAAAATATCAGTCCCATCTTCCATTGTTGGCCATGACTCCATATCTGGCCACCAAACAAAGGTGAGGAGGCATGTTTAGGTTAGGTGAGGTTATTTGATTTAATGGCATATGAACCCTTGATGGTTATTCAATGCCAAATTTTGTTTATACATATACACATATATAATATATATGATTTGTAAGTGGATAGTTTGTAGATAACATTATTTTTAAATGAACCAGAGCTCATTTGTTTTCACACAGTGAAATAGTTTTATTGCTATCTAACACAAATATTTCTATTCAACATTATTCACTTGTTTGCACACAGTTAAATAGTTTCACATATTGCTAGCTAACACAAATAATTCTATTCGATATTATTCATTTGTTTGCACACAGTTAAATGGTTTCAAGCACTGCTATGTAATACTAATAAATCAATTTGTTATGAATATTTTTTGTACACAATTCAATGGTTTCAAGTATAGTAAATGATTGGATTGGACCCTAACAAATACAACTACATTGGGTTAGAATGGACCTAGGAGTAATGGCAATGAAGAGATACTCAATATTCCCCAAATCCAGGACTGGAGCCTCACCATCAGATGGTTTAGTGCCACATTCAGGACATTCATTGCAGGGTTATAACTCTCTGCAGAGGTGTGGTTAGCATATTCTACAGCTCCAACTAACTGGGCTAGGTGAGGAAGCTGTGTATGATATATAGGTCTCAGACAGTGACAGCTTCAAACCAATAGCTTTCGAGAATGCCAAAATCAAACTTAACAGATGAAAACTAAAGTTTCATTCTAAAAACATACTTACAATTAATAAATGAATAGATAAGTGTTACAGCTGAGAATATTTCTGACTCTAGATGACCAAATTGGCTTCATCTTATGACATATAATTTCTGCACACTGATAGACCTTACAATTTCTCTACTTCTTTACAAGAATATATTTTCTATGCCAGTGACTGTCCCTTGATATTGTTTAAGATAATACAATTCCAAAAACTAAACCATGTCATAATATTACATTTTTTTTTAAATTTTAGAAAGGTGAAGATGTGATACTGACAATTTAGTTTCTTTTATTTGATGGCATATCAACCTTCATGGGTTATTTCAATGCCAAAGCCAACCTTTTAGAAAAACAACAGGGGTACTTTTCAACCCATGGTTGGGGGGATAAGAGGGTACATGCCTTTCCTAAGGGTATTAGTCTGAAAGTGAACATAATAGCATAACTAAAGTTTGAACTCATTTACAACAATATCACAATCCAGCATGTTTGCCACTATGCTACAAGAACTCCTTCCTCTTGGAGATTTGGTGCAAAGAGAAGTCTGATATTGACAGACAGATATTCATTTTTTATCACTTTGAATAATAAAATGTTAAGTAAGTAAAGTTAGCGACTGTAGTCGAGGGAGACCCAAAGGCTCCCCTTTCAATAGCTACTACACTGATGTGTAGGGGAGGGTGCTACTCCTTTCCCTGGATTGCTCTACTTTATCCTTGATTTGTCCCTTATAATGCTGAGTGCTAAGCAAGGTGGCATCAAGTACCATTTTTTGAGTCTTTGGTATGACTCGACCTGGGATTGAACCCTGATCTCCTGGACCATGGGCAAACACTTTAACCATTATGCCAATTTTTATTGAACAATCATTACTCCAGAGGAAGAAATTGGCTTTGATTAAAATTCAATATGAGACCTAATCTCCCTACACAGACTTTACTCAAATGCATTTTTTAACCAACAGCAAACAAATACAAAAACACAAATTTCTTTGTGAGGAAGTCCTTGTGGAATAGTGTAGTATACTACTGCTAGGTCTTAACAAACAATGAGGGACTTGTACGTGGTGCATTCAATAAGTTTTTTTTGTATAGGCATTTAAAATTATCGTAGACTATTGGAAATTCACTATGTTATTGCTATACATCTTATGAGATGACTGACCAATTTTGATGATTTCAGCTTCAAATGAACAGCTACAGCAGCAATTGGAATACACCCTACTAAAGCCTGATTGTCACAGCTGCTGAATTTCAAAAATGCAATCTGGACATGAGGACACTTTAGAAGAACGATATGCAATAAATTCTGTCTTAAACTTGAAAAAAATGCCACAGAAACGTATGGAATGCATCAGACTGCTTTTCAACCATCTTGCATGAATCAAGCATCAGTTTTGAGTGGCATAAGAGATTCACGGAAGGTAGGGAGTCTGTGAGGGATGATGAGAGGTGTGGGAGGAGTAAGGAAGTCAATATACCACAGTTGATTAGCCAAAGGGTTAGGGTTAGGGTTACTATGTTGAGGTTTTAAGGGAGTTCAGGAAGAGATTCCGTCGGAAGAGGCCAGCACTCTTCAAATCGGGTCAGTGGCATTTCCACCAGGACAATGCACCAGTCCACAACTCCATCCTTGTCACAGACTATTTGACCAAGATGGGCATCAAGACAGTTCCTCAGCCTCCCTTTAGTCCAGACCTTGCTCCCTGTGACTTTTGGTTATTCCCTAAGCTCAGAGGCTGTTGTTATGAGACAATTGATTGGTTTGGTTTGTTTGGTTTTATGGCATATCAACCTTTGTAGGTTATTTAACGCCAAATCCATTTTTATGTAAATAATCTGTTCTATTGAAAACAGTTCAGTTTAGCATAAGTACACAGTATAATTGTCAAAAACATTTCCATTTCAAACTATTCAAGCAGTTATATGTAACAATTCAGTTAAGTGTAAATACAGTTCTATTGTCGAAAAACAGTTCTATTTGAAATAATACGGTTAAGCAGTTTAAGTGTAAGTACGGTTTAATTGTCAAAAACTTTTCTATTTCAAGCTATTCAGTTTACTCAATTCATTTTAGCATAAGTATGCTGTTAGTTCTATTTAACCCATAGATAGGGCCCTATCAGGTGCTACCACTCCGGGCCAGAGTGGACCGGGGAGCAATGGCAATAAAGGGGTACTCCGCATTCCCCAAAGTTCCAGCATTGCTGGAACCTCACCATCAGATTGTTTCGTGTCATATCCAGAACACTCGTGGGGGGGGTCTTACCCCTCTGCAGAGAAGCAGTCAGTGTATTCTACAGCCCCAGCCGACTGGGCAAGAGACAATTGAGGAGATGAAAGAGGCTGTGATGAAGGTCATTGACATGCTCACACAAGAGGACTTCCATGGGGCCTTCCAGAAGTTGTTGGAACGGTACAACAAGTGCATTGCTGCCAGAGGATATTACTTCAAAGGGGACTAGAGTTTCATGTGTGTACTATCAATAAAAGTGCCCATACAAAAAAAGTCTGGAAACATATTTAATGATCCGCGTATATATAAGAATATAATCTTATACTTTTATTCATCAAGAGTGATGCTTGTGTGAAATAGGAAAGCAATTGGAGAGAGTTGGTGCACACAGAGGAACCATAGGAAATGCCAGTGGGAACTGACTTAAGCCAAAATTCTAGACCTTATACAGTCTTAACACTCCCATGCAACCCACATGCATTGCTTGTTTTCCATTGGTCCCACACATTGCTTACACCCATGCAATGTTTGTTTCCGGTATTCATTTTATTAATTTTATCTATGGCTGGATGTAATTGTCAACAACATCCACTGGTTTCATCGCAGGTTAAAGTGATATATTACAATATCAGCCGACAAGCTGGGCTGCATCATCATAGTGAGTTCTAACTCTATTTGTGCCATTATGTTCATTTTCAGACTAATACCCTTGGGAAAGGCATGAGCCCCCTTATCCCTCTATGTTAGACTGCAACCTCAAAGTAGGTGAGTTCAAACTCCAGTCATGCTATTATGTCCATTTTCAGACTAATACCCTTGGGAAAGGCATGAGCCCCCTTATCCCTCTATGTTAGACTGCAACGTCAAAGTAAGTGAGTTCAAACTCCATTTGTGCCATTATGTTCATTTTTAGACTAATACCCTTGGGAAAGGCATGAGCCCCCTTATCCCTCTATGTTAGACAGCAACCTCAAAGTAAGTGAGTTCAAACTCCATTTGTGCCATTATGTTCATTTTCAGACTAATACCCTTGGGAAAAGTATGAACCCTCCAGCTGTGGTTTAAATAGTATCACTATTGTCCTTCTACAAGGATGACTTTGGTATTAAATAACCCACAAAGGTTGATATGTCATTAAATCAAAAGAAATTTCTTTTTTAGCCCGTTAAGAATAAAAGATTCCAGGGGTTTATTTTGTATCTCTCTAAACTATTCGAAACCATCTTTTATCCGCTTCTTTGTTAGTTCATCAGAGAAGTTGAAAGCAAATAGCACCATTTAATTTTTGATATGATAGATATACCATTAATTGACGTGCTGTGCATTTTTTTTGCATAATATTGCAAGAAGTAATGAAGTTGTAAATCCTTATAGATTTAATCTTTTACTTTCTTTTGTAACAATCAAGCTGGATCATTTTATATTTTTACAAGACCACTGGTGATTGTGAGAATGAAACTGAGGCTCTTATTTATGAAAGTGAATGTTGTATTATTTTGCTAACTGACATCTTTTTCTGTGTTTGCGACTGTCCCTTGATATTGTCCAAGACAACACACCTCTGCCATACATAAAAATAAAATAAAGAGAAATAAAAATGTTAAAAGTTTGAAGAGATTATAGCATTTTTTATTCCAATTTTAATTTTAGAAAGACGATGATATTAGAAATGATAAATATATCCATCAATTTTCCCCCCTTCTATAGGTAAATAGTATGGTAAATCAACCTTTGTAGGTTATTTAATGCCAAATACTGTTTATACATATGTATTAAATATATATAATTTGGTTTGGTTGGGTTTTATGGCATATCAACCATTGTAGGTTATTTAATGCCAAATCCTCTTTATACATATGTATTAAATATATATAATTTGGTTTGGTTGGGTTTTATGGCATATCAACCATTGCAGGTTATTTAATGCCAAATACTGCTTATACATGTATATTGAATTTATAACTTGTAAACACATTTTGTTGATAAATTTTTTAAAAAAGCCTGAGTTCCTTTTTTTTGTCCACAGTTAAATGGCTCCAAGTATTGCTATCTAATATGAATAATTAATCATTTGTATGCACACAGTTAAATGGTTTCAAGTATTGCTATATAGCAGTCACAATTTAATGTCAGTCATGTGTTTGCACACAGTGAAGTGGTTACAAGTATTGCTATTTAGCACTAATTATTCTATTCAACCTTACTTATTCATTTGCACACAGTTAAATGGTTTCAAGTATTGCTATGTATCACTAACATTTCAATTAAACATCATTCATTTATTTACACACAGTTAAGTGATCAAACAGTCCTATTTCAAATAATTAAATTTAGCATAAGTCATTTGTTTGCACATGGTTTAAATAGTCAGATAGTTCTATTTAACCGATAGATAGGACCCTATCAGGTGCTACCACTCCGAATCAGAGGGGACCTGGGAGCAATGGCAATGAAGGGGTACTCCTCATTCCCTAGAGCTCCAGCATTACTGGAGCCTCACTATTAGATTGTTTAGTGTCATATACAGGACACTCATTTTTAGGGTGAGTAGGGTGGGTCTTACCCCTCTCCAAAGGTATAATAAAGTAATTTATAAAATAAAACAAGTGAGGAAATGTCAATACAAAAAATACTAATGTTTGTGTATGTCTGTTATATATGTGTGTGGGTATGTATAACACAAATGTGTAAGGCAAATGGGAGGGAGTATTGTTCAAACATATCTGTGTGCAGGTGTCTTCTAAGTCAAGACTGAGGGGTAGGGTGTGGCAAAGTCATACTTACATATATATGTGTGTGTATGTACATGTGGAATGAAAAGCACATAGTAGCTGAGTATGTGCCAGCCCACTGACTGAATGCGTGTGTGTGTGTGTAGTAGAAGACAATGCAGTCACTAAGAAATTGAGTCAACTTAAAGATAGTAAGCTTACTAATTTCGTTACAACTATGATTGTGTTTTTACTGGTCATGTTGCTGTGTCTACCAGTATCTGCAAGATCTGAAAATCTCTGCTAGTATCTGAGAGAATTTGAGAGAGTCTGTAATTGTCAGTGTCTGAGAATCCAAAAATGTTGGAGAGAATGTTGCCATTGAGAGTGTGAAATAAATAGGTATTCTAATCATATGACCGGCTCCAAATGAGAAATTTATTTTTTGCATGGGATAAGTTCATTTGGGGTTCAAACATACAAACCAACATGAAAACATCGGCATGTGACTATTCTATTTCATCAGGATCCTGAAACCCCTATTTTTATTTTGGCGCCAAACTATTTTTTGTTTCGGGAACAAGTTTTCTGCATGTGAGTTTTTGATCCTATTTTCTAGAATTTTCCTCTATGTTCTCTTCACTGGTTGGTCTAAAAACATAAGAGGTAAATTCTATAATAGTAGCCCACATTTCACTTGCATATAACATTGTAAGCAAAACATTAAGCCATTTCAAGATACGCTGTAAAGATGTCGGGGAGAGTTTTTGATACTAACTTTAAAAATGATTTCCCAGGTTGAATCATTTCTATGCCCAGATAAACAAGAGACATCTGAGGAAGGCTGGAGGATACAGTGGCCAAAACATTATTTCAACTTACCACGATAAAGATGAGGACAACAGCCAAAAAAATCATGACCAAAATAATGTTTAAGAATAATCGGGTCTTTGTAAAGAAAATACACATTGTCATCACTTTGCAAACACACCAACTTGAGAGGAACAAATGCTCTTAAGCAAGAAAGTGGAATAAGCTACAACACGAGGTGTAGGGGAGGGTGCTACTCCTTTCCCTGGATTGCTCCACTTTACCCTTGATACTTACCTTACAATGCTGAGGTTTAAGCAAGGAGGTATCAAGTACCATTTTTTTTAAGTCTTTGGTATCACTCAACCTGGGATTGAACCCCGGTCTCCTGGACCATTGGTGAAACCGGCTCATTATCAAATAGATATAGTTAATTGAAACCATATAATTGTGTATAAATTATTAGTATTTGATTGGAATACTTGAAATCATATTACTCTGTTTGAATTACTTGTATTAAGAAAACTTAATTGAAACCACAAAATTGCTTGGAAAAACAAAGTAGAAAAAACTTTGACTTTAAATAACCCAATAAAAGTTGCCATGCTGTAAAAGCAAGCAACCAACCTTCTTCTATTCTCTTGGCTGCTTATAAATACATAAAAAGCAAGCATGTGTAGACTTTAGGTTCTCAGCAGCCTACATTTCACAAATTATAACACTGACAGATCAATAAACTCTCTATGCCAAATCTCCTTAAGGGGGAAGTCTCCATGGCATAGTGGCTAACATGCTGGACTTAGTAAGTTTGAATTTCAGTTGCATTATTATTTTAACTTTTGGACAAACTCTTGGAGAAAGTATGAACCCCCTTATCCCCTCCCCACCCCCAGCAGTGGGTTAAATAGTATCACTACTGTTCTTCTACAAGGATGTCTTTGATATTAAATAGCCCTCAAAGGTTGATATGCCATTAAACAAAAAAAAAAAAAACCAAAGCTTCAATATGTAGCTTTGATTTGTTTCATCCTATTGACACATTGTAAGGACTTCTTTTTTCGATTTTTCCATTTCATTCTCAAAATGTTAATTTTATTCTCCTTATCAAAAGTAAACTCACTTTTTTTTACATGCCACAAATACCATTCTAAAAAAAAGAACTCCTTCAACTCAGTGTGTATGCTTGTATAAATAAAAGTATTTGTATATCAGTCATTCAACATCGTTTATCATCTATAAGTTTATTTGTTTTGATTTGTTTATTTCCTCTGACTTCTGACCTAGTGACTTGTCCAGTTTTGGCATCATCCATCTAAGAGCCCACTTAAAAGAGGACTGGGGTGTTTGGAACAAAACGTAATTGTCTCCCTTTCTTGTGATTCAAAGGCAGAGCTTCTGACAATCACATGACCATTGGTCATGTGACAGTTTGAAAAGCGAGTTCTACCACTTTTTGATCAAGAAGGAACTTGGGGTAGGATGTCTACTTCAGCCTCTGTTATGTGAGAAACATGTGCATACAAATTACCTTACGAGAACTCGCACAACACCAGACCTACATAAGCGTAACTTCTGTCATTCATCACCTTGTTCTTGGAGCAACTATTGTGCTTTTATTTAGTATAGTTTGGGACAATTATTATTATATACCATGTATGTAAATATTAAATGTTTGCAGTTTGACTTTTCGTGTCATATAATCTTTTCTTGCTGCACTATTCAGTGTTAGACTATCAACAAGATAGTCTAATGCATTATGGAAAAGTGTGGTTGGTAGTTCAGGCCACTATCATACACCAAATAAAATTCTTATAGGAGAAACATAAAAACCATCTCCTTCCTTTTCTCTCACATACATTACTTAGCTGCAGCTGCCATGAAATCACCTACTCAAATGTGTTTAAGATAAGCAGATATATACAAGGTGTTTCAAAAAAATCAATATCATTTCATAATCTAATAACTTGATCAATTCTCGTTCAAATGATCTTGAAACGACTCAAAATTCTATGTTTAATGTTTAAATATTTTTTCTTTTCAAGGATATACAAGGTATAGCATGTGACATATATGATCTAGCATGCAAATGGTGGCTTCCACTGCTCCATAAGTAGTCCCCATGCGATGGCCTGTTGTCCAGATTTGCATAATACTACAAACAATCACTCAAAGCTACTTTTAATCAAGGGAGGTCATTTAACCTACCCACACAAAGGAAAGCCATTTCTATACCTGAACAGAAAAAACACAAAATAATAACCATAGAATTTTGAGTTGTTTCAACACGTGTTAAAATTTGAGATCATTTGAATGATAATTAGTTGTGTTAGATTATGAAATTAAATCAGTTTTTCTGAAACACCCTTTACAGCTCAGATTGTATCAGTTTTTCTGAAACACGCTGTATTTATTGATGGGTCATGTAAATGAGACAGATAAATTTTAATAAGATAAGTGACCTGTACAATATTTTCTTCATTTTATTGTGCATTAAGGTATGTAGGGTTTAACTGGCTGTTAGTGATTTTTCATTTTGAATACCCACAGTGAAGTATTTTCTCCATAGAATTATGACATATTATAAAAAATGAATTTAGGAGTAACAGAGAAACAAGTAATTCTTAAGATTTTATTTCATTGCTGGAGGGCAGCTATTATTTTGTGGGAGAAATTTCCCTGACCATAAAAATACTGCTTTTCTGAGTAAGGTTAGACTTTCTTCTCACTTGATTTTCTTTTTGGTGCCTGGAATACCTTTTTAGGCATGCTCAGATTGTTATTCCTGTTGAAGGCATCATGGGAAATTTTATTTTTTATTTTTCATATCTTTATGACACACACCTGTGGGAATTAAATAACAAACTGTTATAAATAAGATATAAAATAAAATAATAAAAACATAAGATAAAATAATAAAATATGCTTACTGCCTTTTTTGTAAAATATACAAAATATTTTGGCAAATCTTTTTCCAAAATGATGATAATTTACTAAACTACTGTAATATATTAACGTGAACTGCGGGTGTGAATACGGCAGATGTCGTTGACAGATAGATTGATAAGACTGGTGTGATCAGAGGATGTGTATCAGAGGATGTTGAGACAGCTGCATCCGCTCAAGGATAATATCAACAAGGTGATTGCTGAAATGTCACCATGCCTACAGGTGCTGTTAATACGGTTGATGTTGAAAACAGGTGCATCCGGTTGAAGATATCAGAATATCACCTTGACCTGTGGACGTGGTTGAATTCAGTGATAGTGGCAGATGAGTTCGCCCACAGAACCGGGCTTGGGCAAGTAGCCAATGGGAAGCAAACAACATAACCAATGGAAAGCAAAATAGTGAGACGTGGGCGTAACCATAGTTAACGAAAAAGAGGAATTGCTGCAGGTCATGTGAGAGTTGTAGACTATGTAAGTTCTTGAGTTTCGGCTAAAGTCAGTTGTTTACTGGCTCTTCCGTCTCCTGACAGCTCCTTTGTGTGCACAAACTCTCTGTGATTGCTTTTCTGCTTCACACAAGTATCATCGCCAAAAATAAAAATATAATCTTATATTTTCATATACATACGTGTTCCTCATTGTTAATAATAACACAGTATACAACACTACATTTCATCTAGCACTGCCTGTTGTCATTTTAATTTATTGTAAAAAGTGATTGGCCAATTATTACTAACTATAATTATTCATGTATAATACACACTTTAAAAAAAAAATTTTAAGTCTAAATGCTTGGAGAATATTGTTGACAAAAGTTAGGGGTGTGCATTATATGCAATTGGGTATTATCTATGATTAATTATATTAATCCATTTGTACATGGTTTAACTTTCAAGAACCAAGATGTTTTTCCATTCTGATTAAGACATGGCACCTATTGTAGATCAGTGATTATTATATTAAAATATTTTTGTTCAGTGTTTGCTTTTGAGGATGTATATTTTTCTTTAAAGACACATCCACCACAGGGGTGTATATTCTGGGTATTCTAGGTGGGGGTCACACAACCATCAAAGTTGGTAGATTTATGATAGGAATTAAGCTCACTTGATAATATAATTGTAGATTACAATGGAAAGTTAATTTTTCTGTCCCATTTTAATAATTGCTTTACCAGTTGTTTTGAGATAGCACAGTACATTCTCATAGTATCATGGCAGAAGACAGGATTATCCAAGAGTGGCAAAAATAAGGGCCCTTTGGGGAGTTACACTTTATCAGAGTACATCCTGTGTTCATTTCGTGGTTAGAAGTCATATGTATAAATTTTTCATTAATGAAAAAGGTATTTTGCAAGGTAAATTGTGGAAATAATCTTAAAGTCAATCAACGCCTTCATTTAATTTTATAAAACCTCCATGAAGTATTTTTTGAATGCTAAAAATATTCCATTTGGTAAGTTGGTTGGTTGGTGTTAAATGGCATAGCAACACTTGTAGGTTATTTACTGCCAAACTTTTTTTTAATGCATATATGAGTTTTAAAGTTGTCTCTTGCTGAATTCATTTAAAAACAAAAAAATTTATCTACAAAGGTTCATAGACAAATTTTACTTCACAGGCTTGTAATTTAAGATATAAAGAGTGTTTCATAAAAACTGATATAATTTATGATGTAGATGTATCTTATATATTTATATACATATATCTTCCAAAGTGATTGCCCAGTCAGCTGGGGCTGTAGAATACACTGACTGCACCTCTGCACAGGGGTAAGACCCCCCCCAATGAGTGTCCTGGATATGACACTAAACAATCTGATGGTGAAGTTCCAGCAGTGCTGGAGCTTTGGGGAATGCGGAGTACCCCTTCATTGCCATTGCTCCCAGGTCCACTCTGGCCCGGAGTGGTAGCACCTGATAGGACCCTATATATGGATTAAATAGAACTAACAGCATACTTATGCTAAAATGAATTGAGTAAACTGAATAGCTTGAAATAGAAATGTTTTTGACAATTAAACCATACTTATACTTAAACTGCGTGCTTATGCTTAACTGAATTATTTCAAATTGAACTGTTTAATGACATTAAAACTGTATTTACACTTAACTGAATTGTTACATATAACTGCTTGAATAGTTTGAAATGGAAATGTTTTTGACAATTAAACTGTGTACTTATGCTAAACTGAAGTGTTTTAAATAGAACAGATTATTTACATAAAAATGGATTTGGCGTTAAATAACCTACAAAGGTTGATATGCCATAAAACCCAACAAACCAAACCAACATTCCAAAGAGAGGTATGCAATTATGTTGTCAGTTTCAATTTTGAGTTTTGGGATCTTACAGAAATATTTGAGTTTTGGGAAATTGTAGAAATATTTGAGTTTTGGGATCTTACAGAAATATTTGAGTTTAGGGAAATTGTAGAAATATTTGAGTTTTTCTCTATCTGCTGCGCCATGGGCCCCAAAGGAGCCCATGGCGCAGCGGATAGAGGCGTTGAGTCTCTGCGGTTCCAGGTGAGCATTGTCAGAAGATAGTGGTTTCAAATCCTACCCAAGCCGGCCAGAGGTTTACTTGGTCAAAAACGTGGTGCGATAGACAACAACTATGGAAGGCAGTAATTACTGGGGATATGGTTACAAGACTCAGCATTCCTATCCGAAGTCGCGGTAAATCACCTGAAGAAGGCCAGAGGTGAAATTTGGCCGAAACGTAGTGAAAGAAGAAACAACACAAAAACTACCAACATGAGGAAAAAAGTCCGCAATAAATAAAAATTAATTCTCAGATTAAGAAACCTCATCTCAAAGTGATTCCAATTAAAGACAAGAAATATTTGCGTTTAGGGAAATTGTAGAAATTTTTGAGTTTTGGGAAATTGTAGAAATATTTGAGTTTTGGGATCTTACAGAAATATTTGAGTTTAGGGAAATTATACAAATTTTTGAGTTTTGAGATCTTACAGAAATATTTGAATTTAGAGAAAAAATGTCAAAACTTATGAGTTTTGGGATCTTATAGAATTATTTGAGTTTAGGGAACTTGCTGAAGTTTTTGAATTTTGGGATGTTGCCAGTGCAAAGCTGGTAATGACTTTATAGACTTATGAACTCCAGGTATTGTGAAACCCTTCGAGATATCTAAAAAAAAACAAATTTAAAGAAATATTAACTTCACTTTTAAATAGCTAACTACAATTAAAAGTCAAACATTTATTTTGTGTAATTTCTTGAAAACAAATTTCTCCAAAATCTAAGTAAATTGTAAATTGTTGAGAACATCATTTTCAATGAGAGCTCGAGTTTTGTTTGCCATGAGCCTTAGTTGGTACATTTTTGAGATGTTTAATCTTACAGAAACTCCTCTCTCCTGTCACATAGTAACTATTATATACAAATAAATCCCAAATTCCATTTCAGTATTAGTAAATGTTGAAGGTAGTTCATTGTGGATCTGTCTGAATTTAAAGTCACACTTTAGAAATGATTTCCCAGGTTGAATCATTTCTATGCCCAGATAAACAAAGGAAACTTGAAGAAGGTTGGAGGATATAGTGGCTGAAACATTGTATTTCAACTAACAATAAAGATGAGGACAACAGTCTGAAAAATCACAACCAAAATAAGAAAGTTTAGATATCAGATGCTTACAATACTTATTCTTCATGCTCAAATGAAATAACTCTTCATTTAATCAGCCCAGTTGGCTGAGGCTGTAGAATATGCTTCCCACATCTCTGCACACCTCTCTAATGAATGTCTTGAATAAGACACTAAACCATCAGATAGTGAAACTCCACTCCTGAAACTATGGGGAATGTGGAGTACCATTTCATTGCTATTACTCCCAGGTCCACGCTGACCATAGGTGGAGGGAGAATCTTTCAGGTTTCCATCTATGGGTCAAATATAATTATTCAATCATTTACTATATTTGAAACCATTTAGCCGTGTGCAAATGAATGATTCCTGGTTTATGTAAAAATTATTACCAACAAACTATACGTTAATACACAACCAACCATTTCCATTTAATTGCTGGATCCCACCATCTAGTTAACGGAGGCTCCAGGGCTGCAGTCCCTAAATCCCATAACTTAATCCAGCACTGTACCAGTGGTTTGATTTCTTAGTTTAATGGCATATCAACCTTCATGGGTTATTCAGTGCCAAAGCCATCCTTGGAGAAGGGCAGTAGGGGTACTATTTAATACATAGCTAGAGGTATAAAGGGGTTTTATACCTTTCCCAAAGGTATTAGTGTTGTATATTGACCTTTGACCCAGCCAAACATGCCATTCCAAAGACGTGGAAGTTGCATATTCCATTGGCATGGGTGAACTTGGCTGACAATAGGGGACTGGGTTAAAATCCCACGGTACAGTCATAGACTGATGCACCAGAAGAGAGTGACCTGTGAACTGCATGACAGTTATTTCCGTTTGATGACGATCAAACATGCCATTCCAAAGATTGAGTGGGCGTAAAACAATAATATAACTCGGCGCAAGAAGTTTGAGTTAGTTGGAGATCAGATGAGTTAGAGACAAGATGCGGTAGAGAGAACAGCACCCAGCGGAAAGGGCCCCCAGGCCTCCGGTTGAGCAGCCCTGGAGAACGAGAAAGACACAACGCTGATGGCCATAAGAGTGGGGGTCAATATATTGCAGTTCTGTTAGGTCTCCAACTCCCTCTCACAGTAAAACCTTAAGTAACCCTTTTTGAACCGTTTCAATAAAGTGAGAGGTACATATTTTCTAAAAGACTGTATCGCTCGTTATTATTGCGTCAATATGTATTCTGCATGTATATGTGTATATATGCATATTTATTATGTGGCTATGCAATATTAGTTTAAAAGTAAACAAAATAGTTCAACTGGAGATCAAACTTACTTAATATGATATCACAGTCCAGCATGTTAATCACTAGACCATGCGGACTCCTCCTGTATCAGTGGTAGGTGGTGTATGGTAGTTATTGTGACAATGTGTGTTACCATGCTGAACATTCCAGGTCATTCATAGCTGGAAATAATTATCTGGTTCAATTTCAGAAGGTTGTCCCGCTAGACAGCACCAACTCCATTGTATTTAAAGGGTCAGGGTCAAGCCTTGATGCCTTAGACGCGACACCCCCCGCAAAAGGTTATGCCAATGAATCTTAGCTATTTTTAGCACCACCTACCCCTGTGTGAGAGGGTGCCTGCATTAAACTTGAACTTGTGTCAAACATCATGAAAAAGCTGGTTAGATAGTATACATAATTGAAGTATAGTGTAATGGTCAGTTGGCTAAATGGCATATCAATCCTTGTTGGGTTATTTTATATTAAAGTCTATTTAATAATTATATATATTTACCAACCCCTCTGCTTGGGCAGGATATGGCACAAGGTCAGTTTTTACGTGGAGTTTAAAAGGTTTGAATTCAGAGTTTTTCCTTCTACTAGACTAGTTGCCTTCACCAAGGCTGAAGAACCAAGTCTGTCCTACTATTTACCCATAGTTGGAGGGAAATAATTAGATTCATACCTATCCCAAGGGTATTAGTGCTATGTGAACTGCAATCAGTCGCTTCCAGGATTTGAACTTGTATTGTCGTGTCCATTTCCTTCAACAATAACCATTACACCATGGGCACCTCCAAGTCTATTTAATAATTATAGTCTCCAATTATATATGTAATATTACGGACGGGCGCTGTCGTTGAGTTGCGGTAGCCTCAAGGTTGGAGAAAACGCAAGCACATCAGCGGTTATCAATCATTGGGTACATGAGTCTGACGATCAAAAATGTCACGAACCTCGCTCATGCAGGCAGAATGACCTGTAGATTTCAAGCGGGATTTTAATATAATCACGCGTGAACTTTCACGTGCTGCACTACTGTTTTCACTGGTGAACATCGAACCTTCGAATTGATCCATCAAATTACTATATAAGGAAACCAGGTAGAGAGATTTTGAGAGTTCAAGGCAGGTTTCTAAACAGGTTCAACAGAGGTCCATGACACCCTGACCCATGTCATATCCAGCCTGTCAGCAATACGACTGATATGAAAGTATCAACAAGGCAGCTATAATGACGCTGCTGTCACCACCAGGAGGAGGAGAGTGGAAGAACGCTATCGAACAAACATAAATTAAAGCGACTACTATTTTCTTCCTTAAAATTCGAGTTTTGAGTGTTTCTTTTCTGCAAACTCCTTTCTTTCAGACACAACGTATTTTGGTCCTATGCTACATATATGGTACAAAAAAATTATTTCCACAATCATTTTAAACAGGCAAACACTCCATACTTTAGGAGGCTCTCATACTGTAATAATTATTGTTATAGAAAATAAACATAGTAACCTAAGTTCAAGTCCTGGATGGGGCTGTTTGGATTTCCCATAGCGCTAATACTTGGGAAAGGTATGCATCTAATTTTCCCTCCAAAACCAGCTCATTGGTCTAGTGGGTAGAGTGTTCGCCAATGGTTCGGGAGACCGGGGTTCAATCCCAGGTCGAGCCATACCAAAGACTTTAAAAATGGTACTTGATACATCCTTGCTTAACACTCAGCAATATAAGGTATGTATCAAGGGTAAAGTGGAGCAATCCAGGGAAAGGAGAAGCATCCTCCCCTACACCTCAATGTGGTAGCTATTGAAATGGAAGCCTTCGGGTCAACCTCGACTACAGTTGACAACTTTGTACCGGCTCATTGGCCTAGTTGATAGAGTGTTCGCTAATGGTCCGGGAGACCTAGGTTCAATTCCAGGTTGCGCCATACCAAAGACTTTAAAAATGGTACTTGATACCTCCTTGCTTAACACTCAACAATATAATGTATGTATCAAGGGTAAAGTGGAGCAATCCAGGGAAAGGAGTAGCGCCCTCCCCTACACCTTGGTGTAGTAGCTATTGAAAAGGGAGCCTTCTGGTCGCCCTCGACTACGGTCACCAACATTATGGATAAACAGTAGGGTAGGCTGCGCTCTTTTGCTTTGGTATGACAACTAGTCTAGGAAAAGGAAAACTCTAAAGTCAAACCTGTTAAACTCCACTTAAAAATTGATCTTGTGTCACATGTTGCTTGTGTAGAGGGGTTAGTAAATACATAAACAGTTTATACTTAGTTGCAATATCAACATTTTCAGAGCCAATGTATTAATATAGTTCAAAATCATTTTAAACCTTATCTCAAACAGAACTAATTGACCTATAGGTGGGACCTTAACAGGTAGGACCATTCCGAGGTCAGAGTGAACATGGGAGTAATAGCAGTGAAGGGATGATTCCACACTTCCCACTAAATTGGAGCCTCAGCACCAAATATATATATTTATCCAGCCCCTCCACTATGAACAGGATGTAACACAAGGTCAATTTTGAAGTGGAGTACAGTTGGTTTGAATCAGAATTTTCCTTCTTCTAAATTGCCTTACTATTTTATTATAGCTAGGGAAGAACAGATAGGCTCATGCCTTTCTGAAGGGCATTAGCATAAAGTGAAATGCAAATAGCCTCATTCAGGATTTGAACTAAGGTCATTGATTCCACTTCCTATGATAATAACCATTTCACACAGCATGCCTTCACAAGTAGGTTTTTATTAATTTAATCTTTATATACTTACAGATCTAGGGTAAAGTGGAGCAATCCAGGGAAAGGAGTAAGGGCCCTCCCTTACACCTTGGTGTAGTAGCTATTGGAAAGGGAGCCTTCAAGTTTAATACACATACCAATGATATTAAAATAAGAAAACACAAACATGTCCCAACAACTAGAAATACATGTATTGTTCTGTTTGGTTTGGTTTGGTTTGATGGCATATCAACCATTGTTGGTTATTTAATGCCAAATCTTCTTCATACATATATATTAAATATATGATTTGCAAACACATTTTGTTGATAACATTTTTAAATGAGCATGAGCTCATTTTTTTTGTGCACCATTAAAAGGTTTCACCTATTTCTATCTAATATGAATAATTCTATGAACTATTAATCATTTGTTTGCACATAGTTAAATGGTTTCAAGTATTGCTATTTAACACTAACAATTAAATTAAACATCAGTCATTTGTTTACACAATTTAAATGATCAAACAGCTCTATTTCAAACAAGTTGATTTAACATAAGTCATTTGTTTGCACACAGTTTAACTAGTTAAACAGTTCTATTTGACCCATAGATAGGACCCTATCAGGTGCTACCACTCTGGACCAGAGTGAACCTGGAAGCAACACCAATGAAGGGGTGCTCCACATTTCCCAAAGCCCCAGTATTACTGGAGCCTTACCATCCGATTGTTTAGTGTCATATCCAGGATGCTCATTGAGGGGGGAGCATCTTACACCTCTGCAGAGATGCAGTCGGTGTATTCTACAGCTCCAGCTGACTGGGCTTGTATTGTTTTGTGAATAAGCAGAGAGTGGAAGGGGTACAATATGGAGAAAGGTTTATTTGATGAGAAGTGTAAAACAGACATGTTGCTTTATCTTATTCTGGCTTTACTGTCCCTCCTGCTTAAAGAACAGAGGCAAAAAGAGGTCAAGAATGGTTTTCTGGGACTAACATGTGACACCCTACGAGGCCCCTATCAGATGTGCATGTTCTCTAAGGGAGACGATTATTCATTGTATTCCTACATGTTATAATTACTATTTACCTTATTTTTTTATTAGTTGAATACTTTTGAATATTATTTCAGGTGGAAACTCTGATTGTCATTTTTTAAGTTTAGTTTAATTTGGCATAGGTCCAGGGGTATGTAGGCACCCAGTAAGAATCAAATTCACTAGTAATGGTCTGCTAGTTAATTTTGTTCACCATTATACTATGTGGGTCCCCTACCTCAGGCAGGAACTCTGATAAGCTGCTGTTATACACTTTGGTCATATTTAAGCTGAAATGAAGTGTTTTTGCTAGTTGTGTTGCTAGAGTGACAGTGTGTGCTCTCAGTGCTAGGAATCCAGTCCTCACCAAGTGACCTACAACTGTAGGTTGGTGTCAGACTCTGTTAAGTTTTGTACATTTGCTTGTAGAAGTGTGATTATTAAAAGTAGTGTATCAGAAGGTTGTTACTGTTTTCTGTTGGAGTCACTACCTAAGAGACTTTGGAGTTCTCTTGAAATGTCAGGGGTTAGGAATTTAGTGACATGGAAGTGTGTGTCAGAAAACCTTCTCAGTAGAGTAGTAGCAAATTCAGAAGAGTGTCTGTTCTCTAGTGCGACTTAATGAGGTTGTTAGTCTAGAGCCTGAGTAAATAGCATAGCAATAGGAATCAGTTTGAAAGAGTTACCAATAGAAAATAGTAGTAGGCTTCATAATAGGAGTCTGTCCTTATCATCCACATATTAGTTGATTGTGTGTTCTTTTTTCATTATTTAACATTTGCCATTGTAATATAAGTATAACTTTTAGTAAGGGGAAAAAAGATATATATATAATGTATCAACAAAGGTAATGCGTCTTGGTGAATATTGTCATCATCATCATCATCATGTCGTGCCGCTAGCATGGATATTCCTGACCCTCTCTCGCCACTTCTCCTTATCGTTCATCGCCTCTGGCAGGTCTTCAGGGCTACATCCCGTATCCTCACATAGCTGCTGTATGTATGTTCGCGCTGGTCATCCTGCTTTTGCTCGGCCATATGTGGGGGTCCATAGGAGTACATCACTTATGAGCTCATCCCTGCTTCTCCAGCAGTGTCCTGCATGTCTGGTTCGTCTAACTTGGATAGTTTTCGTGACGGGAGGCAGGTGGCCGTATAGTTGGTGCCTTGTTGGGTGTTGCCGCCAGGACTTGTTCTATATTACTCGCAACATTCTTGTGTAATTGCCGTCCAGCTTCTTCTCCAGCCGTTTAGTTAGCGTCCAAGTAGTGCATCCATACAGCAGTATCGATACGACCACTGCCTGGAAGAAACTGCGTTTCATTTTATCGGTCAGGTCAAATCTCCATATGATTGATAGCCTATCGATAGCTGTCCATGCCTGGGAAAAAAGACATATATATAATGTATCAACAAAGGTAATGCGTCTTGGTGAATATTGTAAATGACAGGAATTTAAAGGCTTCATTAGTGAGAGATGGTATATATGCAGTTCCACTTCATCCAATCATCCAATGGTCAAAGATGAAATATGTGGCTCTATTCGCTGAATAATAAACGTGGGCTATTTGTTTGCATTCATGACTCCTGATATAACCAATGCACCAACTTCCAGTTTGCAGTACCAGCTAAGATATTTTGGCAGCTTTGGTCAAGAATTTCTTTTTGATTATTCTAATTTTTGAATATTAAACTTTAAAAAAAAAAGATACAGTAGCTAAAAGTTTGTAAGCTGGTAGAATTATATATATATATATCTATAGTCATCCATAGTCAGATCCGCCTCGCTCCATCAGAACTCATCAGTGTGGCTAGACATATTAGCCTCCTGTTGCTGGGATTGAAACCCGGTTGACTCAAACGCCAAGCCAAGCCTCTAACCTTCAGCCACGAGGAGCCAGTAGCAGCAAAGTAAATTTTAAATGGTTATGAATGACAATTACTATAGTTTACATACATCCGTTTAACGGCTACTGAGACCTCAATTCATATATGAAGAGACTTGCAATAAACGCTAATGACAACATGATTACCTCATTCGCTAGAGAACTCAACCCTACGGGGGTAGCGGAGTATATATATATATATATATATGTGTGTGTGTGTTTGTGTGTGTGTGTCCATTGGCCAAGTGGGTAGAGTGTTTACCAATGGCCCAGGAGACCAAGGTTCAAGTCCTAAGAAAGACTAAAAAATGATACTTGATTCCTCCTTGATTAAAACTCAGTATTATTGGGGTAAAGTGGAGCAATCCAGGGAAAGGAGTAGCCCTCTACCCTACACCTTGGTGTAGTAGCTAATGAAAAGGGAGTCTTCAGGTTACCCTCAACTATGGTTGCCAACTTTACTTCTATTGGCTGTATAAGTCTTACTGTGTACCAAACAGTAGTTTTTGTATATTAACCAGATAAGAGACAAAGCAAGAATTTTAGATGATCACAACTTTTTCCCTTAGACTTAACAGTTTCATAAACTTGTAAAATATAAAGGTGGGTTGAAAAGTTGATATGATAATGTCAAATCTACTCTTGATGACGTTTTTGACCAATAGGACCCAAGCACTGCAACACCAATGGAAGAAGTATGTAGACTGTAAGAGGGAGTATGTTAAAAAATAAACCTCATTTAGACACATTCCATGAGAGTATCTTGGTCAGCCTATGAACTTTTCAGCTGAGCCTCGCACATAATATAATATACAGACAGTTGGAAGATTACAAGAAAGAATATTTTTTTAGTTCTTGGCTCAGTGTAAAAAAAAAAAAAAATAATGAATTGTTCTCGTCTTGAAGAACCTCACTAACCAGGCACATGTCTATTACTCTTTTCATAGTGTGCTATTTGATTTTAATGACGTCACAAAGAATGTTAATTTAGAACGTAACATATCAGATTTCAACCATGAAATTTTTTTTCCTGATTTTGCGCCCTAAAAAGACACTCCCTTTTCAACGAGACACAGTGACCTAGCGTTTTCGATAAAACCTCAGACACTGATATCTATATCTAAAGTACGATTCACTCTAAGAGGTGCAAGTATCTCTATGTTACTCACATAAGGTGAGATTAGTGTGGCAAAAGGTTAAGCGAAAAAAATGAGAAGAAATAGAAAGATTACGCTAATTTTCCAGGTGGGAAAGACTTGCAACTCAAGTTCTTATTCGAAATTTTGACTTCAAACAAATTTTAATTTTAATTTTATTTTTCAATTATTTTTTTATTTGCCAAGGAAAGATTGAACTCTATCAAATTTAACTTCTTTATGGCAAAAGCCAACTGTAGGTAGAAATATTAATCCAGGAATGTACAAAAAACACGCACTTTTTATCGGCAATGTTATGACAAGCGGCCCGCCGTTTTTTCTAAAGTATGAATGATCAAAATCAAGAATCCGTGTTTTTTTTATGTTAGTAAATACTCAGAAAAGGTTTTATCTCCCATGAGATGCTTTTTATATTGGTTTTCTTGTGAGCCTCCGTAGAAAAAATATCGCCCAATTAAAAAATACACACACACGTACAAAAAAGACTAAAAAATATATTTTTTAAATCTAATGTCAGATACATTTATTCAGAGGTTTTACATTAATTTACAAAATCCCAGTCACCTGTTGTGAATGGAAGGGTTTTATATACGGACGTCAATTTTAAACCTCTAAAAAAAAAAAAAAAGAACAAAAAAAAAAAAACACACACGCACTAACAAGTTAAACCTGAATTTATTTTTCTCTTTCCTTATCCACATCGTTATTATAAGATTAAGCTACGAAAACTTGTAAATTTAAAAAAAACACACACACTAAAAAGAAAAAAAAAAAAAAAGAAAAGGAAAAAATGCATCGAAAAGCGATATTGTAGTTTATTTTAACGTTTATTGAACTTTAAAAACAAGGCATCCGTACGAACTAAACAAACTATTATAAAGAATGTAAACAAAATCTAATTCTTCACGGAATTATCTTTAAAACATGTAAAAATCTGCACCTGCGTTAAGGGAGTCAAATTAAGAAGATGATTGAGATGGGGTTGGCGTATAACAACAAAGCAATTTAAAAAATTCTTCAGAATTTTGAGGAAAAATGTCTTTTTAGTGCTTTAAATATAAAAAAAAATAATTAAAATCCGATAACTAGCTGACTTGAGGGAAATTATTTTCAAAAAAAGTGCTTCTAATAAACCAACCTTTCTAGAGATAAAAGTTTGGATGTCGTGAAAATCAATATTTAAAACTTAAGCTTTAACTTGAGGCTCGAACACACTTCTGACTCTGGTTGAAAATAGGATATATAAAAATTCAACCACAAAGCAGTCTAGGAGTTTCAGCTAGTTTGCAACATTACCGCGGTTATTTCCTAACGTTAAACATCCCAATAGAAAAAAAAACCACACAACAACAACCATATAAAGACAAACAAAATATTACAAAGATTTTAAATCCATTAAAAAAACACTGTGGCCGAATTATTTGTAAAGGTGCTCGCTACGACAGCAATTATCTTTGAAAGTGTACGCTACAGAGGTTAATAGTCCCTATTTGACGCTATTCAACGCATTAGTTACCAGTTTCAATAAACGCAGTTTTTTTTATACACCAAAACCAATGTAAACAATTACTTGCTTCTGTTTGACACTAAAGCAAATGATAATTCATTCCAACCCGGCATAAGGCTTGTTATTCGATTATCTCTCTTTACTGTTAGACGTTACGGCGCTGGTTATCTGTCTCTAGCTGACGCTAACCTATCCGGAGGTGGTTTTTTTTGCCTCGATCAACACTAGACTTGTTTAGCACTACAACTGCGTAGTGGGTTACAAGCCTCCAGCTGACTCTTTAAAATTTAGCGGTGGCAGTAGATGCCGAAATCTAAATGAACTAGGTTACCTGTCACCGCTTAACGCTAGATAAATTCGATAGTAATCTGTCTGTCTCGACTTTATACAGAGAGCACGAATAAGAAATTTAGGGAATCGTCTGCGTTAGAGAGACAATATGTGTCTATGTTAGACTGACAAAGAAGAGGCTATGCGTTTATACGCCAATGTTTGATGTCATTTGCTACAGTCGTGGTAGTGGTTACTTGCCTCACTTAACACCGATAGTTATCTATCTCGATTTTCGCTAAATTATGTAGAAGTGATGACATGTCTCTACTTACAAAACTACTTTGATTATTTGCTTCAACTTATTTTTTTTATTAAGGGATTGGATTTTTTTTACCTATCTCAGTGAATGTTAGATTTTACACACTATGAATGCAAGTAAGGGTTATATTATTTGCCTTCCTAGTGATTCAATTGGTTATTTATCTTTGCGCTAGATTTTTCACAGCGTGAATTACCGGTTTGGGGATTCCTCCCAGAAATTGATGATTGATTTTTAAGTAATCGAGGGCAAATAAAGGTTTATGTGCTCGTATTTGACACTAAGCTGAATCAAACCCACTTCTCTGTTTTAGTTGACATGTGACATTTATGTTTTATAACCGATCAAAAGGCCGGCAGGTTTAAATTTCTTTTTCAGCAAGGCCGCTCCGCGCGATGGTTATCTGTCTCGACTAACGCTAGATATCAATCGCTTTGACACTCTAGCCATTGATTTTTTTTTTTATAACTATTTAAAGTACTACTACTTTATTTCATATTTGATTACACTACAGTAGTAGTAGAAGTAGTAGTTATCTGTCTCATTTGATGCTATACTTCACATTGTAGGTTAGCTACCTCTACGTAACATTTAACCACTTGTCACTTATCTGCCTCAGCCTACACTAGATTACTTGTCAATTAATTAATTCATTATCAACTTATTTGACAACGTCGGTTTAAGATATTTTTTTACCTACCATATCCATAGATTAACTCTACTTGAAGCGAAATACGCCATTATACTTTTTACTGGCAACTAAAGGTTATCTCCAAAAACCTAGATTTTTCCAAATTACAAGCAGCCAACAGAGAAGTCACCCGATTCTTTGCATTAAGTTCTTTTACTTAAAAACTGATTATATTTCTTTTTCTGCTGCTTCAGTGGTGGTTATCTGGCCTATGCAACACTGCTGAAACAAAGTTTTACTGCCTTGCTACTATGCTAAACTAAATTAAACTTAACTACTAACAGTTGTTAGCTATCTGCTTTGTACTGGTTAAGGTTACTCGTCTCCTCTTAACGCTAATATACTTGTCTCTTGCTGTGCTAGATATTTATTTATTCATTCATTCATTTATTTATTATACAAACCACCGCTGAAGGCGTTGGTTACAAGTCTCAAATTAACGCTAAAGACTCTTGCTTAGCGGTTATCTGTCTCTGTTGCGCTCGACTACACTCGGAGTGAGGCTGACATCCGGGTGTCGCAGGTGACTGAAAATGGTGGACTGACAGTATCTTTCTCTCCCGAGTCGCGACTTTTTTTTAAAAACAATCCGCCAGCTGACTGTCATTTTTTCCTTTCTAAATGGAGACGAAAGTCCAACGGAAGCATGTCCATTTTTCCCGAGCTGCCAATGTCATCGTAGCCGGCTTTGAACGAAGCAAACTGATGGAATAATTTCGCTATATTGGATTGCTATGTGAATATAATAATAATAATAATAATGATGATGATGCTATGAGGACTTACCACTACTAAAAAAAAAAAAACAACAAAAAATAAAAATAAAAACCCAACAAAAACACATAGATACGTAATCGACTTAACAACTGCAAAAGAAATATATATATATATGTGTATACATATATATATGTATTTCCAATATTTAAGTGTCGTGATCTATTTGATTTATTCTTATTAATTACGAACGAAACAAATTTAACTATTTCGTATATTGGAGTATGTACTGTTAAAGACAAAACAAAACAAATACCCCCCCAAAACACACTAACATAACTTTACAAGAAAGCTTGAACATACACATTGGTAGTGTGTGTATATATATATATATATATTATATATATATATATGTATATATATATATATATATACACACACATCTAATTTATTATTAACAATACTACTACTCCCGTAACAGCAGTTCGAAGATTTAGAACATGGGAAAAGATTTAAAAAATTTAGGGAAAAAAAAAAAAACTCCAACCCTTTTTAACTAAAAAGGAAGACCAAAATTACATTAAAATTATTATCCAATTGTAGAAATAAATATATCTAAATATTTTATTATTAATAACTTTGCGATTTTACTGAGAAAAGGGAGGTAAAAACATTTCAATGTTTTAAAGAGACTGTGTCATAACTGTTTTGGGTTGTGTGTGTGTTTTTTTTGTTTGGTTCATTACAATTATTTATGTGGACGTTATTATTTTAGCCATTGGAGGAGATATAAGTAAAAATGACTTCGACAACTACTGGACGAAAACGGGTGAATGCCAAAACCTACACGGCAGATGATCAAGCCCTCGGACAAATTGCTCGAGAGGTAGGTTAAAAAAGTTGGAGTTATATTAAATCTTATTGACTTTTTCTTTTTTAATAAACACTTTTTTTCTAATTGTTTATTTTGAAATAACTAAAATGTTATTCTTTGATTCAACGAAAGAAAATGGATTCTAAAAAAGCGTTTTTAGTTTTAAAGTGTCTTATTAAAAAAGACAAATCTATTATGACAGCATTGATATCTCTTTATTTTTTTAGCGTAACTATTACTACTTCAATACTGAAAATAAATAAAGCTTAAATTAATCTTCAAATTAAATTTAGAATATATATGTATTAAAAAAAATCTTTTTCCGGCTTATTTTGTGTACTTTTTGCGGTAAAACAGACACGTGACTTAATGCCGGTTTTTTCTTAACCACTTTTATGGTGGCTATTTATCATAAATAAATAAAAGGTTTCTTTCTCTTCTCCCTTTTCCTTGTCTATTTTATATCCATTAAACTTATATTTATCATTGTGGTTATATTTCCTCCTTACTCTTTCAATGACATTAAAGTGTTGTCCAGTTTTTTTTTAAAATATAACTTTTTATTACTATGAGATACGATAACAAAAATGTATTTTTCAGTTGTTGTCGGTGTTTACCTATTATTATTGTGACAATCTTTTTTTCAGACGATGGTTATTGATTCATTTGATCATTAATAAATTGATTTAATCAATCTAAAACCAATCAATGAATGAGCCGTATGATTTTGTTTATTCTACATGGCGATTGTTGGCTTTTGTACGTGTTTAGTATTAAAATATCCATAAAATGAGATTGATTTTTATTTCTTCTCTGAAACAATTTGATGATGATATTGTCACAAAGTGGAGGATAAACGTATTAAAGACTTTAAGTTAAAAATCATTCACTCACTTTATGACCATCTTGGTTAATATAATAAACCAACGATGGATGATAGAGAATCCTTACCCTTTAGGGTTTTTTAAAAATCGGTTTTCAAGTGAAAATAAATCCCCTTATATTTTTGACTGTTACCTCCAAAAGCCTTTTTTTCTGGTGCGATTCTCTTTATCTTTTTATTTTAAACCTTAATTGAAAATTATTTGAATTATATTGTACCGGTTAAGGTTTGGATCTTGTTTAAAATAAGTGAAATTGAAGTTGGACATAAACTGAGGGTTCCATTTACAATGAATGTGTAATTACGATTCGATCCCTCACTTTATATCCACTGTCCAGTGTATTACATCTTAGTGGCCATATTGCGCGTCCTTTTTTCAGTCTACTTTTTTTGTTTCTCTTAAAGAAAAAAAACAATCATTTGACATTTTGTGAAGATCATTAAGATTTATTTAAGTTCGGTGATATTCTCAATTAATATTTGATGTACATTTAAATTAAATGTTTGTTAGCAAAGAAAAAGGACTCGGAGGTGAGCGACTCCATCATCTGTGATCTGCGCTTCAGCAACTTAACTGTCAAAATGCAAACATTTTTTTTCCCTTTTTTTTTTTTTTTTACGTACAGAGGCTAAAAGAGTTGAGGACATAACCCCCCCCCAAAAAAAAACCCCTGGCTTTTAGACCTCTAAATTACACTACATTTTAAAAAGATCCTCCTTCGTGATTGTTATTTTAAAAATGAATTATAATGATTATGAATATAGAAAAAAAAATCTATCTGCGTCTAAAATGAGAATGATGACAAACTAAGTAACGACTCCACCTTGCTTTTTAATTTTTGAAAAGACTCCTTATTGTTTAGCTCGTGAATATTTATCGCAAAATGGTCAAATCTATTTCAAATAAAGTTAGATTATAATCATGAAGTTTTAAAAATAAAAATGTTGAGTTTTCATTTTTTTAGATTTAAAGGTCTACAATGTAATAATTGTGGTTGCTTCCACCTCAGATTCACAGCTGATTGTAATTTATTATTCAATTATTTTTTGTTCTTTTACGACTTAAATTTCTTTGCAAATTTGTCAGGATTTCGCGATCATCTATTAAATCTTTTCCACAATAAATTATTAGGTTTAAGGAAGAACGGACTTAAGGGCTAATTATTAACACAATTCAAATTCCTTTTTGTTTCTGTCTCAAAAGAAATTCCCCATTATTATAAATATTTAGTGTAGTGGACTTTATTTTTCAGCAATAATAAACAAAACTAGCTTGTATTTTAAATAACGGTGTAAAAATGAACACGTTTTAAGTTTATATACTCCCTCCTTTAAAATTTGTTAATGTTCGTGCTTGGATGGATTTGGCTTGTTTGTCGAGATTTTTGTCCTTGCCTTAGTTTTTTTATTTTTTGAATTCTTTTTTTTTTATAACGTTATTTGCCTTTTCTTTAAGTGGGCTTGGTTTACTTCTTAACTTCTGTATTGTAGAATTGGGTGTCTGCTTGTGCAACTATAAATACTCAGGAAAGAAAATCTTTCATTTGAAGAAAAGTAATTGTTCCCGTTTCTTGAGGGCGTGCGAAGAGTTGTATAATTGAATAATTGGAATGAGTTACAGGTGTGTAATCCCAAATTTGGCAAAAATTAAGAAGGGTTTATTTTCGCCTCAGAGCTTGTAATTTAATTTAGGCTAAAATGAGTGATATCAATTTTATTTGTTTATTTAACTAACAAAAGAAAGATATACTATTTAAAATCTTCTAAACCGTTGTGAAATTTCAGAATAATGGGAAGTTTTCTTAATGTAGTGAACATACTAAATCACAAAATTTGAAAATAAATAAAATAAAAACAATGATAAAAAAAGCAAGCAGAAAAAATATATTAGGCTGTAGATTCATGTACTTAAAATTTGAGATAATGCCTTTGTTTCTTCTGTAAATTTTGTTCTTCTCATTTTTACAATATCATAATTATGTTGCAGAAATAAAGGAATCAACATGGGATTGTCATTATAGTTAGATGTGAATAAACCTGCCCTACTCTAGACAATATCAGTGATGTTAAATTAAAAATGTTTTTTTAAGGTCCAAATGGATGTTGGTAAAGAAAAGGTAGCCTTTGTTACTAGTCTTGTAAAAGACAGATAATTTGGGTCTTTATTAGTCATTTAAAATGGTCTTTAACATTATATGGCCCATCTAGATGTTGATCTATCTATCAATATTTTTCTTTTTTATCTGAAAGAGAGCAAAATAATTCTTCTTGTAAGGAAGAAATATTTTATTCTTATACCAATTCATAGTGAAGTTGTTCCCTAAGCTTAGCTTAGATTTGACACAAAGGTATAAGTATAGGGCATACAGTGAGAATTGAAATTGGGAACAATGGATATGTGAGACTAGTTTGTTTACTATTACACCACAATGAGGTATTCTTAGTTATTAACTTGGTTTAGCTTAATTGGAGTACAAAGCCAAAAGTATGGAGCACCCAGTGGGAATTGAACACAAGAGTAATGATCTTCAAGCCTATCTTGTTAACATTATACCATTTGAGGTGCTATAGTGAATATGAACTCTTCACAAATTTCAGTGTATGTTCTTTCAAAAAGAAAGATCATCTGCTTTAGAATGGCTTTCAGGATCATTATTCATATTGAATGCTTTGTCAGATCCATTCTTAATGGTGTTTGAATATAGAGTTAGGAATTAGACGCTAATGTTATCAATGTTTAGAGAAATTGTTTGCAGGCATCTTGCTCCTTTCCTAAGATTTTTGTTACGTGTTTGTTGGGATAGCATCAAACTGTTGGAATAAAAAATAAATGAATAAATGATTCATTTTCTCTTACATTTTCTTTTAATTTGAAGTGTTTTTATTATTACAACTCACTTGAGCTATCCTTCTCCAACATTAAGGAACAGCACAAAAAGTAAAGAATAAGCTTATAATTTCGATTTTTTTTTTTTTTTTTTTTTTTTTTTTTTTTTTTTTTTTATAAAAAAAATAATCCAATAAATCTTTTGGTATTTGTGTATTTAGGTTGCAGATTCATATGTAGGCATATCTTATTGAAAATAACAGTCAAGGATTTAGTGTTTAGCTTTTCTTGTTGGTGAACGTGATGTCTTTACTGTGGTCGTAGGCATTTTAAAGATTTTTGACAGTTTTTAAACTGTCTACAACCACAGCTGCAACATTTTGTATGCTAACAAGAAAAGCTGGATAAAAAAGCTGTTTTATATATATATATATATATATATATATAATGTTTGTCTCATTGATAGTTTATATATTTAAGTTAGGATAGTGTAGACATGGTTAACATTGCTTGGTAACTGTCAGTTTCTCACCTATCCATTCATCAAGGCAAAAAAACTGACAGTTATTGTTGACTTTAAGCTTACACTGTCCTAACTTGTATATAAGTATAATCAAAATTTAACACTAAAAGCATTTTTAATCTGTAACATTTTTAATACATTCTATGTAGGAAAATGCAGAGCAATATCAATATTTTCAAGTGTTAAATAGTATATATATATATATATATATATATATATATAAGCATCTATGACTTAAAGTTGAGTAGTGATATCAAATTTTCTGCTAGCAAAAAGGATTTATTTTCTTTTTTGTTGATGTTTCCTTTTTTTTATTTCAACAAAAGACCATCCCTATAATACAGTGGTTGACCATGCATGAGCATAAGGAGGGTTGTTCGTTATTTATTTCTCCCCAAGTTCCCATATTGTTTCCTGCTGATACTGACTTGTCTGGCCTATCTGTTCAGCAAAGGCAGCTGTGTGGGCTTGAGAATTTTGTATCACTTTGTCCTGCGTATCTCTCAAACAGTTCTCATCATACACGTACATTGTGAAAACTGGTTACACCTTCTGTAAATATAGTAGCACTTGGGTCTTTTTTTGTTCCGGTAGACAAACAAGCAAACTTTCTGATCTGTTGAATGTGTTTAATAATATTTGCTTGGATCTCCTACCATAATGTTTACAGTGTCACCATGGGAGTCATTGGTCATGTGTTGTTTTGGGAGAAAGAGAGAGAGAAAGATCTGAGTTTAGTGACTGTTGTGGTGTCACCTGTCTTTCTAGGTTAATGACCTATAACAATTCTGACTTATTCCTTTTGTTAGTGCTTATTGCACATGCCAAGTTCATTGTATGCTCATCATCATCTCTACAAATGGCAACATTCTGTTTTCAGTTCTTTAATTGTACAATTGACTTTTCAGTTAAACTTGTTTTCTGACCAACACAATGAAACTTGAGCATAGATGTATTTTTGACATCTCACAGAGCAGCTCATTCTTAGTGATATTTGACGATGCCAGTTAGCCTTGCTTGTTGCCCCCTCCAAACCTTAGGAATCTGAAGAGGTGTTAGGATTTGGGGTATGTGAGCTTAATTTGGTACTTGGACAAATTTTAAATAACACAGATGTTTATTCAAGTGTAGACAGTCACATCATTTGTATTGTAGTAAAGTCCTACAAGTTGGGGGGGGAGTTCTCATGGCATAGCGGCTAATATGCTGGACTATAACACGAGAGTGAGTTTGAGCACCAGTCATCCTATTACATTCATTTTCAAACAAATAGCCCTTGGGAAAGGTATGAACCTCCATATCCTCTCCAGCTATGGGTTAAATAATACCATGATTGTTTTTCTATAAGGATGATTTTGGTATTAAATAACCCAAAGAAACCAAACCAAATATATGGAGTCCTTTTTTACTAGATACTGGTAAAACCCAACAGAGAGAGATGGCAAGTGTAAAAAAACATGGATATAATCTCATCTATCCCACCATTTTTGGGATCAAACAATATTTGTATAAAAGTCTATTTCATTTCTGACAATTTCAAATGAGCTCAGAGATCAATTTTACATAATCAAGAATCCAAAGTAAAAACAATATCCAAGCAAAAAAAATCAGTTCCTCGGGATTTTCTGTTTAATCCTTTAAGACAAACAAACTTTGGCATAGTAGTATAAGTTTGATTTCTTTGTTTAATGGCATATCATCCTTTATGGTTTATTTAATGCCAAATCCATCCTTGTAGAAGAACAGTTGTGGTACTATTTAACCCATTCCTTGGCGGAATAAGGGAAGTCATATTTTTCCCAAGGGTGTTAATCCAAAAGTGAATGTAATAGAGCAATTTGAGTTTGAACTCACTACAATGTCACAGTCCAGCATGTTAGCCACTTTACCATGGGGACTTCTTTCCTCTATATATTTGCAAAGGATGGAAGAATAATATGAATATGAGAATATTCATAGAAATTAAGCTAAATTTTAGTTTAGGACGATTTGTTATGTATTTAAATCATGTTCATATTTTGTATTGATAGTATCTTGCTAAAATATGTATATATTAGAATTTTTTTCATCTAAACATTTTGTCTTTTATCTTTTTTTGCCAGGTACCGCTACTAATACGTAAATATTTATCTCTTATGATTACCTACGAACTAATGATCTAAAGTAGAATTTCAAGCTGTTGAAACATGTATTATGACTCCAATATTCTCTAAAGATCGATTTTGTGATTATGTTGTTTGATATCAATTTTATTGAAGGTAAGTAAGGTTGCCTGGTGCTGTCTAGATTGAGATGGTTTTAAGTCTCAAACTATAAAGTTTTGTTCAGTTCTGTCAAAACTATTTTTAATGTTTTAACCATGGAATAGAAGAAAAAGGACAAGGTTCTGATCTGTTCTCAGTCTCATCTTGATGTTGAATTGAATGAAGTGGAGTATCTGTTCTGTTCTGCTTTTGAATGTTTTATGCAGTGCTGAGGAATTTGTTACTTAAAATTGTGAAAAGGTTCCTTTTGCAGAGATTCTTGAAAAAAATCACGTTAGCAGCCCTGTTGACAGGGCTTAGAATATGCTGACTGTATCCTCTATAGAGGGGTAAGACTTACACCCGTCCTAAGGAGTATTCGGGGTATGAAACTAAACTATATCTAATGGTGAGGCTACAGTTCTGAAGATCTAACCTTTTGTAGTATCTGTTAGGGTCCCATTTATGGGTCAGATCTGTTTAAAAATTATTTGTATTCATTAGGACCGTGTGCAAAAGAAACTCTAAAGAAACAACTACACAAAAAATGTGAATATGAACATACAGTGAGTGCAATTCCCTAACTTCTAAGCTTGAAATAATCCTAGATTGGTTGAAGAAGGCTTATCCTATAACCTGCTTTGGTATTGAGAGCGCTACTCATGTAGCATGTCTTGGGCTGGAATACCCTGGTGGAACCCATCTCTCTCCAGATTTACAACTGGCTGGAATTAGGTTTTCCTTCTCCTAGATCTGTTGCCATACCAAAGTTAAAGAGCCCAAGCTACCCTTCTATTTACCTATAGTTGGAAGGATAATAGTGAGATTCCCTAGTGTATTAGTGCTATGTGAAATGCAAACAGCCTTGTTCAGGATTTGAACTCTGATAAGCAAGTCCACTTCCTATGACCATAACCATTATGTCACAAGCACCTTGTTATCATAGACTGGTTAACACGCTATTAAAATTAATCAATCAGACATTAGCAATTCTGGTGAAAAGAATTTTTTTATACTTATATATACATTGGAGAAAAACAATGGAAATTTTCATAATTTATATTGTATATAGCCTGTAACATTACTCAATGTTGATATTTATAGAGTGAATACTTGTTAGATATTAAGATTCAAATTTTTGCCACTATTAGCAAATGTGTTTGTCATTAACTGCTATTCAGATTAAAAAGAGCTACAAACCAATTAACAAACCTGTGTAATTTGTTCTTGCGTCTTAGTAAATTATTCTCTCTTGTTTTTCTGTTCGTTTTGGTGTGGAAAGCAACTTGAACTGGTCAAATATACTTAATATGTGAGGGTGAGTTACAATTTTTGTCCAAATTAATGAAAAATTCTAGATCTTATATGATATACCCACCAAAATTGCCTCTTGTTTGATATACACCTGCTCTAAAAATAAAAGATACTTCATTATTTCTAAAACTTTAGTAACATAGTTGTTTTTATCAGTGAATAAACACATTTGTGCAATATAGTTCCTGTCACACAAAATCCCAATGTTTTTCCCTTCAACATTTTAATTGCTTTTCAGAATGTATTGTAGTATTGTAATTGTGAAGCTCCAATAAATTTCTTTATTTGTTAGATTTTTTTTTTATTTTATGGACAAAAAATGCATTCCAGCTATTTTTTTGTGAAATGTGCCACATGAAAAGAGTTAACATTTTTCTTCCACTCAGCAATTGATGTCATCAAATTATCTTTTGATTTGTTTCTACTGGTTTCTGATTTTTTTTTTTTATGACTAAGAGTAACCGGATTTGAGCATGGAAAGTTCTTGAAAAAAGGTGTGCTGTTGTATTTTAAAAAAATGGAGGTGGCCAAAGGAAAGAAATAGTGACAAGTTTGTAATACGAGCTGCAGATTTAATTAAGTGATGAATTTTGGAGACCTGCTATCTAAAAATTGCTGTGTTGCAGTCACTTCAAACTTTACTTGCTACTCCCTTGAAGCTTGTAAAACAAATACTCAAATTGCTTTGCATACCAGTGAGAGTACCAACAGCCAGATCATATCTGTTACCTTTATTAGTTTGAAGGTATCATCTTAAACTTAAGATAAGATTCTTATATTTATCTGTATTGCTAATAGTACCAACTTTTGCTTGTTTATTAACTTTCCATAGTTGGTGTTACTTTTGGCTTAGATATGCTCACATTTCTAACCAGCTTAAAGTATCCTCTTTCAAATATGTTTCTAGATTAGTCAATAGGTAAATGTAAAAAAAAAAAAAATGAATTTTTTTAATGTCAAATACCTTGTTTAAGAATTCAGATGAAAAATAAGATCTATGGGTAAAATAGTAGGATACACTGAGGTCTCTAGCCTTGGTGGGATAACCAGTCAAGTTGAAAGAAAAACTCTGAATTCAATACCTGAGGAGTGTTGTTTGGGAGAATCTGTGGCATATTAGTGTACACTTTTTCTGTTATCAGCTGATGTAAAAAGCATGGCTGGTTCTACACAAGCCTCCACTACTATAATCAAATAAACTGTGTAGGTAGTCTAGCAGTTCATATCTTTTAATTAAACTGTTGGGCCTTTACATGTCAAGTTTGAGCGGGGAGTACACATACATATATAATAAAATGCAAATGAGAAAAGCTTGCAAGAA
This sequence comes from Sepioteuthis lessoniana, assembly GCA_963585895.1. Taxonomy (NCBI): domain Eukaryota; kingdom Metazoa; phylum Mollusca; class Cephalopoda; order Myopsida; family Loliginidae; genus Sepioteuthis; species Sepioteuthis lessoniana. Next base: position 49,278,368 of record OY757941.1, on the reverse strand, counting down.
AAAAAATGCTCAACTCTGCTACAGCTTTTCCATCTGATAGTACACACCACATGAAACTTGAAGTAATAAACTTTTAATATTCATAATTTGATATATATAAAGGACTTCAAATGATGTCTGTTTTCATATTTATTTATTTATTCATTTTTTTTTTTTTTAAATTTTTTTACTGATTATCCCTTCTCTTTGGACAAGACTTCATATGTTGGGTTCAGGCTTGTATTGTGTAGAACCTAACATAGTTTTGTGCAGAGACAGTCAATTTAAAGAAATACTGAAATAATCCTTGTCTGTGATCTTTTAACAGAACTTGTTGGCAAGAAAAAATTACTGCCAAAATATAACTTTTATCTGTCTATATATGTATTTGTATTTACTCCACTCCTCTGCCAGGAGCAGGATGTGACACAGTTTAAGTAGAGAACTGCTGGTTTGAATTCAGAGTTTTCCTTTTATTAGACTGGTTGCCTAATGAAGGTTAAAGAACTCTGTCTGATGTACTGATTACCTATAAAGCTGGTGAAGGAAAAACGGATGGATTCATGCCTTTTCCAAGAGCTTTAGCTATGTCCAAGATTAGAATTTGAGTTGCTGATTTCATTTCCTGTGAAGATAACTGTTATGCTGAGTGCTCTTCCTTGCAATCAAAGTTTCATTTTCAAATTTGAGCACCTAATTATTAAATATCATTGTTGTTACTTTGTTTATATATTAAAGCATCTACTTTGCTGCACATGCCAGATTTCACCTCTATGTTAAAGGTGGTAGATATCTGAGAATTATATTAGTGGATTACTTAATTTTACAGAACTTCTTTTGCTTGCCAGACACATTTCCCATGAATAACTCACTGTGGAGACTAGACATGACTTCTCATAAATCAAGAACTATTTCTTATCTAGAACATACACCTAATTTTATGCTGACCAAAGCAGGTCTTTCTCTCTCTCATATGAGACGAACATGATTAGCAGGTTTTTTCTTTTTCTACATGTCAAGGGCATATTAATGACTCAACTCTGTCTTATCAGGTAGATAGCATTATTCTGTGAAAAGGCTGCTGTTTCTCACATATGTTCAGATATGTAATTACTATAGCAAGTATTGTGTTTTGGATATGACGAGTACAAGCTTGCCAATGTTATCATCTCCTGTTATTATAATAGTTAGGTTCTCTTGAGTAATAATTACTATGCATATTGTAAAGAAGGCATACTGTTATACATGTAAGTGCATACTAATGCTAAATGTATTGGGTACCAATTATTTTCTGATCTGGTAGCATTAAATGCCAGTTATATGTAACCTGATCTAACAATGCTTTCCCCCTTCCCCTTTCTTGGAAAGTGTTATCATTCATGGCACTCCTTTTACAAGTTCTGCATGATTCCGAGTAGTACAAATAATTGTTTTTAGTTAGCATGACAAAAATTGACTCCCTAGAGATGACAATTGAAATGTAGATTTGCCTATTATGAAAATTTGACTTCCTGGTGTTATTGCCAGCAAACAACTCGTGTTTCTACCCCCTTACCTTCTTAGGTGGCTTTTATACAGCATGTATGCAATACCTACCTTAAACCTCAACCTGTATTCAGCCCTTTCAGTACAATTTAAAGATATTTGTATTTACCTAACTCTTTCACCATGAGCAGGATGTGATACAATGTTAATTTTTAAGCAGTGTTAAGCTGGTTTGAATTCAGAACATTTTTTCTAGATTGGTTGCCTCACCAAGATGAAAGAGCCTAGAGTACCCTTCTATTTACCTATAGCTGGGGGAGGAGCAGTAGATGGATTTATGTCTTTTCTTAGGGCATTAGCACAAATTGAAATGCAAACAGCCTCATCCAAGATTTGAACTAGAGTTGTTGATTCTATTTTCTCTGATGATAACCTTTATGTCATGAGTGGTTCCACAATACCTGTAATTGAAGTTTTGGGATTTGATGCCAAAACTTTTAGCTATTTTCTGCCCACTTATGTTTCAGCTATATTTAACTAGAATTCTCATTTTTGTGTGTGTGTGTGGGGTATATATATATATATATATATATATATATATATATATATACACTGTAACCTAGTGAAACTGCTACATCAAGATAAGATTTTTTATAAAGAACTATATACTTAAAATGATTTTGGAGAATGAAGCAATTTCCGGCCCAATTTGTAATGGAATGATAATTTTGTGTCATTTGTATTTAAGCTAAATATCATATTTTAATCATCATCAAAATACTAATTAAAATCTTTCACTCCTTTCTTGCCTTGTCAGTGGGGCTTAGAATATACATTGTATTCCCTGCAGAGAAGTAAGCCTCCAACCCCCTGCAAAAAGGGGTATCTTGAGTATGACACTAAACTGTATCTGATGGTGAGGCTCCAGTTCTGGGAGTATGGCGTACCTCTTCATCACCATTACTCTTATGACTATTGTAATCTGGAGTGGCAGTATGTGTTAGGGTCCCATCTTAAGAATCATTTGTATTTGATAGGATAGTGTGAAAAAAAACAACTTTTAAACTAAACAAAAAATTTAGATATGAATGTGCAATGAATATGATTCTTTAGCCTCTCGGTATAAAATAACCCTAGACAGGTTGACATACAGTTAAATTTAGTCAATCAGTTCATTCCTTTCTAAATAGAATTATCCTTGACTGTTATCACAATGAATAATGTGTTGTCTAGTAAGCTATCAAACTTAACTTTATGCTATTTATTATTTAAAGAAAATATAAAATCTATCAAAACAATATTATTTTTCTTTACCTTGTTTTGTAGTCTGTACAAAGAAAGGCAAATAGTCAATTTTATTTCATGTATATAAATCTATCAACTTAAGTTTTCTGTGTTTATTAGATTCATTTATGGCATGTCAACCATTGTAGGTTATTTAATGCCAAATCCTCTTTATATATTAAATATGGTTTGGTTTTATGGCAGATCAGCCATTGTAGATTTAATGCCAAAAAACATATTTTGTTAATAACATTTTTAAATGAGCCTGAGTTAATTTTTTTTTTTAACACTTTTAAATGGTTTCAAGTATTGCTATCTAACACAAATAATTTTATTAATCATTTGTTTGCACAGTTTCAAATATTACTATATAACAGTAGTCATTTGTTGGCACACATCTAAATAAATATACACGATATGTAATGTCGGTAATTTCGTTTTTAAATGAGTTGGAACTAATTTGTTTGCACACTAGTATTGCTATTGTTTTTACACAGTTAAATGGTTTCAGTTATTGGTATCTAACACTTATAATTCCATTTGATATTAATCATTTATTTGCACACAGTGAAGTTACAAGTATTGCTATGTATCATTTACAATTCAATTAAACATCAGTCATTTGTTTACACTGTTAAATGATCAAACAGTTCTATTTAGCATAAGTCATTTGTTTGCAGTCAGTTTAAATGTCAAACAGTTCTTTTTGACCCATAGATAGGCCACTATTAAGTGCTTCCAGTCTGGGCCAGATGGCAATGGAGTACTTCACATTCCCCAAACTCCAGTATTATTGGAGCCTCACCATCAGATTGTTTAGTGTCATAACCAGGACATTCTGGTGGTGGGGGGTCTTTCCCCTCTGTAAAGATGCAGTTGATGTATTCTACAGTTCCAGCCGACTAGGCTGATTAGCAATTGGACAAGTGTTTTAAAATGTTTTTTGTTTTAAATTACAATTTTTGAGGAAAGTTAATTCTCAATTTAGTGAAGATTATCTGGTCATAAGTAAATTGTGAAGATTATTTTTTGCATTCCATGTTGATATTTTTCACTGAATGAAATCAGTTAATGTCAGTTACTTGCACTGTTAATAATAGAAGGAATGGTGATTTTATCTTTTCTGCTCTGTTGTGTGAGAATTTATGTTGTAATTAAGATACTTGTTGAACAACTTTTTATACAGACAAGAACTTGGTTCAAAAATAAAAATTGCAGATGAAAATAATTTATGAAGTGAAAGGGCTAATAAGAGATTGTGTTTATTTACTTTTCTGAATTTTCGATTAAAAATTACAATAAAGTAACCATTGTTTTGACTTAGAATCATTTTGTGTTGATTTCATTATCATCAAATTCATCTTTTCTAATATACACAAAATTAGTGCTTGATAATTTATTTGGTATTTATATACTTCATATTAGGAAGTCACTTTAAACTAATTTTGGGAGTGTCCTCATGGTGTAATGGTTAAAGCGCTAGACTGTGGAATCGTAGTAGGCAAGTTCGAACTCCAGTTGCCCTATTACGTTCACTTACAGACAAATACCTTTGGGAAAGGTATGAATCCCCTTATCCTCCCAGCCATGGGTTAAATAGTACCACCACTGTTCTCGAAGGATGGGTTTAGCATTAAATAACCTACATTGGTTGATATGCCATTAAACAAAAAACCCAAACCAAACCAAACCTAATTTCTATGCCATCTAAATAAAAACTAATAATTCTTTTCATAATTGCTCTGTTTTTCCAAGCATCAAATGACAAATGAAAGTATGTATTTACCCAACCCCTCTATCATGAGCAAGATATGACACAATTTTAAAATGGAATAAAGCTTGTTTTCCTTCTCTTAGACTGGTTATCTGACCAAGGCTAAAGATCCAGTCTGCTCTATTATTTATCCATAACTGGGAGGAGAACTGATGGATTTGTTTTTCTGGTGGGCATTAGCATGAAGTGAAATACAAAGTCTCATCCAAGATTTGAACTCTGCTCATTGATTCCATTTCCTATGATGATATTCGTTATGCTAAATTAAAGTAATCTGTTGATTTTGTGTCAAGACTTCATTAATGTTTATATTACTGTACTGAAGTTTGTGTGCATATCTTAGGATCAAGGTCTTGGAAAATGGATATTGGCTGTAGCATAGACTGAGGTTAATCTCTGAAATCACTAGAGGATATGAGATGATAAAATATATAATTTTTGGTCAAATGGAGAGAGAGAGAGAGAAACTTTGATATGATCTATGAAAATTTTTTAAAAAATTGAGAAAAGAATTTTTTTGTCTCACCTTACAAATGGTGAGAAATATAGCCAGGTATATTTAGATGTTCATGAGTAGTGAAAAAAGTCTTTATATATTTGCAAAAGATGGAAGAACAAGAAATATTTTGTTAAAAAAAACGGCTTTTAGAAACTAATCAGAATTTGCCTTTGTTTAAAACTCTAAATTCTGTATTCATGTAATATTCATATTTTTGTATCCATAGAATCTTGCCAAAATATATATTAAGTTATTTTATTAAAACATTTTTTCTGAATAAAGCTGTCACCTCATTATATACATTAATAGACAGAACTCTTTACTACAATAAATATTTTAAAATGATCAGCTTTCAAATAGAATTTAATACATGATTTAATTTACAAATAAAATTTCTTTTAAATATGCAAGAAGATAGATGTAGATAAATAATCTTTGTTGACTTTTGGATAACTTAGTCAAAAAGCAACAAAGATTATTTGCCTACATCTGCCTTGCCTTGCCTTGCCTTAGATCTCAAAGATTGGGGGGGGGGGTAGGGCTGTTGGGTAGTGGCTAACATGCTGGACTGCAACATCATAATAAGCAAGTTCAAACTTCAGTTACAATATTATATTCACTTTTGGACTAATACCTTTGGAAAACGTATGAACCCCTTTATCCCTTCCAACTTAGAGAATCACTATTCTTCTTCTACATGGATGGCTTTGACTTAAAATAAACCATGAGGTTTGACATGCCATTAAGCAAAGAAACTAAAGGAATTTTATATCATGAGTGATTATAATTTTAATTCATAAAGCTGAAGGCGATTCTAACCAATTTTTTCTTTTTTTTGTTAGATAAAAACTTTCTACATATCTTAATCATAAAATTGATTATCAATGTAGGGATATGCAGTTATGTTTACATGTATGTAATGAAATTTGGCAAAAATACTGATGCATGTGCATTGTAGACTTATAATAAAATAATCTGAGAACAAGGTAAACATAGATTTGTCTTCATAAATAATCATAATTAGATATGTATATTGATATGCCACTATTTACTCATCTAATATATATATATATATATATATATATATATATATATATATATATATATATATATATATATATATATATATATATATATCGCACAGTTTTGTGGAAAATATGTGTATTTATCCACTTGCTGTTGAAGTAATCATAGCCATTTTGAGCTAAGAATAGTTTAAGAATCTATATAATCTGATATCAAAGTTGGCTGGTGCCAGCAGATAAAGTTAACCATCTTGTGGTTGTTAGGGAGATTGTTATATCTCAATAAGTCTGTGAATATTTATTTTTCTATATTATCTCCTTCATTGTAACTGCATTTAAATCAGTGGTGATTATTATTTATATAAATTTAACATTATACAGTAAATATTTAAGATCAACTTTCAACTAATAACCATATGTTAGACTATAAACATACTGATTCACCCTCATATATACTATTAGTACCTTTTGGAAATTCCATGGAATATGTTCATAATAGCTTTGAGATAAATCATTGATCACATTCCATGAGAGTCAACCAATGAACTTTTTAGCCAACCCAAGTATGTGTGTGTGTTTTCATATATATATATATTCATTCCATAACACAGTGTCTAATGGTGAGGCTCCAGTTTTAAAGTTTGTGGAATGTAGAGTACTCCTTCATTACCATTAATCTAACCTGGAGTGGTAGTACCTTTTAAGGTCCCATTTATCGGTCAAATAGAACTGTTTAATTTCTTACTCGGGATCATTAATATTGAATAGAATTACTAATGTTAAATAGCAATTTAACTCTATGTAAACAAATGATTTGTATTAGATAGCAATACTTGAAACTGTGTGCAAACAAATAATCTGACTCATTTAAAAATAATGTTACCTACTATTTGCTAACAAATCATAAGCACATGTATATGTATATATGAAAATAGGATTTGGTATTAAATAACCTACAGGGGTTGATATGCCTTAGAATACAACCAAACCAATCCACAACACAAGATTACTCACATCCTTGACAAAGATTGAAAATGGTCAAATACACTGACTACACTAACTGAACCTTTGGATAGTTTTTAAACAATCTACAACCACAGTTGGGTCCTTGTTCATCAACAAGAAAAGATGAATAAATCCTTGTCTATCATTTTCAATGAAATATGCCTACAAGAGAATTTTCTGTCTAAATACACACACACATATATATATATATATATACACACATACACACACACAACTCTGACTGGCTAAAAAAAAGCATTAGGATCAAATTTTATCAGAGCAGCTGAGGTTTTTGCTGGGTACTGCATCATTTTTTTCTTTTAGTCACTCAACATGATTGAATCCTCCACTACTTTCAACCTATGTTCATATCATTCTTAGTGCCAGTTATCAATTAGTCTGACCTTATTAGTTTATTTTGGGACACTTGTTGATTGACAATTACTTACGACTCATCTGAAAGATTGAAAAGAATTGTGGGTTAAGTAGTTGGGCATTTATTTACTTGCATCAAAATGAGGGATTTTAATTAAAATATAATTTTTGGATGTTATATTGCAAAAGAAAGCTTTTTATTTTTGCTTGTAAATATATTTTAAGTAATTTACTATAAGGAATAGACTGATATTAAGGTTTTAGTATATTAAGGCAAAGTATCTTATTTTGCAAAAAAAAAAAAAAGAAAAGAAAAGTCAAATCATATAAGAATTAATAAGTGAAACTCATCCCCATTTAAATAGTGTGTATATATATATATATATATATATATATATATATATATATATATATATATGTGTGTGTGTGTGTATATACACACGTCTGTGTATAAATGTATCTATGCATGCAATGTTAGTGTATACACAGTCATCATGCAACATTGATTCTGCATTTACAGTAATCTAACTTGATTTTACATATTCTCTCTGATATTAAGCACTATTTATAATTAGAACAAACCACCTTTTATTTATTTATTTATTTATTTATTTATTTATATATATATATATATATATATATATATATATATATATATAATGCAAATAAGAAAAGCTATATAAAAAGTGTTATGTTACTGTAGAGCATTAGTGTACATGCATATATATGTTTGTTTGTGTGCAAGTACTTTAATGTCTTGGACAAGCTGACAAAAGATTTTAGAATGTTTGAATTAGAAGTTTTTTAGAAGTCCTTCCTGGAGTGATGAATGATAGGGATGGGTGATGTGAGGGTGTCAGGGAACTCTGTGCTGTCAGCATGACTTGATGATGAAGTTAAAATTTGCTTTGTAAAAAAAAAAAAAAAAAAAAAAATGTTGCTCAACCAGAAATCCTAAAAGATAATAGAGAATAAAATAATGCTTATAATTTTATGTAAAAATAATAATAATTCAGTAATATCAAATAAATATTTGGTAAAATTATGTAATTTTTACTCCATAAATTCTTGAAGTGCTTAAGTTGATAAGTATATTGAGATCTTGTTAATTGTGTTATTGTACAATATTTTCGTATTCAAAATCTATGCATCAGTGTTTATGGCCTTGGCACAAACAGTCGCAATAGTTTAATCTGTCTAATCAGTTTTTCTTTTTAATCCTTAATTAAGAAAAATCTATTGTTGATATTACTATTTATAAAGTTAAAAAAATCTGATATTTTGACTAATTGCTTGCTAATTCATGAGACAAAATATTCTTAAAAGCTTACTATCAATCTGGTGTGTATGTGTGTGTGTGTGTGTGTGTATATATATATATATATATATATATATAAACTTGAAACGTGCTATCTGATTATATTCTCAGTAGGTTGAATTCTACTTTTGAATATTTTTCTACCCCCCCCCTCTTACTCCATAAGAAACTGGATAACTTATGTGGATTTAAAGTTTTGGACTTACATGTGGTTCTCAAGATATGTTGAAAATTGCCAATCTTTTAGATAGTTTATCATATTTGTCAAAATTTACTTTTGGAATATTTAGTTAAATATATGCTTGATTATTGGAAAGTTTCAAATTCCTTGTTTTTTGTAACCTGATTATAAATATTAGATTATATTGTTAGTGTAATGGTTATTGTCATAGAAAATGGAATTGGTGACCAGAATTCAAATCCTGGATTAGGTTGTGTTTCACTCCATACTAATGTCCTTGGGGAAAGTCATAAATCCATCTGTTCTCCTCACAGTTGAGCAGGCCGGGCTCTTTAGCCTTGTTATGGCAACCAGTCTAGAAGGAATGCTCTGCATTTCACCCAGCATTACTGCACTGAAAAATTGACCTTGTGTTGCATACTTTTGCTAAATGCATAAATATTTTTTTTCTTTAAGTACATTTATATACTATGTTAACATTTTTTTAGATACATATAAAAAAAAATCTAATTTTTGGATAGCTATCAATGAATAAACTTAATTTGCTCAAACAATGAGAGATCTTCTCTAGTTCCTCTTATCCCAGCTGTAAAAATTATCTATTTGGACCAATTATTGTAGGCTTGATTTACTTCTCATCAAATTCATATATATCAATGTATCTGATTATCTTATTGACAAGAAAAGAAACACAAGAAATGATTATTGTAGTTCATTATCTCTGCAAAAATATTCTGTATTTTGCTTATGAAAATGTTACTGGGTCCAGACAATATTGATTTTCTTTGTGCTTGTTCTATTTGTATCATTTTGTTTATTTTGTTCTTTTATACTTAAAAGAAAATATTTTAGGTAAAAAGTTTTAATGCACGATGGTTGGTAGACAAGTTGCCATCACATTTTTTGGGAACAGTTGATCTAGTAGCAAGGAAATCAAAATGCCGGCTGCTATTTTTTGTGTCAGCCTTTATGTAGCTGCACGACTATTGTGTGACAGAGAACCACAATGTTTATGAAATTCTATGTGAGATGTCTATTTAATTTTAGGTGTTACTCATAGGCTTTGCTCTCTTTTAATGGGATTAAAATAATTTATTATATTAACAAATAATATCTAATTCATATTTTATAAATCTAGCTGTTTGAATTTGTTTAACTGTATTTTTTTTAAAAACATTTTTTTACTAATGATTTACTTGTTTATATAGTAGCTGTTTTTGTTTCACTGAATTAGGATAAAAGTTAATTTTTAGCGTTTTATTTTATAAATAACTTTGAACCTTGAAATTCAAAATTTTATAATGGTTGTTAGAAAAATACTCTCATAAAACATTTTTCACAAGTTTGTTTGTGTATATATACTCGGGCTGGATTTCGGTCTTAAGATGCTCCTCATTTGCATAATTCTTTCTTTTATTTCATTTTGCTTTATTTTGTCTAACTTGTTCAATATTGAGCAATTTTTCACTATTACATGCCTGTGTTGAATTAATTGTAAAATTGAGCAAAATTTTGCAAAACTAAAAAATAGCCACGTCAAAAATCTATTTGTATATAAGAAAGTTGCACCAAAATCTAAATAGGGCCTGTTCAAAAGACCCACTTCAATGAGAGGGACCCCAAATAAATTGTTCAAAGAAGCCTCATTAAATCTGAAAATAAACAAATCTCTCTTCGTATAATGGAGGCTCTTCTAGTTTTGGGGCCACTGGGCTGCAGCTCATATTAGCCCATATGTAAATCTGATAGCGTGTATACTACACTTTCAGAAGTTGTGAAATATACTTGTAAAAAGAGTAAGTTTATATTGTAAATAATAAATTTGATTTTTTTCTCAAAAATAAACAACTTCAAAAATTCCCTGACAATTTCATCATAAATTTTGGACATGTTATTTTCTTTTTGCTTTGAGTTTGGATTTGTCAAACAATTTTCTAAATGTTAAAATAAATTGAAAGGTGAATGGAATGGACCAGAAGTTGATGTAAATCTAAATTTTGTAGATTCTAATATTAGTGAATTTAAGCCAATTGTGTTTGCCTTTGAATGATTAGATCATTATTAATCTTGGCTTTTGTGCAAGTTTGCCAACAATTACATATTTTGATTCACCCACTCTGGACTGATCTGAAAATTTGGTCAATTTCAACACTTGAAATTTATTGCATATATCACAAGATTCCTTAATTTGGCCCTATAGAAATAAGTTCTATTTCAGAGTAATAAGAAACCATATATATGAGGTCAGTGGAAAACATCTACTCTGTTGGCAGGGCTTTGAATATGCTGACTGTGATGCCAAAGGGGTTGTCTTGGCTATGAACCTACATCTGATTGGGAAGCTCCAGTTTTGGAGATCTAGGGAGTGTAGAATAGCCTTTCATTGCCATTATTCCTAGGTTTACCCTAACTTGGAGTGATAATACCTGTTAGTCTTATCTATGGGTCAAATAGATCCGTTTAAAAATTATTCAGATTTGATTGGAATACTTGATGCCATATAACTGTAAATTATTTGTATCAAGAATTGTTATTTGAATCTATAATTGTTTACTAAAGATTATTATTATTGTTAGCTTAAATTGTGTGAATAAATGACTATTATTTAAGAGAAATAATTACTTGAAACCATATAATTATTAGTATTAGATAGGAACACTTGGTATCATATAACCGTGTGACCCCCCCCCAAGGAAACACAAAAATGTAAATATTAATGTACAATGTATGCGATTCCCTAATATCTAGGTATAAAATAACCCTATACAGGTTGACATGCTGTTAAAATCAATTAATCAATGTAAGGCATATGAAAACTGGGTTTAGAAAATTACTAAGAGAAAGGCAGTATAAAGAAGAATTCCTACTCTTGCTCAAGATGATTCTGGGCACCCAACCTGCTGTAAGAGTTGATGAGAAATAGTGATAATGATATGACAAAAAAGTTTGCTGTTTTTGGCTTCATCATTATCTCTTGTTAAAAGCAATCTTACCTAACCTGAATTCATTCTTCAGAAAAGCTCACAACAAAGTTTAAACTGCAAACTATTTCCCTCCAGTTCATTGCTGTAAATGCTATACTATACATAAAGTGCCGTCATCCCATATCAAATAAGCAAATTTTACATTGATTCGTTCTTTGTTTTCCTCCCACTGGGCAATTTCTCATCATCATTATTGTTTCTCTCTGTTAATTATATATACTTATCTCTCAATTTCAGCATTAATGATCCCTTTTCTTTTATTCTAGCTCATCCTAAGCACATGCTGTGAATGATTCTAATCTACAAAAGACTCTACAATTATTTCATTAATCTAACTCTGCCACTGCTGCTACAATCACTCTTTTTTGTTACTGCTGCTGCAACAACATTGGCAGCAGTTACTGATGTAGGGGATTAAACCTTTTGATATAGCAGCCTCCATGTTCATTTCAGCCCATCATGAATTGTGTTGTAAATGTCCAGGATCAATTTTGAAAGGCCTGACAAGATGCGATGGGCATATTGTTTCTATCACAAATATTTATTCCTTATGCATTCTTAAATGTCTTTATATTTACACATTGCAGAAAACTGTCTAAAGACATTCTGAAAATATTTGCTCTCCTAGGACTTTCCCACCCACACCAAATATATATATATCTTTCCTTATGACATTTAAAGAATGAATTTGTGAATCAGTTTTATGATAGCTTCATTAATTCTGAAATTAACTTGCTTAATTATTATAGACTTGATTCTGTCCTTTTGAAAATCATTTCCTTCATTAAGGCAAATGACATCCAATGTGATTTGAATGACAGGTTTCTTTACTTATTAACAATAGATTTGTTGATGGATATATGTTAATATTTTTGTTGTATTAAAAAATTTGATTGATAATACCAACTACCAGAAGTCTTGTCTGATTAAAAGCTTAATAAAAGAAAATCAGATTGCTTTTTATTTACTTTTTTATTTTTAAAGTAAAACTGTTATTTTTTTTTTTTTTTTGATTATAGATTGGTTCTAACTTTTTTTTGTAGTAACACAGATTGAATTTAATATTGAATTTCTACATAATTCATTGTAAATATTCATCTGGACATCTGTCAGATTATTTGACTTATATAAAGAAGTTTGTCTTTGATTAAATATTTTATCTTTTTCAGTTCTTTTCTTAATTTGAGTTCTAATCTTTTAGACTACATTAGTCATTTTTTTTTTTTTATTTGATTTCTTCCACTTTGTTAATCTATAGTGAAAACCACTTTTCCTCTTTTTTGCATTCAGAAAATTTATAGTATTCTATAAAATATTTAAAATGTAATGCAAGAAGGTGGATAAAATGTATAAAGATTTGCATAACAAACTAGTTAAAACTTTCTTATGAAGTTTACAGTTCCTTTTTAATAGGCTCTTTGTTTCAAAGAGGACAAAACTTTGAATTTCTGAGAAAAGAAATAATATGCTGATGGGTCTCTTCATCTTAGTTGATATAGCCATTTTATATAAAGCAAAACTTGATAATTATCTTTCCAATTGACAGTTTATTAGATTTACTCTGGCATTGTGCAATTTTTCATTTTCTGCTGTATTTGGTGTAATTTTTAAATAAAATTATAAAGTTAGATATTTTCTATTTACTTTCAAGAAAGAAATCTTGATTTCTTTTATGGCCACAAAATCTTGGCTGTTTTTTTAAAACTCAATTGAGTTTAGGAATTATACTTTGCATATTGTTTTTTCTCATAAGAATTGAAAGACCTTACTTAGTTTAGTATTTCTTTTTTTATCATTGTCTCTCATAGAATATTTTTTGTGTATGTACATACATACTCAACCCCTCTTCTATGAGCTGAATGTGACACAAGGTTTTTTTCTTTTTAGTCAGGTAAAGCTGGCTTAAACTCAGTGTTTTCCTTCTTCTAGCCTTGTTCCCTAACCAAGGTTAAAGAACCCAGTCTGCCTTATTATTTGCCCATAGCCTAGAGATAGAAATGATGGATTTGTACCTTTCCTAAAAGTATTACCACAGCCAATTCCATTCCCTATGATGATAACTGTTACACTAATCACACCTTTTTTCATACCTTTGAATATGAGAGGTGTTCAGAAAGGTGAGCTATAGCTGAACATTTTCTTGTGGCAATATACTACCACTTATAAAACTAGAAAAATTTCAATGAAAAGTGGTTGTATGTAGCCACAGCAAAAATGTTCAACTATGCTCTTCTTTCTGGGTGAGGTTTAAGACTTTTTGAATGATCCTAGTGTGGTGCTTTTCAACTTAATATCCAAAATCCATAGGGGATCTGTACAAAATAGTACAATAATTATCCAAGAGCACAGTGTGTGTATTTATAGAAAGTGCAATTAAAATGTTGATTGAAACTGGTTCTTCCAGCAGATTTATATTTGAAATATTTTTATGTACCAAGTAAAGACCCAAAGTAATAATTTAAATTGATTTTGTTTCTCCCCCACCCATAAGTGATTCAAAAGAAAATATTGTAGGTTGAGTTCACAGTTGTAGCAATTCTAATAAGAAAAGTTGGCCAAGCCTCGTTAAGGGCAACCTGAAGGCTCCCTTTTCAATATTTACTACACTGAGGTGTAGGGGAGGGCACTACTCCTTTCCTTGGGTTGCTCTACTTATCCTTGATCTGTACCTTATAATGCTGAGTGTTAAGCAAGGAGGTATCAAGTACCCTTTTTTTTTTTTTTTTTTTCTTTTTTAAGTCTTTGGTATGACTCGATCTGGGATTAAATCTTGGTCTCCTGGACCATTTACAAACACTCAACCCACTATGCCAGTGGGCTGATAATATAAAAAGTATTCTGGTTGAAGATCCATTCAAACATCGCCATTGTTTTTTGTGCTTGTAAAATCACCTCTATTCAGTGGTTTTTAGTAATGGGTTGGATTCAATATTTCCAAAGTCATTGAGTGAAATTTTGAGAAACTTTTTAAAATGACAATATTTCTAATTAGAAATGTAGTGGTTTTCAGTTTTTGGTAGTGATAATGTCTTGCTAAAATTCTTATCCAACTTAAAAAAGTTACATTTAGAAAAAAATTAGTTATCATCAACTTTCTCTTAAAGCAAGTTATTTTAGCTTTATAAATCAAAATATGCAAAAACTAAAATGACTGATCTCATTTTTAAGTTTATCACATTGGAGATATGTATGTTTACTCAAAACCTCCACTACAAACAATATGTGACACAAGGTCAATTTTTATGCTGGTTGAATTCAGTTTTCCTTCTTCTAGACTGTTTAAAGAACCCTGTCAACCCTACTATTTTTACCCATTGTTGGAGGAAGATGAGATGGATTTATGCTTTTTCCGAGGGTATTAGTACAACATGAAATGCAAATAAAAGATGTATGTCCATATAAGTTGTTACTTTTATTAACTATTTTTATGATAAACATTTTGCAGGGTTTAAAGAATGGGAATTAATTTACATTTAATTCATCATATATATTAAAGATCTGTGTTATTGTTTTAAAGCATTTAGATGTTTTCATAGAAATAATTATTTTAGGAAAAGTAGTTAAATATTAACAAGTAGTTATAATAATCTAAACATCTTTACAAACTGCCATTGTTAGATATTCCCCCCCCACTTTTTTTTTTTTTTTTTTTTTTAAGAAAAAAGGTATTTGTTAATAGTATTAATGTCTTGAGCAGAAAGAGCTTTTTAAATATATGTGGATTGGTGGGGAAAATAATTAAAATAAAAGGGGTCCTTGGTGGGGAAAATGTTAGCAGCCATTGCAACATTATGTATGGGTTTTATTGATTTTAAATAAGGGCTTAATAACATCATCTATTCTGCTTTTATTTGTGCTGGATTCCTAGTGTTGATTAAATCTCATGCCAATATTTACTGCTTTCACGTTCTCTTCCTTTCAGATATATTGTAGCTAATCATAAGCAAATTGGTAATCTAATATATATAATGCAAATTATTAAAACAAAAATATGCTGAATTATTTTATTCTGTACCGTGATTGGTTGAAATAAAAAATGAAATCTCCAAGATTTTTCATTGTGGTTGTAAGAAGGGAAATTCTAATGGAAAGTAGTTTTATAAAGAAACTGAAAGTAGAAGGTTGACGCACTTGCTCATTTTACAATAGAAAGTGTTCTCACCTCAAAACTATTACGAGTAAGGTTAGTCTCCACTGGAAGCTCTTATATTATGGCCTTATGTTGGATTTGACTTAAATATAGTTTTTTAGCAAAAAGATTTATATACAAAAAAGGGAAAATCCTGGAAAAATGGCTGAAGGCTGTTGTGCAAACATGATAAAAAAGCTGAATTGCAGATAAATAACTAATTGAATTGTTATAATAATATCTACGTTAAAGTTACAAATATTGTGTCAGAAAATAAAAATTATATATAAGTAGATATATAAATATCTATAGCACAAGAAAATTAATGAAATTAGAATTATTTGTACTAGATCTTGCTGAATATATTATTCTACACCTGAATGGTGTTGCTTGCTGTAAAATAGCATCTAATTTTCTTAGGTATTTTATAAACCTTTTTATTTCTATAGTGTTCAACCTTGATGACTTTGAGGACAATGGTAATCACGTGGTTTTTAAAGATATGATTACTGCAACATTGTAGTGCTTGCTGTATTTTCCATGTATCCATTTGCACATGGCACCTCATTCATTATCATTATCATGTCTCTGAACCTTTTCACTTTTCCAAAAACCTTAGGGTACACATGACTTTGGCTGCTGCTGCTACCATTGTTGCTGCAGCAGCAGCTGTCTGCCAGCTCTCTACTATGTATTGCAAGTACATATACTCAGGCAGCATACCAACATCTAAAAATCAATACATATTACTGACAGTAGAGTGTGAGCAAGAACAACTTGTGTGTATGCGCACATGTGTGTGTATGCGTATATATAAGTGTATGCGTGTGAGATACTTTTATGTCAGATTCACTATCAATCTATCTTTCATATTCAGGATATATGTATATATAATCTGGCAGTTATTAAGTGTTTCAGTGACTTTTTATTGGCTAGATTCAATATATGTTCCACTTGGGTTTTGTTATCTATCAGATTTAGCCTCTATCTATATATTTTACCTCATTATCAAATTTAGTATCAACCTGCCTATTCCCCTGTGCACGCTGTAGGTTTAGTTGAAATAATGAATGACTGTGAAATTAAATGCCCTTTGCTTCCATTTTCACTTAACCTTAAAGCAAGGTGTAACATTTGATGACCTGTCTCTGATTTTGAGCATTATAATATAATATTGTGTATGTGTTAAAAAAAGAAACTATATATATATATATATATATATATACACACACACACTTGTAGACATATTTCATTAAAGATGACAAAGATTTGGTATTGAGTTTTTATTGGCCTTTTCATGTTGCCAAGCAAGATATTGCAATTATGGATGAAGGCAGTTTAAGAATTATACTTGGATTACAACATCAGACAATTCTTAAATAAAAAAACTCAACACCAAGTCTTCGTCATCTTTAATAAAATATGCCTACAAGAAAATTTGCTGCTTAAATAAACACACACACACACACTATATATATATATATATATATATATATATATATATATATATATATATATATAGTAATATTTACTTTGTAAACTTTAGTATGGAGGTTGTAAATTTGTAACTCTTTTTATTTGAATAGTATATTATAATTTCTGTTTTCTCACTAATGCCTCATCTTACTTTTTGCTTTAATGCTGTGATTGATTTTCTCAGTTACTCAAGACAATGATAAATTCCAGCTTCTTGATTCCATCTCTGATGCTAATCATTTTTCTGGTTATCTTTTTGATTTATGTCAAATAATATACAAATAAATGCCTTCCTGAAAAATATTTGAAATTTACTTTTGAGTTAATACATTGTTTTTAGTATCTTAAATAAACACAAAATTAGCTATTTCTTAAATTAATATTTGTTTTTGTAACTGTTGATCATCATTATAAGATATAAACTCATAGAAAGCAGAATTAACCATGGATCAGGTTTAGTTGCATCCTTTTTGTCTGTGGGGATAGTCTTTTTTGGAAAAGTCACAGTTAAATCCTTGTTTTTCCTCCAGTTTTGCTTTTTCATTGTTTAAAAAAATAATAATCAAATATTTACATGTAAATAACAATCTAAAGATCTTGATTTAAAAAAAAAAAAAAAAAAAAATTTTTTTTTCTTATTTCACTAAGTAATCTACTTCAAAATTCAGTTGTTGACTAATTTTTTTTTCAAAGGAATGAATATGCAAATACATATGACATTTCTGGGAGGTGCTTATGGTATAATGGTTATCATGAACATAGTGACAGGAATTCTAATTCTGGACAAGGCTGTTTGAATTTTTCACATAGCACTAATACCCTTGGAAAAGGTGTAAATCCAACTATTCTCCTTTCATCTATAGATAAATTGTAGGCCAATCCGTGTTCTTTAACTTTGGCATAGTAACTGATCAAGGAGAAGGAAAACTCATTTCAAACTTGCTATAATTTGCTTAAAAATGGACAAAGTGTCATATAGTGTTTGTGGTTGGAGGAGTTTAGGTAAATACTTACATATGGCATTTCCAACATAACACCAATCCCATAGATGTCTTTTAAGTCCATTTGTGATGTCTTGTCAGTGATCTGAAATTGTTTTTTTTCTTAAATAATTTTATAACCTTTTGAATAAATATAAATTTAATCTGGTAATTGCATGTGAAAAACACTTAAAAATTTCTATCTTGATTTTTTTTTTCCCCTAATTCTTTTGTTCAGTTTTATTATCTGTCACTTTATTATATTTACCCTGCCAAAGTGCAATTTTTCATTTTCTCCTACTTTTTATGTAGTTTTTAATAAAATTATAAAGTTAGATATTTTCTGTTTATATACTTTCGAGAAAGAAATCTTGTTTCTTTTATGGACAAGATAATTTCAAATTCAATTGATGACTATGTTTTTCTTTCTTTTTTTAAACATAATTTTAGCATTGTTGACTAGAAAGTTTAAACTGTTAGAGATATTTTTAAAAAAGAGGTTTAGGATAAATTTTTTATAGGTCATATTTTTCTCACAACATTATTATTAATTTTGACTATTATTTTCTTTGATCTCTTAGCGCATATCAGAGATAATAATAAAAGGTAAGTTCTTGAGAACTCAGCTTTTCTTATTGTCTCTGATATATACTGTTCCTTGCTGTTAAAAAAGACTTGAGTTATATATATATATAAAGCAGCAAAAATTAAGATTAAAAAAGTCAAAATTATCAATTGGTTTTGGTTTCTTTATTTGATGGCATATCAACTTTTGTGCATTATTTTTGCCAAAGCCATCTTTGTAGAAGAAAAGTAGTGGTACTATTTAACCCATAGCTGGAGAGAAGTGAGGGTTTCAAACCTTTTGCAAGGGTATTAGTTCAAAAGTGAGTGTAATAGTACAACTGGATTTTGAACTTGCTTATTATCATATTACAGTCGAGCATGTTAGCCACAACACCATGGGGATTCCTCCTCAAAATTATTGATAATAATTGACAAAGCTTTATGTGAAAATATTCTTTTTTGTTTTTAAAATGTTAAAAATATAAACTTTGCTCATAACTTTAATGTGATTAATTAAAGAACTAGAACTATGCAAATGAATAAAGAAGGCATATAATTATAATTAGCATTTAATAATTATCTTCCTTTGGTGTTACAGAAAAAATGTAAATATACAAATGCATATGGCATTTCTATTACAATAAATAACACCTATCCCATAGAAGTTTTATTTATGTAAAAATAAATAATCTGATATTCATTTTTCACCTTCTCTTTTTCTCTCCCTCTCTCAAAAAATTGACTTTTTGTCCTTTTTTTTTTTTTTTTTTTTTTTTTAAACTAAATATATATTTAACTAAATATAAAACAAGCCAGCTGCTTGGTTTTATTTTGCATCTTTTATGTTCATGCTGCTGCTGCTGATAATGATGATAGCAGTGTTTGCATGTAACAGATATTTAGATATACTCTCAAGACATAATCCATCATTTCAAGGGATTCTCTTATCTCCACTATCTGAATTTATGCCTCGTATTTACTTTCCCCTTCATCTACTTTCAACTCGGAATAACATAAAAATAAAAAATTCCAGCCTTGGGGACAGCAACTAATTCTTTTTCTGTAAGCCTTCTGTAATCAGTCTTTTATCACTCTACTTAAACTGAGACTATTTTCTCCTTTTTCACAAGATTACTGCTCTTGGAAATGGTTCCCTTCTTAACAGGGACTGGGAAATGACATGCATGCATACCATATACCCAGCTATAAGCTGATGCATAGGAACATCCTCTCACTCTCAGCCTACTGCATCTTCTCTCTCACTGTACTTTGAGGACTTTGTGTGTTGAGGGCTGTACCCAGACATATTTTATAGCCACAGTTAATTGTGCTATCTTTGAGGGTCTCTCGTTAGTCTTTCCTAACTTCCCACATTTATGCATTATGCTATGATGAATGGTATTCCTATTGTCACTCCCTACAGAACTTGTGGAACGATTATCCAAGGTTGCACTATACTTTTCTTTGATTAATTCTAGCATGTTAATTAGTAAATAAGGCATTAGTTTTAACTAGCCCATTATTTTGGTGGGTTGTAATAATTCATTACTGTTTGGTCAAGTGGTACCCAAATGTAATAATTTTTTTAGAATGATTAAGAAAAGAAAAATTAATTTTTTTTTTATTGAGCATTCTTGTAATCCCATATATTGCATTTTATTATTTTTTTCGTGGTAGGCTTTTTTTCTTAAGTTATCAGTTCAGCCTTGATAAGCTTTCAAAAGACCAGTATATCATGACACTGTGCTTTTCTGTCTGTTATAAAGCAACTTTGACTATTTATTCTTAGTTTTAAAACTCTCATTGCAATGAATTAGTATAAGTTCTAAAAATGGACCAATTCTTTTTTTGCTATTTATAGTTTATAACCTTGTAAATAAGTGATATATTTTAATCACTGCAATGTTATTGAGTAATACTATGGTCATTCAATAAATAAGATGAATTTTGCTTAAAGAGTTGGTAATAGGAAACACTGTTTACAGTTACTCTCTTTTTATGGAAATCATTAGTGATGGGTCCTTTCATATCCTAGAACACTGTCAGCATCACCTTCTTTACTGACTGCTGCACCTAGAACTTTTTATTTACAGGGGAGTCAATGTGTTTTCACTCTATAAACTTTTTGATTTAGGATTGTAATGGAAAAGCCATGTTTAACCCATATGTAAAGAATTTTTTGATTAAAACATGCTTCTCCATACCCACATAGTTTGCACTTCTCAGTCACCAAAAATTTGACGACAGAACTCTCTTCAAATCCTCTGTTTGATTTGCTGCCATTTTGAATAGCCTCAAAACAAATATTTTTGAAAGATTGAATAATTTTTGCCATAAACCAATTCTAAACCATGTGGAGTTTACATTTATTGAAAAAAATTCTGCTTTTCTTTTCTAAAGAAAATCCCCTTATTTAGTGAATGATTCTTATGTCACAAATAGATAAAATAATTTGATAAGATTAAGACTTGTAATTAACAAATTCTCTTTCTTATACTTGTCCTACTAGCAGGAGTTAATATATGTTGACTGTATCCCCTACAGAAAGGTGAGATCTCCCCCCACCCCCAAAAAAGTATTTTTGATTTTGCTTTGGTAATTGAACATTGAAAAAGAAAAACCTTTTCATCTCAATTTTTCGTTTGTTATAAAGTAACTATTAAATTTTAAGATCTTATAAAAGAGAAAAGAAAAAAAAACTTAGTTTACATGTAAATTTTCTTGATAAATGACTATTTGGTTTCTCAACAGACTTTTTGCCCAACACACAGAAAATGCTATTTGCAAATTATAACCTTTTTTTATGAAAAGAAAAAGTAATTTGTTTTTAAACACACATCTTAATGAAAAACGTGTATAATTTTTTTCTGCTCAGCCTACTTACATAATGTCACTTATTACTAAGGATTAAGATGCTGACATTGAAAATAACTGTTCAAAATAATACTAGAAAATGCCTGCCAACAAACAACCTTTAATGCTTCATTGGTTTTTATCATTCTAAATTGAATGATAAAAATAAATACAGTTTCTCTTTTTTTAATTTATTTTTATATCTTTTGTTGAGGTGACACAAAACTTCATTGTAAACTGCCACAAATTGGTCCACAGCTGGGTTGTCCTTGAACACCCTGTGTACTAATAGTCTGAAAATTGCACTGGACCAGTGTCAGTTACTGTGTCTTTGAGGAGTATGTCACATGATATTCTGATCTAGAAAAAGTAAAGATGAGCACTTTGTAAATAATTGTCATTAAATGAAATAAATTGTTGCATCTGAAAAGTGCTTTCAAGCACTATAATTCAGTCGTAATATTAAGTACAATGATTAAAACGTGATGAATTTTCTTCCATATAATGTGCTCATCAAGATTAGAGAAGAAATATTTATAGAAAAGGTATCAGTTTCTTTTTAATTCATATACCCTCCCTGTTTTCTGAAAGTTTTGTTAACAGCTTATATACAGATAGTTTATTCTGTCCAGAATAAAAGTGAAATGTTTAGAGAATAAGTTTTCAGGTGAACAGGAGTGTGTAAGTATTAGTTAAGTTAATGTCCTGTCTCGTGCAGAACCATGACT
This sequence comes from Sepioteuthis lessoniana, assembly GCA_963585895.1. NCBI lineage: Eukaryota > Metazoa > Mollusca > Cephalopoda > Myopsida > Loliginidae > Sepioteuthis > Sepioteuthis lessoniana. The sequence continues at coordinate 49,255,726 of OY757941.1, read as the reverse complement.
TATCATGTTATAAGTGCAGGGTGATTTGGGGAGCAAGATTTTAGAGATAAAATGCATGGTTTTTATGTGGTGGAGGTGGGAATGTTGTATAATTCATTCTAATGTCTTATTTATAAACAGTGCCCTAATCTTTTGTGTGTTGATAAGATTTGGCAAGAAATAAAGGCAACTGTGGTTCTACAAGTTTCATTTTTACAGCAGTATTATCTGTCAAAATTATTCTTATGAAGAGGTGGTTAATTCTCAACTCCACATGATTTAAGGGGATAGAAAATTCAGTATGTATGTTTGTATTTACCCAACCCTTCTGTGAACAGGATGTGACACAAGGTTAATTTTTAAGCAGAGTTCAACAGGTTTGAATTCAGGGTTTTCCTTTACTTAGATTGGTCCCCTAACCATGACTAAATAAATATTTCTTCCTTAATCTTGAAGTGCACATTATATAGAAGAAAATTCATCACATTTTAATCATTGTATTACAACTGAATTATAGTGCTTGAAAGCACTTTTCAGATGCAATAATTTATTTCATTTAATTATTTACAAGTTACTCTGATTTAGAAAAACTGGAGATGAACAATATCATGCAACCTAGTCTGTCCTACTATTTACCCATAGCTGAAGGAGAAAACAAGTGGATTTATGCCTTTTCAAAAGCATTAGCTTGAAGTGAAATGCAAAGAGCCTCATCCAGGAATTGAACTTTGGTCACTGATTACATTTTGTATGATGATAGCCATTATGCTGAATGCACCTCAAGTCTGTTTATGTGAATATTTACCCATGACCATAGCAGTAAGATTGAAATGAGAAAAGGTCATTGTTCTTTGTTTTTATTTTTTTTATTTTTTTTTTAAATTATAAAAAAAATTCTAGTGGTATATTTCCAGTGTTTTTTGCTTGAACTTGCAAAATCAATATTATATTTGAAATATATCAGTTTGTCCAGTAGGTGTGGGTTTTGCTGATCTATGGACCCAATCTTGTGATTTAAGGTTTAAGAAGCACTGGTCTATGCAAATACTGGTCTATGTGCCAACGCTATTGTCATATTTGGACTTCTGGTTTATAGTGGATTTATGTAGAGCAGACAAACTACTTTTAGAAAAAAGTTCTTTTCTTCACTTAATGCTCATGATTTAAAACTTCACCGACTGATATGTTTAAACCATAAATCTTGTCATTTCCTGGTCCATGCTCTCACTCCTGGTAGTCACCTATTCAAAATGATGTTTGTCTTGGTATCTAATCTATAAATTATATTTTTGTCTCTGACATTAACACTTGCTGTTCAGAAAGTAGTTATTCAGAAAATTTTTATTTTCATCTAAGTAAAATGAGAAATTTATGAGAAATTTATTTAGATATTCAGGTTTTATGAATCACTTGTAAGTTTCCTCATGTATGAATAGAATTAATATGTAAATAACTTAGGATAATTCACTAGATGTTTTTTGGTTTATCTGTCATTATATAAATCAATGACAGAGTTATGCCCACCAAATTTTCTTTGGTTACAATTGATTCTACTTAGTATATAATTTTTTTGAATATTCCAAAACTTAAGTTTATAACCAGTGGTTCAGTTGTCAATGTATGTATAATGCTAAATTGGACTCTCACTTTGTGTCCGCCTGTTTAGTTAGCTGAGCTGAATTTATGTCTTTTTGTTTATAGTATAAAGTAAACATCTACAGGGCTGAATTTACTAATAGGCATAATAAACCATTCGCTTAGGGCCGATGGTCCAACCATGGGTTAAATAGTACTACTCCTGTTCTTATACAAGGATGGTTTTGGCATTAAAAACCAACAAAGGTTAATATGCCATTAAACAAAGAAACCAAAACAAACCTAGGGCTTTCAGGCATCTGAAGGCTCACTGAAAGTAATTTATGCTGTGTGCCAGATTATAACTTTGTTTAAAGTGTACACTGGGTATTTCATTATATAATATATTCAAAACCTTAAGGGCCCCTGTACAATAAGTATGGGTGCACAGTGATGTTCAACTGGTGGGCCATGGGGTAGTTCTCAGATGGGCCACAGATATAGACCTTATAGTAAAATGAAGGAGCTCTCTGAAGAGTTTGACCAAGGGCTCACAAGTAGATAATTCCTGCCTCGAACATCTACCTGAAGATTTCTTAGCCTGCAACCAAATTTAACATTTTTTCCATGACTTTTCTAATTGAAAAATCAGCTCAAAAAATAAAAAAATAAAAAACCAAAAGTTTGGTTTACATTTTTTGTATGTTATATTATGTAGTTATGACTTCTCAATGAAATTTATTAAATTATAAGTCTTCAAAAATAGTTAATAGATGAAAATCTTGTTCATAGGGTGGGCTTTTAGCTAGTATTGAAAAATATAGTGTAAAAAAAAAGTTTTGGGATGTTAAATAAGAAATTTTAAATAAGATCATCAGGTCGTTTTCCTTTATTATTCTTATCTATTTTCTGTTTCATGTTGAATTTACTGTTAAATATTGGTATGAAATAATACTAACCAATGAATATTAATGGTGATCTTGGAAGTCATTTAAACATTTTTGGTTAACTTGAGCAAGATAATACGGTACCCAGATCTAAAGTTTCTCAAGGCTATTTAACAAAAACTCATGCTTGTCTTTCATTTAGCTGAATTAGATACTTTTTTAACATGATTGTCTTTAAGCTGAAACAAAATGTTATCTTTATTTATAATTTCTTCTAAGCTTAAATCTCTGAAACACTTGATCTCCATGTCCAATTAGTCTGAATAATTGTGCTGATATCATTTACCTATTTAATTATATTCAAGATGAAAATTTAAAATCTTCATGCTAAGTAAAAATCCTCTCTTCATTTCTACAATCTTGAGATAAAAACAATCAAAACTAGGTATGCTATATCAGCCTTCTGTTTTAGTTCTCTTGTAATTTTATTTTTAATGACTTTATCTAAATACTTAGGAAAGAGAAATCCTACATCACTTGAAAAGAAACTTACAGTGGAACAGATCAATGGAAAAGGCAATTTAAGAAATAACTCTAAAAGATAAAGAGATCAACATGGATCAGAGAGCAGGTAAAGAGATGTTGAAATTATTAAACAACAAAAATGGACAGGGAAGATAACAGATGGTGCAAAAGGTTAGAAGAATGGTGTCCAAGAAATTCCAAGTATTGTAGGAAAATACATGATGGAAAGTATAGAGATGAGATAGATGTGTAGCATTCTGGAAGAAATTTGTGAATTAAAAAAAAAAAAAAAAATGTTTCTCTCTTACCAAGTTGGTTGGTCAGCTGTGATCATTTGGTATCAGGTTTGTATGAATAATATTTTATATTAGTTGTTCCTGTGACCATGTAAGATTTATTATAATGAATATTAAAACTTTTATTCAATCCACTGATTACATCTATAATTGCCAAGTAAGTACTAAAAGTATATTGGGAAGTATGCAGATGGGAAAATAGTTAATTTCATATAAGAACAGATATACGAGGGGTCGTTCAAAAAGTTCTGAGCCTCTCCTGGAAAAAAGAGTCATAGCTGAACATTTTTGTCAAGGCAACACACTACCATTTTTAATGAAACTAGAAAAACTGTCATATTTTTGCAGGTGAGGCCCATACAAAGGTGAGAGGTGTGCATCAAATCTAAAATTTGAATGAGACTTAGAACTTTTAGAAAGACTCTCATAAATAGTGGTTATAATATTAATTCAAAAAGTTAATCATTTGATTTCCTATATAATGATCTGTTTTTGTATGTTATGATAGAAGGTGCTTGTATGTAACAGTTATTATCATTGGAAGTGGACACAACTACTTGAATTCAAATCCTGAACAAGGCTGTTTGCATTTTACATTGAGCTAATACTCCTCAAAAAGGTATGAATACAACTATTCTCCCTCCAACTATGGGTAAATAGTAGGGCTGACCGAGCTCTTTAACCTTTAACCAGTCTAAGAGAAGAAAAACTAACTTCAAACCAGACAAAGAGAGGGATCAACTCTGCTAGGCTATTCTTGCCTAAAACATGCTACATGAGTAGTGCCTCCATGACTAAATCTGGTTATGGTATAAATCTCTTTCTCTTTGGGAAGTGCCCTCCGTGGAGTAATGGTTATCGTCATAGGAAATGGACATGGTGACACAAGTTCAAAGATTGCTTTTTAATACATTTGAGAATAAAGCAATAATAATAGAAATCAATAACACCCAGGAAATATTTATTAAACCCAGTATGCAAATTATCCCCACTAAATACTATATAAATTTTTATTTTTTAGTTATTGCAGGATTTAAACTCATTTAATAACATGGGCTGTTTTGAAACAAATCAAACTAGACTTTAATAGAGACATCATTAATAAATAAAATAAGATTAAATGGTGATTATTTAATAACCATTGAAAAAAATAATGTAAATGACTAAAGGGAATTGTAATGTTGATGACAATGTTGTTTCAGTTATAGACACATAATCTCCATTTTATTATAAGATACACACACACACTATACAAACTCTGTAATTAGGATATCACTCAACATTGAGCCTAATGAGTGGCTGTTAATAAGCTCAATCTTGATTCACATTCTCATTATAGTCTGTATAATGATTTCATAAAATGTATATATATATATCATCATAGTGTGCTGCCAGCACAGATTTCCCTGACCCCCTCTTGCCACTCGTATCTATTGTCCATAGCTCTCAGCAGGTCTTCCATGCTACATCCTGTATCAGTACTGAGCTGTTGTATATAGGTTCTAGTTGGTCACCCTACCCTTGCTTGTCTATGTGAAGGGGTCCACCAAAGTACACCGCTTATGAGTTCGTTCTTACTTCTCCAGCAGTGTCCTGCATGTCTGCTGCTTCTAATTTGGATGGTTTTTGAGATGGGTGGTAGGTGTCTATACAACTGCTGCTTTGTGGGATGTTGCCTCCAGGACTTGTTCAATACAGCTTGCAGCATTTTTGTGCAATTGCCATCTAGCTTTTTCTCTATATGCTTAGTCAGCATCTGTGTGGTGCATCCATACAGCAGTATTGACACGCCCACCGCTTTTTTATATGTCCTGGACATGACACTAAATAATCTGATGGTAAGGCTTCAGTAATGCTAGAACTTTGGGGAATGTAGAGTACTCCTTCATTGCCATCACTCCCAGGTCCACTGAAGCCTGGTAGGGTAGCACCTGATAAGGATCCTATCTTTGGGTCAAATAAAACTAAAATGTATACTTATGCTAAACTAAATTGTTTGAAATAGAACTGTTTTGACATTTAACTGCATGTAAAGAAAAAAACTATACTTATACTAAACTGAATTGTTTGAAACTTTTATCAAAATGACTTAATTCAGCGTTAAATGGCCTGAAAAGGGCTGATACGCCGTAAAACAACCAACCAATGAACCTTCATGCTTCATTTACCTTTCTACTTCATTGACCATTTTAAGGATCACTGACTGTATATAGCCTATAATATTTTGATCTAATGGTGGATGTGGGTTTCTCTTTGCTAATCTTTTTTGTTTTTATCAGAATTTCATGATGCATTCTTGAATTATGTGATGTCTAGGTGGAGGCAGATTTTCACTTAATCTACAAACCACTCTTCCAAACTCATTTTGTACTGTTGACAAAACACCCTTCAAGTTTTTGCTGCTTATTCACAAGCATAGACATTGTTGTTGTGGTTTTTGAACAGTTGCAACAATTCCAACAGCCTCGGATTGCATAACTTTCTGCATTGTTATTGTATGAGCCAGCTGTAGAGGCTTCTCACATTTATAACTCTCTAAATGCATATTACAACCTAAATTTTTTAGAGGAAGAAAAAAAATGATAAAGGTGAAATACCACTTCTCAGAATAGCAAGAAAAACTAAATGATTGTTTTTTTTCATTTTTGCTTCCAGAAGTCTTTATAACTATCTTTAGAGAAAGAATGTTATCTATGATGAAAATATTGTGATTTGTGAACAATTCTTAGGTTCATATCATATCATATAAAAAATTTTTATTTAGTTTATCTTATTTATTTATTTATTTTTTTAGGTTGTAGAAAACAATTTTTCAGTGACAATTAAAATGAACTTTATATTTTCCCTATAATTTGGCTATTTCCCTCATCTACGTTAGGTTGCTATGCTATTAAAAAGAAAGAAAGAAGAATCATCTGTTAGTTTTATTTATAATTTTTTGACCATATGTCCCAGGCTGCCTTTAAGTGCTATTAGTTTTATTCAATTGGTGGTAGTTGTTGGTGTTCAATATCTAAATAGTTTTTCAAATCATTTATTGTCTCAAAAATATTGGTACAATTTTTGAGGTTTTCCTAACAAAACTGCAAATTTATTTTTCATAAAACCTACTAAATTTATTATATACTGATGACATTAGAAATAATGTAACATTTGTTTCATTTCATTTATTTGTTCTGTAATTCTTGTTCAACTATTTGCTTTTTTTTTGCTTTTTTTCAACATTAGCCCCTATCTTGTGAGTGTACTTAATTTCCACTGGTGATCAAATATCATACAGTGAAAGTTTTGGATAAAAATTAAACTTATAGATACATTAAAAAAAAAAAAATATATATATATATATATATATATATATATATATATATATATATAGTGCGTGTGCTCATGATTAGATTAGATTTTAGTCATATAACCCTTTTTTTAATCATTTGAATCAATTTATTTGATAAATATCATTATCTAATCTAAATATAATAGATATTCCCAGTTTGCATGTTTTATGCCCTGTTTAATGAATTTAAAAATCTTTTGTATCTGTAAATGCCTAGGGTCAAATATAATGATTTTTTTTCTCTTAATCAGAGTGTATTTTCTTTCCAGCTTAAAAGAAATTGTTATTTACTAAACTTAGCTTAGTTTTGGCACAAGGCCAAAAGTATAAAAGTGAGCATCAAACTCACTAACAATGGTCTGCTAATCTAGCTTGCTAACCATTACACAAGTTGAGATACTCAAACTTAAATCTATATAGATTCTTATGTTTAAAAAAAATCTTAAATTCTGTCTCTTACTCTCATTACTATGGTTACAAACATTTATTCAATTTCTGTGATGAGTTTTGAAATACAATTGTCTTTGTTGTCCTCTTCACAAACACTTGGCTGGCTGCTGGGTAGAATGACAATTTAAAATCATAAGGTATTAGTTTCTAGTCTGGAGTGTATGCTTATTTGGGTATATATCTTATTGTATACATTGTGTGTGTGTAACTTACCTGTGTGTGTTAATCCTTGTATTATTTATTCTATTATTACAAATAAATTGATTTCATTATCTCCCTCAACTGTAGTAGGTATTTATTTGGCTCCCCAGGAGGCCAAAATTTGACACAAGGTTAGTTTAGTGTGGGAGATACACTGAAGAAATCAAAATTCATGTGGGAGGGTTTTAAAGTTGCTTAGTTTTATTTGCATTCCCCTTCAGAGGTACTGGGCAATAAACCCAGCTCTGCCCTTTTTTAGACAAGGGGACAGGTACTACCTAAGGGAAAGGCCTCCTGGAACAAACCTGTCATTAGTTTTTACTCACCTGGCACTTCTCTGCTAAGTAGTTGTAGAAGAACAATGTTTGCAAAGTTTTATTTTTAAAACAGATTTCTCAAATTTATTCAATTTTTGTAAATATATTAAATAAATTATGAGAAAAGGGCATCATTTAATTTTTTTTCTTTTTTTTGTTTAAGCCCTCTTTTTTTTTTTTTTTTTTTTTTTCATTGATTTTGTTTTTATTATATCTCTAATGTCAGAAAACTTACTCTCCCCTTTTTTGATTTTGTAAAAAAAAATCAAATTATATCAAGTCTTTTAAAATATTACCATGAAATTTCGGTTTTAATATGTCTTCAGATACATTAGACAAAAAAAATCAACCATGAAAATCCATTTCTCACAGTTACAGTTTGTTTGTTGTTGTTTTTTTTTGTACAAAAAAATGTAAATTTAATTAAGATATAGTTTTCTGGATCAAATTTGAGGCTACCAAGAAATAAAAATGCTAGAATAAGATTAGAATAGATTAAAAAACAAATGAAATTTAATTAGATATAAGAATAACAACTATTTAAGCTTTTATTATACTCTGCATTCAAAGTTATATTTTGTTTTGTTTTTTTGCTTTGTAAAAGAAAGCAAAAGATTTCTAAAAAGATGTTTTTAATGTAATTGTTAAATTTAGGTAATGATAACCTGACTTGTTTATATTTTGTTTAGCTCAGAAACAATACTTTTTATAAGTCCCATGTATTTATCAAGTTGATGGTACCTGGACTATCCAACATGTCACTTAGCAACTACCAGCAATATTAACAATGCAATCAATCTGTCAGGTTGATACCATTATCTATATACTTGTAGTAATTGAGAAGTTTCCACAGAACATTGAGTTTAAGCTCCTCCACTCACCTTGTTTCCAACTGTGCACACTTCTTTACCTGGGTAGGAATGCCAAAACTGAAATCTAATCCTGCTTGCCAAGTAATTTTAGTAAAGATATTGTCTTACAGAATGTTTTTTTTTTTCTTTTTTCCCCTTCTAATCTTCTGTGCCTTTTTTTCCTCATTGATTTCACAATTGGAAGTCATCTAGAGAGAAACAAAGAAATACAAACTGTAAAGCTTCTTGTAATCTAAATGATTTCAAGTAAGGAATGCAATTAAAGGCTCTGGAAATGATATCAGACTATTCCCTGATGTCTTTTTATGCTTAACATTGTTTCAATTAATAATTCCCATCTACAGATGGACTTATTGTTACGTCAGTGAAATATCTGAGTTATCTGATCGAACAGCTTTTTTTCTTCTCAGCTGTTTTGTTGATTTGTTATGTTGTACAGTATCTTTGTATAATTGAGAACAGTAAGCAGTGTCAAATATGGTTGTTTCCTTGCATTATATTTAACATGTTCAATATGATATGACCCACCAGTAGATTGTGCTATATAGATCAGTTCGCACTAACAAAAAATATAGTATGATCCACGAGTGGGTCATATCATATTGAATGTGTTAAAATACTTTATTTTTCAAGGCTTCCAAAGGGAATTTTATAAGGTGGTGCTGTTCCATCCATGATCCTGATCGACATTGCTTCATCTAGAAATGCATAAAAAGTTAATATTGATTCAACTTGCTGAAAGGTAGTTTGAGCACCAAAGTTAAACAGCTTGGTCAATTCTAAAATGAGTGACCACTTTGTAATTGCAGGTACTGTAAGCAAACTGAGGTCTGTGTGCTGGACAAAGCAAATCTTGTTAAATAACAGGCACGGCACTGGGACAAATTGAGAAACAGACTATGAGATGTGTTTGTTTGATTTGAGGTTTTTGCAAACCAATGGCTCTTTGCAATTTGATTGGGTGAGCAGCTGGTGTATTAACCAGCCCTCCTTAGGACAAATTTTTATGCTTTCAAGTTGTTAATTTTTCCAGATTTTGTATATTTACTGCAATGCCCCCCCCCACTTTAAAGTATAAAGCTTAATGGAGAAAATATTTTTGGGAGAAATTTAATTATTCTTAAATTGAAACATTAATTCAGAAAATGTTTCTTTTTACCATGATTGCATTGGTTGTGTGTTGCTTTTCTTCCTTTACTAAACTGTAACTAGTAAAAATGTCTGCTATAAGAATTGGCTTTACATTCATTTTGATTCATACTTTAGAATATTTTATCTGATTAATTAAGATATAGTTAAAAATATTTTGAGGAAAATAGCTTACACAAATGTTTTGGTCAAATGTTAGAAAAAAAGAGAAAGAATTTTGATTGAATCTAAAATATTTCATAAGTAGTAAAGATTTTAATGCTGTGCACAGATTTTGAAAGTTTCAGATAAATAAATTTAAAAAAATTCAATAATAAAACTGGCTGAACAAGCAATTGTCATATTGCTCTTGCTTGGAAAATAAATAAATGAAAAATCAATGATTGTCTCAGAAGTTAAGATATTTTCTGTACACTTCACTTTATTTACCAAAAGGCTTTTTGGTCTTGTGCTGAATACAAAAAAATTAGGGAACATTGTTTATAATCAACCCCCATTTACTGTTAGAATTTGCTGTGTCAGTATAATATAATCATAGAGGGAATGAAAGTTTTAAGATATATAATTAATCCCAGCTTTAATTAAACCAGTTGCATAAAAATTATTTTGATGGTTATACTGCATTTCTGTAAAACAAGCTTCCTTTAATATGCACAAAACACAGAAGCCATCTGTTAAGATTTTGTAAAGGTTTCTGATAATAAAACAAATGTTTAGTGAGCAGCAATTGTTAGACCACAGTCAGTCACTTTCAACTGCCACTTTCTATTCTATTTTATTCCTTCTTTCTTTCTGACTGACTTTCACTGCTTGTTTTTGGATGACTTTCACTGTTTACTCAGGTGGAGGGAGACTTAAATAGTTGCTTATTCCTTTCTTTTATCCCAAGCTTCTCACACCCACCCATAAGTACCATTTAGAGCATTCTCATATCCTCTATATGAAAATGATCCCTATCCACTTTAAAAGTATCTGGTTCCTAATAGTGGGAGTAACATTTACCTTAACTCTCAGAAGGTTGTTATGCACTACTGTTATTTCTATTACTTTATTCTTGCAACCTGTCAACACTTTACTTCTCTCTGAAGCAGTTTTCAGCTCAACTTGAACATTGTTTGTCCTTTGCTAGGAATTTCAAGGAATTGGTATAAATTGTTTAATTTACTGATTGTTGCACTGGAAACATCACCATTTTATTCTAAATTCTATCAAAATACTTGATTTTTAATCAACTGTAAGTTTAAGAACCTCTTGGGAGTTCCTGTATGTTTTTTTGAAACTTATTCTCTACATATGGTATCTTTCTAACTCCTGAAAATTTCCAAGTGTTGGTGGTTATTTTCTCTTCTACCTTACATTTTTAAAACATCTTAATTGGTGACTGATGGTCATCTATATCTGAGCTTTATTTCACAGTACAAATCACTGTCTTTACAATGTTTAAACTAGTTATGGGCAGTATGGTCAGATATTATTTCATTTCCTCTCACTTCATGAATTCTGCAAGTGGCCTCAGCAGCTTGAAAGCCCAATTAAAAATAATGCCTCAAAATAGGCAAAATCTCAATATTTTTATCCTCCATTATTACATGTAAAACAAAAGATACAGTTGAATAGTATTTATGATGATAGAATCTATAATAAATATATATTGGTGTCTTAGTCTTTAGATGTGGATAAAATATAAGCTTTGAGGTTAATGGTCTCTAAAAGTGATGGTCATCAGTTTTTGGGCTTTGTTTCAAAGGACAAGTCACTATCATTGAATTGACTAAACTTGTTTTGGGCAGTATTGTTTCATTTCCTCTTCATGAATTCTGTCAGCAGCCTTAGCAGCTTTGAGACCCAATTTAAGATAATGCCTCAAAATCTCAATAACTCAATTATTTCATATAAAGCAAAAAATACAGCTGAATAGTATTGATGATGAGATATATATATATATAAAAGAGAGAGTGCTGAAAAGTTCATATGTCATATCTACTGTTAATGTTTTTTTATCGATGGGATCCAAACACTGCAACTCTGATGAGTGTATGGACAGCTAGGAGATTATGTTGAAAAATAAAGTTCCTTTGGTCATATTCCATGAGAATATCATGGTCAGTTTATAAACTTTCAGCTAACCCTCATATACATATCTGGTGTAGTCATGGTCTTAAGATATGTATATGCAATAAACTTTGAAATAAAGGTCTGTAAAAAGGGAAAATGCTTTTGACACACCCTGATATATTGTAAAATTAGATAACTTGAATCATACTGAATAATGTTTTTGCTGTTATTTATCACATTACTCATATCAGCCATGAAATAAGTGTCCTTTTTTTGGTATTAAATGAAACCCAACAGAACAAAAGAATATTCTATAGCATGAAATTTAGATTTAAAAAAAAAAAAAAAATTTTTTTTATCAACCTTGGAGGAAAATTGATTCTTATTTCAAGGTTGATCTTTTTTAACATGATAGTTTATAATTCTATTTTCTACATTATATTGACAGTTTCTATTTTTTCTTTGTCTTGGTTGTCAAAATAAATTTGTGATACTTTATTTTTAAGTGTGATTTAAACAAAAAAATCTTTGATTTTTGTTTCGTTTTTAAAGATTATAGAATTCTCAGATAAATTTAGTTTTATGGCATTAAAAAAAAAACTGATTCAACCCTTCGGATCCTGTGAGCCTTTTATGACCTTAAATCCTCTCACCTTGAGCATTTGGTTTGAAAAATAGCTGAAAATATAAAATCTTTTAATATTCTATTTAATCACTTTGTTAGATAATAGGTTACAACATTTTATGGACAATTTTAAGATATATTTATGAATAATATAATTATATTTAAAATATAAAACTGCAACATTTTATTGGTGATGTGGAAGTGATGATCCCCCGGCCACCTGGGTATTTGTACTTTTAGTTTGCAGCACAAATACCCGCTGCTCAGGCTCAAAGCGTTAATTTTTGTTAATAAAAAAAAAAGAAAAGAAAAAAAAATATTAAATTTTAATCATTTTCATACCGTTAAATTTTAGGTAATTTTATAGCCCTATTGAACTATTATATTTTGCAAACGCTAGTTAACCTGAGGCATTTATTTTCTTTTTCTTAAAACCCTAAATAAATTAGGCTTACTTAATTTTGTGTATGTCAATTCAGGTTATCTGTTGAATATATTCATAATTGCTTTATACATTTTTTCAAGTTCATTTAATTCAATTAGAAAATAAATTACTTGTTTCTAAAGAATATGTTCTGGCTGTGATCATTTTTCCAAAATTGTTCTCCTAGTTTTTCCTGTATTATGGAATTTATAGATCTATTTGAGATATCTACCTCTTTCCCCAAAACTTGAATGTCTTTCAGAAGCTGACAAAATGTTTTCATTATAGAAACTATTGTTGACTAACATCTGAGCAATGTACCTTGATATACTCTAGAAGCTGATGCCATTGGTCGAATAAGATTCTCTCTCTGCTGTCTTGAATTTCTATTTGTCCATGAGAATCTCAAATCAGGTACACCAATGGGATGTGGTTGCCTGCTAGCTAGCCAGGCTGTTTTACTTCCACCCCCGCAGGGATGCAGGACCAGCTGTAGATGGAGCCTCTTGTGGAGTGTTTCTATTCTGGATGTAATATTATATTATTCATTGCTAACCTTGCCTCACTGCATTCTTCTTCTCTACCTGCTGCTACTAGAGAAAGAAATTAGTTCTACCTATCTTTATCTTCTCCACCCAACCAATCCATCCCACCCTTTCATGTTAGCTGGGTGGCTGTTGGGGGTGGGACCTGTAATGTGTTATGCTACATCTGGTATGGGGAATGGCAGTAACTGTCATAGATACTTGTACATTACAGATTTTACAAGTATTAGTTCAGCTCTAGTTATCAGATATCTTACACAATATAGATATTTCTTTGCTCAGTTGGTAATAATTATCATAATTTGTAGGTGTTCGATATTTCAGTGGATTGACCACAGCATGAGAAAATCTTTGAGAATCATGCTACCTTTTCTTGGACTGGACTCAGTCACGATCAAACTTATATAAGAAGCACATCGTTTTGTATCTTGACTCAATTGCCTATGGTGCCTTGCACCTATTGTAAATATTTTTAGCAAATGAAAGAATATTCTTTTTGTTCAGCTTTGTTTATATGATCAGATTTGTAATCTAATTTGTTTTGAAGCAGGCTTAACATAATGGCTATCATCATGGAAAAATAGACTTGGCAATTTGAGTTCAAATACTTGATAGAGTTGTTAGCATTTCACTTTGTGCTAATCCCCTTGAGAAAGGCATGAATCCATCTGTTCTCCCTCAGCTATGGATAAATAGTTGGGCAACAAGTCTAGAAGGAGAAACACTGAATTCATACCAGTTATACTTTGCTTAAAAATTGACCTTTTGTCACATTCTGTTTTGTGGTAGAAGGGTTGGGTAAATACATAAAGATATATTGTCTTAGTGTCTTTTTGCTGACTAACAGAATCTTGCTTCTTTAATCAATTATAAACTGTAGCTTTACTCTGTTTACAAATTGCACCTTGTGGCAGGATAGGGTAAATACATATAAATCTTCTGCCAGAAAAGGCCAGAGAATAAACCTTATGAAAATATAGAAGAAAATAATAAAATGCTAATAAAAAATATTAAAAATCAATAACTTATCTCCAAATATCTCGAAAAAATTTGATTCTGCCTAATATACAAAAACTATGAGAAGGCTAATATACTTTGTATGTAAGGGAAAAATCAATAGGAAATGATAAATATGAAAAGGAATATTTTGAAAATGATTAAGGCTTATCATTATGATGATATGCTGAGAGCATGGATTCTCTTGACTCTCTCTCCATCCATTCCTATTGGCTATCACTTTTCAGCGGACTGTCTGGCATCCAGGCTGGACAGTCAATGTTCAATGGCAGACTTGAGGCCGAAAGGCCCCTGGCTTCGGCTGGGCCACCTGCATCACTGACACCTTTGTATAGCACTGGACCTTGCTCTCCAGTTTAAGCTATAATCAGGCATATGTGCCTGGACTCAGATTTGGGTTCATGTCCAGCTAGGATCATCAGGCCCACATTGCACTAAGTAGGGCCAGCATTGCAGCATCAGGCCCACATTGCACTAAGTAGGACCAGCATAGTTCAGCAGGGCTCATGCCCGACCTTCCCCTTCCCTAAACCCCTACTATAATTGACCTTCGGGTCATTTGATCTTGTGTCAAGTCCTGTCTGGAGGGAGGCAGAGACAAATATTGGCAATTGCTTTTGATAGGCCCTTTGGATGGCATCCAGTGTTTGCACAGAGCTGGTAAATGTAAATTTTTGCAATTTGGCCAACACTGTCTATGTGTAAAAGTTCTTAGGGTGAACTCATAAGCAACATTCTTACTTCTCCTGCAGTGCCCAGCAAGTCTTGTTTGTCTTACTTGGACGGTTAGTGAGATGGGAGGTAAACGGTCATACAGCTGAAGGATTTGTTGAAAACGGCATGTAGCATCCTTGTGTGGTTCCCATTTAGATTTTTCTTCAAGCATTTTGTTAGAGTTCAAATGATGTAGTCATACAATAGTACTGACATGACTACAGGCTACTTTTTTTTAATCATTTATATGTTAAAGGATAAATGCACTAAAGCATTCTTAGCAGATGTAGAAAAATTTTAGAACTTTCCTACTATATGAATTGAATAAGACTTTTTAGGCACAAAGTTTTGGTTAAAGAACCAAGATCTTTTATCACAATCTTACTCACTACTAACATTAAACTGCAACATGGGCTGCTCAAGATCCATTCAAAATCTTGATACCTATTTTCCTAGACTCAAATACCAACCAGCTGGTTAGATCACCAACTTCTTTTTTTAATCAGTAGCAGTAGTGATATTAGATGCAAAAAAACTCTCTGTAAATGTTCCCACCTCTGTAGCAGGGTGTGTCCAAGACTAGATACAGATTCTATATAAAACTGGCTTATCAGGAAAGATAACACTCTATTTGCTGCTGTCCTGTTACTGTTGTCAAGTACATCCAGATAGTGGATAATTTTTTGTCATTAGTTTTTTTTCTTAGAAAGAACATTTGTTTGATAGACATCTTTCTCTATCTCTCTACACAGCATGCACACACGTGTAGTGTGTAGATTCATTGATAGGTGGGCTTTGTGTATTTGTTAATGGGTTAAGTATGAATTGATGCACATGATGGTTAGTTTGGATTCATTGATGGTGAATACCATTTCTGTTTAATTTACCTTGAAACTTGATAGCTGTACATACGCACATGTCTACTGTGTAAATAATATGCAGAGTAGTTTGAGGTCATCCATAAGGAAAGCTTGATATGTTTTTTAAGATAATTTTTCTGACTTACACAAAACTTAATTTTATTATTTTATGTATGGGAAATGTTGGAGGTGCTTGTGGAATAACAGTTATTGTTGTAGGACATGATAACCCAAGTTCAAATTCTGAATGAGGCTGTTTGCATTTCATATAATGCCACTAACGTAGGGAAAGATATGAATCCAACTATTCTCCCTCCAGCTATGGGTAAATAGTAAAGCTGACTGGGATCTTTAATCTAGGTATAGCAACTGGTCTAGAAGAAGGAAAACTCAGAATTGAAACCAGTTATAGACTTGGATTGCTGAGAGAGTTTGAGAAATTTTTGAGCTTCGACAAATCAATGACTCTTGTAGCTACGTTGGTAGAGCTGTTGTTACATTTAACCAAACTTTCTTGAAGCAAAAGGCATGTAAGTTAGTCTCACCTACTGCTTAACCTTTATTATTTCTGATCTGCACTGTTCCTCAGTTTTACAGCAGTAATGAACTGGTTTGATTGAATGAATTTAATGACATGTCAATCCATCCAGAGTTATTTAATTCTTATAGGTTAGGGAATTGCACTCCTTATGCATTCATATTTACGTTTTTTTGTGTAGTTGTTTCTTAAGGTTTTTTTCATATGGTCCTATTGAATAAAAATAATTTTTAAACAGATCTATTTGACACATAGGTGGGACTCTAACAGGTACTACCACTCTGAGTGAGAGTGAATCTGAGAGTAATGGCAATGAAGGTGTACTCCACATTTCTCAGAACTTCAAAACAGCAACCTCATCATTTGATGTACTTTAGTGTCATATCCAAGAGACTTCTTTGGTGGAGGTGGGTAGGTCTTACACCTCTGCTAAGGATACAGTTAGCATATCCTAAACTCTGCTAACAGAGATGAATAATGGGTAAATTGCAATAAAAGTGTAAGTAAAAATCAAATGATGGAAGAAAATACTAGTCAAAATTGTTGTTGTTAATAATAAACCTTTTTGGTTTAAATGTTTGTGCTAACAGGTTTTATTAATCTATAATTTTGGATGGGATACAAAATCAGACATGATTCAATCTACTGTTTTAGCCACTGAAGTAAATCAGTTTATTATAAGTATTGCTTAATTTTGTTGATCTTTACATATGCTTTGTTCTGAAGAAGATTTTTAAAATGTGACTATAAAATGGGAGAAATTAAAAAAAAACAAGACAAAAACTTAAAAGTAGTATTGTATTGCACCATAATTGAAATAATCATTTCTATTTTAAAAACTTTATGCCTCTTTAAGATTAATGTAAAAATTTTCTTTAATAAATGATGTGTATTTTTTCCTCGTTTTTCCCATGGGAAAAGATACTTGTTGATGTATTTTCAATTGTTATCAAGAGTCTAGCAAGAAAACAAAAATGGTAATAAAACCTCCCCACTCTCTCCAAAAAACCAACACATCCTGTTGGTTTTATACGTTGGGAAGAACTGTTAGTCTTTTGAAATATGTATATTTGCCATTGAGGAAATCTTGGACCATTTGGTTTATCTTATGATGATGGTTGAGAAGAATGTTTTTCTAAATTGTCAGTGCAGGATGAAGCTGTTTGTGTTTCACTTTATGCTAGTGCTCTTAGAAAAGGGATTAATTCATCTCTTCTTCCTTCAGCTATAGGTGATTAGTAGGACAGACTGGATTTTTTAGTCTTAGTTAGGCAACTGGTCTAGGACAAGGAAAACTCTGAATCCAAACCAGCTTTATTCTGCTTAAAATTTAACCCTGTGTAACTCCCTGCTCATGTTCCAATTGGTTTGACATAAGTTTTTGAAGAAAATAAAAACATTTTTGTTGTAAACTTTTGCTTTTTTATTTATTTTTTTCAGTAAGATGAAATAATATATAAGTTTTATTACTCTAAACCAAGTTTATTTTATTATTTTTATTATAACCCCAGATTAAAAAAATTGGAAAACTTATCAGATGAACATTTTAAACTTTTAAGAATTGGGTCCCTATTCAAACTATAAATAGATTTGTGTTTGTTCTCTTGTATACAATAAAAAAAAGAATTCATTGAGTATTTTTAAAGCATCAAATACTTTTAAACAAATTATAAATGCTGGTGTTTTGCTGACAAACAAAATGGCTTGGTTAATTGTTTCCTGAGTTTTGAAAAGTGACACAAATGTCTGCAATGATTGTCAACTTAGAAGTGTTGAAGATCTTAAAATAAATTTGAGATGTTTATGTAGTAAAAAAAGTAGCAGTTTACCATATAGAACTTGTTGGACTTTCTTCATGAATTCCATTGTTCAGATTTATTAAATTTAGGTTAATGAACCTGATATGAGTTTTCAATTATTTTATTTTTTCCCTTAATTAAATCTTAAAGGAATTCCTTGATTTTTTTTCCTGTGAAATTATCCTGTTGAATATTATATTTCAAATAAGAAAATAAACTGTGAAAGAATCCTAAACATTCAATGTTTATATATATATATATATATAATATTAGACAACTTATGAACTCTGGGTTCCCATTGCTACAGCTATCTGTGATGATATTGTTTCTTGTATTTAGGAAGGAGAGAAGGATTCTTATTAACATTTCATATTTACCTCCATTATATTGAGAATTTCAATGATTCTGACTTTTGTAGGTAGATCTACATTTTTGTCATCAATGGTGTGTACAAGCAGTGACATTTTTGTTGTTTTATCTGCCTGTAAAAGGGGTTAAAAGCTGTTCAGTACAAATGTAGATTATTATTCAGTTGTAAATTTGACTGGGAATTGCTTTATTTTATAAGTTAGACTATTTCAAGTGTATTACTCTAATAAAAATCTTGCAATGATTTACCATTTTGATGGGGGTATACTCTTTCTCTATCATGCATTTTTTTTTTTTTTTTTTTTTTTTTTTTTAAATTAATAATTTTTTATGCAAATATTGATGTTTTAAGAAAAAGCCCTCTCCTCTCTCTAAGCAAACTAACCCCCCAATCAATAACTATATACAAGTTGTATTCAAAAAGTATTTTGTCTCTTATCTATTTGTATCAAGAGAGAAATGAACAATGAATGAAATGTTAATTTTCTTCAAGAATAGTTTCTTTGGCATTCAGTTCTGTTATTCCATTGAGTTTTACATTAGTTGAAGCACATGTGAAACTCTTCTTTTGGTATGGTGTGAAACTGCACCATCTTATTTATTTTACTATCCTCCATGGTTGCTTGTGTTTTATGGCATATCAACCCTTGTAGCTTATTTAATGCCAAATCTTCTTTATATATACATATCAAATAAAGGATTTGTAAAATAATAGTTTGTAGGTAACATTTTTAAATGAGCCTCTGCAGTGATGCAGTCAGCGTATTTTGCAGCCTCAGCTGACTGGGCTGTGTCCTCCATGTTTTTTAATCTTACCCTCACTCAGTGGCTAGGGAGGGCTTTATGGTAGCAGACAGGGTAAGTTGAAAAAAAAAAATCAAATTTTGCTGATAATATGAAATATAGATATCATCTGGGAAAGCTCTATAACATGTATAAAGTGTGGATCAATCAGTGATGTTTGTAACTGTAGAATGGATACATAACTTTGATTACAGCTCATACAATAATTGTCTTGAAGGTTCTTTACAATTAAATTTTTACAGGTGGTTGTAGTGTGATAGAAACAAGTAGTAGAAGGCTGAGAATGAGGACAATAATAATAATAATAATAAAAAAAAAGAAATGGTCACAACTCATCTTCCCACAATCTACCAAAAATCTTCTGCAATAAAGATTAAAAAAAACAACCCCAAAAAATAACTCACTGCAGTCAAAGAAGAATCATAATGTGCTCAGCATGTGTGATGGTGATTTGAAGAAGCATATGTGACTTATTTGACAGTGTTGCTTTGCTATGTTTCTCAAGGGTGTCCTCTTACAGGGATTTGCTACTAAAGTTCTTATTCCTACTCTAACCATTTTTCTTTTACTCCTGTTTTTAGTTTTTATTTTCCACTCCTTGTGTTTGTTTCGTCAGTATTCGCTACTCTAATTTTGTCTGGTACTTGTGGAAAACACCTTTCCCTTCCCTACAATGCTTTTTTTTTGTTAGGATCTAACCCTTGCAATAATCTGTCTTTCTGCTAAAAGCTGTGTTTATACTTGGGAATGCTAGAAAGTCTGACAAAAGAATAGTGAATTTTACAAATACAAGATTGATTTTCCAGAGGAAGGATTCTTTACTCTGCTTTAGCATATTATAGTGCAAGATTTTTTAAAAATAAACCCTTTTGCAAGCAAAGCGATATTTTTGTTGCCAACAATACATGAGCAGAATGATACTTTTTTTTGGGTTGTAGCTCAATGTATGATGATGTCATATCTGCTGTTGATAACTTTTTTGACTAATGGGATCCAAGCACTGCACTACTGATGGAAGAAGTTTGCCACAAAAGAGACCATATTAAAAAATGAAATGCATTTGGTCAAATTCCACGAGAATATCTTGAGTAGTCTATGAAATTTTCTGCCAATCTTTGTAAGGCATTTTCTTATTGGCTGCTCACTGATCAATTCAATGTTAATGTATAGAAACATTTGCTTTGAGTCCCCACTATGGTGTAAAGGTTCTTGAGCAAAATATCATAATTCAAAGTCAGTGCTTTGTTTTCATGCTACTGTAACTATAATACACAGTTGCTGACTAAATTATCAGGGTTTTTTTGTTTTTTGTTTTTTCATATGATTGACTTATTTAGACATACCTTCTATTTAACAAATTTTCTCTCATTATCTCCCAGGAAAAATTATCTGCCTGCAAAAGGGTTAATATTGCTTTTGAATCTGGAATGAAATTTCTGACCTGTCAATCTCATATTACCACTGTATTGTTTGAATTGTGTATTAAACCATTTCACTGTTGTAGGTGACTACAATTGATTTTTGTGCTATGTGCATGTACAGATGTTATCTACTTAGTTGAATTGGCAAGATTGTATGAAAATCTTGGATGAGGCTGTTTGTATTTCACATAGTATTTGGGATAAATATGAATACAACTATTATCCTTCCAACTATGGGTAAATAGTAGGGCAGAATAGCTCTTTTAACTTTGATATAACAGCCAGTGTAGAAAGAAAACTATGAATTCAAACTAGTTGTAGACTTGGAGAAGGATGGGCTCCACTAGGCTATGCATGTACTAGTTATACTATATGAGTAGTGCCTTCACTATTAAACCAGGTTACATGATGTCTCTTCACCATTAGATGAGTGAAATTACCTCTGCCTTAACTGGTTTAATAACAGTGAGCTAATACTTTCACTAATTTATGAATGTGTGTGTTTATATTGTTTAAAGCCTGAGTCACCTAATTATGTTTTTGATCTATACTTGCTTCAGGTGTTTTCTTTTTAATTTATTGACACTGAATGTACACCCATATTTGAGTTAGAGTAACACCTGGAATTGGCTTTTTTAGCTCATAAAGTATCTTTGTATAATTAAAGAATTGTAAAGTCGTAGGAAAGAGAAACCATGAATTGTTGTAATAGGTTCAGTTTAACCTCCCCCCACTGCAAAAAAAAAGTGTCCAGGATGTGACAAGAAACTGCATCTGGTAGTGAGGCTCCAGTTCTGGAGCTCTGAGGAATGTGGAGTGTCCCTTCGTTGCCATTACTCTCAGGTCCATTCTGACTTGAAGTGGATAATATCTGTTAGGCCTCAGTTATGAGCCAAATAGATCTATTTGAAAATTATTTATTTCAAATAGGAATATTTGATACAATATAACTGTGTAAATTATTTGTAATTAGAATAGTTGCATGAAGCTAGAATTTTTTTTACTGAGGATTGTTAGTTTCTTGTGGAGGTGCTTGTGGTGTAATGTTAACCATCATAGGAAATGGACACAGTGATCCGACTTCAAACCCTTGACAAGCTGTCTGCATTTCACATACTGCTTATACCCTCCGGGAAAGGTATGAATCCAACTATTCTCCCTCTAGCTATGAGTAAATAGGACAGACTGGGCTCTTTATTCTTGGTATAGCAACCTATCTTGAAGAAGGAAAACTCTGAATTTAAACCTGTTAAACCCCATTGACCGTGTCATATCCTGCTTGTGTGGAGGTCTCGGGTAAATACATATCATAGAACTGTCTGTAAATTATTTGTCTTAAAAATAGTTGCTTGAAGCTATAATTGTTTACTCTGGATTTCTATTATTAGTTACTTGAAATCATATAACTGTATGCAAACAAATGATTATTATTTAATGGAAGTCATTACTTGAAACCGTACATCTGTGTGCAAATCATTTGTATTTGATGGGAATACTTGATATCATATAACCATGCAAAAAAAAAAAAAAAAACCTTAAAAAAACTACACAAAAATGTAAACATGAACATACATACAATGTAT
Organism: Sepioteuthis lessoniana; assembly: GCA_963585895.1. NCBI lineage: Eukaryota > Metazoa > Mollusca > Cephalopoda > Myopsida > Loliginidae > Sepioteuthis > Sepioteuthis lessoniana. The sequence continues at coordinate 49,233,387 of OY757941.1, read as the reverse complement.
GTGATTACCTAACCTCTAGGCATAAAATAACTCCAAATATGTTGAAATACCATTAAAATCAATCCATCATTTGATGAATTCACTGAGTATTAAAGATATTTATATCCATAAACAGTTGAAAGAAAGAAAGCTGTTAGTTTTGGGAGAAATACAATAGAGGAATAAAGAAACAAACTGTGTATTGGAAATATTCTTGGATGTATTCTCTCTCTCTCTCCTCGCCACACACTTACTGTAGGCAAATAAAGAAACACTTTAGAATTTCAATTATTGTTTTATGTGTTTTTAAGCAACTATAAAAGTAAATTTTTAACCTTTTTAAAATATCAAAGTAAATTAATAATGAATTCTTTTCCTAATAAAATGCTTCAATAAATCCACATTAATTAATTTCTTGAAAAATGTTTTGTTTTTTTCCCCTTTTTTGTATTTCAAATGAATCAGCTCAAAAATTATTTTCATATGAGATTATATTTATGATTGCAATGATGTTTAACGTGGGGGGAAAAAAGTAAAAAAAAATGGAGAGTTTATATGTACTAACAGGAAATAAAATTACAATATCCTGAAGGACAATTTTGTTATTTGATAATCTATAGACACATTGATCTATATATGTGCTCTTTCACTGTAATCAAACTACTACCTGTACATTTAACCTTATAAATTGAAGTGCATATTTAGTGTGTTGCAATTATATTTTCCATCCGTGTATATTGGCTTTAGTAAGGAAATTAGGAGAAAAAAAAATGGCTTTTAGGTTAGGTAAGAAGAGATGTTCTTTAGTTGAACACCTGGATAATTTCTGTTGATGCAGAAGGGAAACTCACTCCCATTTATTACTTCAACATGTAAATGGGTGATGGCTGGAGCCAACCCTTTTAAGGGTGACTGTAAATCCAGCTGAGCTTTTCTTACAAACATCCTGCTGCTTGTAGGAACTAAATTATTTGTAAGGGAAAAGGTTTTTTTCCTTTTTTAAGGTTACTCATTAATTCCTTCAATCTATCACCATCATTTTTATTTATTTTATACAAATTTCTACTTTCTATTCATCAACTAAGATAGTTGTTTGAAACATAAGTTATTAGGTAAAATAACATTAATTTTAAATAATTAAAAAAAAAAAATTATCAGATATGTTCTTAGCATATTTTTTATTAATTTTATATGCTATTTACTTATATAGCTTTGTAAGGATTTTTTGTGTATATATGTATATTTATAAATAGAGGGTGCCCAATACTGGTGATAGAGCATATGTAAATCCAAGTTAGAATAGTGAACACAGTCAACCAAGGTTTGGTGATCACATAGGCAAGAAACTGATAATCACCAATCGCCATTAACTATGTCTATACTATGCTAACTTAGATCTCTCTCTCTCGTATATATATATATATATATATATATATATATATACACACACATACATACACATTCTATTTTTCAGTTATAAAGTTTTGTTATTTGAAAAAAGAAAAAAGGACTTGAGAAAAAAATGGTTCAAATATTATACATTAGTATATTTGGTACAGTTTTTTCCCCTTGTTTCAGCCACCACTTCAGCCCTTCCTCAGGGGGTGAGTTGAATTTGGTAAGCTTCTTGAAATGAGCAGAACCTTTTATTTTATTTATGGGAATATGTTCTCATTCTTATGAGTGTTAAATATGGTGAAAGAAATTAAAGAATTATAACTGTTAGTTCTTCCTTTCTCCTTGTCAGTGGAACTTAGACTCCATCGCATCCTCTCTATGGGAAGTAAGATACTCTCCAAAATTGGTGTCCCATATATGACAGTAAACTGCATCCTGTGGTCAGGCTCCAGTTTTGGAGATCTGGGAATTCTGAAGTAACTCTTCCTTGCCTTTACTCTCAGGTTCACTCTGATCCAGAGAGGTAGTACCTGTTTTAGTCTCATATATGGATCAAATAAATCTATTTGAAAATTATTAGTATTTTGCTTGAAAAAAAAAAAAAAGACTGATTTCAGTATTACATAACCCAACAATTTTTAACATATCATAAAAACCAACCACCCAGTTGTTATGATGCTGATTAGCTGGTTATGACTTCTTTATTTTCTGAGGAAGGGCATGTACAGAACATTTTAAAGTTATCAAAAATAACCAGTAGGCCTGAGGAGAGATATGGCTAAAAAAAAAATGGTAAGAATAAAGACAAGAAAAAATGTCTGAATAAATTGATGTATAATTGGAACAACACTTTGTTTCTGAATTTATTCAAAAAGGATTTAAACTTCTGTTACGGCTGATATATTATCCTATCTCTACTCCCTTTGGATATCTATTTTTCTTTTTTTTTTAATGGTCATTTAACTCACTGAAAACAAGTTATGATTTAAACAAATTATTCTTTTCCAAAATGTGCTTGATTATTAAAATTTGGATTATTTTAATCTGCTTATACTTAAAAAAAAAAAAAGTGTTTTTTTTTGTTTTTTTTTATTATTTAGTAACTTTAACCCTTTTCATACATTGTATGGTGTGGCTAATATGCTGGACTGCAACATCCTAATGAGTGATTTCAAATTCCAGTCACACTATTGCATCCAATTACCTTTGGGTATGAACCCCCTTATCACTCCAGCTCTAGATTGAATAGTCCCACTACTGTTCTTCTACAAGGATGGCTTTTGCATTAAATAACCCACAAAGATTGATATGCTGTTAAACAAAGGAACAAAACCAAATATTTTGGTGTGGCATATTTGATGACAAATATAATGGCTAGAATGCACTTTTGATCATAAAATAAAAAAATATCGTGGTAGGAAATGGACATGGTGACACGAGTTCAAATCCTGGACGAGACTGATTGCATTTCACATAGCACTAATACCCTTGGGAAAGGTATGAATCCAATTATTTTCCCTCCAGCTATGAGTAAATAGTAGGACAGACTAGGTTTTTCAGCCTTGGTGAGGCAATTAGTATAGGAGAAGAAAAACTCTAAATTCAAACCTGTTAAACTCCGCTTTAAAAAAAAATTGACCTTGTGTCATATCCTGCCCGAGCGGAGGGGTTGGTAAATATGATAAAATAAAAAAGGCTTGCAAAAAAAAAAATTATTACAGTTTCACCATTACAATATTCTATTGATGTTGGTGGATATATTGCACAAGTGTGTTTATTAGAGCATTTTTTAATCACTGATACTTCTAAAATCAACTCTTTTACTAAAATTTTAGAAGTAATAAAGTATTTTTATTTTTAATTTATTTTATGGTTGGGATATATTAAACAAGAGGAACTTTCAAGAGGCATATTGCACATTATGCTTCTTATACCCGTGTGTATATATATATATATATATATATAGAGAGAGAGAGAGACAATATTCTCAATATTTTTTATACCATTTCTAACTTGATGTATGTGCATACATATTAAATATGTACTTTTCATTTGAATTAAGTTTTGTGCACCTCAAGTGAAATTTAACCAAACATTATAAACCCTTAAATTTGTTTGCAAATTCAAACTAAATATCAGATTTTTAGTTTGAAGCAAAATAACTTTTTCTATATCCCAGCTGTTGTATTATGAGTAGATCTTTACTTAAAAAAAGAAAAAAAATGAAGGGGGCGGTGAAAGTTCAATCCTCAAACCTGCTAATGTTGGCAGCAGCCACCTCCTCTAAATTTCCTTTTTCTTTATGACTTGTAAGTCATAGAAGAATTGGGTGTGGCTATTCTCTCTCTTCAGTCACCAGCCCTGTTCTTTAAGTGAAGGAAAATGTCTATTTCTATGGAAGGGCTGACACAGCTCAGCTCTTGATGTCTCTGACAATTCTCTAATGGTAAGCAGCTGTAGGCCTAAACATAGCAGAGTTTCACATACACACAAGCAGGAAGAGGGATGCCCTAATTATTCAATCCTCTACTCTGGCTCACTCTTTCTCTTACTCTGTCTCTCCTCTCTCCCCCCACATTTCTGACACACAATCTATATTCTCAGTGAAAGTGGTTCTTTACCAAGCATTAGTACTCTGGCTAGCAACATGCACACTGTCCCCTTGTTGCAGAAAATGGTGGCAATTCTTCTGCTACCTTAGAAATTACTGTTGTCTGTTGCTAGTCTTGTGATTGCATCATCATCTACATCACAGTGTAGGTCGCTTGAATTTTAATTAAGAAATAGAGAAATTTTAAAATATAAACTGACCTCTAGGCAAAAACATTTACAGTTATAGATAATATACTGAAATTTGATTCTTGCATACTATCATAAGTCTAATACAATGCTCCCCGCCAAAAAAACAAACTATATCATAATGATCCAATTTATTTATATGTATATATATATATATGTATATTTATTCAGCCCTTCTATCACAGGCAGGATGGGGGAGAGTCCCTGTGGCTAATGTGCTGGACTGCAACATTGTAGTAAGCAAGTTTAAACTCCTGTTGTGCTATTACGTTCATTTTCAGACTAATACTCTTGGAAAAGGTATGAATTCCCTTATTTCCCCCAGGTTATGGATTGAATAGTATCACTATTATCTTTCTACAAGGATGACTTGGGCATTCAATAACCCATGAAGGTTGATATACCATTAAACAAAGAAACCAAAACAAACAGGCAGGTTGTGACACACAGTCAATTTTTAAGCTGACTAAATCTGGTTTGAATTCAATTTTCCTTCTATTAGACTGGTTGCCTAACCAAGGCTAAAGAACCCAGTTTGCCCCCACTATTTACCTACAACTGGAGGAAGAAAATATGAATTTGTAAGCACCCATTTGTAATATGATTTGTGCACATATGCAGGTTTGAGTCCTTATGTTATTATGGTTATGCATGAGTTATTATTGTGTGCATAAAAGACTTGTCTAAAGTGTTAAGAGCATTTCTCAATGGAAGAGAACCAGAACATGAGTGACACAGGGTTGGAGTATATAAAGTGGGCCTTTATGTGAGGGGCAAAGTGAGAAGAAAAAAAGAGTTCTGTCTGCCTTTGTTGGTGAGAGGAAACAAAAAACAAGCTCTGCTTCAGAAGTCCCATTTTGACAACAGTCAGAAAATCATAACTTGTACAAGTTTCTCAGAATTTCTTATTACAAAAACAAAAACCTTTTTGTTAGACAAAACTTGAAATTAGATTTAATTTTAACAAGCAACGAGGATAATAAGGATTAGAAGATTCCAAAATGGTGAGCTTTAACTGCTGAAGAATTAAGATTTCTCCTAGTTTGTGTATCTTGAAAAAAATGCACAAACAAGCTAACTACTACTTCCAAATGTCTTTGTTGCCTTACAACTCGGAACTGTTTACTATTTGGCTGTCGCCAACAGCACACCTTCTTCCAGGCTCGTTTATTTGCTTCTCATATGTGTAAGTCAAGTGCCAACCTTAGTTTTATGAGTTGCTCACTTCCCTTGCTATTCTCTGTTTCTTGATACTATCACTCCTTCCATATTTAGTTCAATAATATCTTGTGCACTGGTAACAGTCTGTTTTCATTAGATTTGTATCTTTCCAATGTGAAAGGAATCACTTTACACTGACTTCTTAGCATTCATTCTTTCTCTCACTTTGATTAGTATTTTTAGATCAGACTTTCATAATGTTTAAGATTTAAATATTTACCATTCTTAAACATTGAAATATATCTATACTTAAATAATTACCATATCAATTATCAGTATAACCCTACACCCCCTCAAAAAAAGAAACAACAAAAGTTTACTACTTAAATTAGAAGTGCACCTCATGTGGTGTCATATTCAATGAAAAAGTTGAATAAATGGTAAATTCAACTTTTTATCAGTGTGTACTGACTAAAAATAAGAATTTATATAGTTTACATTTTAAACATGAAATTTTCATAGTATTTAGGACAAATGCACAGACATATTCATACAAAAATAAGCTCATATTAAGAGGATAAATAAAATTATAAATAAACATTCATTCTAGTGCATATTTCTCTGTAATGGTGTAAAACACTTTAGTTCGGACGATAGATATAACTTACTTTTGGTCATCCCAACCTGAATATGGTGTGGCATGTAGCTTGAAAATGTTCTTGTGTATAGTTCACCTCCGCCCCAATTTTTGAGCTGAAAAATCTAGAATAATAGTGCGTCTTATACACAAATAATTATTGCAATTGATATCCTAACATGCACTTTGTAGAGTTAGTGTTTTAGATTTATTCTAATGTTTCTTAAATGATAAAATTATGTGTGTATTTTTTGTTTCATACAACAAATCAAAATTCTTTTCTATTAATATCACTTTTAGGCTTCCATCATTAATAGAAATTTAACTACTACGCTGTTTGTTTCTTCAAGCTGTTAACACAGTAACCTCTTTTATTGATGTTAGATATTTACTTCATAAGAACTGTCTATGCTGTTCATTGTTAAATGATGAGTGAGTTGCAATAAAATAGCAACTAAAAATTAAAAAATGAAAGAAAATACCAGTCAGAATTTAGAATAACCAACACTGCTTCATCTAAAAGTAAAGTATTTTATCAATACTACCAATAATAACAACAAAGATAACCCTAAAAGATCAAGAAGCAGAATAAGGGATAGTTTTATAGGTTCAATTTAAGCTTTTCTTAGCTCAGATGGTTGAATAGCTAGTGGATTTAACCAGGTTTCCTTGATAAGCAATAAGTCTCGCTAAGAATTTATGCTACTCCTTAGATTTATTTGAATGACAGCTCGAATAAGTTAAAAAGGCAACTAAGAATTAAAAGGGGCTTAAAATACACTGACTGTATCTCCTGCAAAAGGGTAAGATGTTCCAAAAAAAGGGGGTACTAAGTACAACACTAAACTGTATCTGGTGGTGACGCTCCAGTTCCAAAAATTCTGGGAGTGTGTTGTACCCTCTCATTGGTATTACTTTTATGTCTGCTCTGATCCAGAGAGGTAGTATGTGTTTAGGGTCTCATCTATGGGTCAAATAGAACTGTTTAATCATTTAACTGTGTGCAAACAAATGACTGATGTTGAATTGATAGTGTTACATTGCAATACTTCAAACCATTTAATTGTGCAAATGAATGAGTAATATTGAATAGAATTATTAGTGTTAAATAGCTATACTTGAAACCATTTAGCTGCACAAACAAACAAACTCTGGCTTCTTTGAAATATTGTCTGCAAATTATTTGTTTACAATTCATATGAATTTAATATATATATATATATATATATGTAGAAACAGGATTTGGCATTTAAAAACCTACAAGGGTCGATGTGCCATAAAACCTAACCAACCTCACTAAACTATGAATATATTGTTTCTTGAATCAACAGGATTTCAACCACAAATTTGTAAGCTATTTATATTTTTCATAATTAGGTTAAAACAACAAGTTCTTATGACTTAAGTAAATCTCTCTTGATTAGAGCAATTGATAAAATTTTTCTGACCTTTTTTGTACATGAACAACTTCTGATCTTGTCTAGCTGAAAATTTACTATTCTCCTCTCCACAAACTATAATAAAGTAATCAGTATTTTTGAATATCTTTTAAATTGACATTTGACATTTAAAATGTGGACACTTTTAATAAACATTTTCAGAATGTTTTGCAAGTACGAAAGTGTTTTTTTTCTTTGTCTCAACAAAGAAGCAATATTCAAAGCTGTGCTTGATGTTAGGATTAACTTGAATGAAATGACAAAAATATTTTTCATTTTGCTTACTGTTTAATATTAGAGTGAGTCAAAAGTGTTGGTAACATATGAGGCACAATTTGGCAGGTTTGAATGCTTTTGCTGACATCATGAAGGCGATGAACTTCTCTGGACAATGAGCTCGCCTGATACTCTCTGTTGGCCTCTATGGTGTAGAACATGGCCTTGGAATCCATGGTTTTAGGTTTACCTGATCTTGTCTGATTGTTGAGATTTTTGCAACCTGAGCAAAATTTCTTGATCCATCTAGTTACTGTACTATGATCAACTATGACTTTAGCTTTCACACAATAAATCTTTCTGGTTGCTTTCACAGCTTATTGCGTGTTCATCTTAGCAGCTTTCAAATAATTCATATATGAGCCATGAAGAACCTGTCAGCACACCAACTACTATGATACTGCGAACAACAGCAGGTACCTTCCATGGTTTTAGACTGATTTGGTCACGTGATATTTATGTGGAAAGCTATCATGCACCAAAATATTGCAAACCTTTTGACTCAAAAAAAAAAATAGAAAAAAATCATTCTTTACTCTTCTAAAGTCTATGAATCTTTTTGGTTGGTTTTGAAGAAATCCAGACAGGTGAGAATGACATGTCATATATGTATAGAATATGTTTAAGAGAAAGAAAAGGCTCTTGTTGATAAGATCAGTATTAGATCTAACTAAACTTGAGATTTTTAAAAGATCTGATATGATACTCAATACAAGACCATGGAAAGGAGTTTTATTATCAGAATTCCCTGTAGAATTTGTCATTCTCTATAGAAGTAGATATTCTGTTACCATACTACCTTGTACTTTTTTGTGCTGGTCGTGAGCAGGATGAGTGTGAAAAACCTTTTCATAGAAGAAGCAAGAGCCTTAGGGTTGCTTGCATTTTTCATGGTTGCAGAGTGGGCTGCAGGCAAGGCACACAACACAGTGGTGAACCTGAGAATAACTGTGCACATGTGCACCAGAACTGACAGTGAGGCTTGCGCTAATGCAAATTATGGTCCCTAGTGTACTTACCCATCAAGTTATTTTCTCTGTATGTGGGTAATTGACTGGACATTTCCCAGTGTGCGTTTGGTTGCATGTTGCAAGCGTATTTGTAAAGTGGAGGGTAAATGCCTTAACAACTGGATGGGATGATGAAATAAAAGACCCCCTCCTAAGCCAGATGATGATAGACATCTTTGTGAAATTGATGCAGGCTGATCCGGTGTAGGGTACCTAGTGCATTAGTGGACTGGCCACGGGTGTGGTTGTAGAGAGTAATAGAGCCATGGCAGAAGATGTAAGCCGGCTGCAACCAGTGTGTGAAGACAAACACATTAACTTGGCTGAGCTGGACATGGTGCTGTGAGGCATCAACCTTGCATTACAATGGAAAGCAAAAACCATTCATCTATGAATGGACTCTACATGCACGCACCGCTGGGTATCAGATACCTTGTCCAGGCAAACCAGAGTGTGCACCAAGGAACCCTCAGAAATGTTAATTAGATGTTGGCTTGCCACATTGAGAGAACTGCCTGCAGAATATGAGCTGGATATCGATGTGGGGCTGGTCAAGTCTCATGACAAACGAGCCAATCAACTTACTAGGAGGCTGCAGTGATGGCTGTAAGAAATCCGCACAGTAATGGAACCCAAAGAAACTGTGTGTGAAGTGGCTGAAGAAATAGATGTTGCTTGTATACAGGCCATTCATTGATCCAATGGACACCCTGGAGTGAAGTGAATGCTATATTTTGTGAAGTTGGTCAACCTTAGGGTCCCTCAGGCAGTGGTGCAAGTGGTAGTTAGAGATTGCAGAGAGTGTCAATCTATAGATCCAGCCCCAGTGCATTGGAAGCCAGGCAGACTTGATGTATCAGAGAATTGGAGTAGATTTGGAATGGATGTGACCCATTTTAGAAATCAAGTCTATCTAATGATAGACTGTGACCCTGGTTGTTTTGCCCTTTGGAAGCCATTTCAGCATCAGGACTAACCCAGCATCATCAAACAGTTGGAAGCAGTTTTTTGTAAAAGGGGCCCACCGAGTGAACTGCTTACTGACAATAGCGCAGCGTTTTGCAGAGAAAGATTGGAACAATTTGCAAAGGTATGGGATGTTTGTCTGCGTTTTTGGTGTGCCCACATACCATCAGAGAATGGGATAATTGAAAGATCCCATCATATGATAAAGTGTATTGTGACAAGAACACATTGTTCAATCTAGGAGGCAGTGTACTGGCACAACATTATGCCAAAGGACGATGAAACGGCTTCAACAGCGCCAGCCAACTTAACTTACACTTACAAGATCCGTTTGAAGGGTATCGACGCAGCTCTGCCACAGGATGATACAATCTCTAGCCCTTACATTGTGGAAGATGCTGCCTGGATAAAAGCCTGCATGGAAGATGCACGATGTAATTTGACAGAGTACTGTGACGAGAATCTATAGCCCACACTCAGTCTGTATTGACAGAATACCATGTCATGTGAAAGATGTCCACCTTGTGCATGCTACTCCTTTAGACCTTTCAGATGATGAAGTAGACCCAATAGTGTATGAAGCAGCAAAGGAGAACTCCTCAGCAAGTATTGCGTCTGGCAGCCTTAGGCAGGATGAATCTAGCAATATGTCTGAAGATAATACTACCGGGGAAACTGAGTCAGTGCTATTAAGACAGAGTAGCCAGCGAGAGCCTGAAATTTGTACTGCTGAAGCAACAAGTGAACCCACACCATTAAGATGGAGTGGCTGGAAAAAACAACCTGCTCCACATTGTCCTATATGTGATCCTGAGATCAGGGAGGAATGTGCTGGTCATGAGCAGGATGAGTTTAAAAAACCATTTCATAGAAGAAGCAAGAGCCTTAGGGTTGCTTGCATTTTTCATGATTTCAGAGGAGGTGGCAGGCAAGGCACACAACATGGCAGTGAACCTGAGAATGATTGTGCACATGTGCAGCAGAACTGACAGTGAGGCTTGCGCTAATCCAAATTATGGTCAACTCAAAATACATAAAAGGAGCCAGAATTTTTTATTGTGCCAGTTGTTCATTGAGGTGTATAAGAGTTCAGATCACGTATTGAGAAAGCAGAAGAGGAAAAGAACTCGATACCAACCAGCAAGATACATTTCTTGCAAGACTAAATAACTTTGTGAATATTCTCTGGTTTTTATTATCTGTTTTAAGTTAAAGAATTTATTTTTAATCTGAATACATGTTGCCATCATCTGAAAGGTTTAAATCTACAAAGAAAAAATGACCATGAAAGTTTTGTAATTTTTGTCTTTGTTTATTTAGTTTTCTTTTGAAAACCTGAAATAACTTGCCTAATTTTTTGTTGGTGGTATTAGGAATTATTGTATTTTGTTTTTGCCCTGACTGTATCCCCTGCAGAGGAATAAGACCCCTATCCAATAAAAAAGGGCAGTCCTGAGTATGACAGTAAACTGCATCTGATGGTGAGACATATGAAGTGAATATGAAGTACCCTTCATTGCTATGACTAAAGAACCCAGTCTGGCCTACTATTTACCAATAGCTGGTGGGAAAATATCAATTCATGTTAAAGGAATTAGTATGAAATAAAAAGCAAACAGCTTTGTTCAGGATTTGAACTTGGATTGTTGATTCCATTTCATATGATGATAACCATTATGTTAGCTAATTAGTCTTTTACAGTACCTTTTCTATTACCTTGTATATTTCTCTTAGTTTTATATTTTTATTGGTATATCTGAATTTGTGCATTAAAATAACACTGACAATGATATGACCGATTTCTTCTCATTTAAATATAGAGTTAAATTACTTGTTAAAGTAATGTTGTTTGTAGTTTACTGCCTTTAGTTAATCTTTCAAATATTTCTGTTACTTTTTCTATCAACAATTGTTTTTTTTTATACATATTTAGATTATTCCAAATGTACAATACTGTTCTCCATTTTCTTTGTCATAGTTTCAAATCTTATCTTCATTTTGTTCTGCCCTGGGGATAATTAGACAATCTGGGTGAGATTAATCATATTTTGACTTGTGTGAAGTTGCTATAACATAATTTTGATTTGAAAATATTTCATGAACCAGTTTGTTTTGTTATCATTCTTATGATAAATGAATAATTAAAAAAAAGATTTTTTTTTCTTGTTTAGTAAGGACCATTAATAATTGAGGGTCATAAAATAACCCTTCCTTAAATGAAACTGTAATTCTACTTTCCCTGATAAAAAAAAAAAAAAATAGAAAGATGATTACTTAAAAAACTAATACAAAGCTTAAAATTTAAAAGTTTTTGAATACAAAAGCATGAGATTATTCAATGACAGAAATAAAGTTAATTCATAGTTCAGTTTATTTTATTTGTCATATCTCTGAATATGAAGTTATTATCGTGGGGGAAAATCCCTTTGGCATTGTGGCTAACATGCTGGACTGCAATATTGTAATAAATAAGTCTGAAAATCAGTTGTACTATTACATTCACTTTAAAACTATTACCTTTGGGAAAGGTATGAAGCCTCTTTTCCCCTCTAGCTATGGGTTAAATAGTACCACGACTGTTTTTCTACTAAGATGGCTTTGGCATTGAATAATCCATGAAAATTGATATACCATTAAATGAAGAAACCAAGCCTAATTATGGAGGAGAAATTGGACAAGTTTGAAATTAATGTATAAAAGACCAATAATATACCAGGTTATGAGTATAAGTAGATAATAATGAACATTAGTATTTAGTTACTTGTCAGAGAAAACTATTTTATTGGTATATTTCTTATATGTATAATAAATAGTTTCTATGAATTGCAAAATGATGAATAATTCATATAAGTATAATTTTGTTAAAATTTATAAAATATAAAGTGTTTAGTAATATTCTGTAAAGTTTTTGAAAAAGTCAAAATTGTGTATTACATGAGTAATAATGTATAACACTTTTTTAAAACTTCATTTTTCTTTCTTGGGCAATACTTTTAGTTTCTTATTTTTAAGCTAATTGTAATACAAAAGTATATTGTTGAACATTTCCTGCAAATACTAAATACAAAGTTAATTTCTATAATTACAAGGTTTCTCTTTATTCCAAGAAGTATAAATCTTAAAGATCTTTTATATCTATTACCTCTGCTGTTTTTTGTCATCAGGAAAAGTGCCAGAAAAGCAAAAATACATCTTTTAATTAGTATAAAAGTTTGAGAGTTTGAATTGATAAAATGGTGCCAGAGGGCGTTCCTGTAGTATAGTGCTGGACTGCAATATCAGAGTTAGAATTCCAGTTATGCTATGTTCACTTTCAGACTAATACCCTTAGGAAAGGTATGAACCTCCTTATCACCCCAGCTATGGGTTGAATAGTATCATAACTGTTCTTCTACAAGGATGACTTTGGCATTAAATAATCCATAAAGGTTGATATGCCATTAAACAAAAGAAACCAAAACAGTGCAGATGCTGAGGTTGTCGGGATGATCTGAGGCTTTATTATTGAATCTTAGTGCATAATCTTTTTTAACCTTTTGGGTTAAGACTTAGCTGACCTATTTCAGAATCTACTGATTGGAATACATCCATTTATTATACTGTATATTTGCATGTTTTTTTGTGTTCAAAGAAAATAAGAAGTTTGAAACCTGAAGTTTAACTTCTAGAGAAATATACACACTATCATCTGAAGCAAGTATAGTTAATACAAAGATATTGTATCCATTTTTTTCTTCTCAAGCTGTTCTACATAATATTCTCATTACTCATGCTCACAATTGGCAGGAACAGTTGATTATCTACATTTTACCAAAAGAAATGAACATTTTATTCACTAAATGCTCCACCTTAGTCACTAGCTCGTCACTTTTGGTAGCTTGCTGTGACTCACTGCCATCTGGAACTAGTTTTATGTCCATGCATATTTAAAAAAAATAGCTGCAAACAGTACACTTGACAATTTTGCCTTGTGCCTTGGCTTTTGGTTACATATGGCAAATAGATATGATGTGAATAGACTGGTTAATTATTTTTCTTGAATGGTCTCATTTTTTGCTACTTGGGATGTGTAAAAGACAATTTACTACATAACTGCCATGGAGTGTACAAAAAAACTAAAAAGATTACTATAAACAGTTTTAAGTAGAGAATTTGGAATTGTTTGCTTACATACTCTTTTACACAATGGAAGAGTATCAAAATGATTCTATTTTCAGATTAGATTCATGTTCATAATATGCTGTTTTTCCCCCAAAAATCTTTCTTGATATGAAGAGACAAAGCCAAATACCCCCCCCTGTTTGTAAATAATCTTAGTTGCCACCCGTTTTGGCATGTTTCTCCAATAAGTTTTAGTACAGTGTTATTTCTTCCACCCACACTAGACCACATCAAAATACGATGTGGGATTCTTCTATCAAGACATTTTTCCTATTTCCTGTATCATCTGAGGAGTTTCTCATTACAGCCAACTATGGGCTGTTTCCTGGCTAACCAAAAGATTTTCCGGGGGGGGGAGCACACATTTATTATGATGAAGAGGAAGAAAAAGATAGGAAGGTTATTTGGTGTTGCCTGGGTTTTGATGCATTTGAATTCATTTAACAGATAATTTTCTGATCACATTTAACTGGATGTGAATAAATATAATGAAGAAATAAGGGGAAAAAGATCTGCTAATATGAATTCATTATCTTACCAGTTTGATAGTTTTTTTGATACTTACATAAGAGTATTAAGTGAAGAAAAGAAAAGCTTGATTTGATTCTAGTCTTAAATTCATTTATATATATTACTAAAATTCTGTTTCTTTGTGTAGTCAACCAATTGGTCTGATGATTGCATAGGCAAGAAACTGATAGTCACTAAGAACTATTGTGTGTCTGTTATCCTTAGGTCTATATATTTTCTATTATTGATCTTGAGTGCTCTTATTCCTAAATATATCAAACTGCAATATATATTTATATAACCACATATGTCACGTTATATATCAAAACTTTTATTAAAGCAATACATTTAAAATGTTCCTCGAGGATAAAGCAATTTCCAATCTAATTTAAAACAGAATGATAATTTTGCTCTGTCTTTTTTCCACCCACTAAATCATCCAAATTCTGGATATAACAGATAATTATGAAATATTTGTTAAAATTTTTATTTCCCTTCTAATAACAGCATTAATATCTTCATAGGCCATTTTTATACTAGGAACCTAACAAATTTCCGAGTCTTTTAGTTATATGTAAAAACCTGATCATTTATCTAATACATTTTTCATTTTTAAAAATAAAATATGCATCTAATATTGTGTGTCTTTTTATTCAAGGTATGTTGATTTTTAACAAATTATCTCTGGTATTTTAATTCCTTTTTTTTTCTCCTCCCTATGAAGATTTGTTGGGGAGCATCATTTTCTTGCCAAAAGTAATTTCCTTGGTGAGGATTAAACTATTTTCCAGATGTGTGAATTAAAATAGAAAGAATTAATGGAATAAAAAAACAGAGAAATACATAAGCATAAATAATAAGTCAAATACCAGGAAAGACCAATTAGTAAGGTTACCTGGCATTGATAGGGAGGAATATAAATTATATTTAAAAAATCCTTTTTTTCATTGGAGGGAGCAGAGAAAAATAGCCTAAGTATATTTTGGAAAAATTATTTTTAATTTTCCTAATTTTCTCATTTTAATAAGAACTTTGCAAGAATGAAATGAAACCTGCTTGCTTTATCACTCACCCAGCCATGGAGTAAAGGCAGAATGCTAGTAAATCATTTTGATTGAAGTGCCTTGACTTAAAACATTCTCTGATTTTTTTTTTTTTTTTTTTTTCTTTTTTTTTTTACGTTTGATATAACTTAGCTGAAGTGCTACCTACTTGATCTATTCCTTTTTAGGTTTAAATAAGTTTGGACAAATAGACATGCTAAAAAATTTCATACAAATATATGAAAACTTTATCCAGTAACCCCGTTGACATGGCTTGTAATATACTGGCTGTATCTCCTACAGTGGGGATCTCCTTCTCCCCAGGTGTCCAGAGTATGACACTAAAATGCATCTTTTATGACTTTTGTCTTTCAGTCTGTTTGCTCAGTTTGCTTTTGATAATTTGAAATAACTTGCCTAATTTTTTGTTAGTAATGTTAGAAATTATTCTATTTTGTCTTTCCCTGTCTTATCCTATGCCAAAATTCTATTTTGTCTTTCCCTGGCTTATCCTATGCCAAAATTGGTGTGTTCTGTCAGATGACAGTTAACTACATCTAATGGTGAGGTTCCAGTTCTGGATATCTAGGGAGTGTGGAGTACCATTTCATTGCCATTACTCCCAGGTCCACTCTGATCCAGAGTGGTAGTACTTGTTTGGGTCCCATCTATGTATCAAATGAATCTATTTAAAAATTATTTCTATTTGACTGGTCCACGTAAAAGAAAAATTTGAAACAATCATGTAAAAATTCTAAATATGAATGTACAATGTATGCAATTCTTTAACCTCTTGATATAAAATAACCCTAGACAGATTGATATGCTGTTAAAATCAATAAATGAAAGACAAAGAATGGAGGTAGATTATTTTTAACTTTTTTTTTCGTAATTTGACTTAGAGTTGAATAATGATATATTTTCCTATTATAAATTGTCTACAATGAATAAAAGAACTGACACATTGGACATTTAGATGTTTTCTTGATTGAAATGAAGCTCATAAATCTTTTTTATGATTAACGCATATATATATATATATATAAAACTGAAGGTACAAAATTTTATATTTCTGCTCAATATATGTTTTTGTGTCTACTTACTGTTTTTGATAGCATTTAATATCTTTCACTAAGTTCTCTTTAGACAAGGAACTTAGGCTGTGTAAGTTTATTGTTCTAATAATGAAAGATAAATTTTACTCGGTAAATACATCTCTAAAAGTTTAAGAAATAGAATGTTAATAATACTTCCCTTTAGATTAGATTAGATTTTTCCCATTATTATTTTGTGAGTTTTAAGAGTAACATATTTAAAGTATCATTTCATAGTTATTTTTCATTAATCTGAAGATAATAGGAAATGACTGATGTAAAAAGAAATTTAAAAAAAAAAAAAAATAGTGAACCTTAAAACATAGGAAAATCTCTGAAAATTTGGATCATGACTTTAGGATTTGTTCAGATTAATAGCCTCAGCTTATTGAATATTTTCCTGGTACAACACCAAAAAATTAAACCTGATCAATTCTTTGTATGTATTAGTTACATAGAATTGTGGATTCGAAACCTGACCATTATCTGCAATTTAGAATTGTTGATGGTTATGTCATTCATATGAAACATTTCTACATTTACAATGCATCTATACTATTATGAAATTTGTATGTCTGTCTAAGGATCTGAGTTTTGGCAGAGAGGCAGACTTTACCTCAGTGTCTAACAGACTATTTAAAATTAATATCAGGCGGTCAAATGGCAAAATATACCATTTCTGGATAAATGGAATCAAGGCATTAATGTGAAATACAAAAATGTTTTTGATCTCATAAATAAGATGGATAAGAACAAATCCATGTTCTTCACATGGTCAGCTATATGTTGAATGTTCACAAGTAAAGAAGAACAAGAAATATTGTATATAAAAAGGATTCTTGGAAATTAATCACAATTTCTGTTTAAAACTCTTTATTTTTATATTTCTGTATCTATAGAATATTGCTTGCTTGCTTGTGTTGAGATATATATATCATTTTATCTTTTTTCCTGGGTATTGTTAGGTCCACTGCTAATATTCTAGTGTTAACCATTTAATAAGAAAAAGTAGTTATGTCAGAATGCCGTAGAATTTTGTTGTATGAGTCCTGGTTAATTGCTTTTTATTTTCCTCTAGGTTGATCATAAAATAAGTCTAAACGAACCTTCGAAAAGGATTGAACCTTGCTAGTTCCTTTCCCATGTTATAGCCTCTTTTGCATATGTGGGTCAATGACAGTTACAATGAAATAGAAGTGCCAGTCTCACCCTCTCTTTTTTCTTCTTTTTTTGATATTCCTAATCTTTTTTTTTTTTTCTCCTTGTGGGCATTCATACTTGGTTAAGCAACTTTGTCAACTTTGTGAATGTCACTCGGATGCTCCACCCTTGTCACATCCTGCTGACTTAGTATTTCTCTCTCACTTTCATTTCTCTTCATCAAAGCTGTATCTGTCTACTGTAAAATCATTACTAAAAAAAAATCTGCTCCCTCCTTTAGCCTCAATAGTGGGTGGAGGGTATTTTCTCCTTTAAAGCTATACCAATATAACACCCATGTATAATATTTGCTGTTTACTGTTAGAAATAGAATAGACTCCTATCTACCTTGAATTCTACAATAACCCAGCACCCTTTATTTGTCTATTATATATATATATACTCTGTCTAATTTTAGAGTATACATTATGAATGCAAAAAATTATGCCTATAGAAATATTTAATCATTAATATAACCCATTGCTTCCTAGAACCTCATTCCATATGTCGTCAAACTTATAGATGCTACACTGGTAAAATTCTTTAGGTTTTGATCCAAAGTATGAAACCAAATTGTGTTCAACCTCTTCTCTTAATGTTATCCTAAGACCATCCAAATGATTCTGTAATCAGTTTTTGTAAGTCATTGCTTACATGACACTGTTGGATACTTTTTTTTTTTTTTTTTTAAACTGGCTTGTTACTGGTGGATCCTTTATCATAATGTTAAATGTTGTTGTCAGTGGATCAGTCAAGGAAACAGACTTACTCAGCAAATGAGAGGTAGACTTCATCCAAAGAAGATCATATTGAGTGTATGGTGGGAGATTCAAGGAATTTTCCATTATGAACAGTTAGAGAATAACCAAATAATCTACTCTAATCTCTACTGCAATGAACTTTGTTCTTTGAAAATAACTTTAGACAAAAACATCCCCCTTTAATCAACAGAAAGGAAGTTATCCTCCATCACAATAATGCTGTCCTGACACAGCTTGACTAAAGATCTCTTAGAGGAGCTTGTTTGGGAAAAATTGCTTTACTCTCCATTTTCTCCTGACCTTGTTTCTTCTTATTATCTCATTTAAAGGATTATAGAATGATTTGGATGGTCTTACATTGACAACATGTTGAATATGAGTTGGTCTCATATTTTACATTAAAACCTAAAGAATTTTACTAGCATGGCATCCATAAGTTCATTGACCAATGGAATGAGATATTAGGAATCAATGGAGGATATGTCTATGATTAGATATTTCTATAAGCATAAGCTCTTTGATTTATGATATATACTCTAAAGTTGAACATTACCTTTGTTCAACCTAATATATATTACTATTATTTCACTTTCGTTGCTTTCTAATTAACATCTTGGAATGTAGCTCTTTAAAAAGCGTTTCTTCATCTCTCTGAAAGGTGTATGCAAAATATAGTTTTTTATAGTTTAGTGTCAATGACTTGTATGCCAAATTTTTCATTCCATATTGTTGTCTGAATTTACTATCTGCATCTTGTTTACATCCTATAACCACTCTTTACTCCACTGACTTCTATAACAGAAACAATTTCCTGTTAGCTCTGATGCATATATAGCATCATTTGTTTGAATTGTTCACTTTTCAGAATTATGTTGTCACTGGTCTCATTCAGTAACAGGGTTAATATCTTCATTAGATATTCTCAACTTGTCCTTTGTGAGATCAATTTATGGAAGTTTATATTGAACTTTGACCCATCCTTGTTTAATTACATATCCTATGGCCTGTAGCAAATTCTTGGTAGAATTGTTGAATAAAATTACCATACAATTGAAACCTAAGTAAAATAAATTGCTGCATGTGTATGTAAACTGGATGAAGTTAATCATATAAAGTAAATCTCAAATAGCCATTCAATTAGCAATGACATTCTACTTTACAAATTATCCAATTGGACACACAACACTTTTCTAAGATGGCCTTCTAACACTTAATATTTTCTTAATTTAAACTTTGTCTAGGCCAATTAGAAAAAATGTTTTTATAGCTCATTTTTAATTTTTTGAATTTGATTTTCTTTTTCTTTCCTTCATTTGTAAAATATATAAAAATAAATATACATGGTACTCCAGATAATTGAGAACAAATTATAATGAAAAACAATTCAATTTCAATAGATATTCAACTTTAAAAAATGATGAAACTTACCATGATGGTTATCATTGTAGGGAATGGAATCAACGATCAGAGTTCAAGGCTGTTTGCATTTCATTTAGTGCTAAAGCTGTGAATTCATCTGTTTTCATTAGCTATAGATAAATAGTAGGGCAATCTATGGTTAGGCAATCATTTTAGGTAAAGTAAAACTCTGTATTTAAAACTAGCTGTACTCAAAACTAGCTGTACTCTGCTTAAAAATTGTCATATTCTGCCCGTGGTGGAGGGGTTGGGTAAATACAAACTTAAAAGAAAAAAATGTTATTCAATAAAATTTTCCCTCTCTTCAAGAATGACCTCAATGAAGCTTTGGAAGCAACTGCATGCCCAGATCAGATGATTCTCATTCATGTTGTCTGTCATATCCACAATCGTGACTTTCAACAAGTCCTTGGCAGCTGGTCTCCCTCTCATCCATAGATGTAATAGTAAAGGGAGTTCAAATGAGAACTAGGAGGCCACATAATTGTAAAAGTTCTTGACTAGTGACTCCTAGTGTACTTTTTCATTTCCTGTGTCAGATTAGAAGCCACCATGTTAATACTCTTGATACATCTGAAAGTGAAATGAGTGTTAAAAATCTGGCACATGACCTGTAACAATGTTAGTTTGTCTTTTGTTTATGGCCTGTTAAAATTATTTTCTCAAATACTTCGCACACAATATGTATTCCTAGTTTTTGATGTTGAGCAAAGGTTGAAATATTATGTGCTGTAAAATATCCTAAAGAGCATGAATCAAAATGATTTCATTAAATCCTTTCTATTGCCAAACCTAGGTACTACTGTTTTAGAGATTATAGAAAAAATTACCACAAAAACATAACTCCCATCCTTACATGTTTACACATTAGAATTTAGATTCCACTTGGTTGATAATAAAGACACGCACACACATCAGTATCCTGGTTTGATCATGGGGGCTCTACTTATGTAGCATGTCTTGGACAGGAACAGCTGGGCTGAGCCCATCTCTCTCTAGGTTTACAACTGGTTTGAATTCAGAGTTCTCATAGACCTGTTGCCATACCAAGGTTAAAGAACCCAATCTGCCCACCTATTTACCTATAGCTAGAGGGAGAATAGTTGGATTCATACCTTTCCTAAGAGTATTAGTACTATGAAATGTAAACAACCTCATTCAGAATTTGAACTCTGGTTGCCAAGTCATGAGTGACTCCATTGATAATAAAACTTATAACTAAAAGCTTGTAGAGATTGGTGCCTTTTGGTCTCACCTTATAAGTTTCCACACAAAAGGTAATTCTCAGCAGTTGTAATTTATCAACTACATTCAAAAAGTTAATGAAAGTTAAGACTGAAAATCTCAGAGTAAATTGAATGAACAAAACTGATATTGTGTCACCATTTACAGAATGTCTTCCTTTTTTGTGATCTAACAAGGTACAATATGAGAAAGAGAAAGAATTTACTTATTTTACTGATGTTTCTCTCTCTCTCTCTCTCGGGATGAGACTGTTAATGGCATTCTATTTTTCTTTCTGCAACTCATAATATAACTATGTGTTTTGTAATTGCTACTGTTATCTGATGATAATTGGTTAAGTTGATTGTTTGTTGTGCCTTTGCTTAGAGACATTTTGGAATGGTTCCAGCTACTCAGCTGAGTTTTCAGGACTGCATTTCTTGAAACAAAAAAAGTTGACATTACAATATTTATTTCATAGCTATCTTCTATTTATTGAATGTATTTGTCAGTTGAATCATAATTATTCTGTTAGATTTTTTAATCTAAATTTGCGATTGAAAAAAAAAAAAAAATTTAAACATAATTTTTCTAAAGTAGGAAATCATTTTATATTTTTATATTATATCAACTTGTTTTTCCTCCTTTATAAAAGATTACTATGTGTAAAGTATTAGGGCAGATTGGGCACTTTTACTTTGGGGTGGCAACCTGTCTAGAAGAAAGAAAACTCTAAATTTAAACTGACTGTACTCTGCTTTAAAATTGACCTTTTGTTACATCCTGATTGTGGTGGAGGTGTTTGAATACATAATTTGGCTCTTAAGTGATATGATAAACTTATTTTCTATTGTACTTTGAATTCTTATTTGTAGGTGTTTAATTATCCTATAATAAAACCAATAATGTATTCAATACAAAGAAAACAATGACAAAAACAGCAACCTTGTGTTAATGAAGAACACTGATAAAATAGGCACATTGTGAAGACAGCTGGATAAGAAACTAGCTGAAATTTCATATTGGCAATCAAATGTCTTATGATACAGACATCATCATCTCGTCACTAAATACCTGCAAGAAAAATTAAGAAACATCTAATGTCTTAGATGTCTTATTTTATACTATCATGGTTCACTGAAAACAGCCAAATAATATCTATTGTATGGATGTTATTAGAAAGTTTATCATTGTATTAGCAGATGTGCTTCTTTTTATACTCACTACAATGAAGGAAAACTTGGAGAATGAATTTATGTTCTTGGGATTTGTTTACAATAAATTATAAAATTGACTTATTCAAATTTCATCAAGAGAAGAATTCAAACTAATTCAGAAGAATTAGGTTATTTTATTGAGTTATAATTTGAGGAAGGAATTTAACTGCTTTATTAATTTTTTATAGATTTTGCAGTTTGTTTAGTAAATTCATTGTAACTAAATTCAGAATTTAATCATTGCTTTTTAATTTAGTAAAAAGAGCTAAAAGGTTAGGGAAACCCTATAAGAGCAATTTAATCTGATGTGATGAATTCACCATGCAACAAATTTACCTACAATAAATTTAAGTAGAATCCTTCACAAACTAATGTGGTAGATTAGTTTTGTTATTTAAATAAATAAAACAAAAAAAACAACTAATTTTTGGTTGCTGAAAGGAAATTAATGAATCAGTTTGCCGTTATTAAAAGCAGTTTTTCATATTTTTTTCCTTTCCTTTTAATAGAAGAATGTTGATTTTGTAAAAGCTTGAAATTCCCCTCTGGCCAAGAATAATTTTCCTGGATGTAACTCTTTCATATGAATCTAATTATAAATTAAAAAGAAGGAAAACCCTGATTTGGGGAGGTGCTCATGGCATAACAGTTATTGTCATGTGAAGTGGTTTTGGCTACCCAAGTTAAAATCCTGATCAAGGCTGTTTACATTTCATGTAGTGCTAATACTCTTCAAAGGATGAATACAAGTATTCTTCTTCCAGCTATAGGTAAATTGTAGGGCAGGCTGGGTCTTTAATCTTGGTATGGTTACTGGTTTCTGAGAAAGAAAACTCTGAATTCAAACTTTTTGTAGATCTGGAGAGGGATGGTTTCTACAAGGCTGTTCATGCCCAAGACATGCTACAGGAGTAGTGTTCCCATGACCAAACTAGGTTGCAGGATAAGTCTTCATCTTCTTTTTCAAATCTTATATCAGTGCTTAATTTTCATTATATTAAACTTCTTTCAGATGGATACAAAAATACTCTTGATCTACCTATGATGTTTCTCATTTTAAAAGGATGATGTTTGTCATTTTAAAATTAGGTTTTACTAATTTTTTCTAAACGCTATTATAGTGTTCCCACCCTTCCTTTAACACTACAGAGAATAACTATTAATATTACTCTCTTGACTTTAGAGTCATGGGTTTTCCCGGCTACAATATCATGATTCATGAATCTACTATGCCTTGAAGTTCAAATCTCTTAGCCTCAAATCCTAACCATTTAGTCTTGAGTTGCATGCTGTATCTGATAGATTAGTAAAATAAAGGAGATAACTAGTTTGTCCAGCATAATTTATTAAATGAAGTTCAAGTTAAATAAACTGGTGATGCTCATTTAAAGTTTAATTATTGTAATTATCCTCCGCATGGTGTGCTGACAGCACAGATTCTCTTGATTCTCTCTCTCTCTCTCTTGCCATTTCTCCTTATTGATCATCACTTATGGGAAGTTCTCTAGACAGCATCCAGTGTCTGTACAGAGATGATGAATGTAAGTTTTTGCTCTTTTGTAAACACTGGCATGTCCATGTGTATGAGTCTATAGGAAAACACTGCTTATGTTTCCAACAGTACCCAGCAAGTCTTACTTGGATGGTTTGTGAGATAGGAGGTAAGTGGCTACCTAGCTGCTTTTTTGTAGGGTGCTGCTTCCAAGATTTGTTCAAAACAGCATGCAGGATCCTTGTTTAGTTCTCATCTAGCTTTTACTCCAGGCATTTCAGTTCAAGTGATGCAACCATACAGTAGTACTGACACAGCTATATCTTGGAAGAATTCATGTTTCATCTTACCAGAGAAATCAGATTTGTTTTTGAAATTGTTTTTTGATTATAATGATCATATGGGAATCTATGACCCCCAAGATCAAGATTTAAAAATAATGAAATAAGCCATCTTGAGTAAGAATTCTTTTTATAAAGTCTTGTTACAAGAAATGTTCTTTTTTTTTTTAAGGGCTTTTTGGTGTAACCTAAATCCTTAATTTCTTAAAGCATTTTTGTTAAAGAATCATCCTCAGGATTTAATTGTAATTTCTGTAAATTTTATGATTAGTCAGTTATCAGGATAGTCTAATAGATTTAACCTATTGCACATTAAGTTATTATTTGCATCCTCACTATAATCATTTCTTGCTTTATCTATTAAACATTTCACATTGTTATTGAGTGTGAAAACCAAATAGAACCTATTTTCTTTAAACTTGTCATACAACTTTTTCTGTTTTCTATCTATCTTTTTTAAAAATAGTTTGATTTTATTTGACATAGATAAATAAAAGTGAAAATAAGCTCCTGACAACAAAGAAATTAAATAAGCAAGTTAGGTTGCCTAAAGTTGGAAGAAATTAAATAATTTGAGGAGTGTTAGAAAGGTGAGGCAGGTGTACAGATGTAAACTAGCTATTAAGTGTTTTTACTAGTATATTGATCATTATTCTGTTTTATAAGTTTTACAAAATTAATGATCACTGTAGAATGTATTTGTTCTTTTGGTTTAATTTCAAGATCAAGAAATGTGAGCCATAATATTTTTGTCAAGTGTAATAAGATAAGATCTCATCCTGCCCATCAAATCATATGAGGAGAATCCAAAATGAAACTTTTGTTACTGAAAAAAAATTACTTTGTTACATAATAGATTGGTGAGATCTAGTATTGACATGAAGTGCAGCATTTGAATTAAGTTTTAAGCCTTTGAACCTGTGGAAAAACACTATGGGTCACTCAGTATGATTGAAAGCTATTGAACCTGAAGTCAAATTTGTGACTGCAGCTCTAATTGGATGCTCTTAAGCAGGTGACCAAAAATGTTCTAGAAGTTAGGAATAAATTAGTTGTGGAGGAACATTCACACAAAATGGTTGTTCCATTTGTGCTCTCAAATAAGAATGTTGTCTGCATTGTTGTTATTCTCAGCAAAGAACTAAGTCAGGTAAGGTTATAGCAACCAACAACACCACAAGAAAAAACCCAGAGATGTGACACAGTCGCAAAAAATGTGAAGATTGCAGCTCACATCAGAAAACAGACATGGCTACAAACAAAAGATGAGAACACTAAGATATAAGTTTGAGTTAAAAGAGCAAAAAAGTCTATGTAACAGCTTTACCTAGAGCTTAATGAGATTGTCTCCTACAAAATAGTCCCTACCACTGTTGATTCATTATTCACAGTTTTTGTTTTTTTTCTCTTTGTGTATGGATGAAATAGATCTCTTTGAAAATTATTAGTATTCAATAGAAATGTGTGCAAAAAAAAAAAAGAAAAGACCTTAAATAACCCCACAAAAAATTTAAATATGAACATACAATAAATGCAATCCCCCTAATGTCAAGGCATAAAATAACTGTAGACTAGTTGAAAGGATGTTAAAATCAATCAATCAGTTCTTTTCGGTAGTGTATTAACTCAACAAGTAATTGGTCACTTATTAGCAATCTCATTTAATGTGAAACTATTATGCTTCCAGCTACCCTGTAAAAATAGTAATTTCATTTTGGTGAAATGATGTTTTAAATATTTAGTTGTTTTTCTCTTATTTTTTAAAAATATTTGACTAATGGTATTTGTCTGTGTCTCTGATACAATCTTCCACTAACAATCTGCAGTATGTATGTATGTATATGTCTATCTCTCTCATATAAATTGCTTCTGGTAAATACATTAATTCCTCTGTTTTTGTTTGATGTATTATCTCCAAACAACTGAGCAACTAAAAAGGATTCTCAGATCACATTGTAACATCCAAGCAGCAGCTTTTATTATTATTTTTTTTTTTTGCTTTAAGTGAAATGTCCTTGCCTATAACTTTTCCTCCTGCTGCATATCAACTTGTCCTCTTGTGCCTCATCAAAATATCTCCATACAACTCTACTTTCGTACATACCTATTGCATCTACTTACTGCTTTCATAGAAACAAACTCTGGAGGAACTGGAATTTCTCTTGTTCAGGTTTATTTAAAACAACAACAACAAACTCTGATGTTGTTGCTCTCTTCACTTAATATGTAAAGGATTGCATTACTTTGGTTCCAAACAAATTATTTTTATGGCTTGTCTATGATTCATTTTTGTGTGCTTTGCTCAAGCTTTTAACCAAAATTACCCATCCACTATAGTTTTTGATATCATTTACCTATTTAGAGTATAAAAGTAAAGCATATAAAATGTTAAAACCTTTATTAACCTCAACTGGTGTACATTGACTATTTCTAAAATTCACGTTATATATATTCTCTCTCTCTCTCTCTCTCTCTCACACACTATTTTTCGAGTATTAAATTGGGTTTTTTTTTTAAAAAAAAAGACGGGATAGAAATTTGTGACTCTGAATATTACATTAACTTTTGGAAGGGTATGACCTCCCAGCTATGGGTTAAATAGCACCACTACTGGGATGGCTTTGGCATTAAATAACTTGCAAAGGTTGATATTCCATTAAAACAAAAAAGAAAGCATGACTTGGAGTTTCACATTATTATTAATCCTCAGGTGAGCTCACCTGTTTTCATTACTTTTATCCTATTTCACACTTGAAAAATATTGTGATATGGCTCTGATTTTTGTGCATATATTACTATAAAGATTTTATGGATTAAAAATGCTTTTTAGCTTTAAATTTCAATCGTAAGAGTATGTGTATTTTTGTGCGTATGTATGTATGTGTGTGTGTGTGTGTGTGTGTGTGTGTATATATATATATATATATATATATATACTGGCTCATTGGCCTAGTGGGTAGAGTGTTCACCAATAGTCTGGGTGACCTGGGTTCAATCCCAGGTTGCGTCATACCAAAGACTTGAAAAATGGTACTTGATACCTCCTTGCTTAACACTCAGAAACATAAGGTACATATCAAGGGTAAAGTGGACCACTCCAGGGAAAGGAGTAGTGCCCCCCCTACACCTCGGTGTAGTAGCTATTGAAAAGAGAGCCTTCTGGTCACCCTCAACTACAGTCATATAGCATAACTCAGGAAAAATGGGACACTATAATGAGGTCTTTCAGCAATTTAGAGAGAAAAGCAATTTCTAGTCCAATCTGAAACTGAATGATAATTTCATAGGATCTGAAGTTTCATTGAATGTCATTTTATAATCATTTATATTGTGAATATAATGGAGGTAACTATGAAATCACTCATTCCTAAATAGAAGCACCGATATAATCATGAACAGCTGTTAGAGTAGGAACCCAACAACTCATAGGTTGTCGAGTTATTTCTAAAATTTTAGTGAAGGTTAAATAAATTCTATTATATTGGCTAGACAGTTTTTTCTTTTTTTCTTTTTTCTCCAAATTAGGAGCACATAAGCACAAGTGGTTAATTTTGAAGTGATTTCCTATTGTTGACTCAGCTTTTAACATAGATTTGTATTGAAGAGAAGAAATAAATGAAACAAATACTGGGATGCAGATGTTATCCTTCCAGTATAAAATTCCTCTTAGCTAAGATCAAAGGGTTTTAGCTGTTCTTATCACTTTAATGAAAATATATATAATTTAATTTTTGATTTTGTTTGAACACATTAAGATAACCAAGTATATATTTACCCAACTCCTCCGCTACTGGAAGAATGTGACACAAGGTCAATTTTTAAGTGGAGCAAAGCCAGTTTGAATTCCGAGTTTTCTTTCTTCTAGACTGGTTGCCTAATCAAGGTTAAAAAAAAACTCGATCTGCTCTATTTTCTAATAGCTAAATAGAGAATAAGTGGATTCATGCCTTTCCCAAGAGCAATAGCCTGAAGTTAAATGCAAACAGCCTTGTCTTGTATTTGAACTCTTTGCTGTGTCCATTTCTCACGATGATAAATGTTATGTTGAGTATGCCTCCTTGAGATGGTCAAGTAATTAGAAAAAAAAATTTTTTAAGATAATGTTCAAGTAAATTCATGAATGAAATTTTATAAACTGTGGTATAGATTTGCTTTGTGTTTCTTATGAAAAGCCAAGAAGTGTAAAGTTCTAATTGGAAGAAGATTTCAGCTTTACAAAGTCTTTCCAAAGGCCAATGAAAATCTGATCTCTTTATTCAGCTTTTAAAGTAGGTTTGATCTAGTTTCTTTTTTTTTTAATGGCATATCAACCTTTGTTGGTTATCTAATGCTAAAACCATCCTTGTAGAAGAACAGTAGTGATACTATTCAACCCATATCTGCAGAGATAAGGGAAGTTCATATCTTTTCTAAGCATATTAGTCTGAAAGTGAACATAATACTGTGTCTGGAGTTTGAATTTGCTTAGTACAATGCCACAGTCTAGCACTTTAGCCATTATGCCACAGGTATTCCTCACCTTTCAAAGTCGAAAAAGTAATTTTTTTTTTATCACTGAGTTTTTGACTTAGTTATGGCAATGAATTTGTTGCTCCCCCCCTCCCATTCGGAACAAGATTTACTTTAACTTTGATTCTTTTCCTTTTTATTGGTACCACAAGTTCAAACAAGTTTACTGCTCTCTCATAAACATTTATCCTTCACAAATTAACTTACAAATCTGACATACTTTTCTCAGATCTTTGAAATACAAATTTATCTGTTGGCCTTTAAACGTTGGATTTTCATTTGATATTAAAATGACTTGTTTATATTTTGTTCATCTATATTTCCAAACTTAATATCTTTATTTATATATTTAGATATTTTCTTCATTTATATTTCAAATCTCAATTTTTTTTGTTACATTCTCTAACTAAACACTTATTGATCAAAGAAAACCACATGGTGTTAAAATTCTTACTAGCTTGGTTTAGGGAATTGCAAAAGTTTTCAGTAAATATTTAAAAGTTAAAAAGCATATATTTTCCTTAAAGTTTCATTAATAACTTTATTATGAATACAAGGAATAGATTAAAACTTTTTTGATTATGTTGCATTTTACAAAATGACTAAATAATAATCACCTTAATTTTGATTGTGGCCCATTGGTGGGGCTTAGAATACACTGACTGTACCCCCCCCCTGCAGAGAGATATGAACCCCCGCTTCCACACTTAAAACTTGGGGGTGTCATAAATATGACACTAAACTGCATCTGATAGTGAGGCTTCAGTTCTGGAGATTGAAGGAGTACTCTATCATTGCTATTACTCCCAGATTCACTCTGATCTGATTTGTCTGCATCCCATCTATGAATCAAATAGCCTGTTTAAAATTATTCTTAATCAATAGGACTTTGTGCCAAAAAAAAAATCTCTTTAGAAACAATGACACAAAAATGTAAACACTAAAGAGATTCCCTAATCTCTTTGCATAAAATAACCCAAGATTCAAAACCAATCAATCATTAATTTTGATTACTTGTTCTCTATTATAATAAAATGTATTTTCTGTGGTTGCAAAAATTTTCACACTATCAAAATGTAACATTAAATAAAGTATGAAAGTATGAAATCTATTTGCTTTGAAAGGTTAATTTCTATTTACTGTAAAAAGAAAAAAGTATCAACAACAATGTCAGATTATGAGCATGTATACAGGAGATTAGCTCTTTTAAATTCAAGTTGAGAATCTTTACTAAAAATGTTTTCATGTAAAGGTCACTGTCTCTCTTAAATCATTTACTGCCATTTTTAATAGCGGCTGCAATCATTAAAACTGACATAATGTGTTACTTTATGTTTATTTGATATTTCATTTGACTTGTAAGTAACATTTCTTTATGTATAAAAAAAACCAAACAAATAACACGTATACACAAAAAATATGACCTTTTACATTGAACATTATATTCTGAACAATGAAAACGTTTATTTCCTGAGCATAATAATGTCTTGTTTTTATATCAATATTTTCATTTGCTTGCATTGCTATTACTCAAGGTGGATCATAGTGGAGGTTCAATGTTTAACATAGAGGTCACATAAATGGAAGGATAGTGGTCAATGAATGGTGAACTAATCTTAGAAAGATGACTTGGGTATTAAAGAGGATAGTGAGGTTATCTTATTAAGTAAATTGATAACTGAAATTCTCTTGGTTTATCAAAGATATTTTTTCACTCTCTCTGGTATTCATTTGACAGGAAACTTATTCAATGATATGCACAACCACTCCTACTGAATTAGTAAGGTGACCTGGTATTACTGAGGAAGAAATAGCTTTAAAAAATAGTTATTACTATCTAGGATAGGTAGATTTTCTTATTTACTTCATCCAGTCTCATAGAAAATAGTGTGTGCGTACTCCTTAAAATATCTAGCAAAAAATATCTAATTGCTTGTTGTTTTTTGTTTTATTTAATTAAATCTTGATATAAGTAGTAAGTAAAGTTGGCGACCATAGTTGAGGGTGACCCGAAGGCTCCCTTTTCAATAGCTGTTATGCCAAGGTGTAGGGGAGGGCCCTACTCCATTTCTTGGATTGCTCCACTTTACCCTTGATCCTTACCTTATAATGCTGAGTGTTAAGCAAGGCAGCATCAAGTACCATTTTTTTGAGTTTTTGGTATGACTCGACCTGGGATTGAACCTCAGTCTCCTGGACCATTGGCTAACACTCTACTTATTAGACCAAGGGGTAAGATCCCTCCCTCAACAAGAGTCCTGAATATGACACGAAATCATTTGATGGCGAGGCTCCAGTCCCAGAGCTTTGGGGAATGTGGAGTATCTCTTCATTGCCATTACTCCCAGGTTCGCTCTGACCCAAAGTGGTAGTACCTGTTAGGGTCCTATCTATGGGTCAAATAGAACTGTTTAATTATTTACTATATATACTTGAAACCATTTAAATGTGTGCAAATAGAATCATTATTGTTAGATAGCAATAGTTGAAACCATTTAACTACATGCAAACAATAAATAGAATTATGTGCAAACAAATGAGCTCTGGCTTGTTTAAAGATGTTATCTTCAAACTATTTGTTTACAAATCATATATTACCGGATTTAGTATTATATAACCATCTAGAGTTGCTATGCCTTAAAACCTAACCAACCAAATCTCTCTCTCACTCTCTCTTTATCTCTTACTTTCTCATTATGTAACTTGAGGATAGAGTTATGGCTACCAAATTTCCTCTGGTTACTAATGGCAACCTGGAGTATGTTTTTAGCAAATCATTTTTATTTTACAATTACAAATTTTCAAATGTTTTTATTGAGGTGCTTGATTTAGAATGTAAATACAATGCTAAATTGGACCCTTACTTTGTGTTCAGTTAAACTAGATTGAATATCTTTTTGCTTAATTGTGTAAAGTAGACATATAGCTGAAAATTTTCAAACCGAAAATAAATGTGATTTCTAAATAACAGGATTTAATTAATGCCTAGTTCAAATTCTTTTTGTCGGGTGAGTTTTCAGCTAGTTTTAATTATTCTTTCTATGCATTCATCTTAGAAAAGAAAATTTAGTGTTAGAAATTGCAGAAGCTATAAAATTGAATATCCTAAAAGCAAGATTGTATTATTATTATTATTATAATAATAAACAAATTTTATAAAGAATTAATTTAGCATCTTTTATCGTTTCATGCATACCATCCCTCGTCCACTGTTCTGAGTTGAATGATTTTTTTGTTGTTCTTGTATTATGTCTTTCTGATTCAGAGACACACCTAATTGAATCTTACAGTTTCCTGTTTTTTATGCTTTTTTGTTGCTTTTCCCTTTTTTAGGGACTCGATCCCTTTTATAGAGAAGGGAGCAAAGCAATTGTTTGACGATTATCACACCTTGTTATAATTTATGAAAATCAAGAAAACTGTGATATGACAAACTCATACAATTAAATATTCATTATATGAAAAGGAGAACGGAACAAATTATTCCCCTTCCCACCAAAATTTAATATAAATTGCAGCTTATTATAGAATTCCTTTTTTCTTTTTTTTTTTTTCTTTTTTTTTTTAAATTATTAATTTGTATTTTGGTCTTAATTTTTTTCCATTTTTTAAAAGAAAAAAAAAAGAAGCTCCCTCTCTTTAATTGTTGATATTTTGAGGGAATATTTCATGAAGAGATGTGGCAGCAGTTTAGATCTGGGTAAAAATAGGAGCAAAAGAATCCTAACAAACAAGATGTCAGATTCAATTCAAATTGTTAATTCTTCAAAAAGAAAAATGAAAAATAAACAAAAAAATATATTAAGAGTTCTCTCCCATTTTTATCTCTTCCTCAGTGGAATAGGATACAGTTCTGAACATGTTTCATTCAGACTATTTCATTTACTGTACCTTTACCCTGTCACTGGGGCTAAGAATACACTAATTGTATCCCCCTGCAGAGAGGTAAGACCCTTTTACCCAAAGGAGTGTCCTGTGTATGATACTAAACTCCATCTGATGGTGTGGTTTCAGTTCTGGAACTCTGGCAGGGTTCACTTCTAAGCATAAAATGATCCCAGATAGGTTGACATGCTTTTAAAACTAATTGATCAATCACTGTATCCTTCCATCCAATGCACATTAACAATATTGAATTATACATTAAAAAAATAGCATCTTAAAGATTTTATACGTATAGATATAATTACAGGCAACTTATGTTTGGCTTTGCATCTAAGCTATGAATAAGATTAATTTTAGGAAAACGTATTTGGTTTATTACTTCTAGTATAGAAACTTCTAAATATTCAATTTTCATACTGGAGTTTGTTCTTCTTTGCTTATTTATATATATATATTAATTTTTTTTTCCTCCTCATGAAAGGTTTTTGAAGATTTAAAAAAAACCCAAAAACTAAACAAGAAAAATGTAAACAAAACTGAAAATCCTAATCACACATTTATTCTTGATGACTGTTATTTAATATAGATCACAGAAAATCAAAAATTGACTCCTATATTTTTATTTTATTATTAACATTTGAAAGTCTTAATTTGT
The DNA here is from genome assembly GCA_963585895.1 of Sepioteuthis lessoniana. Lineage (NCBI taxonomy): Eukaryota > Metazoa > Mollusca > Cephalopoda > Myopsida > Loliginidae > Sepioteuthis > Sepioteuthis lessoniana. The sequence continues at coordinate 49,200,211 of OY757941.1, read as the reverse complement.
TTGAACAAATACCAGTGAGTGGTGACTACAAAAATTAACAAATATTTTTAAACCCCTTTCCACCTGTATTGAATAACCAAAATATTCCTAACATGAATATGTAAACACTTGTTTTACTATTCAATAAAGGATATTGCTTTGATTTGTTATCAGATTTTTTTAGGAAATCTTGACTGTATCAAGATAACAAATTTTTCTTCTCGTGTAACTTGCTTCTTAATTAGATGATTAGAGAAAGCACAGAAGTCTGAATTGAGCCATTTCTAACTTACCTCACCCTTCATTTTGTTGTAAGTTATAATCTTTTTCTCTCTTAATTCACTTTTAGGATTAAGTGACATTTGTTGTACAATTCAATTATTACATTATTGCTTATTCCTTTATGCACTTTATTGTAATAACCTAGAGAAATATTTACAAAGATTTTCCTTATCTTATGAAATTGTTAGTAATAGATAGATTTTAAGTGTCCAAAATGAATTTCTTGACAAAAGGTTTATTTGTGTTGATTTTAAACTAATTTTTATATATTATTGGTATGTTTATGCACTTTTGAAATTTCTTAGATACCCAATTTTAAAACAGATTAAAATTTTTAACAAAAGTATAAATGTTTGTTTATTAATTATTCCTCTTCAAAGTACTCCAACTTGAACTGAATGCAAGTAAACATTGGCTTTAATAGCTCAATTATATATATATATATATATATATATATATATATATAATAACCCTTTTGCTAGCAGATAAGTTTTTAATCCTTGTAAAGTGGGCAAATTATTTTCTATACATTTAGCATTGAGTTAGCTAATGAGTAGCCAATAGGAAAATGCAAAAAACATAAAAATGTTACTTTGCCTTCAAAAGGGTTACAGACAGAAAAAAATCAAGCTTTTGTTTCTCTTTCTGGCAAACCCAAGAAGAAAAAAATTACTTTACCTTTTAAAATAGGATGTTGAAGAAATTTCAAAAGTGTATGATTCTACCTAATATATAAGTAACCCAACACTGGATTTGATTATGGACACTGAAGACATCACTTTTACTACAATAATTGTAAAGGATAAAAGTAGTTTATTCTGATTTAAAACTTATTTTTGAATATTTGATAACAAGATTCATCTACTCTGCTTTTGTATTAGTAAGATAATTCTTTGACATTTAACATCTAGTTTTCTTGAATTTTACTAGATTACTTTAAAAAGAGGAGGTTTTGGTTTGTTATTTATCTTTGTCAAGTATATGAGTGCTATTATGATGAATATGGAAATAGATAACTTTGAATTCACTTAAAGATTGCCTTCTGTCTGCCATTAATATCTCTATCAAATCACATCCTAATTATAGGATGTAATTTGGAGGCCTATGGTGTCATGGTTATTGTCTTAGGAAATGGATATGGTGAACAGAGTTCAGATCCTGGATGAAGATGTTTGCATTTCATTTTGTGATAATGCTTTTGGGAAAGGTATGAATCCATTCCTTCTCTTTCTCTCCAACTATGGATAGATAGTTGGGCAGACTGGGTTCTTTAGACTTGGTATGGCAACTGGTTTAGGAGAAGGAAGACTGAATTCGAAACCACCAATATTTTGCTGAAAAATTTGCCTTGTGTTGCATCCTGCCTTTGGCAAAGGGGTTGGGTAAATACATACATCCCATTTATAGAATTCATATTATATAATTAATCAAAACTAAGACGAAGTACACAGTAACATGCAATTAACAGTTTTCTCCCTTAGAGAAATAATAAGGTGAACACAGTCTCAGACCCTACACTATCATTAAGTTATGAATTGGACTGAAAATTGCTTTATTCTTTAAGATTTTTTTTTTTTTAATTATTGCATTAACAAAAATCTCTCTACAATATGCCATTTATTTGCTGTGTTATGGTAATTTTCTTTTCAGTTGTTTTTCTTTTACCTTTTGATTTCTAGAATCTTTATTAATAGATTGATTACTTATATGATAGGCTGAATTGTATATCATTTGCCACAAATTGTCTATCACAAGGACAGACATTTATATTGGATGATGCTTTTTAGGTCAAATTTTGATTATATTTTACTGCAAAGATATTGAAAGTAAGCAGATGCTTTTTTCGTGTTTCCTCTCATATCTTCAGCTTATCTTGTAAATTTCAAGATTTTGTATAAATTATAGAATATAACAGCACTATCTGTAAAAAGTATTAGTATGTATAATATTGTTGTTTGTAATATATACCAAAAAGAAATAATGCAAATAAGAAACTGGAATGGAAAAAGTTAATTTAAATTGTATTTGGGATCATGGTTGATTGATTGATTGATTTTAATGGCATATCAACTCATTTAAGGTTATTTTATTCTTGGAGGTTAAGCAACTGCATTCATTGTACATTTATATTTACGTTTTTTATGTAGTTATTTCTTAGGAGCTTTTTCTTTGCACCCAGCTTTATGATATCAATTTTTTCCTATCTAATATAGATAATTTGAAAACAGTTGTAGGGTTTCAATTATTCCTATCTAATACTAATAATTTATATACAATTTTATGGTTTCGAGTAACTTGCCATCAGATGCAGTTTAGTGTCATACCCAAGATGCCCCCTTTTTTGGCAGGTGGGTATTACTCCACTAAAGGGGATGAGGCCAGTGTATTCTAAGCCCTGCTGAAAAGGATTTGAGGATCATGTATGAATCAGTGAACTTCTGGTCTTCCATTAAGCCATAAAAATAGTTGAGATATTATATCTAGCATTCTAATCCTTGCCACATGTACACAGTCTTAAAACTTTGGCACCAGATATCCATCAATCTCTTTTGACAGCTGTTAAATGCTGATTTTACAAGTCAAATATTGTCTACAGTTACTATAGGGAAAAACAGCTCTTTTCTAGTGTTTTAGATAAATCTTAATTGCATTCAAACTTACTTTTGACCCTTGTTATGAAAACCACTAATTAACACATTAAGTAAGCTCATTAAGCCTTATTGAATAACTTAGGTGTAAGTGTTTTGTTTTTCTTATTTTCTTTCTTTTAAGTAGATTAATGAAAGTGGAGTGCATATGTATTTTAAGGGAATGTTGTCTTGGAAAGCTGAGAATAAAATCCTATCAGATCATTTTGTCGTTTTTAGGTCAATGAATTCCAAGATTGTCATATTATAGGCTCTCTGTTTTTTTGTTTTTTTTTAATTGGAATCGGTACATGCTACTTTTAATTTGCTCAACCCTGTTGTTAGGGGTTAGAATACCCTGACTGTATCCTCTATAATGAGGTAAGACCCTTCAAAAAGGGGTGTCCTGGGTATAACACTAAAGTGCATCTGATGGTGAGGCTTCAGTTCTGGATATCATTGCTATTATTTACAGTTCCACTCAAACCTGGAGTGGTAGTATCTGTTAGAATTTCATCTCTGGGTTAAATAGATCTGTTTGAAAATTATTTGTATTCAATGGAACCAGGTGCCAAAAAAACTCATAAGAAACAACTACGCAAAAAATGTAAATGTAAATATACAATGAGGATGATCCCCTTAATCTCTATGCATTAAGTAATCCTAGACAGGTTGACATGCCATTAAAATTAATCAGTCAACCAAAGTTAATCTACTGTAATGTACTTGAGAAGTTTTTAGAAATTATTTTTATCATCAAAATTGAGTAGAAAATGTCATTCTTAGAAAAGTGCCCATTTAAAAAAAAAAAAAAAAAAAAAAAAAAAAATCATCTATATTTGTTGGTGTTAGAGGCTCAAGGTAGGAAATACATTATTATAATCTTATTAATTATAAAGACAGTCTTTTATGTTAAGCATTGTTTTGGTGATATTTTCTTTATTAATGTTATTCAGTAATAATTCATGGAATTTTTTCATAAAAAGATTGATAAAAAATTTTGTGACACTGATTTATATATTTTTTCTTTACAACTAAATTATGTCATTAAACATAAGTTTAGAAGTCAATGGTGAGATTCATATTAATAACAAGACTTACTGACCCATTTCAGCTTTTTTCTTATTTATTTTTTTCATTTTTAATAACCCACTTGAGAAATGACTTATGCCACAAATTGCCTAATACTATACTTTTACAAACCACAGATTATCATTCTTTACTTATTAAATTCAAAATATTATAAATTACCATTGCAGGGATAATGGATAAGAAACTGAGACATCTTAGAAATTGTCTAAAAATATATCATTACATAAGAAACAATACAAATGAATTTGAAAAAATTTAGTTATTCTTTTCATAATTTACAGACAGTTATATGGTATGTATTACCTCTCTGCATGATCAGGTTGTGACACAAGGTCAATTTTTTAAACAGGGTTTTACAGGTTTGAATTCAGTTTTCCTTCTCTTAGACTGGTTGCTATACCAAGATTAAAGAGCCCTGTCTGCCCACTACTTACCCATAACTGGAGGGAAAATTGTTGGATTCATACATTTCCCAAAGTATTAGCATTATGGGGAAGTGTAAACAGCTTCATCCAGGATTTGAACTTGGTTTACCATGTCCATTTCCTATAACAATAACCATCACACCACAAGCACCTTCTTAATCTAAAAAGCTTTTATATATATATATATATATATATATATATGTTTTTAGATGGACAGAAAGGTTCTATGTTTGATAGTCTTTAAGCTCATGAAAAAATTTCTAACTTAGACAAAGACCTTTTGGATGTAAATCATACCATTGTGGATAGGAACTAAAATCCATTACCCTCTCTACACACACCTACCCCGGCACAAAAAGAAAAAAATCTTAAGATATATGGTAATATCTGATTGTCTTAAAAATATATCAATACATAAAACAAATTTGAGCTTAATTTACCTATTCTTTTCATAATTTTATACACACACACACACTTTTAGGCCATAGGTAAAGACAATCTTTAGGCTCATGGAGAAAACTTTTTTTTACACTTAGACAAAAACTGTCTGGATATAAATCATGCCATTGTAACTAGGAAGTAAAACTCATTATCCACACCCCTTCAAAAAAAAAAAAGAAAAAAAAAAAGACAAATACAAAAACACTGCTCTACTAAATTGAAGGATTTTGTTGTAAATTTGTATTCCACTTTATTGCTTGGAAATGTATGTTTATAAAGGAACTAGAATGAATTTCTGTTTATTTAAAAAAAATAATTTATGTAATCACTTGAGGAGTTGATGTCAAAATGATCTTATCCACCATCCTCAATCTCATTTGTTGTGGCACACTTTACATGTTTTGCCCCAATTTCTGAGTCTGAAATATCACTGTTGAAAAACATTTCTTCAGATCTAAATTAACCAACCAATTTCTCATTTATCTATATGATATATCAAATTTTTTATCTCTTAGACATAAACTATTCATATTATTTTTGTAACAGTTTTTTTTTTGTTTTCTTTAACCCTGTTAGTAAACTCTACAGCCCTTACAACTGTGCGCATCAGTGCAAAAAGTATAACAAATCAAAGATTCATCTAAAAAAAAAAAAAAATTTTTTTTTCATTAAATTATTTAGAAGTACAAAATAGTTGGAGTCAGGAATTAAAAAGTCTGGGTATAATTTAAATGTGTTATCAGATCATAAACACTTTCCTATCTTTAGTAATTTTTTCATTGTTATTTTACATGAAGGGCTTAAGAGGAACATTTTTTCAAAAAAATCTCAAATTAGCCTAATGCTTATAAAAAGTTATTTATATATGAATTGATACTTCTGCCTAGGGTCAAAAGTATCTGTGCACTTGGCTTAGGGTCAGTATAGTATCATATCTGTATACTTTGTGAAAAATGTTAAACATGTGCACACACATTTTTTTTTATGTATATATAATCATCTGATCATTTTTTTAAATACATGAAACTGGTAGTAATGAGACTGCCACAAAGGAGTTAGTAAACATTCATTTTAGGTTTTATCCTGCTCTATTGGTCAATATTGAGCACTAGATAAAAATATTTTTTGAATGATTTGTTTATTCAACTCTGTGTGTGTGTGTATGTATATATATATATATATATACACACAATTTGCAAAGTGTCTTTATAATCACTAAAATTTAATATGCTGCTTCATCATTCTAGTTTGCTTATTTGATGGTATCAAATTATTACAATTTTGCTTATCTGAAATCTTAATAAATAAAAAATAAATAAACACAATTATTAGTTAACTTTATTCTTATATGCAGTTATATTTCAATCACCTTGTAGTTTCTAAATCCAGCACCCCATCGGACAATATTTGTTGAATGGGCACCCACTTGCTACTATCACCACTAAACTGCAAGGTATGGACTAATAGAAATACTGAGAGAAAGACAGGGAGGTGGCTAAGATGGACTCTAGCAAACACACTAATTATTGTCTTTTTAGTTCCACCTTCTTACTGGCCCATATGTTGATCACTGGGGACTACCCACATCATACTGTAGCCTTGCTATTCCTGGCTTTTTTTTTTTTCTTTCTCTTTCTTGACATGAGAGGTCAAACTGACTGCAAAATTCCATCTCTGTCACTTTCATTTTGATGTGAGTCAGTTGTGACAGCAAATCTTTTCTTTATGCATTAAGATAGTCACCTTTCTTTTGTAGACTTACTGGTTTACTCGTCTTTCCTTTTTGGATAACCAGTTTTACTTGGCTCGTTTTTTTTTATAATTTACATTTGGATATATTTTTTTTCCATAAATTTGTGGATCTCAGTTTTACAAACCAGGTAAGATATTTTATTTGGAGTAAAGGCAGTATATTTATCTCGCAGAACATAATAATAAAAAAAGAATGATACTTTTTAATGAGGATGGAAAAATGTCTTGTTCAATTTGCCCTTTGGCTCAGTTTAAAGAAAAAGTTATAGGTTCAAATATGGTAACAAGAGAACAAGAAGGAATATAAAGACAAAACTGGAGGTCATATTTTTCAGGTGTGTGTGTGTGTAATATATATATATATATATATATATATATATATAAAATAACCGTTATTAAGCCATCAAAAAATATTCAGTGAGTTCTTCTTTTTTAACAACTCAAAATCTAATGACAGTCAATTCAACAATTTACTTTACTATTTCAAATTAATTAGTGACATTTAATAATAATCTGTTTTTGATAACACCTCGGATTACAAACTTTAAGATGATTTTATAAAGTGACCAAAATAAAACTTAAATCTAAGGTTTTTTTTTTTTCTTTATCATAATTGAGTGTTTCAAGTTGATTCTTTTTGGAATGTTAATCTAAACCTCCACAGTAATTAGTTTTGATTTTTTTTCTGGTGACAGTGATTATAAATAATGAATGGTAGTATTTCATCTTTTTATGTATTCTTACAATAGGAAAGAAACTCTAAGATGAAATTATTTTCTTCAAATAAATATTTCAGTTAATATGACAACTTCTTTTGTGTGTTCATTTTTCATAAGAAATTACCTGGACAAGCATTTTTTCTATTTATATACATAACTTCAGAATTTTGGTTACAATAGACATGTAATTGCTGCCTATTATTGCACACCTTGTTTTTATTTTAGTTATTTTCATCTTATCACATGAACATTTGTAATGAAATCTTAAAAACTGTTTCTTGTTTTGCCATCATTATATTTATAATTTGTATATAGAAATGGAAGACTTAACTTTGTTTAGTTTTTGAAGTTTTAAGAATAAATATTATATTAATCTATTATTAAACTATTTGTGCATAGGCCAACCTTTGGTTTATGGTCACAAAATTATTAAGATTTGTAATTTATTTTTGAGACCAATGGTGGGCTTTATTCTTCCTTATAATATTTGAACCTCAACTTTACAAAAGCATCACTTATAAGTTGATATCATTTTTGGGGCCTAAAAATTAGGTCTTCAAAATTCAATCTGTGCATGAGTAAGGTTTTTTTTTTTAAAGTGTCTCCTAAAGTTTTCAAATATTCATCCTGCATTCTTAGAAATCTATAACCCCCCCCCCCCGAAAGCTTGCTTCTCAAAATGCTTTTGCTATGAAGTCTTTTTTTTTTATATAATGCTACATGGACATTTTATTTTTTGCTTGTCAGTAATATACATATGCTTTAGTTGTCAGTTTCAGAATTCAAATTAAATATTGTAGAGATTGATATTAATGTTCCAAAAAAGAATCTTGAAATACTGTTAAATATGATACACCTACCCCAACCTTAGATGTAACTTTTATTTTTGTCACTTTATTAAAATCATTTAAACAAGTTTGTATTCCAAGGTGTTATTAAAAGAAGGAACATGTTATCATTAAATATCACTAATTAATTTGAAATAGTAAAATTAACAATAAACTTTACTGTCATTAGATTTTGAATTGTTAAAAGAGAAAACTTATATTGAAATTTTATCAGACACATAAGCGTTGTTCAAAAAGTTCTAAGCCTTTCCCAGATTTGAGATTTGTTGCATATTTCTCACCTGCATAGAAATTAAGAGAGAAATCTGAATTAGTTTTTCTTGTCTTATAAGAAATGGTAGTGTGTTGCCACAACAAAAATGTTTAGTTATGGCTCTTCTTTCTCAGTGAGGCTTAGAACTTTTTGCACAATCCTCCTATATATAATATATACACAACAGAAAAATATCAAATTATGAACACTAAAAGTCTTTTGAAGTTTCATGTGGTGTGCACAATCATTCCATGGAAAAGTGTAACTGGTGATTGTGCACACTGCATGGAACTTAAAGTAACAGGATTCTAATGTTTGTAGTTAAATATTTTTCTGGGTACTATACTGCTCTACTTTCGTGGCATTGAGCACTTTTTGAACTTTTCTCAATTGCATTTAACTTATACATATAAAAATGTATGTGTGTTTAATAGGTTCAAGAAGTTACTTTGTAAATATTATCACATTGCACTTGTTGAAATAAGATCAATCGCTAGTTAACATTTATATATAATTTCATCCAAAATCAATTAAATTTTTTTTTAAATGACCTGATTCATATTTAATCAATAGAATGTCTCACAACTTTGATTTATAAAATAATCTTTCAAAACTGAAGCACCCTGTGTAAAGTTTCTCTATCTCTTGTATCATCATCATCATCATCATAATAATAATACTATTGGCTGGGGTGTGTCTTACCTGTTATGCAATACAGTACATATGTTGTGTAAAAGTAGATTATATGTAGTTTCTTCAGAAATAGTATTAATGCTTATCTCCTAAGATCTTGCCTCATCATGATTCTGTAACTTTGTTATATCACCCTTCTTTCTTTGCTTTTATCTCTTTACTCTTTAATACAAGCAAGATGTGCACTGGTCTTAGTTTGTCTAGTGTCTATTCTTTGTCCTGAAACTGCCAAGCCAAAAATATCTTTAGTATACACCCACTCCAGTTTACTAAATTTGAGTGCACTTATTGTTGTAATGTTTATATATATATACATATACATATATATATATAGAGATAGATAGATAGATAAGTACTTGGATTTTATGTGCCCTCCCTTACTAGAAACCACATCAAATTGATAAAATACTTATTTGAGGAGGAGGCAAAAATATAAAGAAAAATAATTTTAGTCAACAAGTGACAATCCTGTGAACTTGATTTTTGTATGAAATAATTTTTCTTTTTTTTTCTTTAATCTCTACAAACCTTTCAAGCTTAAGAAAAAAATAAAAGGGAGAAATCTTTCATGTGTTATATATTATAGAGCAATCTCTTTAGAGAACTAAAAGCTTAGCAATCTGAAAGAGTATAAAAGAAAAACCTTTTTTTTTTTTTTTATTAAATATTCTAGTTTAATTTCCACAAAAAAATGTGTGTGTATGTGTATATATATATATATATATATATATATATATATATATATATATATATATATATATAAACTAGCTGTACATCATATCCGATGATGTCCTACTGGTTTTTTTCCTTCAGTTTTTTGATTTTTGGTCAGGTTTTGCCAATTGTCTAAAGAAATATTCATAACCCCCAGGTTTCTTTTGATGATGTCCTTATGCCTAAGTTTTGGTCTACCCATTTTACATAACTCTTCTCTAAGTTGAGAGTACTGGATCTGTTTTAGCAGGCTGCAGTTCTCAAGTCTGTTCAAGTGGCCAGCCCATTTTAGGGTGCATTGGACGAGTATATTGTACATCTCAGGAAGTTCAAATTTCTTCAGGATGAATTCATTTGGGATATGCTGCAATCACTTCATATTTAGTATTTTGCACGAGTGACACATTATATGGATGTGAAATCTTTGGGTATCTGCTTTGTATACTGCCCAATTTCCTATACCATAAAGGAAGGTTGAGAGAACTATGGCCCAGTACAATCCACATTTAGTTTTTATGAAGAGGTCTTTGTTGAGCCACACTCGCTTCCTTAGATGACCAAAAGCCTTGGAAGCATTTGATGTTTATGTATCTAGTTCTGTATCTAATCCTTTGTTGTTGGTGACTATGGAGCTTAGACATTTTATTTTATTTACTTTGGTTGTCTTGACCAATATCAAAGATTCTAGAAGGGGTTGGTATATAACCTCAGTTTTCTAGAGGTTAATTTTCAGCCTATTAATATATATAGTGAGTTTGGCTCAAAACTTGAAAAGATCATATCATCTTGTGTCATTTTCTGTTCTTCCCTTGCAGGTGGGGTCTTGTTTGAGAAGACAACATATACTAAGCTGTCAGATCATTTGGTCCAGAATATCATTGAGTTTGTTTTTTTTAAATTTTGTTTTTACTCTCCCTGTATTAAGAGCCCTAATTTATTTTCTCAACCTTTTCTCTCTTAAAACTCCAGCAATTATCAGCTACTAGCTCCGAATTAGTAATAAACTTTGACCTAATCAGTAGAACATCCTTCTACATAACTCTTGGTGTTCAACTCTTTACAACCTAGCAAACTTGGTTTTTCATTGTGACTAAATATTCACACTTCATTCAGTCAACAACCTCTAATTTTTATGATCATAAAACAAATAACCAGGTTTAGAGTATTTTTTCTTTGGAAGTTTTTTTCCTAGTTAAATTAATGGATAGTAATTACGTTGTCTTTAGGCTAATACTCAATGTTAGTTTTAGTTTTCTGTTTGTGATTATACAAGTGTTAGACAAACTGTCAAACTAAAATCTTTTTTTCCTTCTTGTGACATCACATAAGATAAAGTTTTTCTTTCAATGGAAATTTAATCTTCTCAGTTGAGTCACTATTGCTTTCATTTCAAACTTTGCACCACATTGCTCTTAAATTGATTTTTTTTTCTTTCTTGCTGCTGATATGAGTATAGGTTAAAAATAAGTCTTTGGTGTCTGTTTTTATCTTCACTTTAAAAAAAAAAATTATATTTCCATGTGTTCTGTTAAAACATCTGGCCTTTAGACAATCTACAGCCATGTAAGTTTTTAAAATATCAGATTTTAATATACAGCTCATATTTATTATATTCTATATTCTGATTTGACAAAGATAAAAAAAGGCTTTCTTCCTGTTCAAATAGATATTTTCATTTTTTATTTGGTGAAAGGTCTTAACTCTTTTTCTTACATGTCAATTTTCTTTATCATTGAGTTGGTTGGTTTTTCAGTATATCAATCCTTGTGAAGTTATTTGATACCTAAGTTAGTAATTATATTGTTTCAAGTATTAATTTACCCAGTTCTGCTACAGACAAGACGTGGCACAAGGTCAATTTTTAAGCAGATTAAAGCTGGTTTGAATTTAGTGTTTTCCTTCTAGACGTATATGGCAGATTACTAAAGTTAATTTCATTTTTTCTATTTATTTAAAGATCTTAAAGTAGGAATTGCAAACAAGGATACATCTGTTTCCTATTTAGATTTTTGAGGATAATGAAATAAACTTGCTTGTCATATCAACAACACATGAAGTGTTTCGTGACTTTGATATTTTTATGTTAGAAATCATAAATTCAACTATAAACTGGATTATATTTTCTATATCTTGTTTATATCCTCTTTTTATTCTGCTTATCTGAAAGCCTAAATATGAAACAATAATAATATTGGATGAAGTTTCGTTTATTCATTGTCTCTCTTTATCTATTGAGTTAAAGTAAATGAATCCATTTTTCAAAATAATTCCTTCATAAAAGGATTAAATTTTCTTGAAAGGAAGAATAATTATTTAGTTATTTTTTTAAAAACAATTTCGAATATATTAAAATTCCTTATTTGTTATGCTTCAATCTCTCTCTTTTAGACACACAAGCACATACATTAGATTGCTCAGAAAATAATAGTTGATTTTATATATAAAGATGTAACAAGATTGGACATTATTTCCAGAACATATATATATATATATATATATATATATATATATAATGTGTGTGTTGAACAAATTGATTGTTTTTTTTTTTTACTTGACCTATGCCTATCTTGATTCTTCAATTATGAATAGAATTAAACTTTTATACGTTCCTGAAATCTAAGAATTCTAATTTTGAAACTGAAGAAATGAGGTAATTGAATATATTTGCCATTTTAACATATAGAAAAATTTGTTTGTGATCTCCTAATGGATATTAAAATGGAATTGGTGAACTGTAAGAGTTCATCAAAAGCTGTTTATGTTGACACTAGATTAATCTTAATAAGGAAAGCATATATTCGTTTTTTTCTCCTCTACTCTTTTCTATAACAAAAAAAATTGTATTGTATTGCATGCTACAATTGTTGACAAAAATGAGTTGGTAAATAATCACTCTCATAATTACTTTACTTACCCCTGCTTTAGAAGCCCCCCCCCCAAAAAAAAAACCCCATAACAAACTGCTACCTCTGTAGTCAGCCTTGACAAGATCCAATGAGTTTTTATTGAATAATTCTCAGTCATGTTAGATTTTGATGACTTACCTTTTGTGAAGCCCACTTGTACTCGTAAAAATTTCTTTTCTTTAACATCATCATTAATAAAAAGAGAATGACATACAGTATCAAGAGTTAATCATTTGTTTTTAGTTTTGTCACCTCGCTAAATCTTTATAAAGTTGGTTTCATCAAGTTTTATAGAATTCTTTTTGATACATTTTATATGATTATAAAATTTACTGAAAAGCCAATGTTAGAAAGTGATATATTGATTTTGTTTTCTTTTGTTTTTAATTGTATATCAACCATCTTGTGTTATTTAATGGCAAAGTTATTCTTGTAGAACATTAGTGGTACTATTTAACCTGTACCTTTCCCAAGGATATTAATCCAAAAGTGAATGTAATAGTATGACTGGAGTTTGAACTCACTCACTGCAATGTCACAGTCCAGCTTGTTAACCATTACACCTTCCTTTCCTCCTCCTTGTTATAGTGGATATAACACTTAGATCTGTTTTTTAAAAAAATACTCAAAATACTCCTCCTTACATTTTCTTAGAGCAATCACCATTAGCGGCTGACTATAAACAAATATCAAATAAACACCTATAGAATTTGTTTTTTTTTTATAATGAGAGAAAGGTAAAAAAAATTACAGGATAATTTATGAAGGTTAAGAGCATCAATTTATAGCCTTCAACTCGATGTGCTTAGTGTAGGAGGAAATGGAATTGGCAACTCATTCAAATTCTAGTTGAAGCTGTTTACATTCCACTTTGTGCTGATACCCTTGTTTTCTTTTGAGCTATGAGTAAATAGAAGGACCAACCAAGTTCTTTAGCCTTGGTATGGCCACCAGTCTAGGAGAAGAAAAACTCTGAATTTAAGCCAGCTTTACTCCTGTTAAAAAATTAACCTTGTGTTACATCCTGCTCTTAGCGGAAGAGGGTTTGGATAAGTACATACAGCCCTCAACTATCACTTAAAAGATTGAATACAATTTCTTTTTTATTAAAAAAGAAAAAGAAAAATTCTTCTTGTTAGCATACTGGAATAAATCTCTTTGCTTGATCTGCAAATTCCTGGATGTTTTTATGTTAGGGAATGTTAGACTTACGTTTCCAGTTTCTGAGTATAGAACCAAAATCAAATGAGATTTTTTTAAATACAATTTTTTAGTACTTTATTTATTTTTTCAGTGGGTGAGAGTATAGTATTTTCATGATTTTTTAATAACTTAAAGATTTGAGTTTATCAATTAAAAAATGTGAATGGAAATATTATATTTCATATTTTGAATGTTAGGATGTTTCAATTTTGAGCTTATTTTTTCTCTCACACTCACATACTTGCTCTAGAACACCTACACAAGTCAGTCATTCCAAAAATGAGCTATACCACCCCTTGCCAACAGTAAGGAAGGAAGAAAGCATTTTATTTTTTTAAATAAAATCTATATGGCAAAACTAAGTCATGAACAAAGAATAAAATGAACATGAAAGCATTTTTTTAAAATTTATTTTGTGGCTCTCAGTTAAAAGGCCAAATGATGTGATCTGGATAAGAATCATGCCAGACACCAGCTAGATTTGACAGCAAGCAAAATGGGGACACATTTCAGAAACAAGCCTGTGTAGGTAGGTATTTGGTGTTAGATTTGCTGTTTTAAATTGGAAGTAAATACCAAGAAGTGTGTTGTAGTTTGAACTCCAGTCGTGTTATTACGTTCACTTTCAGACTAATGCCCTTCGGAAAGTTATGAACCTATTTGTTCTTTCAGCTATGGGTTAAATAGTACCACTATTGTTCTTCTACAAGGATTGTTTTGGCATTATACAACCCACAAAGGTTGATATGCCATTAAAAAAAGAAACCAGACCAAATCAAGAAGTGTGTGTGGTAGCCGTAGGGATGTGGTTTCAGAACCAAGGAGCTAGCAGCAGTTGGAAAAATTTGGCTATCACTGGTTATGCATGTCTAAAAGGTATAGAGGATTTGAATTTCTCTGCAGTTGTCATTATTCAATCTGAATCTGTATTTTAATGAAAAAATTTTAATGTTTTCTCCTTTTACAACATAATAATGAATATACTATTAGTTGGAGATAGCTACACTTTCAAATATCAATAATAATATTTTGATATTTAGAAATGAGAATTCTTCCAAGTGGTAGCCATGTCAGTACCGTTGTATGGTTGCACCACCTGGAATTTAATGAATCACCTGGAGAAAAAGCTAGATGGGAACTATACAAGGATGGTACATGCTGTCTTGAACAAGTTCTAGAAGCAGTCCCACACAAAACAGCAGCTTTATGAATACTTACATTGCAAACCATCCAAGTAAGATGAAGACATGCTGCTCACTGCTAGAGAAGCAGGGGCAAATTCCTAAGTGAAATTCTCTTGTGGGATCCCACACATAGACATGTTAGTGTCAGCCTACCAATGAAGTGTTACGTTAATCAACTCTGCGGACAGTGCATGCCATCTAGAGGACCTGCCTAGAGCGATGGCCAATAGAGACAGAGATGAGGGAATCTGCGCTGTCAGCATGACTTGATTTACATCTAAACTTTAACAGTTTTAATATCAACTTGTAATTCTTTTTTAATCTTTTGTAGGCTCAATGTAGATGAGGATGACCTTGAGGCATGAAACATGCTATTTCATATATTCATCCCATAGTTCAACATACTTGTCATATCTTTTCTCCAGTTTCTTTACCCCGACCCCATAAACAGTTGTTCCTATTAGTTAGACCAGGAACTTTTTAGCATTCCCTGATATAAAAGTTACTTCTACATACTCAACCACTAAATCTATTGTTTGTCCTGGAATTTGAAATTTGTTTTGGCTCTTGAATACCAAATAATTTGAATAATCCTTTAAAAGTTAAACAGATGAAATGAGCTTAACAGGTGGTATTACTGCTAACTTTGAAGAAGGCATGAGCCAAACAACATTTAACTCTATTTACTGTCAGATTTCTTGACTTTCTTGTTGCTAGTGCAATGCCCTGAAATGGATAGATTTTTTTCAATTTTGTTTAATATCAATATTTCCCACTATGGTTCAAATATTAATGTCAGCATTAGTTTCCACTTTCCCAAACAATTATAATTGCTCTTGGGAGGAAGTGATACAAAAAAAAGTTTTATCTGGTGTCATATTTGCATTACAAATGTTTCACAGCTTTTCATCTCTGATTTTTCAATTTGACAAGCAGTAGCTCTTCTTAGCTTTCTTTTAGAAATGAAAGATGCTTACTTTGTCTAAATTTCTGAGATCATGATATGACTGATTTGTTTGCTCTCATCATTCTGTTGTTTGGTTCAGACTGTGATTGCAAATAAGTATAGAACCACTTTCAGATGATGGGCATTCCATCATGGTGTAATGGTTAACAAGCTAGTCTCACAGATCCATTACTACTGAAGTGTGTTTAATTCCCACTGAATACTCCATAATTATGGCCTTGTGCCAACATTTAAGCTATTCTTAGTTTTAACAGAGCCTTGCTTGATGTAATACTCACCAGACCATTACTTGTGACTTTGATTCTCACTGGGTGCTCTAACTTCAGGCTTTGTGCCAAACTAAGTTAAGTTTAATAAATGACAACTCTGCGAATGGTTTAAGATAGCTATGCAAAATATTTTTTGTCCAACAATATACCTATGTTCTTCACTAATCAAAAACTGAGGGATCAGGTGATCTATACTTATGAGTGAATCTTAAAAAGAAGTTACTTGAAATAGGAATGTAAACAAGAATATATTACTGTATTAATAAATCAAATGCTATTGGTTGCTTTGTTTATATAAAAAGAAATAATTCTTGAATCTCTGTAACTCATGGAAATTGATAAGCCATATGATATTTGCATTTTTTTTTACCAAACATAAGAGTTATTTGATTTTTATCATTAAAAAAAACTTTCATTCTGTTCCTTCTTTATTTCTAACCAAATTTAGATATTTTTAAAATTTTATTTTAGGGTTCCTATCACTCCCTCCTTTTTGCTATTTTGTTGGTTGTCTTATAATTGAGGTAAATATGATTTTAGAAGCCATTCCTTTTTGAAAATATGTTGTCAGCCAGGCTTACAATACACCTAATGCATCCTCTAAAAAGGGTATTCTGGGTATGACACTAAATTGCATTCAATGGTGAGACTTCAGTTCTCTATTTCTGTGGAAGTGTGAAATATTCTTTCATTGCCATTACTCCAAAGTCCACTCTGACTCGGAGTGGTAGCACCTGTTAGAGTACCATCTATGGGTCAAATAGATTGGATTGGAACCCTTGAAACCATATAACTGTTCAATGAAAAATGAATTATTATTATTAGTAGTAGTAGTAGATAGGAACACTTGAAATCATAGAGCAGTGTGCAAATTATTTGTATTAGATAGAAATACTTAATATATAACTGTGTACAAACAAATGATTATAGATAAATAAGTGCATTTTTTAAAATATGCAATGCAATATTGAAAATATTATTATGGTTACAATCAAACATTTAGAAATGAATCAAATTTTAACATTAAATAACCCATAAAGATTTAATATCCCATTAAATAACCCCATAAGGTTAAACAAAATGAATCAAACTTGTTGGCATAAATATCAAGTTCAAGTTCTTTGTAGTTAATAAATATGCCTAGCAATTTTGGTAGATCTACAACAAACCGGCTGTCTATTGATGATAGACAAACCAGCAATTTTAATCATTAATATATCTATTAGTTTATCCTTACATAAAAATGAATACAATGTTATGGTAATTTTGAAATTACATTGTTATTAAAATATTAAAAACTTTTTACTTTGCATTTAGTAGGTGTAAGAACTGGATTCCTTTTAAACTAAACAATTCTCATTTTTTTTTTTTTTTTTTTTTTTTTTTTATTCCATTTACCCTTTTTTCTTTTTTTTATGATTCTTTTGTTTCATTCTTTCTTTTTCTTTTATTTTTCATTTTCTCTTTAGTTGAGTCTCTGTTAATGCTACATTAATGTTATAGTTAATGGCATGAATTTATCTCTTCTCTTACTCCTTCCCCCATCTATGAATAAAATAGGAAGGCAGTTTTTGTTAGTGATATATAACAATACTTGGAACCATTTAATTTTGTTGACTTATGCTAAATTGAATTGTTACAAATAGAACTGTTTGATCATTTAATTGCATGTATCTACAAAATGTGTTTACAAATCATATATTCAAAATATATATAAAAGAGGATTTGGCATTGAATAACCAACAATGGTTGATATGCCATAAAATCAAACCAAACCAAACCAACCTTCCTCAAGCCTTTGTTAGATGCAGGTCTGTAGTTCTTCAAAACTTTGATCATCATCGTCATTTATAATTGTATTATTGTTTCTTTATTTTTGGTTCTAAATATGCTAGTCCATTGCCAAGTACTATGAAGATCTTCTTAGTCTGTGAGAAGTTAAATGTATTTGCACAAATCTATATTCATAACACATTGCCTGTAGATATATACTAATTAAAGTTTTTCACTTTGTGTATGGCTGTTGCTTTTTCATCTTGGACAACCACATCCTCCAGTTTTTCTGGCTCCACCGGCCTTATCCCACCTTCCAACACTTTTATGTGAACTATCACTAAACAGTGACCAGTTTGTTTGTAGATTCAACTTGCCATATCTTGGTCTTTATCTGATCCATTGAAACTGGTCATTTGAATGTTACTTCTCTCTCTTATCATTGAGTTTTGAAGGTCAAAAGAAGTGTCTGCTGTAGAATTATGTTTAGACTCTCTTGTCTTTTGTCTGTTCTCTATATTCACATTTTACTTGATGAAAAATATTGACTCTTTTTTTTTCTTAATAGCTTAACTCTTTTATTCCAGTTATGGATTAAATATCACTGCTACTGTCCTCCTCAAGGATGGCTTTAGCTTTAAATAACCAGTAAAGGTTGATAGACCATTTAAACAAAGAAACCAAAATTTATTAATAGGTAAAACAAATATTTTAATAATTCTTTGTGATTCCTCATTATTATTCAGTCATATATAACAATTCAGGGAAATTCAATTTAAAAAAAATATGAAATTAAATTTTGGGGGCTGTTTAATGTATAAATTAAGAATAGTGGTAATAAAAATATTTTAATGAAAAGGTATCTTTAAAACTTGTAAATACCCAAGAGAATATCTAGACAGATCATTGAAGATGTCAAACTTTTCACTCATTTCTTAAACTTTTACCTTTTATTCTATAAATTAACAGGTAAAGTTACTCAACATTGCTCAGGTACTAGATATGTAGAAACATTTGTATTTTTTTTTTTTTTTTTGTTAAAGAACTTATAGCAAATTTTTATGTATTTTTTGTAAATAATCATGTATATATTGTTTTTTTTTTTTTTTTTAAACATTTTTATATGAATCTGTACAGTTGAATTCTTTACAATCTACTCAGTATGCAAAACTTTTGAGACAGTTTAAGATTTAAAAAAGGAAACATTTTTAACAGTATATACTGAAAATATAAAAATATACTGTTTTTTTTTTTTCAGTTTCTGTTACCAAGTAATGTTGTCATATTTAATGAGAAATGAAGACCATGTGTGTACTTTACCTGATTCTTATTTTGACTGCCTGAGGGTGTTAAAGTGGTCCTAAGTAGGGTTTGATCCTTTTCAGTCCCCTATTTGTTTGGATGCACAACTTTTCTGTAAGATGTCTCCTTATGGCAAAAATGTGTTCCAGGATTTCAAAAATATCTTTATTTTGCAGCTATTACCTGGGAGTGGCTCCAAGGGAGTCCAGATGTGGGTTTTCTTTGTTCAAATCTGGGATGGATCTGTATCAAATTTAATTCAAATCTATTTAGAAATAGTGACATTGTTTCAAAGCAAACAAACTTTGATGCTTATATAAAGAAAATAAGTTAGTATTCTTTATTATTGTTATCATGACTTATATTCAAGGTAATTGAATCATTTTTTTTTGTATACAAAGCAAAACAGCTTTATCTAATGTTAATAATGTCTTCTAGGGAAGGGATTATTATTTTGAGAGAAAACAATTTGACTTTGTTAAAACCATTTTTATTGATAATAATAGCTATTCAATTGTTTCAGACAAAAAGGTGGCCGTCTATCTTGTGCTTTGTATCTGTTACTTGAAAAAAAAAATTTTTTTTTAAATTCATTGTTATAAGAATTTAAAATCATCAAGCCAGAATATTCTTATCTCTATTCCTTTTATTTCCTAGAAATTTTGTTAAAAATGTTATATTAAGCGAATTGTTCTATATAAAGTAAATTTTTGTGTTATGTAAAAAAAACAAACAAACCCCACTACCCTTGAATCTGTTAGGTTTCACTTGTAACAGCAGTCTATGATGATATTGGTGCTTTTATTTAACACTGAGTAAAGTATCCTAGTTAATATTTTATAATTCTCTTTGTAACATCTTGAATTTGGATGATTAAAAAATGTTAAGCACAAATGCAGACCCCATGAAATTATCATTCAGTTGCAAATTAGATGGGATATTGCTTTATTCTTTCAGATTTTTTGTTGTGTATTGCTCTAATAAAAAACTTATTTATGAGGTGCTATTTTTGCTTGGTTACATACACAAACATAATAAAGATTTTAGTAATATATAGATAATATCTAAGCATTATACTTTGATGCTTTTGTGAATATTTGAGAGTGCATACTTCATCTTTTTGTTCTTAAAAGTTAGCATAAAGACAGTCTTGTTTGGAGGATAATCATTGTTTACAAATTCTATTATTATCACTATCCTTGTCATCAAGATCTGCAGTAGTCAGAACACAGAATTGTAAACAGTAAAACATTTGTTCTTCTCTTCATTCTTTAGCTAAAATTTATTTTGCATGTAGTTGAATTTGGTCAGGATTTTGCCTTATAAAATAAACTCAAGATTCAGTATATTCTTGAGTTATTAGATCTCATTCATCTTAAAGATCACACTAAGCAAATTTTTCCAATGCAAAACCTGAGCATAAAACAACTTGTTTGAATGTCAACTTGTCAAGAAATTTTATATTTCAGTGCTTGTCTTTTAAGAGTTGTTAGTCCAAGTTAAATGTGTGATAAGAGTGATCCAAGCCCAAACTTTTTTTAAATTTATTTTTCCATTGAAGGTATTATTGTGGAACAAGAAAAGTTTTTGTAAACAAGTAGGACTTTGGCCCATTTACCAAAACAAAAAATTGTGCTACTTTTTGTCAAGATTTGAACATAGGATAATTTCAATACAATACTTGTACCAGTTGAAAAAATTGATTTTCAGGTACTGGCACTCATCCATAAAAAGTAGATTCCAACTTTACTGGTCCCTAACAATATCAATTTTATTTATTTTTTAAAAACTATTCTTACTTTTTCTGAATTAAAGCATACAAATTAATTTATAAAATTCTTAGGTGTTAATTTTATGTTCAAACTTATACTTGTGAACCTTAAAATATCCTTTTTTTATGCTTACAATATTTACTATCAGTACTGTCAAACTGGTGTGCTATTTGTTGAAAATTGTTTAACTGCTGATAGAAATTTAAATTACTTATAAAGACTCTTCATTGCTGCAGCCCTGTAACTCCCAAAAGAAGTGTAGCAATGGGAATGGACAGGGGTTGAATAAGGAGTTAAAATTGTATTATCAATTAGAGGAGGCTGTCATAGCAATGCATATACAGACATAATTTACTATTTTTCTTTAACTTATGTCTTCTACTGTGCCATTTCTTCTGCGTCAGAGGAAGCTAATAAAGCTTGTTAGTGTTTTAATTCTTTTCAGCGAGCCTACCCCCCTCTTGATGGGTTTGGCACAATTTTCCCTTGTGAGTGGGACATGGTCACTTATTATTATTATTATCAATTGAATCTCTGTGGGTTATTAGAAGTAATGATGTCATCATTGCTAACTGACTGCTGCAACATCAGTATACCAGCCCGCCATCATAATCACTATTAACATTGGTCGCTAGGAGTACCAAAGCGACATTTAATTCTCTTATCGCTATTCAGTCTCTTAGGGCAATGAAGAAGAAGACAAAAACTTTTTCCTGTGGCCAGTAGTAGTTCATCATTACTCTTGTGGCCTCTGCACATGCATAGGTACAGTACATGTTTCCTGTTTTATAACTTAAGTTTTTAATATATTTACTTGGTCATCTAAAACTCTTTGGTTTCAAAGAGTTAAAACTCTTTGGTTTTATGCAGATAAACAACATGGAAAATGCAGGATTAAATCCATTGAATTTTCATTACATATAAAGAAGAGTTTAAAAAAAAAAAAAAAAAGCAACAAAAAAAAAAACATGTTAAACTGTTGATCTTTTTTGTTGAGATAACCATTTTCTCAGAATAGTTATAACCATTTTACTGATTTTTAATGAAATTTTATGAATTTAATTCTTGTTTTCCAGGTTTATAGAAAATAAAAAAAAGGATGAAGTTATTTCAAAGTTTTTTTTAATAAATGATCCCCTCTCTCAAAAAATATTCAAGTTATTTTTTGTGGTAACAAATATTGACTATTCTTCTTAATCCCAAAAGTTATCAAAATTTAAAGAAAAAATATGAATATAGATTTTGAAAACTAAAGCTTAATGAAAATTTCTATGATTGCCTGATAGTTCAGGTTAAAAGCACAGTAAAGATATCTTTACTGTGATTTTAACCTGGATTATAATTGAATTATAATTTTAAAAAAGTTTTTTATTTATATTAATTTTTTTTATGAAAGGCTGCCTGAAAATCCAGTTTGTACTTGTTGAATTCAATTTGTTAAAGATATAATAGCTTCATGACACTTGCAAATACCTACAAGAAAATAATACTTTATTATCTATTCCCAGCTGTTACTTCTATTTTTTTGTGATCTTTTAGACATTTCAATAGCAGGTGTATAATTGCTGCAATTCTTTTGATGCATATAGCAAAAACTTTAACATTTTTTTTTGTCAATAACTTAAAAGTTGAACATGGGGAAAATAAAAAGAATTATGCCATAATGCAATTCATTATCTTTAGGTATTTATTCTATGAGGCTGTAATGTTAACTTTCCTATTTCAACATCTAAACATTACATTATGACATTTTATATTCATAAGAATGATATAACCAAAATTTATTTTTTGTCATTTTTTTAAATAATCTTACCTATTACTTTCATTAAAAAAAAATTGGCTGTTGATAACCTAAAAGTACTTTAAAATTCATATTTATTATCAATGCTGTGATTATTTTACTTAAAAAAATTAAAATTAAAATTTTAACTTCTGTTCCCTGTTTTGATAGCTTCTGTTCTCTATCCTTTCTAATGTGGGTTTTTTGTTTTTTGTATAAATTTAAAAATGATATTAGTTAGAAACATTGAATTTTCTCCCATTCTTGTAAAGAGTCGGGTTTTAAAGGTTTGGATAATTGTCACTCAATAACTTGAGATGATCTTAACTATGTGTTTCTTGCCAAGTGCTTAAAAAAAAAACACGCACAAAACATTTGATGCTAAATGATTTTTTTTCTCTTTAAAAAATGTGACTCAAAAGTGAATTTCCTATGAAAGTTCATTGAAAGCATTGAAATTTACCAAGTCAATTCTCACTTTTGCTAATAACTTCCATCAAACACACTGACTATATAAACTAAGCAGAGTGCCATAATCACTATTTTCACCCAGTTTGACTCGAGACCACAATAGAGAGGTACAGTGAATATCAACCTTGTAAATCTAGCCATTGCTTGCTTGCTAATTATCAATCCAAAACAGGTATAATTGCAGCTTTGTTTAGCAATTCAAACTATTCTTTTTTTTTTTTTTTTTTTCTAAGAATGATTTTTTTAAGACACTTCAGTATTTTTCACTGACATGCTCAGATTCATGCCTTTATCTTGGTTTTTATTATAGTCAAATCATTTCAGATTTCCTTTGGTGTGTCTTGTAGTTGGTAACTTTCTGAGAATTTCATACTGATGTTTTTATTCAATCCATAGAGGTAGAGTGTTCTCATTCTGCTGCCCATGTTTAGAGAATATTTCATATCAGTTAATTCTTCTTGAAATATCTCTTCCACTGCATAGGACTGTGACTTTTGCTTGTACCACTCAGGAATTGAACTCATGATAGCAATCATCATTGATCTAAACAATCTACTCCTTTTGATTGAATAAAGGGTTCAGTTCAAATTTTCTAAAAAAGTTACTGATTTATAAAAGACTTGAAGAAGGCAGTAGATTACAACAGCGAAAATGTTTGTGACTAACAACTGAGATGAGGATGCTAATTGGAATACATCAATGTATAATAATGATAATTTCTCATCTCGGAGATTCAAACAAAAATTTCAAATACTGAATTTTATTCAGTCAACAGGAGTAGATTGTTCTCATTCTGCTGTCTATGCTTAAAGGATATCTGATATCAGTTAATTCTTTCTAGTTAATTTGTTTTTGAGATGTTATCTCTTTCACTGAACCAGACTGTGACTTTTATGTACTGCCTGACCCAAGGACTGAACTCATGACCACCAGATAACTAAATATAACTAATACTTTTATTTGCTAGACAATTGTTTTGTTGGACCAACCAATATGAGGATGCTAGTTTGAGCACATCAATAAATAATAATTACTCATTTCAAAGATTCTGAAAGAAAAGAGTTCTGTGTTTTGAAAATGTAGATGGAAAGATTTGCATAGTAAATCTTTTCTCTGTCTCTCATCAAATTGGATTTTAAAAAGAAATCCTCTACCAAGACCAAAAATTTGGTGCTAAACAAATCCTTCTTCCAAATTTTTTGTCAACTTTCCACCTTTTAAACCTTTTTCTCAGTCATCTTTCTCATGAAAAGGAAGTGACTGCTGTCATTTTGTTGGCTTCACTCTTCTCTCTTTATGGAGATAATCACAGCATGATTATTTCATTATGTTTAAGTGTTCTTCTTATCTTTATAGTAATTATGATTCTATTTTTGACATCAAGGACACTACATAGTCAATCAAGACTATTTCTTTGACAAGTTATTCAAACTTAGTTCTCTTCCTTGTAACACAAGAAATCTCATTAAAAAAAAACACTTTATTTTTAACTGGTTACTTTTCATCTTGTCTTCATTAAGCCCCCCCCCAAACCCAAACCTTTTTAACTTTAAATACAGTTTTAGATTTTATTGCATTCTCTTTTCTAGATTGATATATCACTTCTTAGGTTTTAAACATAAAAACTGATGTAATGCAGTTCAAAATAAATTTCATATCAGAATGAGAAAATAGCTTAACCCTTTTTAAATCCTTTTTGAGTAGGCTAATTATTTCCCAAAAATTTGCAAAATAGAATGTATGTTCAAACAAGCCAATTAATCATATATATATATATATATGATGATTTGGTCAGCAATTGTGTATCGTACAACATTATGAAAACAATAAAGCACTCGTTTTTGATATTTTGTAAAACAACAGTTACACAATTCTACAATTACTAGGAAGGCCTCATAGCAATGTTTCTATCCATCAACATTGATTTAGTCAACAAGCAGCCAATAGGAAAATGCCTTACATTGAGCAAGAGTGAAAAATAACAAAATTCATATTCTGCCTGTATACTGTTGGCAACAAAAATGTTGCTCTGCCTGCCAATGGTTTAATATTCTCTCTGGAAAATTTCAAAAGATAATAATTGTATAATTTTTACTTCAACTTATTTTTCATGGTAAAACTATTTAACATATTTTTTGTTTGTTTGTTGTGCACACCTTAATCTACAATATAAATATATTTTGTCAGATGGCAAAATATAGCATTTCTGGTCAAATGGAGCAGGATAGATCTTGATATGAAGTATAAAAATATTTTCTGACCTCATAAACGATGGTATTGATATTAGATGACCATGAGTAAATATTGAAATAGGACTCTATATATTTGCAAAAGATTGAAGAAAAAGAAATAGTGTGTACAAAAAAAAAAAAGAAACGCTTTAAAAAAACCAATCAGAATTTTTCTTTGTTTAAAACTTTTTTATTGTGTAATTATATAACATGTTCGTATTTCTTTATCTATAGAATATCTATAAAAATTATTTCATCAAGCAGTCTATTATCTACTCTCCCCCTGTTTCCATCATTGGCTACCTCTGCTGGGTTAAACTATAAGTAAGTTTTTTGTTAATACCTCTGTTCAAATGTCAAAATCAGTTTTGATAGAGTACTTCTTTGCAGTAATTTCATGATTAGTTAAAAATTATTTTGTTTGATTTAAATGTCATTGTTTATTCTCTGGAATCAATCAAGTTGACGTGTACTATTATGTTACTGCACCAAATAGGACGTTGTGCCA
Source organism: Sepioteuthis lessoniana (assembly GCA_963585895.1). Lineage (NCBI taxonomy): Eukaryota > Metazoa > Mollusca > Cephalopoda > Myopsida > Loliginidae > Sepioteuthis > Sepioteuthis lessoniana. The sequence continues at coordinate 49,174,020 of OY757941.1, read as the reverse complement.
CCATATGCTCGAATGGGTTTATACAGGTATTGCTATGTCTTAAGTAGTTGTTGGACCCTGTTGTAACCTCGGCATGGGAAAAGTTGACGAACACACGAAACTCTTAGTTTACTAACACAAAGGTTTAGTTGCTACTAAACTTTTAAAGTAGTCGTCGGGGGGGGGGGCAGTATGAAAGCTGATTCGACCGCGTTAGCTGAACAAAAAGAAACATGAGTGAAAGAGCTCGGCAGATACAGACCTTGAATTTTCTTTCTGGTTTTCTGTTGTAGTTCTAACGTGTTTGTTCACTGGTTTCGTCTTGACAAGTTTGCGTCTGGTGTGAGACCCCTTTTCGGAACCCACCCCAAAATGGAGGCTGCATACCCTCGGTCGTCTTCAACTGTTTGTCTTTACCTCGTTGCGTCTCGCAATCAACTAACTTTCAAACCCGAATCATCCCCTTATTTCCGCCTGGTGTCGGAGGGAGAAAATATTCGTTTCCGGTGATTCCACATATGTTCAGAAGATTTAGGTCCTGTTTTTTCTTAGTCATTTTTAATTACCGTAGTCATTCATCCGTGACTGGCTGACCCACAACAAGTGCTTTGGTCTGAGTCACTCAATGGTCAGTTGGCCGTTCCCATAGACTCTGTCTGCCTTTTCTTATTTTTTCCCTCTCCCTCTCTCTCTCTCTCTCCTTTTCTAGAAATTTAGCTTCTCCTTCTCGTTATAACTTGGACTTACCATATCACGTTATAGACATAGTCTCTATATAATTCTGCTTCTTGATATTTGTCACATTATTTACAAAGAAGATGAAAATAAATCACTGCAAAGGATAGTAGGAAGATATTTTGATCATGAATTGATTGCTTAAAATTCCAAGTACTCTAGTTAGATTATAAAGAAATTTAATGCAAGTTACTCCAATAGTTTGGCACGCTAACCAATAATATTTTACATTAAAGCTCATCAACACCGGCCGATATTGTCACTTTTTGTAAGTGTTGACTAATATAAGCAGTTGGGTATCTTTAATTTATTGTTAACATGTACTATTAGATAGGACATTCTGTCACACATTCAGAGGTCATATATTTCAAAGATTTGTGTATATGTAGTATTAGCTCATTGTCATATATAGATGTATTAAATAAGACCTTTCTGAAATATATATATATATATATATATATATATATATAATGACCTCTCTCTCTCTCTCTCTCTCTATATATATATATATATATATATATATATATATATATATATATATATATATAATGACATTTTGTCATATATAAACAAAATACAAACATTGAGACTCAGGTTCACGTTTTCTTGTGTGATAATGTAAATTTTTCTTTTGACTTAGGTAGAAATGTAAATTTTTCTTTTTGACTTAGGTAGAAATGTATTTTAAGAATTTATTTCTGACAACTTTACTATTTTCTATTTTGCATTTGCTTCATAATAGTCCCCCCCACCATCTGCTGAATTTTGTTTGATTGTTAATACTTCCTACTTTAATACTTTTTCCTTCTTTAAATAGAATGTCTCCTGCCAAAATATCATTGGTTCAGAAAGATGAAGAAATCAGATTTCAAACAATTAAATTTCTCCACAGTTATGTGTAATAAACTTGAGTTTTCTGAACATTTTTTTTATTAGTGCCAATTTTTTAAAATGATATTTTTTTACTCACTGTTTGGTTAGCCAAACCAAATATATAATTCAAAATAAATAAAGAAATAATTCAATGAAAAATTTAGTTAATAATCAAAGAAAGGATGGGTATATAGATATTATTGGCGAAACACGAATGTGTCTTGACACGAAATTTTAAAAATACTGGTGTAAGCTTTAAAGTAGATTTGACTCTGTTGTAGAATGGTAGTTAGTTAATTATGTGAATATTACTAGTGAATTTGATTTTCATTTATTATACTCAATAAATTTCTATAAGGTGTTATCTACTACTAGTCATCACAATTATTCAAATGATTGATATTTAGTTAAATCTATTAGTTGGTAGTTAACTTAAAAAATTTTTTTATTATGACCATCTAAAGGAGAGGCTGAAGATAATGAACCATTGAACATAATGATATAAGGCTTGTTCATTATTGGACCATAGCAACTACTACCATTAAATTTAGATATAAATATTAACTTTTGACCAGCATTTGATGACCCAGAATTGTTACTTTGATAACTACTTGACTGATATCAACTGACAATTGTTGTCAGCAGATCACAGAATAGTAAAACACTTGTGTGAGAGGAGAGAAGGAAAAAAGGTTGTGAATCCACTTCCAGATCACAGGTTATAAGTAGTTATTGTTTTCATATTTGGAACTCGAAATTTCCATTTATCTTTGAAAACCTGGAAATTTACAAAGGTCTCTGTTGACTGGAGGAAAAAAACAACTCTGAGAAACAGTTTTCTGTTACATTTATGTTTGGTTGGAACATAGCATAAACACCATTGCTATCAAGGTAAGAGATTTTATCTTTGAACTTAGAGGCGTTCATGTCATAATCATTAATGTTTCTTGAAAGAGAATCGTTATTACTTATGCATCTTAAGATCAACTTTCTTCAGATTTGTCACAATAATTCCTCTAAATAACTTGCTTTAAATTGCCAGTTGATATGAAAATGACACAGATCTGTTTTGTCAGTTACTCTTTCATCTTTTTTATTTCGTGTATATTTCTTTTAGTTCATCTTCAAAATGTAATCCTCTTTGTCCATGTTATAATAGATTTTGAAAAATATTTATAAATCGAATAAATAAAATTAACATGTTTTCATTTTGCAGATATTAGTATGTAGCAACCCCCCTTTTGGGGGGGAGGGGTATGTATTTATCCAATCCCTCAGCCAATTTGTAAGCGAAGTACAGTGGTTTGAATTCAGTTTTTCCTTCTCCTAGACTGGTTTCCTAACCAAGGCTAGAGAACTCATTCTGCTCGACATATGTAATGTTTTGCACCTCTAACTTCTTACCTATCAATCCCAAATCTACTGTTTTCACACATTAGTGTGAACAGTCTGCTGTATGTCTTCAGTAAAACTACTGTTGTATATTCATAATTTTAAGTGTTATGTTTTTTTCTAACATTCTGCCATACAGGGGATAAAGAGTATAGTTTTCAACCAGCACACTTAGTTGTGTGGGTGTATTTGACACCCTCGGGCCTGGTTGGTTAGGAGTTAAACCTTGATTTCAAATTCATCTTTTAGTGACGTTTTTCTTCTCATCGTGCACGTATAAATTAATACAAAATAGCACCGTAATTTTACCCTATAAAAAATGATGCTATAAAATCTATTTGTATACAAGTTTTATATAAAAATAGCATAAGACAACTAAATGACTTGTTTGATTTCTTTTTTTCACTCATTCTAAAATAGTTTTCAAGACATGGCTAAATCTATTTCTAATTTTATCCTTTATTTTTTTAATCTAAATATTTAATCTCATACTTAAGATGAATTTGATCGTGATCGTAGGTATTTGATCACTTACAGGCTTTGACTGACTTCTCTTCTGTTTATTTTTCTCTATGTAGGACACAAGGAAATAAATTTAAAAAAAAAAAAAATCCTTGGACAAGTACTTAAATACTTAAATGTAAGTTGCCAGCCTGTCTGTGAAGGAGTCTGGTTTATTTAAATTTGTAGTTGCTCACTGATTAATGTACCGTCTTCGGCTTCGTCTTCAGGACTGCGTTCTGTTTACTCGAGGGGAGAGGGGGGTGTCTTTTGACCAGTTGCTGAGAATATAGCATTTTGGTAACCTATTACACAAGAATGGTTGCCTTCGTCTCATAGTGGCTAACATGCTGGACTGTGACAACGTAGTAAGCAAGTTCACTCTTACGTTCACGTTCGAATACACTTGGGAAAGGTATAATTCCCTTTATCTCCCCCCACCCAGTTATTGATTAAATTGTACCACAAATGTTTTTCTACAAGGATGGCTTTGGCATTGAATAACCCACGAATGTTGATATGCCATTAAATAAAGAAACCAAACCAAATCTTTTGCATAAGAAGGAACTTTGAAAGAAAAGACCTTTGAAAATTAGGACATTTTTTATTCAAAAGTACATTTAGTATTAGATACTTATATATTTATTCATTTTTATTTATCTATTGGTTTGAAAATGTTAACCTTTCTCTCACCTTAAAATATTTTTCTTTTTAACTCCTATTGTGTATAGACACATTCATATATGGATTGATGGATTGTAAAGCTAGAAAGAATGACATTCCTTTAGATCAGCATTTCTCAACCCTTTTTACTCTTGTAGAATCCTTCAAATAATTTTTATTTCTTGGGAACCGCTGAATAAAAATTATCGTATATCATTATTAATAATTGTCTTGCTAAATCCTTGGCAACCTCTTATGTAATCCTAGGTTTTCTGGGAATCACCCGTTGAGAAACACTGCTTTAGATAGTAACTTAGATGCATATTAAGGTGTTGCAAAAGTTTCAGTGCATTTCACTCAACACAGAAGTTTTTATTTTTTCTGTTTATATTTACCTTTATATCTTTATTATTTTTTTTTTTTTAATCAATTTTTAAGTTTTTAATTAATTGTTGTTTTTTTCAAAATGTTATGTAATCATACACACTTGTTCTACCAGTTTTAGCTTGTTGTTTAAGTTCTTTGAAAATCTATAAATCAACTCAAAGGAAAGGAATATATTCTTTTTAAAAAAATTCTTGGATGACCTTTTTTCTTCCATATTAATTTTTTGTGTGAGTGTGTGTATATGTATATAATCTCAAGTGTTTGTTTATAAAACCTTTTTGAAATTAAAAATAGCATTTAAGCTTTTGATGGAAAATATAGGTAAATAGTATCAATTCTTTATAAGTTTCTTTTTTTTTCTTCCTTTTTTTCCCCCTTTTTTCTTATAAGAGAGGTTATAAGATTTGTTTAGGCCTTTAGATTTTTCTCATTACATGAATTGTCACATAAGGAAAAGCTGTACTTTGGATCAATTTTATTTCTATATTATCAGAATTATGAATATGTTCTTAAAATTGATACTAAAACCAGAAATGGCAGAGGTATTTCTTTTAATTATATATATAAAGGAACAAAGTTTTTGACTCTAACTTTTGAAGTTTAATATTTTATTGTGTGTGTGTATGTATATATATATATATATACACACACACACACACACACACACACACACACACACACACACACACACACACACACACACACGAGAGAGAGAGAGTCTTGCTGGGGATATAAAATGCAATTCCCCAAAAATATTTCAAGTTTTGAACTTTCATTTGATTTTTACTAAATGATTCTATCATTTGTACAGTGTGAATTATAAAATTTTAATTTAAAACTTGTGGAGGACTTATATTTTATGGTTAGAATTTATCGTTAAAAGTTTCTCTAAATTGTAAAATCTTTACAAAAAAATGTAGAGCAGTATCACATATATTATCAATTAAGAAAATTGTAAGGCAGGGTAAAAACTTGTGACTCCGAGTTTCACAGCTATGATTCCTACACGCACATTCCAAGAACCTATTTTAGCATTTGTTTTTTAAATGTCAAATGAACAAAAACACTTCTAGAGTCCAAATAAATTAACTGTATATAGTAGTTTTCAGCAAAATAAAACAAGTTGCCTCATGGGATTTGAGAAACTGGTTAAAATATTTTCTATTATACTACTATTATAACAGAAAAAAAGAAACCAATTTATTGAGAATTACTATTTAGTAGTTTATTAAGTGGGATAAAAATGTAATATTATATCAACAAAGCACATATTATCCTGATAAATTGAGAGACTGATCAAAATTTGAAATAATATATAAATTCTAATCATTGGCCTAGTGGGTAGAGTGTTTGCCAATCACCCGGGAGACCAGGGTTCAGTCCCAGGTCATGTCATACCAAAGACTTAAAAAATGGTTGATACCTCCTTGCTTAACACTCAGCATTATAAGGTATGTATCAAGGCTATAGTGGAGCAATCCGGGGGGGGGATGAGTAGTGTACTCCCCTACATCTCGGTGTAGTAGCTATCGAAAAGGGAGCCTTCAGGTCACTCTCGACTATGGTCACCAACTTTTATTGCTAAAAATATAACCATTTTTAAGTACAAATAATTATCTTTTAAAAGGCTGTACAAATTGAATTATTTAATAACAGATAATATAATTCAATCTATTTCTAATTTATCAAATAAACAATATTTTTAATGAACTTAGTAACCTGTTGCTTTATTTCCCTTCAAAAATTTGTTTTATAGTATACTTTTTCTCAAAATGTCTAATTTTTGCAACATTGCTGATACCATGTCTATTCTATGAGAATACATTCGGTGATAATTTCAGTCATTTATAATCCAAAGCAATTCAAATATTTGGTAAATACTTTTAGTTTGTATTGTAATGCTTTTATATTGTTTCATTTACTGATCAGATGATTAATTTGTATAATGTTTGACAGAAAGTGTAAGTAAGGTTAAAGTGTAATATTCTACCTTTCATTTTAATAAGTTTGACCCAGCAAAGGACTTTTTATGTTCTTTAAAAAAATTGAGGAAAAAATAATTTGTTCCTATAAATTTGTTTAAAAGAGATTTATGTCAGGTATCATAGGCCTATTTCAGCGATCTTATGACATGTAATCATATTCCTATTTCCGTTGAGCCTAACTTCCATTGTCCCAAACTAATATCCTCATCTCCTATCACACTTTGAGAATAGTTTACTGTTACTCTTCACAGAATACACAACACTAGTTCAGGATCATTTTTATGACTGGGGTTCATGGTACTTGGTTGTTACCTTGGTAACATCGCTATTGATGGCCAGGAAGATGTGTAAAGATTCTTTGCATATAATGCCGAAAACTTGTTAGTATTGTCATCATCCTACTTTTTGCCCAGAATGATTCTTTTTTTTTTTTTTTTTTTTTTTTTTGTGCTAATCATGCTTCTATTTTTACTATTTTGTGTTGTCACTTCCTTTGTGACTTTGAATTGATTTTGTAGCCAGTATATCCTCCTCTTCTCTCTCTCTCTCTCTCTCTGGCCAGATAGAAAGTTTGAAAATTCAGTGATAATAACTATAGATAAATCTTGTCTCTTTCTGGCAAGTGAGATTTTTATTTTGGGATTCAGTCAAGTTTTGTCAAAATATTCAGTTTTATGTTTAATATTTGAAACTACAAACTCAAGATAATGACTGTCCTGTTGGCAGGGCTTAGAATATGTTGATTGTATCCCCTGCAGAAGAGTAGGATTGTCTTGGATATGATACTAAACACTTTTATTGCCATTACTCCCAGGCCCACTCTGGCTAGGAGTGGTAGTACTTGTTTGGTTCCCAAGTTAGGTCAAGTAGATCTGTTTCAAAAATTTCATAACTGCAAATTATTTATATTTAGAATACTTACCTAAAGTTATAGGGGGTGTCCTGTGGTGTAATGGTTAAAGCGATGGTCTGCGAAATCGTAGCATGCGAGTTCGAACTCCAATCGCGCTATTACGTTCACTTTCGGACAAATACCCTTGGGAAAGGTATAAACCCCCTTATCCTCCCAGCTATGGGTTAAATAGCACCACCACTGTTCTTCAAGGAGAATGGCTTTGGCATTAAATAACCCATGAAGGTGGATATGCCATTAAACAAAAGAAACCAAACCAAACCTAAAGTTATAATTGTTTGCTAAGGATTATTATTAGTAACTAGAAACCATAAAACTATGCAAGCAAATCACTATTATTAGATAGAAATAGTTACTTGAAACTATATAATTATTAGTAATAGATAAGAATACTTGATAGCATATAATTATGTGCAAAAACTTTTTGAGAAACAACTACACCAAAAAATATGAATATAAAAGTACAATGAATGCAATTCCCTAACCTCTAAGCATAAAATGATACATGTTGACATGTCATTAAAATTAATCAATGGATTCATTCCATGTTGTTTTTATTTCAGATTTTGAAGATGTGATTCTGCAACACTTGTTTAAACTTATTAGTTTGTTTGCATTCATTTACATACATTGTTATATTTATTCTTCATTGTTAAGTTAAATGTTGATTTTATTCCTGTCTTATTTGTACTTCAAAAATGTTTTCATCAGCAAGTTTCACAGTTGCCACCTAATGTTGGTGATGAAGTTTGTTCAGTGGAAATTTAATTAAAAAAATACTTTATCAATATTTCAGGTTGAAAATTCCACAAAGTTGCTTTCCTTGGAAACTTATTGTATTTTTATATCTCATTTCTTTGTGCATTATATGGATTAAAATTTTTCCCCACTCATTTTTTTTTAAGGATTAGTCATCATATTGTTGCCTTCATTTACCTCAAATGCAGCTGTATGAATTTGTATTTCTCTGTTTTCTTCACTCTAAATTGTCATATTCAGAATATCCCTGGTAGTAGTGTAAAAATTTGCTTCCATACATTAGTAAATCAAAATAAAATTAAAACTGTAAAACTTGACGCTCTCAAAACTGTACAGCCTATAATTGCAAAGATAAGAACATAAAAGCTTATTCTGTTATTTGCACACAAGCTGTTTGACTCTTTGATGATAACTGCATCCTAGATTGCAAATAGGCGTGGATGGAAATAGTTATTCATTTCATGATATATAAACACAAAGAATTCTGTTTTGTTGTAAAATAAAATACTTTTTTTTTCTTTTCCTAAAGTAAACAGTTTATCATTTTGTTTAATGTCTTCATCATTAATTATCTCTAATTATGAAATATGCAAAACAATCTTAAGCTGTTAAAATTTCTTAAAATGAAGCATTATCTTTAATTATTTTTAATTAATGTTTCATTTTATCAAAAGGTCATTTTTATGTTTATTCAATAACCATGAAACAAGCTACAGCCTGGGTAAAAAAACAAACAAAACAAAGCAAAACTTTCAATTAGATTCAAAATATAATGGATAAGAGTTCAAATTTCATTGGAGTCTTATTTATTTTTGATTTACAGTATTCCCCCCATTAAAAAAATAAAACTTTTTTATTGACACAAATTTTTAATGGGACTTTAATGGCTCACACACACACACACACACACACACACACACAGGTAACCTAACCTTATGTTGGTAATTTGTTCCAGGAAAGGCGACTTAGGTTGAAAAATGACTAAAGTCGAATTCAATTGTCTTTGAATTTACTTATCACTAGGCTAAACCACAAATAACCATTCCCAGTTCTGTATTTTATTTATAAATGCATTTTTAATAATTTATGGTTAATAAGAATCTATTCTAAGCTTACAAACAAAATAATTTTAATTCTTAATAAAATACAGAAAAAAAGTAATCTAAATTTATGAATACGTGTACATACATACTTGTAAATGTAGATGTTTACAATTTGGCAATCTTTACAGTACATCGCAGACTCTTTATTTGTGAATGAGGTTTGCTCTAAGACATTATAAAATAAAATGATTTTGTAAGGTAAAATAGCAAATAAGTTATTAAGATTATTTTGCGATAGTAGAAAATGAACTAATTTGTTAAATTTCCCGATATTTACTTTCAATTTGTTTATTTACACTGCAGACATAGATCAAGCAATCAATATAACCTTTTCACCTTTTATGTGGCATTTAATCATAGTAAGTTTATCATCCAGCATTATTGCATGACACTTAGCACTTTCATTAGGAATTTTCTTTGGAATTTTCTTTGGAGTTATTGGGGCAAAGATAAAGTCACAAATGAATGAGAGAGTAGGTGATAAGCAGTCGTATACCACGTGTATGTCTAAACTAAACCGGATTTCCATTCTGTGGGAATCACAAGTGGCACTGACAATGACGCTAAACGGTAGATATTGGAACTACTGTGGAAAACGCCAATATTGAGACAACACAGTCACAGATGCTTTCATATTTTGTTCCCTAGGATTTATGATGATTATATTGGCATTTACTGTAAATATACATATTTTAATATGATTGTATATACTTTTATTATTATTTATTGTACAATAACAGGGTTTTATGTGCTTTTAACGCTTTTCTAGTGATATTTCAATATTTGTGGTGGATAGACATAAAGTCGAATAAAATGACTTGATTTTTATTTTTCTGTGTATTTGTTTGACAAACAACATAATTGGGAATTACTTAACTCAAAATATACCTGTATATGAAGTGATTATTTTCCATGATTAATGTTGTCAAAGTTCTCTTAGATGTTGAGAAAGGTCATAATTTTGTAAAAAGAGAATTCTCAAACATATTAAAAGATAGGAATTTTCTGAGAATTTCATTTTTACAAAATTGACATTTGGCTACAACAAAGAAATTTGGCATCAATAATTTATGGCAATAATAAAAGTGAAGTTTTTTCTTTGTTCCCCCACTCCATACTGTATGCATCTTACTTAATGGTTCTATAATAAATAGAAAAATGATCCAAGTTTTGTTGTTTTTTTAGATTTAAAAAAAAAAAAAAAACTATGAAAGAAATGTTCTTATGTATTTATTTATCATCTTTAACATTGAAATGGAAGAAATATTTCATTTCATATATATATATATATATATATATATATATATTTGCAGTATCACTAATTGACAGAACACAATAATTGAATTCTACATTTTGTCCTTTTTCAAACTCTAACATCTGCTTACTTGCCATTAGCAAAGGACTAATTAGAAATTAGGATACTAAATCAAAGAAAAGAAAATTCTAAGAAATTTCCTATTTTTCTGGGTATTTTTTTAGAATTTTCTTTTTAGAAAATGATGACTTTTTGCTTCAACTAAGTGAGTTTTGACAATAATCAAGGAAAATAATCACTTCCTATGTGTGGCTAAGCCATTTAAGTTTTATTAAAATTTGTGGCAATTGTAAAAAAAAAAATTTTTTTAAATTAAATTTTTTTTTGTTCAATATTATTTATATATATATATATATATATATATATATATATATATATATATATATATATATATGATCCAAGGAAAATAGTCTAAGAATTAGATTAAAAGGTAATAAGCCAAGAAGAATGTAGAATATGCAATGGAGTGCTCAGTGTGAATATATATCAAAACTCATGTGCAGATCAAAAACATTTTAAAAAAAATTTGTTTTTATAATTCAGATGAAAAAGAATTCAATTTAATTAACCCCTATCATAGATTAGAAAATCATAAAAAGATCTTCTTCTGCAAACAGTTTTCATGGCAGGTGTAATTTATGCCTACATGAGAAAATATATATTTTAAAGTATAAAGACAAGAATTTATTGAATAGAAGAAATGAATTCATATTCAAATGTAGGTATAGAAATAAATTCTTAGTATAATATAATTAAATGTCTTAAATGTAATAACTATATTTAACAATACTAAATATTTAGGTGATTTTTCAAATTGTAAATCAAATTATAGTGATATTATTATATTTTTAAAAAATCAATAAAATTGATTAAATAATTTAGATATAACATATAAAAATATTTTCATTTAAAAAAAAATTAATATATAGTTTTATAAAAGATTTAGTAAAAATAATCTAGTCTTAAAATTTGGGGTGGACTATTCTATATACTACACCGTTTTAGTATATATAAACAAACTCAATGAAATAGATTTATATTTACTGCTACTATTTGATTTGGTAATTATTTGAAAGTTAGGATTTCTTAGAAAAATTAATCCAATATTTATCACATTAAACTTAACAATTAATATAAATTCTTCTAAATATAAATAACAAATATTTTGCAATATGTTTTATAGTAGTTGACTTTATCTTTTAAATTGATATCAGTTTATGTTTAGATTACATGTTTATATTGATTATGATTTTTAAGATTTACTGTAACATTACCGAAATTAGGAATTGTATTTTTTTATTTATCTGATTTGAGGTTACTATTGATATGATATATAGTATCTCAGTGTTTTTAGAACTCGATAAATTCTTAAATTATAGGTAATTGGTTTAAAAAAGAATGCATAAACATTATATTTGTTAATATATAGCTATATTTCCACTGCAAAAAATTATATATATATTTTTTAAAAATAAAATCTAATTTTTAAATTCTCTTTTTGCTGGAAGCAATGTAACCATTTCTGGATTATATTCAAGTATGTAACAGTCTTCCAGCTGAGGAGGTCACAATATCACATGTTGACTGAAATAAATTTATAATGGAATTATCAAATTGAATTCTTTTTTTGTCTGAATTACACACACACACACACACACTGTTTCAGCTTTCAAATAATACATATTTTTAAATACAAGAGTATAACTTATTCTTAAAGGGTATGTCTCTTGTAACTTAGGGAACAACAGATACAAAAAAATTTACACTAAGTTTTTGTTTTTTTATTTAAAAAAAAAACAACAAAAAACAATGTTTTACTTTAACTTTAATCATAGATTTTCTACCCCAGGTATAGAATCTTTCTTCTCAATTGATAATCAGTTGCAGCAGAAATACGACTGTTTCTTACTAATCCTCACCTGATTTATTTTCCTTAAGAATGTTTGCAGAGTAATAATACATTTTTTTTTGTGTGTACAGCCATCTTTAATGTTGCTGAAAATTGTTGCTTTTTTGGGGCTGCTTTTGTCATATTTTTTGTGATAACACCTGCTTTGCATGGCATTCTAACTTAGTTCTGTTGCTACTGCCATTATTTATGCTTTCCAATCAAGCCTTTTTGTTTCTTATTTTTTCCTGCAGGAACCTCACTTACACAATTTGGCTGTTTGAAAAATGGCTTTTATCAAGAACAAAATCTGCTTTACCATTTCTCTCAAAGTCACTTTTTATTATAAGAAAATAGACTGTTATTATAAAAATAATGTTTTGTTATTGTAGTTTTCATATTGTATAAAGCCTGTATTTTCTTTGTATCTTCCTTAAACATTTTAGATGTGCACTATTTCACTGTTAAACAGGTGAAATGCATAACCTTTCACTCACTTAAAGAAGGAAACTCAAAACTTGATAAAACTTAATAGAAAATTACTGGAATCCAATTTTGCAAATGTATAAATGGAGTTCTCTCTTGAAAAGATAAAATATATAAATAATTTTGAGTTGATATTTGTTGTGGTTCTTCATTTACATAACTTTTAAAATATGTGACACATACACTTCAAGAATCATTAACTTAAGAAACAAAGAATGAGTGACCAAATTTACTTCAATCCCTTTCTGGCTTTTTAGCTCGGATCTGTCATTTCAAATCAAGCCTTGTCTCTGGATATTTCAGTTCTGGTAGCTGCACACACCTCTCCATTGCACTTAAAGGAGAAGTTAATCACTGACACTTCTGCATAACGGGATGTGGGGACTTGTTGATTTTTGTTTCTATTCATTATGTATGGAGTTCCATACTTAACTGACTTTGTTCTATTTGCTCTCATGGGGAAGCAAATATTTATGGCTCTGTTCAATATCTTATGAAAAGTGTCAAGAGAGTACTTAATTCATTACTGATTATTAGATGTTTACTTAAAGGAATTATAAAAACATGCAATATTTTGTTTTTTATCCATTCCAACAACATATATTCCCTTGAAACTTGCTTGCTGTCTCTATTAGTCATCACTCTTGGCAAGTTCTCTAGACAACATTCAGTGTCCACACAGAGCTGATGAAAGTTTTTGTTAGTTTGCCAAAACTGTTGTCCGTTGGCAGGAGTCTATAAAACTGTTGTATCATGGTAAGGAAACGATGCACAGTGAAACTGAGTTAATTGTTTATTAATTCAAGTGGTACAGTCCAACTAGTATCATGAGTCTCTCGCTGTAGGTGTTATGTCCGAAGTTGGTCTTCTACTGACCAAGTTCTTTCAGAGCTCTTCTGTCTCTGCTTCTAGAGACATGGCGTCTTTTATAAGTTGTGGTACGAGCCACTATACGACTAAAACATTGCTTATAAGTTTCTTTATTACACCAGCAGTGCCTAGATGTCTTGCTTGTCTTACCTCCCATCTTGCAAACCATCTGAGTAAGTGGCTGTGCAGCAGCTATTATTTAGGGTGCTGCTTCTAGGATTTGTTCAAAACAGTATGTACCATCCTTGTGTAATTCTTATTTAGCTTCTTATTCAAGAATTCCATTAGGGTCCCAGTGATGCAGCCATACTGTAGTACTGAGATGGAAGAATTTCCATTTTATTTTATCATAGATCAGATTTTCATATGATTAACCTGTCAGTAGCAGTTGATACTTTACCTGTACATATACTGACATTACTTTTAGTAGACGCGTTATTACTACTGAAATAAATGAACTTGTCTACTAATTTTAGAGCCTTCCCATTTAATGAGATGGAACCTTTTAATGGTGGATTTAGTGCACAAATACAAACGATATCAGATAATGTTCAGTTAGCTTATCCATATTTATGGATTACAATTTATAAACTTAAAAAATAAGTATTAATTTCTTCCAATAAACATTGCCCTCAAGTCAAACTAGAGTTTTTGACTGGGTTTATCATACTCTCTGGTATTGTTTATGAGCTAGTTTTAAGTGGTCAATGTGATTGATCACCTTGACATGAATTTGTTCTGATTTTTTTCTTTTTCTTCAAATGCTTTTATTTGACTCTGCCTTTTTTTTTTTTTTTTTTTTTTTTTTTCCTCACCTGCATTTTCTCATCATAAAATTGTAAACAATTGTTTGCTGCTTTTCAATTGTATTTTGTTGTTTTTTGTATAACATGTTAATGCTTTTTTATGTACATGCTAATCTCACAGCAAACATGGCTCTGGTAAAGAACTAAACAAAGAATCTGATGATATTTTCCATCTACTGAAGAGCCAATTTGGAGGAACTTTGTCCAACAATGTATATCTGAAAGAACATTAGATTCATTGACAACTGATGATTGCTATGATCATTGGAACGTGATCTTTGTCTTTTAAAATAGTACTTACTAATTTATTTATCACTTTACTTACCTCATAATAGAAAGTAGTTTATATAAAAGTTGTTTTTGCTTGTCATTCCTTTTAGAGCTGCTGTCATAATATTTTAATAATAAAGCTATGGACAGAAGTTATATACTTCAGACAAATTCTTTTAACTCTAGTTTTGTTTTATTCTATGAAATGAATTATGTTTGAAGTTGATTTTCCCAACAATTGATTAGATTTTATTACTCAAAAACCTTGAATTACTATCATGCCCTGTCTGCTCAGCTTAGAATATGCACCTGCCAAAAGGTGTCCTAAGATGCATTACACTGCATCTGACGGAGAGACTCCAGTTCTGGAGATCTGAGGTGAGGAGTAGTCCGTCTTTGCCATTATTCGCAGGTCGACTTTGACCCAAAGTGGTAGTATCTATTAGGGTCCCGTTTATAGGTCAAATAGATCTGTTTGCAAATTATTTGTATCTGTTTGGAATACTTGATGCCATATAACTGTGAATTATTTATATTGAGGATAGTTGAAATTATAACTGTTTACTAAGGATTATTATTAGTTACTTGAAACCATATAACAAAACAAATGACTTATTAGATAGAAATAATTACTTGAAACCATATAATTATTAGTATTAAATAGGGCTACTTGAAACCATACAACTGTATGCAAATTATTTGTATTTGGTAGAAATACCTGATATCATATAACTATTAAAAAACTCAACAAAATATGTAAACGTACACTGAATGCATTCCTTAACCTCTAGGGATAAAATAACCCTAAACAGGTTGACATGCAATTAAAATCAATCAGTTTCTGAATTATCATCTTGTATATACACTGTGGATAATAAATTTGAATTGTGTAGCTTAGTTTTTTTAAACCTCAACTGTAAACCAAAATAAGATTACAAAAAAAAAACAATTTACAGATGTATCAAAAATCCATTTAAACCATTATCAAATTTGAAAAGTAAATGAAATGAATTTAGTATAATCTTTCAATTTTACCAACTTGAAAACTGAAATAGTTTTTGCCTGAATAAAAGAGAATCTACAGTGATATATCTACATCCATATCAAATAAATACGCAAAAATCAAGTTAATGTTGTTACTGCTATCTGATCAAAAATTATGATGACTAGTCAAGAATTAGATCTTTTGATAAACTGATTTAAGATGATAGATCACTTTTTGATTTTATCATTTGTTTATGCAACCAAAATTAATTATATTTATTTTATACTACTATACTGAAATTTTGTATCTCTTCAAGGATTATTACCAAATGATGAGGCCCAGAGACTTTATTATTTTTGCATGGATTTTGACTTGACATTGGGTTTCAACATTGAGAATACAAGGTCTTTTGAAGTCACTAGAAGGCATCAGATGGCAAAATATGCCATAATTTTCAGTGTGTCAGATAATGAAATAGGGACTTTGATATGAAGTATAAAAATGTTTTTTTTTAACCTTGTAAATAGTTGTATAGACAAGGACAGATCCCTGTTTTTCCCAGTGGCCAGCTCTGTTGGATGTTCATGAGTAGTAGTTAAATGAAGAACTGTACATTTTTGTAAAAGAAGGAAAAACAAGAAATACTGTGTAGAAATAAGCTTTGAGAAGCTAATGAGAATTTTTATTTATTTGAATAATTTTTTACTTTCTATTTGTCCTTAAAATCATGCTAAAATATATCAGAATTATTTCATTAAAACATTTGGTTTCATATTGAGAAACACCAAGAGCCCCTTGGTACTACTAGCTTAATGTATTAGAAATAAAAATTGACACTGTTTTATTTACTTTGTTGGACTTGTATCTTCAAATTGGAACTCTAAGTATCAATTCTTTTTCAGTAGCCATGTTTCTGTTTTGCTATATTGAGCAGCTTTGATGAACTGTGTCCATTTTAACTGCTGGCTTTGCCATTTTTTTGTATGTATTGTTAATACATGGTACTGTTTTATTTTCCTATTCTCCTAGCCATCCGTCTTCACAGATTTCATACGATGGGAGAGGTGGGTAAGTGGGATTCTGCAACTCTTCCTCCCTCTACTGATGCTGCTGCACCTTATAGACATCCAGCCCTCTTCCCCCGTGGGCTGGTAGTGGTTGCCTTGGCAGTCAGTGTCTGGTTATGAGGTCTTCATCATTAACATGGTCAGACCCTCATCCAGACAACTAACCAGAACTATGGGTTCATTTGCAGCAATGGCCACTGATGGCTCGTATCAATGTAGTTTGTTGTGCTCCCATCTAGTCTTATCATTATATTTTTCACTTTCACACATTTTTTGTATGAGCTAGAGTTAATGCACAAATCTAGATAGAAATAACTTGATAATAAATCAAGTGCACATTGATAGATTACTGATTGATGACTATTTAGCTTGTTATTACTAACCGAAATCAATAAAATTATTAGTGTTGATTTCTTTTTAAGGTTTGGAGGTGGGTAAAAGTTAAAATGGCATGAGCTGCATGTTAAATTACAGAATAATCAGAAAAAATTAGTTTCAACTTTTATTAACAACTCTGCATTTTATCAATGAAATATTTTAGTTGTGATATTCAGTTAAATATATATAAGGTGTTTCAAAAAATTTGTTATCATTTGAGATGTACTGGGTGTTTGAGAAAAATTTGATATCATTTAATAATCTAATAACTTGACCTATTCTGATTTAAATTTTAATAGCACATGTAAAATCATCTGAAAATTCTGTTTAATGTTTAAATACTTTTTCTTTTCCAGTAAATGACATTTCTATACCTGTTTAAAAAAAAAACAACAAAAAAACACCATGAAATATTTAACATAGAATTTTGAGTTATTCCTATATATGCTGTTAAAATTTGAAATCATTTGAATGAGCATTGGCCAAGTTCTAAGATTATGAAATGACATCAATTTTTCTGAAACACCCTCTGTCTGTGTGTGTGTGTGTGTGTATATATATATATATATATATATATATATATATATATATACACACACACACACACACACTGTGTTTCAGAAAAATTAAAAGCGATTAACTAATTGTTGTTCAATAATAAACTTTGAACAATGTAGCATTCTGTTAGGAGGGAAAAATCTGAATACCTAAAGAGTCTGTAGCATGAATTGTTTTAAATTTCTGGTAAGAATATAAAATTTTCTCAATGCCTTTTGAAACCTTAATTTTACAATCTCATTTGCGTAAAACAAAATTTCCAAAGATTCACCTGTTGAGAGAAATGCAAGGAAAATAATTTTAGAGATTAGCTAACATTTAATATTTTATGGATTAAATATGTTTATAGTAGGTTAAGCTATCCAAGTAAACGAAAAAAGATCTTTTGAACTTGGATTATTCTAAAACTAAATATGATAATTATTAGGTACTAGATAACTTGTGAACCTACATATTGATGCTTCTATTTAAAGAGTGAAGAATTCTATTTACAATTTCATAGCTCATTATATTGAGAATTTGGTTTGTTTAAAAAAAAGAGAAAAGAAAATGTAATGAATTTTAGTAAGATATGTTCATTCATATCTATCTATTACTAATACTCTCATTATTCTTTTTTTTTTTTTTCTTCTTTTTAAATCATCCAAATTATAAAAGAACTATGAAATTATCATTAGAATCCTTCATGCTTTCCTAAATGAGAACATGAATTTTTTTGAAAAAAAAAAATGTAAAAAGTAATGAATTTTAGTAATATATAGATATGAATAACCATACATGTCAAAATATTAATACCTAATAATCCCAAAATTATGTATTAAATTTTATTAGAAATATTTTTTTAAAATGAAGAATTGGAGAAAAATCTGTTAGAAAAGTTGTGTGTGTTTACATTATTTATTTAAAAAAAAAGAAAAAAAAAAGACAATTTGAGAATTTTTTTTAATCATTAAAAATCAACTAATTAATAAAACTTTTGTATATTCTTCTCCAATTCATTCTTTTTGAATGAGTCATTGCTCGTGATTATGCAACTGAGTAAGCTTATACTTACATATCATAGATATAAACATACTAGTTTATTTCTGTTTTAATCAAAATTAATAACTGGAAGATATATAAAATTAGTCTGCTGAGATATTATTTAATCTTTTATTTTTTAAAATTTTCCCATGTATCAATTTTGTATCTACAATATTTTTTTAAGTTTAAGGAAAAAATTGAAAAATACTTAACATTTAGTTTTTGAACCAATGCCAGATTTTTGTTTTAAATTCCATAGGAATTTTATAGATATGAATGACCATGTGCACATGTCAAAAGATTGATATTTCATAACCCCAAAATTATGTCTTGAATTTTGTGAAAATTTATCTTTTAAAAAATGAAGAATTAGAGAAAAATCTGACATAAAATTATTTAAGAAAAAAATTGAAAAATATACAAAACATTTAATTTTTGAACCAATGCCTAATTTTTGTGTAAAATTTCATGCTAATCTTATATAGATATGAATGGCCATTCACATGTCAAAAGATTGATATCTAATAACCTCAAAACTATATATTGATTAGATTTTTGTATAAAGCTCTATGGCAATCTTAATTTTGAAAATCAGTTGAATGTAAGTCTCTTTAAATTATTGAAGATTTTCTTGAGATTTAAACTACATGCAAAATTTGTGAAGTGGTGAAAGTAATTTTTATGTTTGGACCTCAGCCATGACAGTACAACAGACTGCCAGGATTAACAAACCAATGAAATTTGACCTTAAACTTCTGCAAATTTTCATTGGTTGTCTATAGTACAGCTGCTGACAACAAAAAGGCCCTTTATTCCCACCATTCTTTCATCATTTTTGATTGGTTAATCAACTATTAATATTCTTTTCAACTCTACTAAAGGATTTTATCAATGTTTTTGGGGTGATGCATTATTATTACTGACTAGTTTTTTCTTTTCTTTTTAACTAATACATTCATTTATTTTTAAGAATGTTTTATTTGAAGTATAATTATTCTGTAACAACTCGTTTCAATGTTAGGTATGCAAATAAATCAAAATATACTTGACAGGTTGACCCTTTCAAACTACTTTTCATAAAAAAGAAATATAATTATTTGCTTAGTTTAAGTCAGTTGTTGTACGATGCTAGACATAAAGCACTCAATTAGAATTGAACTAACAAGTAATAGTTTGCTAGCTTAGCTTGTTAACCTTCATGAAAGAAAATATAGGGACAAATTGTCACTCTTAATGATTATTAAATAATTCTTTATTCTTCTTATTTCAATATTTTAAATGACCAATACTTCTTTAAACAATTTCAGAATCATTCGCTTTTTTGACACTTGATCACAAAATTTCATTGACCTGTAAATAGATTTCTTTGTTCTAAATTATTTTTATCTTACTTCTCCCCTCCTTTATAATTTTATACATTAGTCATTTTGTTGAGGACTGTGTGTACCCCCCCCCCCCCAAAAAAAAAAAACTCTTAAAAAAAACAACTACACAAAAAAATGTAGATTTCAATGTACAATGGACACAATTTCCTCACTTCTAGGCTTAGAATAACTCTGGATGGGTTGACACACTGTTAAAATCCATCCATCATATGTTATTTTGTATTAAAAAAAAAAAAAGAAAAAGGAATCAATAAAAGATTTATAATAAATAGTCTCATTTTTTAAGTGTTTATCTTATTAGATTTTTGATCATCCTAAAAGTACATCAAGAACACTAGAAACGACAAAAACATTAATACAGAATGATTATTTGAATTTTCCTAGTTTATATAGAATTAGAAAACATAATTCTTAGATTTTTGAAAATGTTTTATTTATTGCATATTTGCTTAAAGGTTGTCCTTAGCATTTATTTTCTAAAGAAGCAGTACTCTATAATTAAAATTTAATATTTATCCTCCTCAAGAAATCATAATGGTTGGGGTAAATATTTACTTCATACTAAATTGCAAACACTACTGAAAATTGTTTTATTTTAAACACCTTGTTAACAGGGCTTAGATTATACTGACTGTATTCTCTGCTGCAAAGTAAGACCCCAACTCAAAAAAGAGGGATCCTGAGTATCATACTAAACTGCGTCTGATGGTGAGGCTCTTGATCTGGGGGGAATGTAGAGTAACCTTTCACAGCCATTATTCCCAGATTCATTCTAATCTGGAGTAGTAGTACCTGTTATGGTTCCATCTATGGATCAAATAGATCTATTTAAAATTATTTGTATTAGATAGGAATACTTGAAATCACATAACTAAAAATTATTTGTATTATAGTTATTTTATGTAACAAGGTCTCTAATCTTATCTGATTTTGAATGTAAAGATAACCATGACTTAAACTCAAACCACATAATAGCGATACTGGCAAATACACCTGAACAAGCCGAAACACTACTGCATAGTTTGGAACAAGCAGCAGCAAGCATAGGCCTCTATGTTAATACACACAAAACGGAATATATGTACTATAACCAAAGGGGGACATCTCCACTCTAGAAGGAACCCCTCTTAAACTAGTAGACAAATTCACTTACCTAGGAAGCAGCGTCGAATCAACCGAAAAGGACATCGAAACGAGGTTAACGAAAGCATGGACAGCTATCAATAGGCTATCAATTATATGGAAATCAGACCTAACCGATAAAATGAAACACAGTTTCTTCCAGGCAGCGGTCACATCGATACTGCTATATGACTGCACTACATGGACGCTAACAAAACGGCTGTAGAAGAAGCTAGATGGCAATTACACAAGAATGCTGCTGCAATCCTGAACAAGTCCTGGCAGCAACACCCCACAAGACACCAACTGTACGGCCACCTGCCCCCTATCACGAAAACTATTCAAGTTAGAAGAACCAGACATGCAGGACACTGCTGGAGAAGTAGGGACGAACTCATAAGAGATGTACTCTTATGGATCTTCACACATGGCCGCGCAAAAGCAGGACGATCAGCACGAACATACATTCAGCAGCTATGTGAGGATACAGGATGTTGTCCTGAAGACCTATCTAGGGCGATGAACGATAGGGAGGAGTGGCGAGAGAGGGTCAGGGATATCCGTGCTACCAGCGCGATATGATGATGTAACAAGGAATTTTCCTCGATTATGAAAGCAGATATACTTGATTTATGCTTAAGTTAGTCTGAATACTTTGTATATATAAGGCATCCATTATGATATTTGAAGGAAAAAAATCTGACAACACAGTTTAGAAAAAATGTCATTAAGAAACTAAAAGATAGGGAATTTAGTTTTAATCGAATAGATGGATTCAGCTTCAATTAGTCCTTAAAATGCTTGTGGTTATTTATATCTTAGATTTGCACTTGGTAACCCAAGGAATTAATGCGTAACTTTTTTTCTTCTTGCCACGAGTGAATTAGTGCATCCAAGGAATATACAGCATTTTATGATCTTTGCACATGTTCAGAAATTCTTGCTGCTAAGTTGTTTTTTTCTTTCTGCAAATCTGTCCCTATTTTAGTTTGGTGTTTCCTGCAGAATTTGCCTGTTAAAGATTTCTAGTTGAAACTTGAAAATCTATATCAGTCTCCATTGATTAGTGTATTCCACCTGCACCAAGCACTTGGCTAACAATAGCCACCTTGGCCATTCTTGCTCCTGCTGTGTTTTATTACCCAGTTGCTGCCAACTGACTATAACACTTTTTCTTTTTTTCTGTTTTCTTTTCCTTAGAATTTATTACTTATTGACTTAAAGCTGAAAAAGATCAGAAAAGAAAGAATTTTGTTTATCTTGAAGTTGAAATAAAACTTCATTTCTATTTTTAGTAGTTTCATTGATTTCACATGAGAAATTTTAGAGAGAGATAATGTATCAGTAATGATAGTTATCTCTCCTTTTGATTATCAATAGAAGTTATTTTTAAAATACTTGTTAGTTTTATTTAAGAGATTTTCTTAGTAATTTTAATCAAATAGATAAATAATTCAGCTATTATATATACTTCTGTATATACCTGGATATAGGCAAAATAGTAAGTTAACTTGGGTTCTCTGACCTTAATAAAGCAACTGGTTTAGGAGAGCAACCCTGAATCCAAACTCAGTTGACATGGTCTGGGCTAGCATTACTTCCCATAGCTTATAGACCCAAGGCAAACTGAGAAAGAGAAATGGGATTGCTATAGCTCATTGACTAAAAGTCATTTGAAATTTTGTATGTAGAATTTTCTTCTAGTATTATGTTGCCAAATAGACTATATCATTAATGTATCAGCTTTAACAAAATATAAATTTGCAAGAACATTTACAAATCATCTTTTTTTCTTTTTTTTTTTTTCTTTTAAAGATATTTTTTTATATGAAGATAAACAAAAGATAAATGTCTCTACTAAAATCTTGGTTGAATTTGGTGAAAAAAATGTCTAATGATAGCAAAAGGAAAATGTACTTGATATTAATACTTGTAGTACTCAGTGCTTACAAGAGTAAGCTTTATTGTTAAAACTTGCCTATTGATTTATTAAATGTTTTAACCTAATTCTTTTTTGTTGACATTGTGTTTAGTCTATAAAGCCAATAAGTGTTATTGCTTTTTGTAAAAAAAAAAAAAAAAAAAAGTTTCTTTTCGGTATGATAAACAATTTCAGCAAAATCAATTTTTTCTAATATTATTTTATAGGTTTGCATGAGTCAAAAACAACTAAATTTTATTGTTATTTATTAAATCCACATTTTAACTCGCATTTAACCTTTTCTTTTTACAGTTTTATATTAACATTATTATTAGAAAAAATATTTTCATTTACATCTTTTTCTTCTTCTCCATATTTGTAATATCAAGACGGTATTTAATTATTCTGATTTTACTTTGGTAAGCATTGAAATTCTATGTAATTCAAATTCAATAATATATTTGTAGCAAGTGTGTGTGTGTGTGTGTGTATGTATATGTATATATATATATATATATATATATATATATATATATATATATATATTTAATTTGATATATTATTATAACAAAACATCTTCTGGTATTATTCATCAGTACAATAGATTGCATTTTTCTCTGCCTGTAAAGAAATTGCTTTTATTTTTATTTTCATTGACAATTTTATTTTGCTCAAGATGAACAATCAATGAACTTTTATTCCGCATGGAAAGTAGAGAATCATTTCATTTTCTTTTCTCTACTGATTAACCTAATCATTTTTATCTTAATAAGCATCCAATTTAGTTATTAGTCACTTATTTTTTTTTCTTTATCACTGAAGAGGTAAGTATTTGGTGTGTGTGTGTGTATGTATATATATATATATATATATATATAGCGTGATTGTGGAATTGGCATTGGTATATCCTCCCATTTCCAGAGCAAACTATAGATCCAATAATTTCCTTTCAAAATATGTTTTCTCTCTCTCTCATACGCATACAAATACTTGAAGTTTAAAAAATATTAACTTTGCAATAATTTGGTAGTTATCATACTAAATACTACATATAACAATAGACAGAAACCTATCTAATTTGACAAAATCCTCCTGCCAACTACCAATAGAAAGGAGACTGCTCCAAAGCTTTATACAATGTGGTTTATCTTGAGGCACTCTTAATATTGTAGAAAATAGAATCAGCAACCCAAGTTTAAAACCTGGATGAGGCTTTTTGTGTTTCACTTCCCACTAACGTTCTTGGGAAAGGCATGAATGAAACGGTTCTCCTCTCAGCTATGGGTAAATAGTAGAGCAGATTTGGTTAGGCAACCAGTCTAGGAGAAAGGAAACTTCAAATTCAAATCAACTATACTCCACTTAACAATTGACTTTGTGTCACATCCTGCTTTTGGTGGAGGGGTTGGGTAAATACATAATAGTTTACCTATTGCAATCCTCCTTTGTTTTATAATAAATCTCAATAAATATAGAAGAGGATTCTTCAAGGAGATCCTTACAAAAAAATTTATATCCTGACAATCATGAGTGGCATATATGTACACCCATAGTTGCCTTGGGTCATGTGATGGGTAGCAAACTAGATTGGTAAACAATTACAAGTTCAAGTTTCGTTGGGTGTCTCACACATTCATCTTAAGCAAAACTACATAGATAAATAACAATATGTGCACACCTATACATTTAGAGGGAAGTTGTTGTGGTGTAGTGGTTAACATGCTGGACTACATCATAAAAAGTGAGTTCAAACTCTTGTTGTGCTATTACGGTCACTTTTGGGCTAATACTCTTGGGAAAGGTCTGAACTTTCTTATCCTCCTAGCTGTAAGTTAAACAATACCATTACTGTCCTTCTACAAAGATAGCTTTGGCATTAAATAACCCATAAAAGTTGGTCTGCCATGAAACAAAGAAACCAAATCAATTCGAACATCTAGATATTATCTACTGAGGCTGTCTTAAGTGAACTTGTTTCAGCATCTGTTTTGGAACAACACTAATGTACAAGCTGTTTGAGTGGAAGTATAAAACTCTATTACAATTCACATTATTCATATTCAAATAAACCAAATAAATGTTAAAAAATGTAAGGTTACACTGTTGATTAAATGAAACGAGTCTTGTCATGTTCCAAATTAATAGTGAATTGATATAAAAGATATTGTTTAATATCTGAATAACTACAAGTAGAGACTTAATTGAGCTTAAGTTCTTTAAAGTTATTTTAAAATGATTGTAGTAAATTCATAAGAGTGGGGTTAAATTATCAACTAAAAGGGTATTTGATTATAAGTATTAGATTACTGAAAATTATTACATAGAATAGGATAGTTTTGTGCACAGCTAAAACAATATAAAAGAATCAATGACAAAAAACATTTTTTATATAAAAGTTGATTTGGTATTTTAACAAAATGTAAAGCCCATGTTCTTTAATACCTATAATTTAGGAAACTGATTTTTAAAAAATTATTCAAATTTAAAAACCACCTTTGATGGCCTCAGTGTTGAGTCACATCCTATTCATAGAATTTATTTAAAAAAAAAAAAAAAGGAGGAATATGCTATAAATAGCATTTGATAATTATCTCCCTTGAGAAAATATAATGATCAGAATGTGCATGAATGATAACCTCCACAGTATCACTAAGTTAGAAATAGCGGAGGTGCCCGTGGTGTAGTCGTTATCGCCGTAGGAAATGAGCACGGCGATACGAGTTCAAATCCTGGACGAGACTGATTGCATTTCACATAGCACTAATACCCTTGGGAAAGGTATGAATCCAATAATTCTCCCTCCAGCTATGGGTAAATAGTAGGACAGACTAGGTTCTTCAGCCATGGTTAGGCAACTGGTCTAGGAGAAGGAAAACTCTGAATTGAAACCTGTTAAACTCCGCTTAAAAATTGACCCTGTGTCATATCCTGCCCGAGCGGAGGGGTTGGTAAATAGTACTAAGTTAGAAATAGGTTTATTCCTTTGTCCTCTTAGAACATTTTAACACGATTGTGCTAATAAAAATCTTGCCACCATTTTTGCTATATTGTGGTAACATGCACACACAAATGGGATCATTATAATATTTATATATACTTGAGTCTTCTGTGTATTTAAAAAAAAAGAAAAAATTAAACTAGCTCAGTGGAATTGTTTTTATTATGAGAAACCAGTCAGTAATGTTCTGATGATCTGTGATTTTTAGAAAAAAGCCACATGTACTATATATAGCTGCTAACTTAACCAGCATCTTGTTTTACAAGTTGAAAGGTCAATAATACCTCTTCTCCCATCCACAATCCCAGAGTTAAGTGTGAATATGATTGTGTTGAACATGGACCTTTTGAAAGAAAAAGAGGAGAAAAAAAGTTGAATTTTTTTTAATAACATCTTTTGATCATTGTTGCTATGATTTCTTTTTGTTTAATTAATCATCTTTTAAGTTTTTATTCACTTGTCTATATTTTATACTGCTTGATTCCCCACTCTGCCCATCTGCTTATATTAGTATAACTCTACCTGATTTTATTATTGGTGAGATGTGACCATTTCATTTTGCCCCTAAAGAGAGATCTACTTGGTCTCATCTGGAACTGATTTCTAATCAAATTTTACTTTTTTAATTTTTATCTTAAGTACGTGAAAAAACTTTATACTTATTTTAGATCAAATATATTTCTATTTTTAATTATAAGGGGAGGAAAACCCCAGCTGGTAATGTTATTCATCCTTCTTGATAATCAGTTTTATATAATTAAAATATCTGGTTGGAGATAATTTTATCCTGTTCTTTGGCCATTCATTAATTTTTACATAGTCTAACTTCTCCTTCCAACTATGGATAAATAGTTGTGCCATTGGTGTAGCAATCAGTCTGGAAGGAAAACTCAAATTCAAACTGGGAGAGGAATGGGCTCCTCTAGGTTATTCTTGCCCAAGACATACTGCATGAGTACATAATTACCCAACCCCTCTGCTATTGGCAAGATGTGACACAAGGTCAATTTTTAAGTGGAGTACAGTAGCATGTTAGACAGGAATAGCCTGGTGGAGCCCATCCCTCTCCTGGTCTACAAGTAGTTTTAATTCAGTTTTATTGAACCCAATCTGCCCATCTATTTTTCCTTAGCTGGAGGGGAAAACAGATAGATTCATGCCAAGGGCATTATTACACAGTGAAATGAAAAGTCAGTCAGTCCAGAGTTTGAATTCAAACCACTGATTCTATTTTCTATGATGATGACCTACATGAATATCACCTCTCATTGACCAAACTAAGTTACAAGACCAGTGATCAGGGAGCCTTCACTCCAAGCAATAAATCTTTTCCATTACACTAAGAAGGCTAGGGTCAATCTGTGATACTTGAAGTGGCCTTAAAAGGAAATACCAAAAACAAAAAAATAAAACTAGGCAATTTTGTCCCCCTGATTCCATATACTTGTGGCACTCCCCATGATGAAAAAAAGGTCTTGTTCCATATTTAACCCTTGTGGGAGGGTAGGCAAATACCACAATTTAAATGTCTGCAATGTTATGTTAACTAACTAAATAGTTTATAAAAGATAAAATGGTAGATGGGTTAATTGATATAAATTTGACATATTCAATGCTATTATGTCAGTGATTCTGATATGTCTATTAAGTCAAGCATTATTATACACTTGTTCATTTAGTTCAGTGTATTATTTGAACTTAGTAACTAATATTGCAAAATATTTTCCATTTGAAAGGGAATAATTTTTGGTATTGTGTAGTTTACAAAAGTATTGAAGAACCTTTTGCAAATGACTAATAATAGCTATGCAGCTGCAAAATTAGACATTTTCATTGACTAACTTTTCAGTCATAAAAAGCAAAGGTTGTAAAAAGATTGATTTTTTTTTTATATTAAGTTAGAAACTGAAAAGGGTTTCTTTCAAATCTCTTAAAGAAATTTTTATTTGTTTGAAGTTTTATATATTTCAAGTACTCTTTACCTATTTTTGTTATGATTAAGAAATAATTGTTGTAATAACCTTTTTTTTTTTTTTTGTCAAATTAAAATAAATCTCCCTGTTGGTCGAGCTTAGAATACACTGACTGTATATTTACCCCCTCCCAAAAAAAACAAGAAAAAAAGGGGTGTCCTGGGCAGGATGCTATACTGCATCTGATGGTGAGCCTCCAGAGCTAGGTAGTATGGGGTAACCTGTCATTACCATTACTCCCATTTCTGGGTCAATTATTCATATTTGATAGGACCTTGTACAAAAAACTTTAGAAGAACAATTTCACAAAAATGTAAATATGAATATGTGTAGGCATTAAATAATCCTAGATAGGTTGACATGCCATTTCAATCAAATAGATAAACAAATTAAGTTACAAAGTCCTTTTTTTAATTTCCATTGGATATAAAAAGTAGTGAATTTGCCATAAAAGAATTGATTTAATCATAATTTCTTTAGAGTAGGAAATCATTTTTATGTTTTCATATCAACAAATCCTTCCTCCTTTATAAAAAGATTACTATGAGTAAATTAGTAGGGCAGAATGGGTTCTTTAGCAACCTGTTCAGAAGGAAAACATGGAATCCTCAACCTATGATAGGATGCCAAAAAGACAAATATAAATAAAATTAAGAAACAACCACGCAAAAAATATAATATTAATGTATTTCCCTAACCTCTAGGGATGAAATAACCCTAGACAGGTAGATATGTTATTAAAATTGATTAAAATTAAGACCTTTTGATCTGAATTAATGAAAAAATTTGTTTATAAATATATAAAGAGACTGCAAATTATTCCAGTTGAGATGATCCCTTGTTTTTGTTTTCCCTACCAACAATAAAACCAAACCTCTCCGTAAATTGTTGTGTGATGTTAATTTTTTTTAAATATTGATACTAACTTATCTAAATGGAAATTTGTTCCCTCCCCTTCACCCCATTATTTTATTTATTTGTTTTGTTTTGTTAAGTATTCACCTGGAGATCCATATTACACTGTTTTTTTTTTTTCTTGATCAATTTGTTCCTCTGATCAACCTTTGGCACATTTCATTGCTGATCACAGCATTTAACTTGAATTTACAAATTACTTCTAATCTTATTTGAATTACTGAAAAGGTGACCAAGGTTTGGTTTTTTTTTTTTTTTTGTTTGTTTGTTGTTTTTTTTTAATTTTAAAACTGTGTTTCTCTTCTCTTAATTTTCTTTTCTCTGGTGTGCAAGTTATACTACTGATGATCCTGCAACCAGACTTTTATTGGACAGTTTTTAGGACTTGCATACTCATTGTATCTTCTGCTTTTTTCAGGCTGAGGCCAAGTTGGCTGCCAAACGAGCGGCGAGGAATGAAGCCCGTGAGATCCGAATGAGGGAACTTGAAAAGCAACAGAAAGAAGTACGTGTTTTGCTATCTACCTTATAAACTTGTTTTGCTTTTTGTGTGTGTGTGAATATTGATTTGGATTGCAGTCTAAACATTTTACTTGTGACTATAAAATGTAAAACAAATAAAAGAAATGCAATTACACACAAAAAAAATGGATACGGGATGTAACACTAAAATATAGTAATCTTTGTGATTAAATGGATTATTCTTGATCTTATGGTGTCCTTGGTATGACATTAACCTGTATCTGATGGTGAGGTTCCAGTTCTAAAGTTCTGTGGAGTACTCTTTTATTGCCAATACTTCCAGGTCCACACTGACATGGAGTGGTAGTACCTGTTAGGGTCTCATCTATGGATCAAATTTTTTGAAAATTATTTTTATTAGATAGTAATACTTGTTACCATATTACTGTGAATTATTTGTATTAAGAATAGTTACTTGAAGCTATAATTGTTTACTAAAGATTATCATTATTAGTTATTTGAAACCATATAACTGTTTGCAAACAGATGATTATCAAACAGAAAAAGCTAGATGAAACCATATAGTTATTGATGTTAGATTGGATTAGTGTGCAAAAAGCTCTTAAGAAAAAAAAAAAAAACTACACAAAAAATGTAAATGTACACAATTCCCTGACCTAAGCATAAAATAACCCAAGATGACTTGGTGTGCTGTTAAAATTAATCAATTATTGATTTTATGATAGTCATTCAATGGTGTTTCCTAAAAAGGCATAAATATCTTGCTGTCTTTTTCTTTTTTTTTCCTTCTAAACTTGTAAGTTCAAGAACAGTTGAAAGTTTCTATTAATCAATCATTTAGGTACAGGGTGCAGCAAAAATACCTCCCTTTTAAATTATCACTTGTGTGGAGTAAGTGGTAATGGTAGCTCCATCGAGTTAATGTCTTATAATTTTTTTATTCAGATATGATCAGTTACAATCATAGCTTGGACTGGTGCACACCATGTGTCTGCTGTAGAAACGTTTTTTTAGACTGGTAATTCTGTAATTTCTACACACATAGCTTTTCATGCTCATTTCATGCTGTTCTGGATAGAATTTTTAACCCATAGCTGTTCACTTGTACCATACAGGTGACAGTTTAAAATGTGGGAGGTATTTTTGTCACACCTTGTACCAGGTACAATATTTCTGGTGTATCTATATTTTTAGTTAACTATAAACTACCTTCTGTTACATATTTAGAATGATTTAACATATTTACATTGTAATGACAATGATTTTTATCTTTTACATAAAGCATAAGTTTACAATGAGTCACTATTCAAATGATATATATTATGAAATACTTTTTCAATGGATTTTTAGAACTTTTTATCTATCATTAAATTGATTTTCAAAATTTTTGCATCTGATGGCAGAAAATATTAACCTTTTTGGTGTGGAGAGCAACTTGAGTCATCCATATATCCTTAATGTGTAATGACAAGATGCAACTTTAGTCTACATTACATAAAAAATTTTGGACCTTGTTCAGTATATCCCCACTCCCTCTGAAAGTGCCTCTTGTTTGATATATCTCTGTCCTAGAATTAGAAAAAGAAAAAATTTACTTCTAAAACTTTAGTAAAAATAGGTGTTTTTAGAAATATCAGTGAATAAAAAAAAAAAAAAAAACAAAAAAAAACTGCAATAAACACACGTGCAATATATCCACAGATGCCAATAGTGTATCGTAATTGTGAAACTCCAATAAAATTTTGTTATTTGTAAGCTTTTTTATTTTATAGTCAAAAGTGGTTTCCCGCTATTAATTTTGTTGCCAAATGCACCAAAACAAAAGGGTTAGAATATGTTTTTTCTATTGAAGTTAATTTTACTGTGGTCCTTCTATTATTTTCAATGACATCAAAAGAAGAATATATAGAAAGAAAAATGATTCACACTATTGTACAAGTTGAGTAGTTAAATAAAAGGGAAGAATAAATTTGTACAAAATTAAATGTCTGCATTCAACAAAACTACATTTGAAGGTGAGACTCCAGTGCTGAAGATCTGGAGAGTGTGGAATACCTATTAATTGCAATTACTCCCAGGTCCACTCTGAACCAGTGTGGTAGTACTTGTTAGTCACATATATGGGCCAAATAGATTTATTTGCAAAGGATTTTAAGCTATAATTGTTTACAAAGGATTGTTATTATTATCATTATTAATTACATGAAATCATACAACTGTGTGCAAACAAACAATTATCATCAAATTGAAATAATTATTTGAATCTAAGTCATGCAACTGTGTACAAATTATTTGTATTAGATAGGTATACTTGATATGCAAAAAAATACTTGATGTGCAAAAAAATCTCTTAAGAAATAACTTCACAAAAAATGTAAATATGAATGTACAATGAGTGTGATTCCCTAACCTGTAGACATAAAATAACTCTAGACAGGTTGACAGACTGTTAAAATCAATCAGTCAGTCATTTGCATAAATTGTAAAGTTACAATAAATCAGTACTCAAGTATTTTGCAATGCAATTTCTTTTACCTTTTATACAAAGGGAAAACTAAAAAGTTCTTTAATCTATTGTGTTGAACTTTGGGATGAATATGCAGAATATGTGTATACCTTTTATGGCCCTAGGTCATTTTCTGCCCAGTTGGCTGGGGCTATAGAATACACTGACTGCATCTCTGAAGAGGGGTAAGACCCACCCAATGAGTGTCCTGGATATAAAACTAAACAAGCTGTTGGTGAGGTTCCAGTCCTGCAGTCCTTGAGCTTTAGGGGATGTGGAATACCCCTTTGTTGTCATTGCTCCACACTGATCCAGAGTTGTAGCACCTGATAGGGTCCTATCTATGGGGCAAATAGAACTGTTTGACCATTCAAACTGTGCAAACAAATGACTTTTGTTAAATCAAATTGTTAGAAATAGAACTGTTTAACCAAATGATAATGTTTGAGTTGTTGATGATACATGGCAATACTTGAAACTCTTTAACTGTGTGCCTAAATTGAATTATAAGTAGTACATAGCAATAATTGTAACCACTTCACTATCTGCAAAGAAATGATTTATATTGAAAAGAATTATTAGTGTTAGATAGCAATAATTGAAATTGCCTACAAACTATTCACTTACAAATCATATATGTATATCTATTTAAATGTGTGCTAACAAATGACTGTTGTTAGATTGTTACTGTTATATAGCAATACTTGAAACCATTTAACTGTACAAAAAAATGAACTCAGGCTCATTTGAAAATGTTATCAACAAAATGTGTTTACAAATCATATGTTTGATATATGTGTATAAAGAGGATTTGGCATTAGATAACCTACAAGGGTTGATATGCCATAAAACCAAAGCAAATCTAAGTCATTTCCTTCTTGCTTAGGTTGGGAACTTTTCAGCACTACTTTATATATCATTGAAATAATTTCTAAATTTATACGTCTAACTTTCCCAAAATATTGGGGGAACCCCCATGGTCTTGTGGCTAACATGCTGAATTGCAACATTGTAGTAAGCAAGTTTCAACTCCAGTTGCACTATTAGGTTCACTTTTTGACTGAATACCCTTGGGATGGTATGAACCTTTTATTTCCTCTTACTATGGGTTAAATAGTACTACTATTGTTCTTCTACAAACATAGCGTTCACATTAAATAATCCATGTGCCATTAAACAAAGAAAACAAACTAGAAATATTAAAATATACATTTTTCTTTTGAATTAATTTTTTCCTGGTTCTTTATTTTCCATGACATCAAATCAAGAATATCGAGAAAGAAACATTCTTCTCAATACATCTATGTATTGAATAGTTAAATAAAAGAGAAGGAGGAGGATTTAACACAAAAAAAAGCTGAAAAAATTCATTCCTTGTGTTAAATTTAGTTTCTCTCCTCTTAGGTGATTGTATAAAAATGGGCTACACTTTGCCTGGTGTTAGGGATAATGCATCAAACTTGAAAATAATCAGTCTTCTGTTATCTTTATTCCTTTAATAAATATTGTAAGGATTCTTTGGCTGACAAAGGAAAAACATCTACTGGGAAGAGATTTCATTTAAAGCTTCTTTGGATTCTTTCTTTGCATGCATGACTACTCGGCTGTCTGCGTATGGTGGTGTCAAAATGCTTTTGTTAACAAATTGTTGGAGGCTGCCTCCATGACACTTACAGCTCGACAAGTGCATATTACCAGAGCAATCAATAAAAGATATTTAGATGGAGAGGGAAGGGCTGATGAAAGAGGGTGGATGGGAAATGATAAAGTTTTTCTATTGATATACAAGTGCTCTGCAGCTGCGCATAAAATAGGTTTTGATTTTAATTTATGGTTTTGGCTAAACAAGCAATCTTTATATAACTGAGTGTTTGTCTCTTCTACACAGCCTGCTTATTTTTTCATACATTGTTTGCTTTCTTGAGACTAAGTTATTTTATAGCTGTTGATATTTGTTATGGACACTTCTGATGACAGCTTATTTTTGTTGGATATCATTGCTTAATTTACCTATTCAGCTGGGGCTGTAGAATATACTGACTGCATCTCTACAGAGGGGTTAGACACCCACCCCCTTAAATGAGTGTCTTGGATATGACACTAAACAATCTGATGGTGAGGTTCCAGTAATGCTGGAGCTTTGGGAAATGCGAAGCACCCTTTCATTGCCATTGCTGTCAGGTTCACTCTGGCCTGGAGTGGTAACACCTGATAGGGTCCTATCTATGGGTCAAATAGAGTGAAAATACATACTTATGCAAAACTGAATTGTTTAAAATAGATTTGTTTTGATATTTAACTGTGTGTGGACAAAAACTATACTCATACTAAACTGAATTGTTTGAATTAGAACTGACTAAACTGAATAGCTTGAAATAGAAATGTTTTTGACAATTAAACTGTGTACTCATGCTAAACTTAATTGTTTGAAATAGAACTCATTATTTGTATAAAAATGGATTTGGCATTAAATAACCTCCAAAGGTTGATATGCCATAAAAACCAACCAACCTACCATTGCTTAATTTTTAAACAAATAACATTTGCAGTAAGGTTACCTAACATTACCTGGATGCAAATTTTCTTTGTTGCTTATCACTTCAAATTAATATAGGCAAATTTTATTTGTCTGTCAGCTGAACCTTTAGTGTTAGCAGGGGAAAAAAATGCCCCCTCCTCCTCAAAAAAACTAGTTAAGCCATGAATATTATAAGTAATATCAAATAACAAAAATAATAAAGCAAAACTAAAAAATGAGTAATAATAATTAGTTACAATAAAAACAGCCTAGAAAATGGAATCAGTAACCAGAGTTCAAATCCTGAATAAGGTAGAGGAATTGGGTAAATCACTATAAAAAGCAGTAACAAGCAATGATATGAAGTAGTAGCAGAAATGATGATGATGATAATAATAATAAATTAACAGGATTTGACAGAACAAAAGCAGATCTCTAATTTGAAATAAGCAGGTTGATATGAACTTAAAAACTTCAAGTGACTGAGTTTGCTGCTCCTCCTCTTTGTTCTTGACAGCTGGTACTTTCTATTGTTTGTGCTCAAAAATAAAGTTGGTCAGAAGAATTAGTTCAGTGTATCTTTTTCTTTAAAAATAGTATTTAAAGAATTGCATAACACTGACCTTTTTCTAGTATGACATTACCCACCCTGCCAAAAAATATCAAATTTTCTTAGTCACATGAATACACTGATGTAGTTACTTTGTGATTACTTTGATTTTAGATTTTAATTTATATTAGATATATCTGCTCTGCCTATTCACTATTACGCAGTTTTTGTGTATATTAACAAAGGTATTGAACTTTAGAAATTTCTTATAAAAGGTCTCCCTTGTGATAAATAATATGACACTGAAACCAAGATCATACTGATCTCCTTAATATTTTTTAAAAGAGAGGATTGACTCAAAAAATATTATCTGTATTGATAAAAGAAATTTAATGTTTTTTGTTTTAAATTGGTTTGTCAAGTGAAAAGTTTCAGTGGAGAAAGAAAAAGTATTTCATCTAAAGTGACTTAAAATATTTTCACAAAAATTTACTTTAAATGGTAATGTAAAAAAAACTTTTTGCAATGTCTATTATTGAATGGTGTCACCAAAAAGGCCAAATAACTTATGGTAAATAAATACTAGAAAATGTTTTAATTTTGTTATGAATTTGCATAAGGAAATAAGCATTCAAATATCACAATTGTAAATTCTTAAAAAATATTCCTGTGATCAAAAATGCCTCTCTACCTCCAAATATATATATATATATATAAAACTTATTCACAAGCTGGAGCCAAATCTCATGAATCTTGACTTTGAACTGAACTTTAAAAAAAAAATGGCCTGTCAGTGGGGATTAGATTAGGTTGACTATATCCCTTGCTGAAGGATGAAATCCTCTCCAAAAAAGGAAATTTAGCATCATAAGCAAGACACTGCTTATGATGCTAAATTTCATTTGATGGTGAGACTCCAGTTCTAGAGATCTGAGGAGTGTAGAGTACCCCTTCATTGCCATTACTCCCAGATCCACCTGATCTACCACTGAGTGGTAGTACTTGTTAGGGTCCAATTTATAGATCAAATAGATCTGTTTGAAAATTTCTGTTTGTTAGTAATACTTGATACCATATAATGTGTAACTTATTTGTATTAAGAATAGCTACTGGGATGTGCCACTGTTGGCCAACCAGCAAGAACTTATTTACATCAGCTCTATATGAACACAGGATGTAGTTTGGAAGACCTGCCAGGGGCAATAGATGATAGGGACTGATGAAGAGAAAGAGTTGGGAAAATCTGTGTTGTCAAGGCGACTTGATGATCATGATAATTGTTTACGAAAGATTCTTATTAGTTATTTGAATCCATATAACTGTGCAAACAAATGACTATTATTGAATAGAAATAATTATATGAAACCATATTATTAGTAGTATTGAAAAAGAATACTTGAAACCATACAACTGTATGCAAATTAGTTTTAGTAGATAGGAATACGTGATATTGTATAATTGTGTGCAAAAAAACTCTTAAGAAATAAGTATGCAAAAAATGTAAATATAAATATACTATGAATGCATTTCCCTAACCTCTAGGCATAAAATAACTCATGACAGATTGATATGCTGTTAAAATCAATCAATGATCTGTACATTTTTGATATTATGATTTTGAAGATTTTATATTACACAGCATTTTAATGTAGACTATTTGGCTGTGATACACAAGTTCCATGTAAACATTTATTTTATCCTTTTGTTAGATGCACTTAAACTCTCTACAAGTTTATATAAAAATAATACCTTTTATATAATCCTTTGATAGCTTTGTACTATGAACCCTACAAGAAATTAATTACTCTGTGTGTGTGTATATACATACAGCTAATGTTTGATTGTCACAACTAATATGAATTGCTCTTCACAAAGTAACCAGAATATTATTTTTGCTGGTCTACAAGTGAAATTTTATATAGTCTTTACATACCTGTAGGATTAATCTTACTCTACATATTTAGTCTGTTTAACGGTCTAAATATATTGGCCTTTATTTCCTACATAAAAAGTAAAAGTAGTGTTTTATACCTGTTACTTTAAAAAATATTGACATCATTTATTGGAAAATTTGGTCACACAAAACAAAACTATTAGCTTAGATTAATTACTAAGAACATAGAGGCAATTTGAATTTATATTATCTTTGTTGCTTTTGTTACCAGATTATGAGATATGTAAAATTTATCCTAGGAACACATAAATATTGAGAGGGAAAATAAAAAAATTAGAGTACAAATTAAATCCTTTATTGTATTATGTGCAATTAAGTTGTTAAAGAAATGATTTGGTATAAAATAACCTAAGAAGGGTGGACATACCAGTTAAAAAAATGCAAATATTGTCAAATGTTGTAATGTATTATATTAGTTTTTTTTCACATCCTGCACATCCTCTTGGTATCAGCTACTTTATCTCGTGATTGCTATCTTGAATGTATGGGGGCCTTTACTTCCAAAAAAGAACCCCCACACTTTTTGTATGAATCTCTCAAAACTAAGATAAATAAAAAAAAAAATTAAAAAGTATGATATCATTATCTACTGACCTTAACATACTAGTGCCAAAGACTTGTGTTTATAATGAACATAAAAAAACAAAAAAAATAACTCCTTCATCCCCATAGAGAAATTTGTGTTTTTCTATTTTATCATTTCTTAAAATCTGCTGACCTCCCAAACTTGTTAAATAATTCTTTTGATATTACTATACACACAGTTATATACTACATACCTGTACAAATACACTGACACCTACATGCATATACATAGCTTCATCATGTCGTGCCACCAGCACGGATATCCCTGACCCTCTCTCGCCACTTCTCCCTATCGTTAATCGTTTCTGGCAGGTCTTCAGGACTACATCCCGTATCCTCACAGAGCTGTTGTATGTATGTTTAAGCTGGCCGTCCTGCTTTTGCCCAGCCATATGTGGGGGTCCATAGGAGTACATCACTTATGAGTTCGTCTCTGCTTCTCCAGCAGTGTTCTGCATGTCTGGTTCGTCTAACTTGGATAGTTTTTGTGATGGGAGGTAGGTAGCCGTATAGTTGGTGCTTTGTGGGGTGTTGCCTCTAGGACTTGTTCAATATTGCTCGCAGCATTCTTGTGTAATTGCCGTCTAGCTTTTTCTCCAACCATTTTGTTAGCATCCAAGTAGTGCATCCATATAGCAGTATCGATACAACCGCTGCTTGGAAGAAACTGCGGGTCGGGTCTGACTTCCATATGATTGATAGCTTATCGATAGCTGTCCATGCCTTTGTTAGTCACGTGTCAATGTCTTTTTTAGTTGATGAGACACTGCTTCCTAGGTATGTGAACTTGTCTACTAGTTTCAGAGCAGTTCCGTCTAGTGTGGAAATGTCACCTGTTTGATTAAAGCACATGTATTCCGTTTTGTGTGCATTGACATGGAGGCCAATGCCTGCGGAGGCTGGTTCCAAACTATGCAGTAGTGTTTCGGCTTGGTTGGGTGTATTTGCTAGAATCGCTATGTCATCGGCATAATCAGCATCGGTAATTGTTTTTGCAGAGTACCTTCTGCTTTTTTTTCTTTGTCAGCTCGAAGCCGTTTTCTTTGATTTTATCAATCAATGTTCTAAGCATGTAGTCTAGACAGATGATAAAGAGGTATGGGACTAGTGTGTCCCCTTGCAGTACTCCTGCTACAATGTTGAAGTATTCTGTGTCTCCATCCGGTGATCATACTTTCACTTTGGTGTTTCTATAGGGAATTGTTATTGCTGCGACGGTCTCTTTTGGTAGGCCGTATGCTTGTAGGATCTGTTCCATCTGCCCTCTGTGAATGGAATCAAAGACCTTAGTAAAGTCGACAAATAGTATTGTTGCCTGTAGGTTTTTTGCCCATATGCCTTCAAGGATTCTACAGATAGTCAATATTTGGGAGGTTGTGGATCTATTTCTTCGGAAGCCATTTTGGTTTTTCTTAATAATGTCAATTTTGGGTTCTATGCGGTTTCGTAGTAGGGCATTGTAAATTTTGGCTGCTATGGATGTAAGTGTTATACCTCGGTAGTTCGTGGCTAATTAGAGGTCACCTTCATCCATCTGTCTATCGGATTTTGAATATAGACTGTGTTACAGTGTCGAAGCAGTATGTCATCAAATTGTCTGGTCTTCCATACTTCTGGGGGAATCTCGTCAAACCCTGCTGCTTTCCTATTTTTAATTTTTCTAAGAACTGAGTGAACGGTCCTAGTTTAATGTCCAATTGCTTACTAATAATTCTGATGATTGGTTCATGTGTAACTTTCGGTGGGTTTTTGAAATGCTGTTTCCACAGTTTTATTCTTTCTTGTTGCTTTCAATTTAGCTTTGGTTGTGCTCTTCTTTCTACTCACTTTGTTTATTGTTTGCCAGGCTATCCTAGATTGCCTATCTTCCATTGAGTCTCTAATCTTATCTATCTTATTTTGTATGTATTCTGTCTGTTCTTATGCTTGCTAATTCATTTTTTGCCTTTTTTAGTTTTAGGGCATTTGTTTTTGTTAGGTTCTTCCATTTCTTGCATTTGGAGGCAGTTTTCACATCTGCACGTTTTTCTCTAACCGCTAACATTTCCCATGGGACTCTATATTTAGTTCTAGATTTTGTTGGATTACAATTCGCTGCTGTCTCAAGGTGTGCATTGACGAAATTCTCATTCGTCATTTGGGGTACCTTTTTCTGTCTTCTCCTGTTGTGCCTCGAATCTGTTTCTCAATTCTAATACATATTTATCTCTAATATCACTGTTAAGAAGGGCCCAGTCATAGTGTTTGGTGGTTGCTGTTCATGTGGCGTTTTTTCGTAGGTTTAGTCATATTTTTGCCGTGACTATTCAGTGATCGGAGGACACACCCTCGAAAGAGGAGTATGCCTCGCAATTCATTGCGCTGTTTTTCCATTTCTTGTTTAAAAGATGTAGTCTATCTGTGCTTTATTATTGTTCACGTATGTGTAGGTCCATAATTTTTCCTCCCTCTTTTGAAAGTTTGTATTGGGGCATGTTAATCTATTTTCTATCATGAAATCTGTTAGATGTTGTACATTCCTATTTGACGTGTTGTGTAAGCTGTATTTGTTGTTTCCGTTTTACCTGATTTGGGCATTCATATCTCCGCCAATGACTAGCACGTTGTGTTTCAGAATGCTACGCACTAGAGAGGATAGGTCATCGTAGAAGGTGACGAGTTCAGTTTCTTCACTAACATTGATAGGGCTGTAGCAGGAGATGATTGTTGCTCTGGGGTTGCCATTAAAAGTAGCTCCCATCATCCTAGGTTGTATTTTCTCAATACTATTAAGGGATTTTAATGCTCTTGGTCCTATAAGTATTCTTACACCTCCTACTGTGGCATTGACAGAGTTTTTCCATGCTGATATAGTGGCTAACGTCCATCCATTGTCAGTATCGTGATATTTGATATCCTCATTGTGTGTGTGTATCTGTGTTCTTGTATGCATATTATGTCTATCTTATGTTCTACAGCTGATGCAGTCAGCTACAGTAGTTGACCTATTCTATTCTAAGTTCTAACGTTAAATGTCGCTATTTGTATTGTTTGTTTGCATTTTAGTAGTTTTTGTTGTTTGAGCTCTATAGCTGATTTTTTGAACACTGGGGCCAGGGCTCCAACCTCAGCAGGACGCCCCCCCTTTTTTTTTTACCCGCGCGAAGAGCGATGTGGTTTATGTATGGGTCATGGTTATCTTTCGATGGCTGTTTTTATTCTCATCTATAGAAACCACTCTTATAGATGAGCAGCAGTAGTTTCCCAATCAAACTGATGATCCTGAGCATTGAGCTGCAAGACTCATATGTCCAGGACCAGGTTAGGCATTGCGTTTGGCCGTCAAATGGTTTATTCGCATACCTTTATGTCCATCATGCTGCTTCCCATGTGTACGTGAAAAAAAAAATTTTTTTAAATGGGCCTTTCATTTCCAGTAAGTTTTAACTTAGTTAAAGTCTAAGACTAATATACATATGCTACACATAAATACTCCTGTAGACACCTATGTGTACCCAGAAACAAGACTTTTTAGTATCACAATCATGTGATTCCATTAAAATGAAAAATATAGTTTGAACAATATATGAACAGCATATTAGCATAGAAAATGGAAACTTAATAAATACAATTTAATATTTGATGATATTTTTGCCTTTTTTATTTATCACCTTCCACTACCATAAAACCTTTAAGCCAGTTAGTTCATTCTCTGACTTTCAGGCAAAATTTTATCTGCTGCTGAATCCATTGTAGGTTTATCAGTTATAGTACAGTGTAAGTTAAGCTCAACATTTTAATTTTGATATTTAAAAGATAAACAATAAACATACTTTGGTGCCGGTAAAAAAAATAATAATGAAGTGTTAGAAGGCGACCATAAAACTCTAAAGTACAAAATGTTTAAAATAGGTTCAGTTATTGTCTGCCTCTAATGTACCCAAATTCAAATTTAGTCAAATTTGATTGGTTACCACTACTTCAAGAAGTTTCATAAGGAAACTGAATATAATGAAGACTTATTCATCATACAATGCAATGACTTATCAGTTACCCTGGGTGGGCTCCATTTTTTTCTCTTCTAATTCCTTTTTTTATTCCTTGTTTTTGTTTTCTGTTCTTAATACAAATGTTATATAACTGACTTTGTTTCCTCATATAAAAACAGACCTTTATTATACAGTGTTCCTGCTTACTATTGGAGACTTTTTTTAAAAATATGTTTCTGCAATCATTGCTAGTTATCGCTCTTTAAAAAAAAAGGAATAAATTGTACAAATAAGAGTTTTCATAGAAATCATTAGATAAGGGAACAATGAAAATACAAGGGTGAGTCAAAAGTTTTGCA
Source organism: Sepioteuthis lessoniana (assembly GCA_963585895.1). Classification (NCBI taxonomy): domain Eukaryota; kingdom Metazoa; phylum Mollusca; class Cephalopoda; order Myopsida; family Loliginidae; genus Sepioteuthis; species Sepioteuthis lessoniana. The sequence goes on along the minus strand of OY757941.1, from coordinate 49,131,847 downwards.
ATATTTTGGTAATGTGAGGTACAATTTGTCAACTTAAGATGCTTTTGTTGAGGTTGTGAAGATGACTAACCATACCAAACTAGGAGATGCTGAGCTCGCCTGTTACTCTTTAAGTGCTACTTGCTGAATTTGCCTCTATGGCTTGGATTGCAGCCTCAGAATCCATGATCCTGGGTTCACCTGATCATTGATTTTTTGAAACATCTGGTTACTGTACTGTGTGATCAACTGCACCTTTATCTTTTATACAACAAATGTTTTTGGCTACTTCTGTGACATTATTGCCCAGTTCAAACTCATAAAACATAAGTTCCTAAATTAGACTACACTGAAAATTGATCTGTGAGGGTTTCAAATCACACATGGAGTGAAGATATGCATATGTCAGCACACTAACTACCATTGGTACCTACCATTGCTTGAACTGCTTTGGTCACATGATATATACACTGCAAACTTGCACATACCAAAATAATGCAAAACTTTTGACTAATATTTTGCAGTTCCTGGTAATATGGACAGCCTATTCTATGCCTAACTCTGCTTCCCTTCTAATTTCGCTGGCTAATCTTATTCCCATTTCAATTCTCGTTGACCACTGTCTCTGGTCTTATTTTCTCAGGTTTAATTCTTGTGAGTACCTATGGAGTACTCACCTCCCTCCACACACACACACACACACACACACACACACACACACACAGACCACCAGCACTGGCTAATATCTTTTATTGATTGGTTAGTGCCAAAATGTCATATCCAACAAAGGAAATAAAAATGAATCTTGAACTTTTAACCAGCACACATTCTCCTGATATCACCACCATTCACATGTCCTCAAACCCACACAGACATGCCTACTCTTATATGGATACATGTACACCTATACCCATATATATATATATATATATATATATATATATATACATACACACACATATATGCACATCTTTATCATATGGCACACCCTTATATGGACACACATACACTCTATATATATATAGCCTACTTTTATATGGACATATATATGCACCTACACCTTTAAACACATACACACACACACACACATATATATATATATATGGCCTACCCTTTTTATGGACATGTATGTATAACACACACATCTAACTATATGTACTTACATATGCAAGGTCTATAGTGTCACAAATTATAATAATCATAATGTAAAACTTTACATTTATTCATCTTCAGTTTTTACCACCTTTTTTTTCCCTCTGATGTCAAAAAAAGAAGTGGGGGGGAATACTTTACTCTGAATTATCAGACTTTTAGTTTTTATACTCAAATTGGTTCAAGTCTTGCGGAAAGAGCATTAGTTTTCTCATCAAACTGTGGAGTTATGGATAAAAATATGTCCCTTGTCAGTGAATTTGTAAGAGACACCCAAACAGTTTTGATTTCAATAGTTCCTGGAGCTAAAGGAAATAGTAAAAAAACAAAAAACAAACATTTCTTTGTAGTGACATTCAAAAGCAATTGGTCTCTCTTGATCTTTCTTTTGTACTCAGTCTTTAAATTGCTGTCAAGAAGATAATAGTCTTTGTCAAAATGAGCAGAATTTAACTTGTTCCATTTTCACTTTCTCATGACAGTTCTTACTTGTCAGAAGTCTACATATATATATATATATATATATATATATATATATATATATATATATATATAAAGACAAAATGTATCAGCAAAATTCAGTTAAAAGATAACTGAACCCATGGAAATGAAATTACTATATACGAGGGTCGGCTGAAAAGTTAATAAGCTGACCAAGACATTCATGGAATGTGACCAAATGAGGTTTATTTTCCAACATAATCCCTCTTGCAATCCACACACTTCATCCATCAGTGTTGCAGTGCTTGGATCCCATTGATTAAAAAAGTCATCAACAGTAGATGTGATGTTTTCTTATAAACTTTTTATGAATATAATTTTTAGAATTCAAGCAACAAAAATTCTTGAGGACTTGTTAATAGGTATTGATTTTATTGACTGTTACATTTTCACCATCTTTAACTGAATAAAAAAATATATATATATATATATATATATATATATATATATATATATTCATATTTGCTTTTTAAATATAGTTAAATTCTATAGAAATCAAAGAAAAAAAGCAATTATTAGTTACAAATTCGTTAATGCTTTAGTATTTCATTAAAAAAGAGCAGTTGATTGGAACAGGTGTCTTGGCAAAGTTATGAGAGCTGCATTTCACTTTGTGCTAATGCCTTTGGTAAAGCTACAAATCTATCTCTTCTCCCAACTATGGATGAATTGTAGGGTAAACTGTTTTTTTTTTTAATCTTTCTTTGGCAAGTTTTTCCCAGATAACCTTATCAGCATCAGTGTGCAAGAATCAAAATCAGCACAAGTAATCAACATTAAACAAGTTGATGTCAGACAATAAAACTGTTGAAGGATCAGGAAAGCCATTTTGTCAAGATTCCTTGCTAATAAGTTGTGCATGTTAGATAATATCCCTTAATTGTGTTTGTCCTGTCTTTATGGGTGAGTTTTTAAAACCCAAAATGTTCTTATCACTAGATTCTTACAACTCAGTTTAGACATCAAACTTTCTCAGCATCATTGAATCTGTCTCATATTCAGAATTGCTACTCATAACAAAATATAGATACCTCACCTGGCAGGTGAGACATTGCAAGCAGAAGCAACACTATCATTAGTCACATTTGTTTTTGTTACATCTGTGATCTCTTGTGTTAACTTAGTATTGTTTTATTTTGTATTCTGCTTAATTTTCTTTGCCATGATACATCAAGTTGGATATATACATTCCAGAGAAGAACTTGATTGTGACTTGCTTTTATAGTTAGACAGCATTAAGCTTAACTAACTTCATTTTTAAAGTTAAAATGTCAAAATCATTCAGATAATATATTTGGTAACCTGAAAAGCTTGTTGAGTTTTTGTCATTTGATGGCATTTGGAGTGTTTAGTTTTAACTCTTCCAAAAAAAAAAAAAAAAAAATTTGATAACTGTCATATTTGTGTAGTTATAAAATTATTTGTCAAGATTGAAGTATGTTTGTTGAATTGATTCTGACATTATAGAAGCAAAATTTGAGGCATTTTATGTTTTGTTTTGTTTTGTTTTTTTCTAATTTAAAAAAAGATAAAAATGTCACCCAAACACAAACAAAAATTTTTTTAGCAGTATACAGAAAAAACACATTTGTGTTAATTTAGTGTTGCTTTATTTTTTATTCTGCTTAATTTTCTTTGCTATGACATATCAAGTTGGGTGTATATGTTTCTTAGTAGAACATGACAGTAATCTGTTTTTGCAGTGAACTACATTTTAGAAAATTGCTTTTGATTGTATTGTGACAAAATGGCTGAAATTGGCATATTCTTATTTATTGCTTCTAACTTTGAAGAAAGAAGAAATCAATATTTTTTGCCTTTTTTATTTTATGAAAAGTAAAAAAGCAAAATCAGATGTAAAAATTGATTTTTGTTTAGTTTTGAATGATCAAATATGCCAAAAGTTGTTTGTAATATTTTAGACTGGAGATTTCTTGATTAAATGATCCTCCATGGTTGAGCAAACCAGTTGAAATTGATGGCAATTAAATGTAGAGACATTAGCTGAGAATAATTAATACAATATGATGTAGGAGATAACCAACACACTCAAAATATCCAAATCATGAATGAAAATTACTTGCATCATCTTTGCTGCATGGCTTTCACATGAAGTAGGGAAAAAAATCATGGGGACAAATCAAATGAATCACTACTAACTATACCAAAGGCTGTTTGTCATGGCTTGCCTAATTTCATCAGCTAGACAATGTCTCTCCCTCCATGTTGTGATTATTTCTAAAAGGAGATCTATTGGCTATCAAGTTCTGCTCAAAATTGCACAATCCACGGGATAGATAAAAAAAAAAAATCAAAAAAGATCTGAGAATACATCTGCAATTTCTTTATTCATCCTTTGAGCTTATCCTGGTGAAAGAAGACATGAGATTTTGCAATATGGACTTGGGCACTGATCCCTCATGATCACGATATGGACAGCATATGAAGACTTGGTCAGTTTCTACTAACCATACCAAAAGCTGGTCTTCATTCAAAGAAAGTGATGTATATATAATGGGATCGAAAGAGAATCCTCTACTAAATGATTGATTCAAACCAGTACTGTTCTCAATTTAACCAACTAAAGAGAAAACAACAATTGATGAAAAGCATTCAGAATTAGTTATGAGAAATAGCCTAAAATTCCACTAGGTTAACTTAAAATAGTTACTTGAAACCATATAACTGTGTGCAAACAAATAACTATTGCTATATAGAAATAGTTACTTGAAACCATATAATTATGTATAGATTATTAGCATTAGCTAAGAATACTTGAAACCGCACAATTATTTGCAAATAATTTGTATTAAATAAGAATATTTGATATCATATAATGGTGTGCAAAAACACATAAGAAACAACAACACAGAAAATAAAAACTTACAATGAACATGATTCCCTAATATTCAGGCCTAGAATAAGGAGAAGTCCTCAAGGCATAATGGGAAAGTTACTGAACTGAAGCCTCTAAGTAAGCAAGTTTGAAATCCAGTTGCACTTTTACATTTGCTCTCGGACTAATATCCTTGGGAAAGGTATAACCCTCTCCTTATCTTCCAGCTATAGATTAAATGCTGTCACTGTTGTTCTTTTATAAGGATGTCTTTGGTATTAAATAGCTCATGAAGGATGATATGTCATTAAACAAAGCAGCCAAACCAAACCTTGCTAGGTTGACCTGCCATTAAAATCTGTCAATTAATTATCAATAAAGCAAACAAACAGTTTTAGTCACTTCATATTTATTTTTAAATCTGGAAATGAATTTTCTAAATGAAAGCAAGCCTCTCCTCTTAGCAAGAAATAAACTAGCTGTGTAGTATTTAAAATTTAATTCTCATACTATGAGAAATGTTATACACAAGTACATATCTATAAATAGCATTTTCTCTGGTCATACCTAGCAAAAGAAATTATTCAATCATTATCTATTGAGAAAATATTATTTTTTAAAAATATATATTGCCAAGTTAGTCCAAACTGAGTAGAGCTGTTTAAATTCAAAGTTTGTTTTTATATTGACATTGGGGAAAAAAACTCACTATATTTTATGCTGGCAAAAGGAAAAAAAAAAAAAATTTCTTCAGGTCCCTTGAGGCTCAAACAAGTAAAATCTTATCCAGGAATGTGTATGTGCATAATGGTTGTGAAAAGCTGATTTAATTTTACAAAAGGTATGTACTTGCCATGTTCAGTGAACCTTGTAGAATTTCCGACTAGGCAAGCCTCTACTAGTTTTAATGACAAGAATATTCCTGACACATTAATTAAAGATTACCAAAATGCCTACAGTCTAAAATGAGAGCCAAAGGATGTTTATTATGTTTCTCTACAAAGAAGGGAAGAATAAGAGTCATTATCACTATTTCAAAAGAGTGTGTGTCTAAGTACAATATTCAGTAAATAAAAAGAAAAAAAACAGATATCATCTTCAGCAACTTGGCTTCTTCCGTTTTTTGTTTTTTTTTCCTTCTTTTTCATTCATAATTGTTTCAGTCTCTTGCACACTGGCTAAAAAAGGACATATATCTGGAGGCAAAACATTGAGTGTTCTTTCTTCCTTCAAACAAGGTGGGCTGTAGGGTAACCTTATATTTTTTTTAAAGAGTCTATTTCTAAAATGGAAATAACATGAGCTATAGCGATCTATCTATCTATCTGTGTGTGTTTGTTATATATATATATATATATATATATATATATATAAACTAAAAATTCTTTGTATGTATATATATATATATATATATATATATATATATATATATATATTTTTTTTTAATAGAAGGAAAAATTAGAAATTGCATTCTATAATATATTTATTTTGCTTTTTCAAGCAAATGAATTTCAAATATATATTTTGTTCTTCAGGTATATTTTGTATTAAATAGCTGTGCATTGAGCACTCATTCTTTGGATATTTACAGTCCTTATTTGCTTGAGATGTATGTATGTATATGTGTGTGTATGAATATATATATATATATATAGAGAGAGAGAGATAGATAGATAGATAGATAGATAGATATATCTCTGATGCTATGTAAATATGAAAAAACAAGATATTCAAAGGATGTATACATTTATATATGTATATGTCAGTGTTTGACATTTAATTTTTTTTAACAATGGGTGATGTTAGTATGTGACGCTCTGTCTCATCTGAAGAATTGTTTACAAAATATGATATTTGATTTTTGGGACAAAACATAATATCACATATTAACCATCATCCTTAAAACGGTTTAAAAGAACTCAAATGTTGGCATATCCTGCATATATAGATATATACATCCTCTGAATATCTTTTTCATATTTTATATATATATATATATATATATATATATATATATATATATATATATATATATATATATATATATATATAACCAGCAAAAATGACATATTGAAACATTTGAGCAGTAGACTTAAATTGCTCTTAGAGAATAAAGCAATTTCTAGTCCAATTTGCAGCTGAATGACAATTTTGTGGGGTCAGCATGCTGAACATAATTTTTAATCATTTTGATATAATGGAAATATATATGATTTCTAAGTGAATAATTTCATAGTTTAGAGCCGGATTTGGCACTAAGTAACTCACAAAAGTTGATATGTCATAAAACACCAACCAGCCATTTTTGAATGTGTTACTGCAACACAGTAAAACGTGGTACATCATTACAAGATTGTTGTTAGGGCAATATTCTTAAAATGCTCTAATTTTCAATCCAGTTTGCTACTTATTAATGGGAATTATGTGTTTGTGCTCACTCTGATCATTATAATTTCTTAAGGAAGATAACTATTAAATGCTATTTATTGACTGCTTTACCATATTTATTTGTTTAAAAAGGGGGGAAATCTGGGACATGTGGAGTACCTCTTCACTGTCATTACTTCCAGTTTCATGCGGACCCAGGGTGATATTACTTGTTAGGGTCCCATATATGTGTCAGAGCTGTTTAAAAATCATTTACATTCAATAGGACTGATTGTTTTTTGTTTTTTAGAAAAAAAACAATCCTTAATAAACAACTACACAAAAATGTGATTATGAGCATCCAATGAATGCAATTCTCTAACCTCTAGATATAGAATAATTTTTGAGAGGTTGACATGTCATTAAGATCAATCAATTCATTTCATGATGGTACTAGTACTTCTATTTAGGAAGGAATGAAGGATTCTGTTCAAAAGTTTTTGAATGATCTACCACAATAGTCATTTCTTTTATGTTTGTTTGGCATATATTTTTTGTAGGAACACAATTACATCCTGCACTAGTGTAGAAACTATTGTCCTTATTGGAACATATTTCCCTCCCTGTTTTACAGTGGTTGATTATTTTTCTAAGTAAAAAGCTTAGTATTAATAAAAAAAAAAAAAGAAAAAAAAAACTGCTTTAACCTTTCAAGCAAAGTTCTTCATATTGTCGAAAATCTCAAGTAACTACTGCTATCCTGTGTTGAATATGAAAGCCAACAATTTGTCTAATTCTAGTTAATATAAAAAGAAAGTGAGACTTAACTTAGTTGTTGTTGTGTTTAGGAAACCCTCCAATTTTGTTTATGAGCTGTGGTGATAAAATTGGCACAAGCTCTGACAATTTAATTATGATTTGGAAACTCTAAAAGATATTGAAACCTGTGTTAGGTCATACCTTAAATATTCCATAATTAGGTTTGATGTTTTTAAAATGGTTAAGGACTTAGTGTTGTAATATTCTGTCATGAATTGGAAAAGTGTCAATAAGGCAATTCTCTTGGTTTAAATCATATTTGCTCAACTTGATTTCAGTCAAGTTTTTTAATGTAAACACTTTTGTCCATTCTTCTAAGAAATATTATGCATTCAGGCTAAGGAAATTGGTGTGTGTGTGTGTGTTGGGGGGGGTCTTGCTTTTCTTTTGCTTTAGTTTTTATCTTTCATGCCTTTATAATACAATTTTTGTTGTAGAGAACATCTTTTCTTTAAAAAGTAATTCAGTCTTAAAGCTTTTGTTTTGACAATAATGGCAATCGCTCTGTCAGCAGAGTTTAGAATACACTGACTCTATCCCTTGCAGAGGGGGACCCCCCCACTCCTCCAAAAAAGAATGGAGTCCTGGGTACTGCATCTGATAGTGTGGCTCTAGTTCTGGAGATCTGGGGAGAATGAACACCCATTAATTGCCATTACTCCTAGGTCCCCTCTGACTCGGTCTGGTTGTATCTGTTAGGATCCCATCTAAAAGTTAAATAGATCTGTTTAAAAATTATTCATATTTGCTAGGAATTCTTGATACTATATAACTGTAAATTCCTTATATTAAGAATAGTTACTTGAAGATGTAATTGTTTATAAAAGATTAGTATTAGTTTCTTGAAACTAAATAACCGTATGCTAATAAATGGCTATCATGAAATGAAAATAGTAAATATAAGCAACATGATTATTAGTATTTGATAGGAATACTTGAACTCATCCAACTGTGTGCAAATTATTTGTATTAGATGGGAATACTTGATATCATATAAGGATGTAATTACACAAAAATTATAAATCTAATTTTCTGATAGAATCATGACTTTTTACCCCTCAGTCTAAAATTTCTGCCTCTTGTTGTTTACATTAAATACAAATGATAAGTAAAGTTGGCAACCCAAAGGCTCCCTTTTCAATAGCTACTACACAGAGTTGTAGGGAAGAGTGCTACTCCTTTCCCTGGACTGCTCCACTTTACTCTTGATCCTTACCTTATAATGCTGAATGTTAAGCAAGGTGGCATCAAGTACTATTTTTTTGAGTCTTTGGTATGACTCAACTTGGGATTGAACCTGGTCTCCCAGACCATTGGCAAACACTCTACTCATTAGGCCCAGTCGGTGGTTAATAATAGACAAGGTTTAATATAATGATTATTCACAGCCTTTCTTTTAATGGATTTATGTTATAGCTATAAAGAAAGTTGGATATTTCTTGTGCTTGATTTGTGTGTGTATAATTTCAGGTATTTATATCAGGGTTTGGGAAGGGTAAGAGTTCAAAGGATTAAGCAAGAAAGCTTGTATTTGATCATTTTTGTGCTACTCTAGTTAAACACTTTAAAAAAAAAACTTTTGGGGGGAGGGGGTGACATGTCTCTATCTTGACATTGCTACTTTATATCTTTTTAAAGTGTTTGTGTGTACCTATAAAAACATTGCTAGATTTTGATTTCTTTCCTGAAGATTTGATTTAGAGTTGGCAAGTATTGTTGAAATCACACAAAACATCAAAACTACCACCAATAAGATTATATTAATGTTTGGATTTCTTTGTTTTAATGGCATATTAACCTTTATGAGTTATTTAATGCCAAAGCTATCCTTGTAGAAAGACTATAGCTTGGGGGATAAGGGAATTCACACTGCTCCAAGTGTATTAGTCTGAAAGTGAACATGATTAGCAAGAATAGAGTTTGAACTCACTACAATGTCACAGTCCAGCACATTAACCATTACACCATGGGGATTCCTGCAAGATGATATTGGAATTGTAGCAATATAATTGCTGTTTTATCAATTTTGGTTCATTGTAAAATGTCTTTAAATCTTAATATCTTGTAAAGAATTTCCAAAATGAAGATAAAAATAGATGGTTTGTATAATGTTAAGACTAAGATTAAAAAGGTTAGTCTGCCCTACTATTTACCCATAGCTGGAAGGAGAATAATTGGATTCATACCTTTTCCAAGGGTATTAGCACTGTGTGAATTTAAGCAGTCTTATTCTGGATTTGAACTCCCATTGCTGAGTCCACTTCCTATATGGTAACCATTGTGTATTTAATATTATCACCACTAGTACTAATCTAAAGTAATCAATGTCTGAATAGTATCAATCCAATGGATATCTCTACTGAGAATGAAGTGCTGTATCTTGTTGAAAAGGAGGCAAAGCCTTCTGGTTTAGTAGTAATACTGTGTAGATAAAACTAGAATTCTGAATTGTGATAGCATCTTACTATAATTCCCCAAATGTATTTTTTGTTTATAATCACAAAACTTAAGGATTGTTAGAATGCAATCAACCAAATTTTTAGTGATTAGTTTTTGAAAATTCCAAAACTTTTAGTGAGTTGTTTGGTTTAGATTTTAAATGTGATGTAAAACAGAATCTTTACATTGTGTCCATCATTTGTGAATTTTTATCTTTTTTGTTTAATCATGTAAAGTAGACATTAAGCTAAAAAATTGTTTAATTGTAGTGTCATAGCAATGGAGTTGACTTCTTTATTTAGTTCTTTGTCTACAAATAAATATATCTATTTCTATGATTTGTTATTTTGTGGAAAATGTCTGGTTCTGCACCTGACTGGGATTATTAACAGAGAAAGAATGTGACATAACCTGAATATTTTACTGGGTTATTTTCATTGGTAAGAAAAAAAAAAAAGACATCTTCCATTGGAAAATAAAATATATCTGTGTGTGTTGATCATCTGTTAAACATTGAGTATTGTCACCAATTAGTCAATTTGATTATTCTCTGCTTGTTCTGCACATTTAGACACACTCGAAATATTGTCAACAGAATGATTACACCTAATGTTTAAAAAAAAAACAAAAACCAAAAACCACCAAAGCTGTCTTCCAACTGACTAAACATACTTGACACACTAGGCTGACTCCATTCAACCAAATAAATAACTTACACATAGTGACACTATAACTAGTCATTATTCTTTGAATCCTCTACTTATTAGAATGCTTGTTTTATATGTAAATTTGCTTTTCTGTTTACACTCGGATCCCACAGTGGATCAACTTATTTGGAGTTGGCTTAATCAGCAAAATTACAAATTTTCTTTTATACAAGGGTGAGTTGAAAGTTTTGCAGTATTTTGGTAATGAGGCATAATTCAACAGATCCGGGTGTTTTTGTCAAGGTTGTGAAGGTGACAAATCACTCTAAACTGCAAGATGTCGAGCTTGCCTGATACTCTCTGTGAATACTACTTGGTGGATTTGTTTCTATGGCTTGGAGCATGGTATCAGAATCCATGGCTTTAGACCTACCTGAGCTTGCATGATCATCAAAGTTCTTGCAACCTGGGCAAAATCTTTTAAACTATCTAATTACTCTACTGTGATCAACTGTGCCTTCACCTTTTACACAACAAATGTTTTTAGTTGGGCCAGTTCAAACTTGTAAAGCCTAAGTTCCTGAATTAAACTATGTTGCATGTTCATCTGTGCAGCTTTTCAAATCACCAACAACTACCATAATACTTTGGAGGTGCCCGTGGTGTAGTCGGGAGGTACCCGTGGGTTAGTCGTTATCGCCGTAGGAAATGAACACGGCGATACGAGTTCAAATCCTGGACGAGACTGATTGCATTTCACATAGCACTAATACCCTTGGGAAAGGTATGAATCCAATTATTCTCCCTCCAGCTATGGGTAAATAGTAGGACAGACTAGGTTCTTCAGCCTTGGTTAGGCAACTAGTCTAGGAGAAGGAAAACTCTGAATTCAAACCTGTTAAACTCCGCTTAAAAATTGACCTTGTGTCATATCCTGCCCGAGCGGAGGGGTTGGTAAATAGTAACAACTACCATAATACCACCAATCACAGCTCGCACCTTCCATGGCTTTAACTATTTTGGTCATGTGATATACGTGCTGTAAACTAGCACATAAAAAGAATTTTGACTTGCCCAAAAAGTACACCTATTATTCACTGTGCTTAGTTTCTAAATCTTTTTGTTAGAAAATTAGAAAGTATAGTTAAGTTTTAAAGTTTTAATTTTTTTTTTTCAGACAAGAAATTGATCCTGACATGAATAATAATTTATAAGGTTGAAATTGGAAAAGACTAAAAGTAACTTTTGGCTTAAAAAATGAACTGCATAAATAAATGATTTTTCTTTATTTTTTCTTGGCTTTTTACCATAAATCAAGGATTAACATGTATACTAGATCATCTTTAGGAGGTGCCCGTGGTGTAATGGTTATTGTCGCAGGAAATGGACACAGCAACACTAGTTCAAATCCTGGACGAGACTGATTGCATTTCACATTGCACTAATACCCTTGGGAAAGGTATGAATCCAATTATTCTCCCTCCAGCTATGGGTAAATAGTAGGGCAGACTAGGTTCTTCAGCCTTGGTGAGGCAACTAGTCTTGGAGAAGGAAAAACTCTGAATTCAAACCTGTTAAACTCCGCTTAAAAAATTGACCTTGTGTCATATCCTGCCCGAGCGGAGGGGTTGGGTAAATATGATACTCGATCATCTTATGTAAGAGTATATAAAATAAATATTGAAATAGATATGAGAGTCATTCAATAAATAAGGGGAAATTTTTTAGATAAAGCAAATTATTTTTTCCCCATGAAAGTAAACTCTGCATTGTTTGGAATTGGTTTATAACAAAAATTATTTTCATTTTACAAAAATATTGGTTTTAAAGCTATTCAAAATGGTGGCAAATTAGAGTGCTCCAGGCTTGAACAGAGGTCTGTCATTTAATTTTTAGTGGCTTAGAAGTGTAAATCATGTAAAATTTAGAGATGATGTGTATGGAGAAGCATGTTTTAGTAAAAAAAAAAAAAAAAAATCTTTACAAATGGACTAAATATGGGTTTATTATGATGGGCCTGAGTGGAAAAGAAAGTTCATGGACAAGAAACACACTGTGACTCTCCAGTGAAGAAAGTTCATTAATAGAAACACACTGACTCTCCAGTAAAGAAAGCATTCTGAGCACAGCAGTCAGTAAAGAATGTGATGCTGACAGTCTTCTGGGACATGAAAGGACCCATCACAATTGATTTTGTTGAAAAAAGTGCAACTGCTTTGGCAAAATTCACCTTGTTTATAGAATGACCCTTGTATATGTCTACATTTATATATACAAATAAATTCAACAATTTTTTAAGAATAAAGAGTCTTTTTTTCAAATTCTATAATATAATTTGAATTCAGCAGAATGATCTCCCAGATTTAAAATTAATTTATATTTCCAAACCAGAAATCATTAATATATTAATATGAAATTGCAGCTGAAATTCAGACAAATGTTGTCAGGTTTTAGAATATGCTGAATGTATCCCTTGCAAAGGGTTGTCATGTGTATAATAGGTGTAATGCCAAAAAAAGGGAAAAAAAGGTCAGACCCGGTCTTCTTGTTCTTCAAACATTAATTCTCATCTCTGCTTGAATTGCACCAAACTCACTCTGAAGCTCTCAAAACTGAAAACTCTCCAACCTTGAACTTTTGTGAGTTTATGTGGGCAGGTACTATATGCTAATTGACTGATTCTTTAGCCAATCAGCTGCAGCCTAGAAGCAACTGTTTCTTCTTTCCCACTTTATATGCTGTCATGCTCATTTCTGCTCCAAGGTATGTTTATTTGGTCTTTTACAGCAAAAAAACACCATGTCATCCTGACTCTTTTCAACTTATAAGGTAACTCTTCACTAAAGGCACTAAATTGCATCTGATGGTGAGGTTCCAGTTCTGGAGATCTGTAGGTGGGAATACCCCTTCATTGCCATTACTCCCAAGTACACTCTCATCTGGAGTGGTAGAAGTAGCTGTTAGGGTCCCATCTATCAGTCAAATAGATCTCTTTAAAAATTGTTTGTATTTGATAGAATTTTGTACAAAAACAAAACAAAAACTCTTAAACAATTACACAAAAAATGTAATGATGAATGTATATTGCATGTGATTCCCTAACCTCTAAGCATAAAATAACCCTAGATGGGTTGACATGCTGTTAAAATCAACTCAATCAATCAGATGTCCAATATATATATATATATATATATATATATATATAATTTTTTTTATTGCATATTATTTCTAATGAACATTTTAAAGCAGTTCATTTGAATGTGTCCTTATTTTAATCTCATTTAAATTGTAAGAAAGAAATTTGGTCTTGTGATAGTGACACTGGTCAATCATTTATAAACAAACTTTGAATGTACTTTCCCTTTACTCTGTTTTATTTCTCTGCATTTGTCAAAATGTGTACAGTCAGCCAAACTAAAACATATTCCCTTGTTTATTTATGTTATCTATTTTGAAATCTCATCTTACTAATGCCAGTCCCCTATAGAAATAAACAAATATAAAGTTATTTTAGATTGCATAACTTATAAATATAAAGCAATGGTAATTTTTTTTTTCTCCTCTGGAAATTACAGATGGTGATGTAGCAGCTGCAGTGTCTCGAGAGATAGCAATGACTGCATTGAGGTTGTTTGCCAAATATTAGATGCTGTCTTTCTTCCAACTTGGGCCTTTTGGGACTTCATTCAATAAACACATAAAAAATATTTTATCAAAACTCCAAAGAAACTTTTTTCCTCTTAAAATCACTTACTTTGTTATTGACATCCCAAAAACCTGGCTTAATTTCTAATCAAAAATTTTATTGCATTCATGCACACTGTCTATGTTTATGACCAGGCTTTTTGGAAGGTTTTAATTTAATTTAATTCAGAATTTTTCTCAACATAAATGGCCACTCATGTCTGCATGGTGTAATGTTTATTGTCATAGTAAATGGATATGGTGACATAAGTTCAAATTCTGGACAAGGCTGTTTTCATTTTACATCACACTAATACCCTTAGGAATGGTATGCATCCAACTTTTCTCTCTCTCCAGCTATGGATAAATAGGCAGACTAGTTTCTTTAACCTTGCAGCCGGTTTAAGAGAAGGAAAACTAAATTCAAACTTCTTATATAAATGTGGCTGGGGATCACCTTAGCAGCCGGTTTAAGAGAAGGAAAACTAAATTCAAACTTCTTATATAAATGTGGCTGGGGATCACCTTCAGACACCAATCCCTGAAGAAGTTCATATATGAATACACATGCAAAGCTGGCTTAAGAAACCCTGCAAACATTTTTTTTTTTATTTTTGCTTTTAGATATCATAGAGACAAATGCATTCATATATGTATTTACTAAGTTTGTCAAAGTTATTTTTAAAAAGTCATTTTTTTCCCTATCTCTAATATCATTTTATATTTGCTGTGTAAAGGGATGCTGAAAAGTTCTTGATCCAACCATGAAGTAAATGAGCTATGTACATGATATTCTACATATTCATCTTGCAGTCCAACATGCTTTGCATTTTGATTTTCAAATTTCTTTAATCGAGAAGTGCACTTAGCATAATGGTTATTGTCACAGGAAATGGAATTGACGCCTCAAATTCAAATCACTTTGCACTTATGCTCTAGGAAAAAGCATGAATCCATCTATTCTCTCACCAATTATGGATAGAGAGTAGGGCAAACTGATTTCTTTAGCCTTTGTAAGGTAATTAGTCAAGAAGGACAGTTCTGAATTCAAACCATCAGTACTCTGCTTAAAAACTGACCTTGTGTTGTATCCTCTCCATTGTGGAGGGGTTGGGTATATACAAATCCTTTAAAAAAACCCAGTCATTCTCTTATTGGCTGGGGTGAGAACTTTTCATCACTCCCTCATCTTTCTAACCTCCTTGTAAGAAGAGCTAACAGAAGGACACTTTTGTTTGTTAGAAATTTCATAATTTAATGCAATGTTAGAATGATATTTAAAAAAAATTAAACTATTGGTAATATTTGTTTTTTAACTTAGATTTTCTTTTCTAATACCTTTTTGATATCTCTAAAATCCATTTACATATAAATCACAATAGGACTTAAATTTAAGCACACATTCATTGGTCACACAACTGAGTCTCACTACAGAGCCATTGTTATGGTAACATTTTAGAAATTTAAATACATTTATGAGTTAATTGGGTAGATGACATTACTTAATTTCTTTCTCTATTTCATAATTTTTTTTCCTCTATCACTAGAATTTTCTATGGTTGAGTCTTCTTTCTCTGCATCACTTTGTGTTCTTTTTTTTCTTTTTCAATTTCTCTTTATCTTTCCTTTCAACTTTCTTTGATTTCTTCACTTTTTTTTGCTTTCTATTTATTTGAGTAATTTAAAAGAATTCTAATCAACCGATGTCCTTGTGTTCTCAACTTGCCAATACAACTGATGCAACCATTTTGAACCTATAAACATACACAAGTTCCAATCCATACATAATAGTCCAGTCATTAATAATAATCCTGCCCTTTATGTCAAGCAAGTGTTTAATGAATAATATATGGGAAACTGATAGTAAAGGAAAGGGAGGAACCCTAATATTAAAGATAAAAATTGAAAAACTCTGAATGAGAAAAATTTAAGAAAATAGAACTATTTCTTGGCTGTTGCTTTTGATTTTGAAATCAGTAGGTTTTTTATTTTTATTTTTAAATCTAAAAATTTTTTTTGAAGATTCTTCATTTTACTTTTTCTTTCTCTTTCAGAATGAAGAAAAACAAGACAGAATATATGAGCTAACCAATGATATACCAAAGGTAAGTTTCTAAAAAAAATAGTCTTTTATTATTTATCTATACAAGTTTTTCACACCAATTTTAACTGGTGGTTTTTGATTGAAGTGACAGCAAGTTTTCTCAGGGCTCTGGAAGGACTTTTCTAAGTATTCTAGCTGATGTTAACAGTGGTGTGGTCTGAATAGTCTTTATTTGATCTCGGTTTCTTTTCCAGGCCTTTGTTGACCATTCCAAGGACACCAAATTTAATTAGTATTACTATCACCATCATGTTCCACAGCTTATTCAGCTCTCTGGCAAGATCCTTATATTTGTCTATCATTTCATTTTCTATGCTACAGTATTAGTCATGTATGTATTTATCCTTAGCTGTATTTATCCATGCTTAGAACATCGATTGATAAAATCTGAGAAAATGGCTTCGAGCTGACAAAGAAAAGAAGCAGAAGGTACCCAGCAAAAACAATTACCGATGCCGACTACGCAGCGATACTGGCAAATACACCCAACCAAGCTGAAACACTACTGCATAGTTTGGAATGAGCTGCTGCAGGCATTGGCCTCCATGTCAATGCACACAAAACAGAATATATGTGCTATAATCAAACAGGCGACATCTCCACACTAGACGGAGCCTCTCTGAGACTAGTAGACAAGTTCACCTACCTAGGAAGCAGTGTCTCATCAACCGAAAAGGACATCGACATGCAGCTAATGAAGGCATGGACAGCTATCGATAGGCTATTGATCATATGGAAATCAGACCTAACCGATAAAATGAAACGCAGTTTCTTCCAAGCAGCGGTTATATCAATACTGCTGTATAGATGCACTACTTGGACGCTAACTAAACGACTGGAGAAGAAGCTAGACAACAATTACACGAGAATGCTGTGAGCAATATTGAACAAGTCCTGGCGGCAACAACCCACAAGGCACCAACTATACGGCCACCTGCCTCCCATCACAAAAACTATCCAAGTTAGACGAACCAGACATGCAGGACACTGCTGGAGAAGTAGGGACGAGCTCATAAGTGATGTACTCCTATGGACCCCTACACATGGCCGGGCAAAAGCAGGACGACCAGGTCAAACATATATACAGCAGCTATGTGAGGATACGGGATGTAGCTCTGAAGACCTGCCAGAGGCGATGAACGATAGGGAGAAGTGGCGAAAGAGGGTCAGGGATATCCATGCTAGCGGCACAACATGATGATGATGATGTATTTATCCAACTCCTCTGAATGAGCAGGATGTGATACAAAGTCAATTTTTATAATTAGTATTAGTCATGTAGCAACACTGTGCTCAGAGACAACAGTATTTAACAATTGAAATGATTGCATCCTGCTATAGCCTTGTTCAAATATTTTTTGTATTTTCTCAGCTTTGTTATTTTCCAAGGATGAATATATTTCATATGCAGGGGGTGGCATAAATACCTTCTACATTTTAAAATGTCACCTGTGTAGCCTAAGTGAACTTAGGCAAGTGGTAATGGTAGCTCCATCTAGCTAATATCTTACAATATATTTTTCAATACAATCAGTTATAATCATGGCTTAGATTGATGCAAAGCATGTGTTTGCTGTTGAAACAGTTTTTAAGACTGGTGAATCTGTAGTTGCTACACAGTCTTTTGTGCTCAATTCGTGTTACATAAAAATGATGCTGTTCCAGATAAAATTTTCAGTCCATAGCAGTATTGATTTTCTATCTGGAACAGCATCATTTCAATGTGACATGAAATGAGCAGGAAAAGTTCTCTGGGGGATTCTTAAAAATGTTTCAACAGAAGACAGATAATGTGCTCCAGTCTAAGCCATGATCATATCTAAAAAAAGGAAATAAATAAAATTGATAAAGTATTACTTGGAGTTAACCTAAGTTTATTTACACCCCACAGAAATGGCAGTTAATAATATGGGAGGTAATTCTGATGTCTTCTGTATAAATCTTATAGAATATATAAGAGATTAATTTAATGTGAAACTCCTTGAGTCTACACTTCCCAACAATACTGCATTTGGTTGAAAATTTTTACCTGTCTGTGAATGTGAAGGAGTGAAAGAGCACAAACCATCTATCATTAAGTGCCAATGTTTGGATTGTCTAGATTGGAATGAAATCTGATCATGTTATTCCTATAGTGAAATATGCCAATCAGATTTTCCATACCATCTACCTTTTTCTTATTGGACTTTCTCAAATTACTGTTTTCTGGGTTACAAAGAAGTTAAGTATTTTAAATAAAAGTTGTTTTTAAAAAAAGATAGTTGCATCCTTTTTGAAAAACTCGGGATGTTTATGTATACACTATCTTGGTCTTATAAATATTTGCACCAATTGTAAACAAACATGTTATTTTTTTTATTAACTGATGATTTTTCAACAATCTTTAGTAATATAGATGATGTTATTTGAATGTATTGAAAATGCATAAAACTGTGTTCATTTCCTTTTTTTACTTTTAAAATATTTTGCATATATTTTTTTCAGTTTAAAAGATATTAAATATCACTTGTACATAACTGCATTGGTATTTTATTTTGACTTTGTTAGTCTGATAATTGTGAAAGAAGTTGATGACATCTAGGAAAAGAGAAAGAGAAATAAAATTAAGGGTATTTCGTTAGATATGGTTAAATCTTTGTGTGTGTGCATATATACATATATATATATATATAACAGCAATTCTATCTGTTTCTACATAGCAGATAAGTATCATAGATTTTATATGTATGGAGCTGGCTACTTAGAGGAAAGCCCCTATCTTATAGTTTACTATCAGTAAATCTTCATCTAGATATTTGCTGTAACAAGCCTCACTAGTTTGGCATTAAATAAAATTCAAATATCTACTATTTTAATCATAAAAACCAAGAGTAAAAATAACAACAAAGTGTTACAATCTTGCTAATAACTTTTAAAGTTAAAAAACTGAACATTTATTACCTTGAAATACATTGACTGTATCCCCTGAAGAGAGATAAGACCTCTCCAAAAAGGTGTGTTCTGAATATAACACAAAACTGCATCTGATGGTAAGGCTCCACTTCTGGAGATCTGGGATGTATGGAGTACCCTTTCATTGCCATTACTCCCAGGTCCACTCTGACCCAGTGTGGTGCTACTTGTTAGGGTCCTATCTGTAAGTTAAAAAGATCTGTTTGAAAATCATTTTTAATTGATAGGAATACTTGATGCTATATAACTGTAAATTATTTGTTTTAAGAATAGTTACTGATTGTATAATTATATTATACAAAGATATAATAATGAAAGGATGATTATTATTTGTTTAAAATCATATAACTGTTTGCAAATAGGAATAATTATTTGAAACCATATAATTATTAGTATTAGATAGGACTACTTGGAACCATACAACCATATGCAAATTATTTGTATTAAATAGGAATAGTTGATATCATATTAATATATGATGCAAAAAACTATTAAGAAACAACTGCAGAAAAAATATAAATGCTCAATGAGCATGATTTCCTAACCTTGAGGCATAAAATAATCCTAGACAGATTGACATGCCATTAAAATCAAACACCAGAAATAGAGCAGTGCAATAACTTTCAAGAAAAAGAGATTCTAACTATTGAGCCAAGCATACAAGTATAAACTTGTTAGTGGAGTCACTTGATCAGCCCAAATATTAATCAGTGTGCTAAGACTTTCTTTCTTTCTCTCTCCCACCTCAATCTTGGTACATCACTTTTTCTTTAGGAAAATCAAGGGTGCAAAATATCTGAGAAATAAAAAAAAAAAACAATAAAAACAGCTCAGGTGAAGGAAAGATTAAAAGAAAAATGTTGGCGAGAGAGAGAGGAAACACTCTTGAATCTATCATCAATGGATGGTGTGGTTGATGATCTCTAGCTGTGTAATGCTAGATGGCATGATTATAATGACTTTAAAATTGCTGATGCAAGAAAAGTGAAGAGAAAAAATCCAGTTGATATGAAAAGAGAATTTTTTTTATATTATTCACTGTAGACCTTCTTGATTACAGGGTAAGAAGAAGGTGTAAAGGTTTGGGTTTTGTGGTGCTAAATTGCACAAATGATAGATCATTGGATGCCAAACCCTTTTCATCTTAATGTTGACCTCCTCCTTTTTGATATTTAATTTAAAAGGCATTCTCTCTTGCTTTCTCCATCGGGTAAATTTAAAAAAAAAAATTTCTCTCTTTGTTTGATGTGCAGTCATCATTCTGGAAAATGATTAACATGTTTACTGGCACACACTGCACATGTACATTGTGTTGCATGTTCAGTATTGCTTGTGATGCATGTGTGCATTCATTTAGTTTTTCTTTTCTTTTTTTCATAAGGCAATATAAATAGCACCTGCAATGTACTAGACTCAATTTCAGCTTTGCTGCACTGAAGATGTGCTTATTTGTTATAATATATACCCAAGGTAGCAGTGAACATGTTTTACTTGGCAAAATGCACTGCAATATGGATAGCAAAATGTAATCACAGAGAGTTGCTAATTTCACCCTTTATTTATAAACATCTCATTTTGGCTCTTTGGTTGCTTTTCTGGTATGTCAGCCCATGTTTGGACACCTACTCAGCTGGGCTTAGAATACATTGACTGTCTTCCCTGCAGCCAGTAACCACCCCCCTAAAAAGGGGTATTCTATGTATGACATTAGAGATCTGGGGCATTGCCATTACTCTCAGATCCACTCTGATCAAGATAGTAGTACCTATGTATGGGTCAAATAGATCTGTTTAAAACTTACTTGTATTTGAAAGGGTCTTGTGCTGAAAAAAAACGCTAAAGAAACAACTATACAAAAAATGTAAACATGAATGTACAATGTCTTGTTTAAATCAATGCATATCTATAGACAATGTTTAACCTAACATTGTAGTAACTTTTAAAAAAAAAAAAAATTTTTTTTTTTTTTTTTTTTTTTTTAAATTTAAAAAAATGTTTTTTTGATTGCTCTTGATTATTTATGTGAAGTATCCTTCATTTTGTTGAGGGGATCATTAAAACATATGAACTCTTTGTTGGAGACAAAGTTTTATAATCCAATTTGTGCAGTAAAAAGATTTGCATTTCATAAATAGTAAAAAAAATATCTTTTTCTAAACAAAGATAGTTTTAAGCTTTATAAAAAAAAACATTCTGGTTTCATGAATTCTGTATTTTATAGTGGATTAAAGATTTTTTTAAATTGAAAAATAAAGATTGTCCTCTGTCTGTATATATATATATATATATATATATATATATATATATATATATATATATATATATATATATATATTCGTTTTTTTGTGTTCGTTTGGGTTTTATGGTATATCAATCTTTGTAGGTTATTTTATGCCAAAAACATTTCTATTTCAAGCTATTCTGGTTAGTCAAACAGTTCTAATTCAAACAAATTAGTTTAGTATAAGTATAGTTTTTGTTTACACACAGATATCAAAACAGTTCTATTTCAAATATTCAGTTTAGTGTAAGTATGCAGTTCAGTTCTATTTGACCCATAGATAGGACCCTATCAGGTGCTACCACTCTGGATCAGAGTGGACCTGGGAGTGATGGCAATGAATGGGTGCTCTGCATTCCTCAAAGCTCTAGCACCACTGGTACCTCACCATCAGATTATTTAGTGTTATATCCAGGACATTTATTGGCGGTGTCTTACCCCTCTGCAGAGGTTCAGTCAGTGTATTCTACAGCCCCAGCCGACAGGGCAAATATGTGTGTCTGTATCTGTGTGTGTGTGTGTCTGTGTGTGTATATAATAAATTGCAGCATACAAGTCAACTTTTTAAGCTTGAAAAAAATCTTTACAAAACTCTGTGTTGACTTATACAGCAGAGCTACAATCCAAATCTTTACCACAGACTAGTCAACCCGTGGTAAAGGTTAAGATTTTAGTCCTGCTGTATAAGTTGACCCATAATTTTATAGTGATTTTTTTTTAAAAGGTTGACTTGTACACTGCAATTTGTGTGTGTGTGTGTGTGTGTTTCTCATCTCTTCATGGTATAAGTTTCATGTATTTTTATTTAAAGAATAAAATCATTAGATGAAATATATCACCTGATGATTGTATCTTTTTTAATAAAAATGCATAAAATTTCTATTCTTGAGATTGTCATGAGGAGGAGAGAAGACATTTATTTTAAGTTTACTCTTTTGACCACTACTCTATTGGCCAGTATTTGAGCCCTTTTAAGATTTAAGAATATCCATTTGTTTATTTCACTATACATGCATAATACTGCAGTATAAAAGATTCATTTTGTATCAAGCATTATGAAAATGTAATTGTTTTTCATTTTACTATTATACACATTTAGTATATATATATATATATATATATATATATATATATATATATATATATATATATATATATATATATATAATTTTGAATAAATCAATACCTTTAAAAGTATTGGGGCAGTTATTACTGAATTATGTATAATATATATATATATAATTCTGAATAAATTACTTTTAAGGGGCATTAATAAACAACATTTTCATTAAACCCAAGAAAATCTTTTCTGTTTTAATGTATAAACAGATAAGAGGAGGGAAAAAAAACTTTTTAAACTTAAAGAAATTATCTCCAAAGATTATGAAAGTTAACTACATATCTAAGTTCTTCAAAATTAAAAAAAAATAGTTGGTATCTTTTTACTAAGATAAAGCAAACTAACTTTCCCTTCTTTTATAGCCAAAGAGACCTGTATCAAATGATGGAAAACAACCCTCTCCTTACATTCCTTCACTTAAAAGGAAAAGAAATAAAATCAGGCCATTGAGGTTGAGTGCTACATAACTGCCCTGCCCTTGATGAACTGTTTGATAATCAATACATTTTTTCTTTTTTTTATTCAAGTAGAGTCCCTAGTCAGAAGAAATCTTGAAGCAAAAGGGAGCCATCTTGGATAGAAATTTAAGGAGGGTTAGGTCGGAGGGTTATCTGGAAAGTTGCTTCTCCACTTACTTTCTCTGCTACTACTGACACACTGCTGCAAGAAAAAATGACATTGGCACAATGATAGTAGGAGTATCAGAAACAGATCAATAATCATTTAATTATTTCTACTATGTAAAAGTACTTTAGCTTGAAAGAAAGGGACAATCAGTCTCTCTCTCTCTTTTCAGGTTACTTGATATATAAACAAGATTCTATATTGACTTCCTTATAGTTTAAAATATTGTTTTACTTAAAAGGGAAAAAAATCTTTGAAGATTGAAAATTTTGTTATTCAACATTTATGAATATTTATTTAAAAAATGTACTTTATTCAATTATTAAAGCTTCTTAAATAGTATGTTAAAACTTTAAACATTGTCTAGCAAACTGTGCCAGACACTCTCTTAGAAAGCAGATTACACAGAATTTAAAGAGATTAAAAATGAGGATTTTCTTAAAGTACAAAAATTCTGGAATCAACTTTAAAAAATGTAATAAGCTATTGGAATGATGAGATATTTTTTTCATCCAAATTCAAACTGTTTACATTTTAAATACAGTTTGCTTAAATTTGAAGCTTAAGCTTTAAACACGTAGAATATAATTTTACCAAAATAAATATCAATAATTTATGTGTGAAAATTTAATAATTTTCCATAAATTGTACAAACAAAATTTTGAAGAATGTCTTTTTGTATATGTCTCTCATAAATTGTTTAAAATATACAAGATTTTCACTGCACAACATTGATAAATGAGAAAGAAAAGAACCTATTTCAGTGCCTATTTGCAGTGCCTTTTGATTCAAACATATCATAAGAGCTTCTAAGATTTTTTGATGGAATCCTGCAATTTGAAAAATTCCTTAAATATTTCTTTGTTCCTTTGTGTAAAATCATGTTTTTATTTATTCATTCAAGATAGTTTAAAAATACAGAATTTGTGTTTACTTTTTCTTATTTTTCTGGGTCAAATGATTTAGAATTTCTAATATAAATGATTTTCAAATTGATCTTTTGATCTGTTTGAAAATCATTTGTATTAGATTGGAATACTTCATACCATATAATAGCTCAATTGGCTGGGGCTTTAGAATATACTGACTGCATCTTTGCAGAAGGATAAGACTCACTTCTCTTCAACGAGTGTCCTGGATATGACACTAAACTGCATCTGATGATGAGGCTCAAGTTCTAGAGCTTTGGGGAATGTAGAGTACCCCTTCATTGTGATTACTCCCAGGTCCACTCTGACCCAGAGTGGTAGTACCTGTTAGGGTCCCATGTATGGGTCAAATAGAACTAATCTTTTACTATACTTGAAACCATTTAACTGTCTGTGTGCATACAAATGAACTCTGACTCATTTAAAAAATGTTACCAACTATTCACTTAAAAATCATATGTATAAACAGGATTTGGCATTAAATAACCATCAAGGGTTGATAATGCCATAAGATACAACCAACCAACTTGATACCTTATAGTTGTATGTAAATTATTTGTATTAAGAATAATTACTTGAAGCTATAATTGTTTACTAAGGACTATTATTATTATTAGTTATTTGAAACAATATAACTGTTTGCAAACAAATGATTATTATTGAATAGAAATAGTTACTTGAACTCATATAGTTCTATACAAATATTAGTATTAGATAGGAATACTTGATATATAACTGTAAATTATCTGTATTAAAAATGCTTACTTGAAGTTATAATTGTGTAATAATGATTTGTTAGTTGATTGAAACCATATAACAAACTACTGTTAAATAGAAATAATTATTTGAAACCAAATAATTAGTACGTCAAACCATTTATTATTAGATAGGAATACTTGAAACTTTACAACTGTGTGCAAATTATTTGTATTAGATAGGAATACTTGATATGATATAACTGTGTGCATGCCAAAAAACTTAAGAAACAATTACACAAAAATGTAAATATAAATACACAATGAAAGGAATTCCCTAACCTCTAAGTATAAAATAAATCTAGATGCCATTAAAATCAATAATTTTTATTTACTTACTTTCAATATGGTGGATGTTGAATGCCCAATATTCTATAACTTGCATTCTCCCTGATACTAAAGTCTATTACAACTATTACTCTTACAAGCACCAAACTGTCAACTCCACCATTAAGTAATACATTTAAAACATGAGAGTTGCTGTAAAACTAGGCCATATAACATTCTGGGTGCCCATCCTATGAGAGGGGGCAGGTATCTTTCTGATTAGACTTCTTCATGCTAACTACCTGTTAAACTAGATGTGAACAACACTTTTTTTAAGCACTCAATTTTTTAAAAATTTGTTTTTTTGTTAATATCTTGGATTCACTATGAACAAATTGAGTAATAAATTCTATTTGGAAGAACCAAATAATCATGTAATTGATATGTCTCTACTTTCACAAATATCTAAACATCTCTGCACATTTGAGAAGTCAACCAGTGCACAAAGTCATCATTCTGAAACTTTCAAAACTACATTAGTGGCCCAAGTGCATTGGATTTGAAAGTTAGCAATCCCTTTGTTTTGAAAATTAACTGCTGTTGACTGGAAAACACCATGGGAATGCATCTCATGGGTAGAACTGAGATTTCTAGTCAGTTTTATTGACTGCAAAACACCTCATAGGCAGCCATTATTATTTTCTTTATTCTAATGATAGCATTTATACTTCATGCATATTGGATTTGTTAATCCTTTGTTGAAGAACACTGTAGCTTTTCTGAGTTGAACATTATCCTATCTGCAGAACTTAGAATATACTGACTGTATCCCCTCCTAAAACCTCATTAAAAAAAATGTGTATTAGGAGTATGACACTAAACTGCATCTGATGGTGAGGCTCCAATTGTGGGGATCTGGGAAGGGTGTGATACCTCTCCATTGCCATTACTCCCAGGTCCACTCTAACCAAGAGATGTACTACATATTAGCGTCTCATCTATTAGTCAAATAGATGTTTAAAAAACATTTGTATTTGATAGTAATATGTTATACCATATAACATCAAATTATTTATATTTATAATTAC
Source organism: Sepioteuthis lessoniana (assembly GCA_963585895.1). Taxonomy (NCBI): domain Eukaryota; kingdom Metazoa; phylum Mollusca; class Cephalopoda; order Myopsida; family Loliginidae; genus Sepioteuthis; species Sepioteuthis lessoniana. The sequence goes on along the minus strand of OY757941.1, from coordinate 49,105,303 downwards.
TTAAAGCTATAATTGTTAATGAAGGATTGTTATTAATTACTTGAAATCATATAACTTTGATGTTTACAAATGACTATTGAATAGAAATAATTATTTGAAATCATATAATCATTCATATTAGATTGGAATACTTGAGGCCACACAACTGTGTATAAATTATTTGTGTTAGACAGAAATACTTGATATCATTTAACTGTGGAAAAAGAAACTCTTGAGAAACAACTACAGAAAAAATGTAGATATGAGCAATTCAAAGAAAAATCAGTATTAATGTCAAGTTTAGACTACTAAAGTTTTATCTTTGTTGTTTTTATCATTATATTTTCACCTTTGTATTATTGAGTATTTCTTGGATTTATAATTTATTGAAGTTTTTTTTTTTTTTTTTTTTTTTTTTTTTTTTTTTTTTTAGATATTTATCTGAATATTTGCTTCCTGTTAGCAGTGTTGATTTACAAGTTAGACTGGAAGAAAAAAATCTGTTAATATTTACTGAATAAGTCAATTCATTAATTATTTTTTATTTCATTAAAGAGGTGTGCCTTGTGTAATGGTTATCATCTTAAGAAATGGAATCAGAGACCCAAGTTCAAATCCTGGAAGAGGCTCTTTGCACTTCACTTTGTGCTAATGTCGTATCTGTTCTCTCCTTGCCCAGTCGGCTGGGGCTGTAGAATACACCGACTGCATCTCTGCAGAGAGTAAGACCCACCCCCTAATGAGTGTCCTGGATATGACACTAAACACTCTGATAGTGAGGTTCCAGTAATGCTGGAGCTTTGGGGAATGCAGAGTACCTCTTCATTACCATTGCTCCCAGATCCACTCTGGCCTGGAGTGGTAGCACCTGATAGGGTCTTATCTATGAGTCAAATAGAACTAAAATGTGTACTTATGCTAAACTAAATTGTTTGAAATAGAACAGTTTTGACAAGTAAACTGTATTTATACTAAACTGAATTATTTAAAGTAGATGTGTTTTTGACATTGAAACTGTACTTATGTTAAACTGAATTGTCTGAAATAGAATAGTTTTGACATTTAACTGTGTGTGAACAAAAGTTATACATATACTAAACTGAATAGTTTGAAAAAAAAACTATTTGACTAAACTGAATTGCTTGAAATAGAAATGTTTTTGACAAACTGTGTACTTATTCTAAACTGAATTGTTTGAAATAAAACTGTTTATTTGTATAAAAATGGATTTGGCATTAAATAACCTCCAAAAGTTGATATGCCATACAACACAAACAAACAAACACTGTTCTCTCTTCAGTCATATGTAAATAGTAAGGCAGACTGAGTTTTTTAGCCTTGTTTAGATAACCCATCTAGAAGGAAAACTGAACTTAAGCCAGCTTTACTCCATTTAAAGATTGATTTCGTATCACATTCTGTCAGTGGTGAAGAGGTTGGGTAGATACATACATTCCATAAGATAGTGACAATAACATTTCTTTTGGTTGCACTAGGTTTTTATATATACAACCTTTTATCACATTGATGTACACAGCTCGTTCATTTTTTTTTTGCAGTCTGCATTGAGTTTCTCTATTTTAATTTCATTCCAAAGAACATGTTTCCTTTTCCTATAATATATGTTTGACAGTACCTGACTTGGTAGGGGTGTTTCCATGGCACAGTGGCTAACATGCTGAACTGCGACATTGTAGTTAACAAGTTTGAACTCCAGTCTCACTATTTTCTTCACTTTCACACTAATACCCTTGGGAAAGGTTTGAACCCCTTATTCCCACCCATCCACCTATGGGTTAAAAATATTACCACTCCTGTTCTACAAAGATGGCTTTGGCATTAAATAACCCATGAAGGTTGATATGTCATTAAACAAAAGAAAACAATCTGACTTTATAGTTTTTAAATATTTGTTTAATTTTAGTCTGTTTCTTCCTTATATTCCCGATCAAAACTGCATAGGAAATTTATATGTAATCTTTAGTTTTCTCTTCGAAGAGTTTGCATAGTGTTGTGTTGATATGGAAAATCTATTGTATTTTTCCAGCTTCTTCTTTTTATATGATAGATTCATTCTATTCTTATAGTTGGTATTTTGGACACCTAACATGATGTAATAGGCAGCAGGCTAAATTAGCAGACCATTGTTAGTGAATTTGATTCTCACTAGGTGCCTCATACTTTTGTCTTTGTGCTACATCTAAGCTAAGCTTTGTAACTAACTGTAGTTGATATCTTTCGAATTTGTCCTATGCACAAGTCCTGGTTATTAACCCTTTGAGCCCTGAGCTCCTGAGCCTAAATTTTCCCTCAGTCATTTGATCACAATCTTGGCACTAGTAAACCAGCACCATGATGTGGAGTGGGGGAATAAAAGTACCACTGGTATAATGGGCTCAAAGAATTAAACTTGGATAGTTATCATTTAGGAAAATGCCAAATATGGTTTTATTCATGGTATAAAGAATTATAGTCAAATTTTCCCAAAAAAGCTGTTGGCTAAAAATTTTTTTTTCTTTATGCAAAAGAAATAATTTGAATTCAAATCGGGATAGAATCTTTTGTTTTTGCTTTCAGTATACAAATATCTTATTGCTTATATAGAATTGTCCACCCATGAAAAAATGTAATCAATATATTTGTCAAAATAATGCTTGAAGATTTCATATTTTGAAACCACCCAGAACCATTTTTAGACTTTTAAAATCTTTATATGAAAGGCAATTTATATCTAAAAATATATAATATTACAACAACAACCTATAAGGAATTGATATGCCATTAAACAAAGAAACCTAGACTTGAATCCTAACTAGAATTACATCAGTTCTATACAAAATATCAACATTTTCATCTTGTCCAATATGCCTTTGATGTACTTAGAAAATTGTCATGTGTATGAATCAGTTTGATTTTTGTATTACTGCTACTTACAGAAATCTTATGTCAACAAAATTTATATGTAAATATTTTAAAATATACAAACTCACTTAAAATCCACTTTTGACAGCTATTAAGCTTATAGTTAAGTCATATCCTGTTAATATAATAATCAATGGTAATTATTGTTTTTTTTGTTTAAAAAATATTCATCATTCTATTGGAAGATTTTATATCATACTTAGATTTTGCTGATTTATATCCACAAATCTCTTTGCGAGTGAGTATCTTTTGGGAAAATTAATTTCAATAGCACTGTCTACAACTTGTAGATGTTAACATTCCATTTTTTTCTTTTTTAATTCAAACAATTTGATCACCTCTTTGTGCCTATGATATATTCAAATTTCAACCATTAGTCTTGTTCAAGAGTATTGTTTGAAACATTTCTTGTAAAAGAGACTCTCTCTTTCCATACTGACAGTACACTAAAAAAAGACCATGGAATAGTCAAAACATGGGAATTAAAGTATTATAGATATAAGGAAAAGAATGAATTGTCTTGAGAAAAAAAAAAAAGAATTCGCTTATCTTAAAAAATAAGTTTTCCATATCAGTAATTTCTGTACATTTCTTCAAAATTTTATCTTAAAAAAAATCACTCTGTTGGTCATGCCTTAGGTTGAATTGATAAATTCATAAATAAAATATTTCTTAATTCTATGTTAAACAGGTTAAGTGGTTTATAGCATATCAGATTTTACCCAAATATTGAGAGGAGATATTCAAATTAAAAAGAAAATTGATTTATTTTCTTTTTATGTTCCTTGTCAAATTATGGGTGTGTTTATTATATGATGGAAAACATTCTCTCTCTTTCACTCACTGACACATACATACACCAGATCCACTTGGTGGCTATTCTTGAATGTATAACATAAGATATTTTGCTGACCATTTACTTGTATTCTTTCAGGCATCAATGCGACAGTTTGGTGGTGGTAGCAGTAGACGAGGGAGTGAAGATTCCACCACAGATGAGGGATCTCGGGAAATGCGAGTGAGTATCTTTTGTGGGTTGCTAACTTCTTAAAGGTAAATTGTACAAGTGAAAGTCTACTTCTGCTAGTTTACTGGTCGTAAGTTGAAAAATTTTAAACTTGGTGTAGCTGTAGAATTTATTTACACACATACATGCATATTTACAAAGAAATATACAAACTCACTTAAAATCCACTTTTGACAGCTATTAAGCTTATAGTTAAGTCATATCCTGTTAATATAATAATCAATGGTAAGTAAGGAGAAGTACTTTAATTGGTATTTAATAGTTATCTCCTGTGAGAAATTATAATGATTGTGGTGAGCTCAAATACAGACCTTAGACTGTAAAGTTGCAAATTGGATTGGAAATTGCTGTATTCTCTATGTTAAAGCATTTTCACTATTAGGCTAACAAAAATCTGTGATGTACTTAGACAAATCAGATCTTTAGAATAAATTTTATTATTATTATTGTTTTTTTTTTTTTTTTAAATCACACCATGTCTTCAGGTACTGTTTTCTGTACTCACCATCTGAAGTTTACCTTGAATAATAAATTAGATTAAGATAAAATTTCTTGTCATAGATCTTAAAGAGTCCATGGAATTAAGCTGGCTGAACAATAAATATTTACAATTGATATGTCATTATTATTCTAAATTCAAAGAATGATAAAAAATCATAACAAACTTAGATCATAAGTGTCAATAAAAAAAGAAGTTTTCTTTATTTAGAAACTTAAGATTTAATCATTAAAATAAGAACAGTTACAATGAGGGGACTAGTGAGCCTCATCTTTAAAAGCTTTTATTGATATTTTTATACTAAATAAATTGTTTAAAAAAATATTCATCATTCTATTGGAAGATTTTATATCATACTTAGATTTTGCTGATTTATATCCACAAATCTCTTTGAATTAAAAACCAATAAACTTTCTAATTATGGGGGGTGTCCTCATGGCGTAATGGTTTAAGCGATGGACTGCGGAATCATTGTAAGCGAGTTCGCACTCCAGTCGCGCTATTACGTTCACTTTCAGGCAAATACCCTTGGAAAAGGTATGAACCCCCCTTATCCTCCCAGCTATGAGTTAAATAGTACCACTACTGTTCTTCTCAGAGAATGGCTTTGGCATTAAATAACCTACAAAGGTTGATATGCCATTAAACAAAGAAACCAGAACCACTTTCTAATTATCTGTTATATTTAATAGTTGAGATGCAGTGGCTAACAGACTTAGTAATTGTTGAGAATGTCACATTTAAAAACTTTGAAATAAGTTTAATCATTGATATTAAAAATAACAATCTACCTTAAGATTTTGAATATGAAAGGCAGAAAACATTATTTTTAAAGTTCTTAGTTGTTTTAATCAGACAAGAATTCAGATATGGATTAAAAAGTTTTAGGGATTCTAAAATTTTCAAGGAATGAAAGGCATGAATCCATGTATCCTTTCCTTGGATTTGGGTAAAATATTATGGCTTTATAGCCTTGATGGGAAATCAGTTAAGGAGAGCAAAAACTTTGTATTCAAAACCCAGATGCCTTGTCAGCATGGATTAGAATATGCTGACTGTATCCTTTGTAAATGGGTAAGGATACCCGCTTCTCCACTAAACTGCATCTGGAGCTCTGGAGAGTGTGAAGTATGCCTTAATTGCCATTACTCTCAGGTCTACTCTGACCTGGAGTGGTAGTACCTGTTAGAATTCTCTCTGGATCAAATAGATTCTTTGGAAATTATTTGTATTCAATGATACTTGACACTATATAACTAATTTTTTAAAATTAAGAATAACTACTTGAATCTATAATTGTCTATTAAGGATTATCAGTTTCTAGAAAATAATTAGCTTTGTGCCCAGAAATGATTATTATTAAATAGACGTTACTTGAATCCATGTAATTGTGTGTGAATTATAAGTATTAGGAGTATTTGAAGTCTTGTAACTATGTATAATTTATTTGTATTTTATTGGAATACTTAATATCCTTGCTATGTGCAAAAAAAACAAACTCTTAAACAACTACACAAAATGTAAATATAAATAAATACAATGTATGCAATTACCTGATCTTTAGGAATAAAATAACCCCAGACAGATCTGACATGTCATTAAAATCTCTCAATCAACATTTGGACAATATTGAGAGCATGGAGAAGAGACTTAGTATGGGTGACTGCTGGCTTTCCATGCAATTTTAATCCAAGTTTACATCAAGATGCATTTGCAGATCTTTGAACTTGCAAGACTAATAGATACCACCATCGGCACAATCCATCTGAAGAAGTTTAGCATAAAAATGGGAATATTAGCTTAAAAGAAAAAAAAATTACTAAATCATAATGTCTCCTGACAGATACAGATTCTTTGGCATGCAGATAGCCTTTACCTTTTCTGTCTGAATCTCTGTTGGCAATGAAACAGTCTTCATACACAGCTAATGTCTCTATTATTTTGGTCACATGATTTTATTGTCACAATTTGCATCAGATTTTAGTTAAATTAATACCTTGAGAGGAAAATTCTATTAAAATGGTGAGCTTGTTAATTTTTAAAAGTAATTGATAGTTAGGAATATAATTTAAGCTCCTATATTTTTAATACTTAATAATGTATTGTGTTGATAACTCTACAAGGTACAAGTTTCAAAATATTTTAAGAATGGTAGTTTGTGGGACAAGGGATTTAAAATAAATAAAGCAGTCACATAAAAGTGGGATTGTCAGTCATATTTCAAAGTAGTTTCAGATTTCTTTATTTTGCTCACGTTTTATATTTTATTTGTGTATAATTCATTCACTGATTTAGGAGACTAATTTCAGCATAGTGTATACTCACACATACGTCTTAAAAGTTCAGGTTTCCAATTCAAGGGAAATAATCATTTTAAAAAAGAAATTAGCAAATAACATGCCAAGAAAATAGGATATTCATTGCAGAAAACAAACAATTTAAGTAAATTTTTGTTTTAATTTTAAATATTTTTTTAGAATAATGAATGTGTGTGTGTGTGTGTGTGTGTGTGTCGTGAAATGCCTCTGATTTTTTTTAACAAAAACATTGACTGAATCAATTACAGATACTTTAAAAAAAATAAAAAATTTTTTTTTTTTTTTTAAATTTTTTTATTTTATTGATTTAAGAATGATTATATAGTATTAGGTGTGTGAAAAAATTTACTGATTAATTTAAAATTAGAAATATAAATATATTTTTACTGTGTATTGAGTCAAGTTTAAAAAGAAAAAAAAAGAAGAGGCATACTTAAATTACTTTGACTAAAACTCATTTTCTTAAAAGTAATCCCTCAAATGTTTGGGTAGCACCTTATATATGAACACACACACACAATCATGCATAAACGTATTATCTTTTCAGCATATCTAAAATCTAATTCTCAAAATGACCTTTATAATAAAATAATCTAAAAAATCTATTCTTTTCAGTTTTATCAATGTTGATTTTATTCCTATTATGAATCCTGAATGGACTTTTTAAGCCTATCTTCAGATTGATGAAAACTAAACAAGAAACTTGTCCACTATTTATTTCCAGTAAAAAACGATATATCTGAAATTATGTTTTGTATTGTTTAGCAACAGGATATTGTTTAAAAAAACAAAACAAACTCTAATTATATTATTATTAGGCTGCAAAATAGACAAACCATATAAAGAATTAAAAAGGGTAACGGATTTTTGCTCCACTGAATGATCAATCTTTGTGTTGAGGCTTCATTGGTCTAGTGAGTAGAGTGTTTGCCAATGGTCCGGGAGACCGCGGTTCAATCCCTGGTCGGGTCGTACCAAAGACTTTTAAAATGGTACTTGATACCTACTTATCACTCAGCATCATAAGGTTCGTATCAAGGGTAAAGTGGAGCAATCTAGAGATAGGAGTAGTATCCTCCCCTATACCTTGGTGTAGTAGCTATTGAAAAAGGAGCTTTTGGCTTGACCTCGACTATGGTCGCTAACTTAACTATTGAAAGACAGGTACCTGAGATGGAAGTTCACGTCTCTTTGGGGGTTACTTCTTTGTTCTCACCTTTAGTTCTTGTAGTGAAAGAGTGTATCAATTGAGAATGTTAATAAAAAGCAACAATAAGTTGGAGTAAATCTAGTAATAAAATTATAATAATGATTAAAGAGTGTCATGACAAAAACAGCAATAAAAAGGAATAAAACTCTTAATAGAATAATGATAGTAAAAATATTTCATCTAAAAATTGAAAAAACAAAACAATAGGACATTGTTGTTTACAAATTCTACTATGTTGAAATATTTCCAAAAAGAAAAATAAAGAGACAAATGACCATATATGTTAGTTTTCTAAAAGAAAAAGCAAGTCTCTCTTCAATCCATACCACTGTATTGATTGATGTTTCTTTTTTCTTCTTTTTTTTTTTTTTTCTTTCTTTCTCTCCCCCATTTTATTTCAGTCCCAGCTGGCTGAGCTGGATGAAAAGTACAAGAAAGCGATGATGGGCACTGCCCAACTGCACAATGAGAAGCAATCATTGGTCTATGAAGTTGAACTTCTCAAAGACCAGCTAGAAGAACGGGAAGAAGAAGTGATTGAAAGTCAGCGAGAATTTAGGGATAAATGTAAAGTAAGTAAACAGGGACATAAATGCTGCTGCTGTTGTTATTATTATTTTACTGTTTGCAAGTTTTTTTTATGCCAGCTCTGATGGTTTTTTTTAATGAAGGCTGAATGACAATAAGTTTTCTCAGTTCTCCAGAACTCCTACAAGTATTCTAGTCAATTTTGATAGTGCTATGGTCTGGATTGTTTCAATTCTTTCACTAATCTCCAGTTCATCTTGTCTCTTTTCTAGGTTCTTGGAGATTGTTCAAAGAGCTCCAACTATGATTGGTATCACTGTTAACTTTCATTTTTCCCAACTTTTTCAGTCTCTCTGGCAAGGTCCAGGTATTTGTTCAGCTTTTCTCCTTCCTTCACTTTCACTCTGTGGTCTGCTGGAACTATGAACTCTGCTTGTTAACAAGTTTTTTTTCTTCTTAATTAAAACAAGGTCTTATCTTCTGGTCTGGATTGGGTGATCCATTTGTATCTTAAAGTCGAAGAGAATTTTATGGATTTCATTTTCAAGGACAGATTTTGGTTTGTGCTTTAATTGTGAATAAAACTTATCCTCCTGTTACTGCAATTTTACATAAAGATTTTAGAAACATTTATCTAGATATTGTTTTTTAAATCTATAGCAAAAATTTACTGTCTTTATTTTCATGGACATTTTACAAAGAAAATTGTCTTAGTTTTTCATTTCTTCCCTTACAAATTTATATAGCTTTTGCTAAATTTACTGATTTATTTTGTTTTAATATTTTGAATTATGAAGACATTTTTTTTTTTTTTGTTTTGAGTTTTTCAAATTGGATCTACGTTTTCTTTATATCCTTCATTCTCTGTGTAAGATCCTCTTGAATAATCTTTTCCCAGAACAGCTGAAATGTAGATCAAACTTTACCATAATTGTTTTTCAACACTGTGATTGAGCTCTTCAAGGTCAATAAGTATCAAATTGGTCCTTTAATGTCTGAATCACTCCTTGTTTATCGGTGTCTTTATATTCCATTTTTACACATCCCTCATTCTTTGATAATTCTTTTTATTGATTTATGACATTCTATTGCCATATCATCATAACCTTTTGCTGTTTAGTGGCTAATTTAGCATTAGAGTGGTCTTAGTTTTTAAAAAAAAAGTGAATAGATTATTATTCTTCAATATGTGCTGTAATTGGAAAGATCTATTCTCCAAAATGACAATATTTTATGTATCATATTCAATGAATTTTGTCTGATTCATTTAATGTTGGATGTTTTTCCTCATAAAACATTTTGTGAATTGTTAATATGGATCCTTCTTTTTCCAGTTAATTGTGGTCCAAGAACCATGACTGATTTTAATTCTTGTCTATTTTTCTTTTCAGGAATTAGAATCTAAAAAACGATCATACCGTGATTTAGAGACAGAATTTAAAAATTTAAAGATGCAAATAGAACAAAGGGATAAGTTAATTGAGGTGAGCAAACCACAATTCTTTTTTTCCTTTTTATTATTGCTAATGATTTTTATTTTTCAAAAATATTTACTGCATGAGTTTTGTTAAACAAGGCAATTTAGCCCATTTACCAAAACTTTTCTTGTTCCCCAATGATACTTGCATTGGAAAAATAAGGCCTAAAAAGGTTTGGCTTCAGGTTACACTTAGCATGCTTTTAACCCGACCTAAACACAATATGTAAATTTGAATAAATGTTGTGTGACAACTTTATATAGGTTTAAATTTGCAGGTTTTAAGACAAAAAATTGGTAGTTGAACTATACATGATTAATAATTTTATATTCAAACTTAACAAAAAAGACTCTATGAATTAATGATTTTGTAACCATGAAGCAGGGATTGATCTATACTTGAGATTGACTAATACATAAATGTATACCGTATTCAACATAATGGAAAGGACTAGGAGCAACCCATAGCTTCATAAATGAATTCCATTAACTAGTAATTTTCAGACCATAGCTCAAGATTATATGGTAGTTGCTTATAACATTTTACTTAAGACTTTTTCCTTGAACAAAATAAATGTGTCTTGGCTATGATGCTAAATTGCATCTAATAGTGAGACTCAAGTTCTGGAGACTGTAGAATTGCCTCTTCATTGCCATTACACCAAGGTCCACTCTGACCCAAAGTGGTAGTACCTATTAAGGTACTATCTATGGTTTAAATAGACCTGTTTGAAAATTATTAGTATTAGATATGAATACTTGATACTATATAACTGAAAGAAAATAATTTAAAAAAAAATGCAATGGAACATTGAAACTATAGGTATGATTGTAATCAGATGTTTAGAAATGAATCAAATTTTGGAATTAAATAACCCATTAAGAGTTGATATGCCATTAAACAAACTAAACTAAAATAAATTAATAAAGGATCAATTCTTTGTAAGTTAAGCAAATAAATTCCCTCTTGTCTTTTGAATGGGTTTAAAGTAATCCTTAATTCTTGAGCTCCATTAAAATAAGTAAAGTTTAATTAGTTTTTCCTTTTCTTAATTTAGGTATATAAAATGCTGTGTATATCTTCTCAAACACACGTGCATGTGTGTATATATATATATATATATATATATATATATATATATATATAAAAGAAAAACCTTTAAAAATTACTCATTTATTGTAATAATATTTATTTCAGCAGACCTTATATTTCAAACGATCTGCATCTTCAGACAAAGAAATATTCTGGAGAAGTAGAAAAATGTTACAAGCATATATATATATATATATATATATATATGCTTATAACACTTTTCTACTTCTTTTTATTTATATATATATATATATATATATATATATATATATATATATATATATATATATATATAAAACACTTTTCTACTTCTTTTTATTTATATATACATATATATATATATATATATATATATATATATGCTTATAACACTTTTCTACTTCTTTTTATAAAATATATATATATGCTTATAACACTTTTCTACTTCTTTTTATTTATATATATATATAACACTTTTCTGCTTCTTTTTATTTATTTATATATATATATATATATATATACTTATAACACTTTTCTACTTTTTATTTATATATATATATATATATATATGCTTATAACACTTTTCTACTTCTTTATATATATATATATATATATGCTTATAACACTTTTCTACTTTTTATTTATATATATATATATATGCTTATAACACTTTTCTACTTCTTTTTATTTATATATATATATATATATATATATATATACTTATAACACTTTTCTGCTTCTTTATATATATATATATATATATATATATATATATATATATGCTTGTAACACTTTTCCAGAATATTCCACTGCAAAAAGATGGCTAACTTTGAATAATCAGAAAATCCATTGTTATGGTAATAGGATGCATACTTAGTACCTCTTGAAATGAGTAAGCAATTTATTATTATAACAAAAAAGTGGTAATGAAACATGGTTAGTATATAAATGTATATATCTATGGTTAGTATATAAATGTATTTAGTTACTTTTCTAAGAAACAACTAAATAAATAATCTCATAGAAATTCTTCAATTATCAACTTATCATATCAACAAGATGTTTAGAATAACAGTAAAATATTGTTTATTATTGATTCGAATTTTTGTAAATAAGTATACATGGACTTTTTTTTTGTGTTATGCATATTTTCAGGAAAATGGTCTTGCCATAGTCATATCGGATGAGGGAGTGTGGACCCTAGTGAAAGCCTCGGCTCCCAATGGCCCCCTCTCAGCTGGCCTGCCTACAATGGGAATGGTGAATTCACGGTTAGCCAGTGAAGTGGACACGTCCTTAGGTACACTAAAGCTCTCCCCTAAGTGTCTTACAGCAAGTAGTACTACTCCTTTGGGCAGTAGTTTCCAACTGGCAGCAGCAGCAGCAAACGATTTTGTTCTATCCTCCAACCAGCCTGAACAGTGCAGTGTTGGAGTCCAGGTTTCACTTGATTTCCCCTGCTTGGTTACAAGCAAGGAATATGCTAAGTCAATTTTTGATCCTCTTGAAACCATTTCCACCATTTCTTCTTCTCATATTGGTTCAAAGTCCTTTACCACAGGCATTGATGGTATCCCTTCTGTTGAAAGCTCCCTTTCGATTGAAAGCTCTCCTTCCCAGACCAACCTCCCTTCTAGTTTGTATTCATGTCCTAAGTCTGATTCTTCATCCTCTAATGTTAACAAAAATTCTCCACGAGGATCAGTAGCACTGGATTCCTCTGTGTGGAGTGACGAGGATGATGAATTTTATGATGCAGTAAATTCTGTGTCAGATCACATGTCCCCTAAATCACAAAGCAGTTGTCATATTTCTTTTGCTGGTGGGGAGGTTCCCTGTTCTCCTGTTGAATCACCTCGTAATTTGGTGTTTGATGATTGTTGTGAATTGTTTGAAAGTTCAGTTGATGATTCGCCCATGACTGACATTTTAGACGAGAGTGTTCGTTCAGGTATGTGTGAAGATAGTATCTTTGGTCATTTGAAGGTCAGTAGTGTTGATCCTGTTCCTAATCAGGTGACTTCTTTAGCCAATAGCCTCATCAATGATGTTTACAATAGCATTGTGCTAGACCAAGATGGGAATTTGCATGTCCATCCAATTCAGACAGATAATAAATACTTCACAAATAATCTAGACCAAAATTTGAAGACAGCCCCCCAAGAAATCTGTGATGGGATTAATAAGGATGCAGCCAATAACAAAGAGGGGGATGCTATGTCTATTGATAGTTGTAATGTTAGTGACAGCGATGAAGACTACATGCCTAATTTTGCCTCCCTCCCAGCCAATGCCTCTGATGAAGAAGACCAAATGGACACAGATATTGAATATTTGGAAGACAGTCACCCTTGTGTAAAGCTCGTCCCTAAACAAGGTGACTCTTCTTGCAATGAATTGTCAACAGATGAGGAGATTTTAGATGATGAGCCTGGTGAGAGTAAGGAGATGTTTTGCAGCAAAGTTATCACATCAACACCAAACAAGAAGATGAAAAAAGGTTACAAATATAAAACAAAGTCCACAGTAAATACTAGTGTGCCAAGTGTCTCTGTTAATGTATCGAGCAAATACAGTTCATATGAAACTAGTATTGGTGGGGATGACAGTTCAGATGAGGAACAGTGTGGTTTCTTAGCTCCCCAAGATCTGCCTGTAGATTTGCAACCACTACCGGTAGACCCAGTAAGTGATCTAAAACCTGAAGAGCAACCTCATGAAGTTGCTTTTGAGCAAAATAGTCTGAAGACACTGTCAAGAGATGTAGATGTTGCTGAAGGAAATATCCCAATAATCCAGCCTTGTGACCCTTGTACATCAGAAGTAGATAATGAAAAAGAGGCAGATAAGCTGTCTCCTAAGATTTTATCTTGTGATCCTGATGTAGCTAAAACATTAGCGAATGAGAGAGATACCTTATCTCTTGAAGTTTTACCTTCTGAGACAGCAAAAGATGCATTGACATCTGAGCAATTTATTCCTGATCCTCCTATAACAAACCAACTATCATTAGATGGCCATGTTACTGAGGAGGAATCTGGCAAAATGTCTCCTAATGTTTCATTATGTGAATCTGATACAATGACATCATTTTCGGGTAATGTTGATAATGAAAAAGAACCTAATAAAGTGACTGATGAGGATTTGGTTGGTGGTGACTCTTGTACTACAAAACCACAAGACGATATAGATGTGATTGACTCAAAAATAGAACCTGATGAAATCTCCCTTAAAGATGATTTGGGTATTGTCGGTGATAACTTATTAAAAGATAACCTCTCTGAAAGAGATGATGTTAAAGACACTGTTTGTGATTCTGAACTATCAATCTCTGTGCAGAAAGATGAAGAAGAGAAAGCAACATCTGAGGACCTGGAAGTTGAAGAGGTAGAGGGTCTTTCAGATTCTGTATTGAAAGCAAATTCCGGTGTGTGCAGTGTCTCTCTGCAACAAGATGTCTTCGAAAGGAGCATCATAGACCCAAATAACAATGAAAGGGAACAAGATTTATTTAGGAAAGGATTAAACAGTGATACACAAACACAACCTATCGCCTGTCAATCTACAGAGAATTCTAGCTCAAGTAATGATCCAAGCATTCAGCCAGCTAAAGATGTTGCTCTCGCAATCAGAGCTCAAAATGCTTTATCTTTGATTGACGATCTTGAGTCTTCAGATGAGGATGTTGAAGATGGTGCTCAGTTAAAGTATACCGATGATGATCTTTTTGAAATCCTTGATTCCCCAATGCACCAGCCATCAAATACAAATATTCGTAGCTGTTCTCCTGAAACGCTTCTCTCCTCACCTAAGTTAGACGATACTTTAGCAGTGCTTCATTCAAACAATGGGGCAGGCACTAATAATAATAATGAAACATTGGGTCAAAACTGTCATTCTTATGACCCTCTTTCTCAAAACTCTGCCAAGGGATCTGATTCTCAGAAAAACAAGAAAGCTGCTGGCTCTAAAAAACTCTTTGGCCATTTTAAATCATGGAAGAAGAAAGGGAAAGGCTCTAAGAAGTGATTGGTATAAATGAGTAATAAGAATTAAAAGTGTGTGTGTGGTTAGTGGTTTGTTTATACTTTTGATTAATTAAATGTAGTTTGGGTGCTTGTTAGGTGGTTTGGTGCCTGATCATTTTTATTTCTTTGAATAGTGCCTCATTCCAGTCAAATTTGATTGCTAAATGTTTATAATGATTGTGCTCAATTAGTTTGGGAGACATCTTGCCAAATTTTAACTTAATATACTTAAGCATTTAGTTTATTTTTCTATTTTATTTTGTTTCCATTTTAAGCTTTGCTCAAAGAAAACATTCCAAATTTTTTATCAGAAAATCAAAATCTTTTTTCTTTTTTTTTTCAAAAATATATTTTTTGTAGATACAGAACTTGCTGTAAAGATTCTTTTTGTTTTGAAACATTAAATATAAGTTTTAGCTTATTATTCAAATAATGAATATCTGTCCGATAACATAAAAAGTTAAAAGAAAAATGTTCACCAAAAAAATGTAACCTGATAGATAGATTTGATGGAAATATAATTTTTTCAAACATGATTTTAATTGGGTTGAGATAACATTTCGATAAATCTTGATTTTTGGATGGCAATATAAAATGTAATTTAAAACAGAAGTTGAAACGTTTTTTAAATTAGAAATTCCTATATGAGTTTTTATGTTGTCTGGTGTGAAAAAAAAACAATGGTTTCCTGTATTTTATTTGTGGCAATTTTTTATAGTTGCTTCATTGACTATTTCTGGCTCTCTCTGTGTGTGTGTGTGTATCATTTTTTTTGAGGTTTTTTCTGATTGAATTTATCTGATTTATATTTACATTTACACACAACTTTATATCCATTTGATAAGATCCATTCTTTATCAGTCCATGTGATACTTCTACCAACACTTTGCTGTGATATATTTCAGCCTCAATAATGGCGGCTACAATTTTCAAGCTTTCATTTATCAACTAATTTGGTATGAAAGCTAAATATACTATCCCCACTAACAACTACCCTGCTCTTCTCTCTTATGTTAGTATTGACAATGATGATTATGCTCCCTATTTTTCCACCTGATTTTAAGTTCCTTTTTAATGATCAGCTTATAAAGCTTCAGTGTTTATCCAAATACATTGTATTATCTATAGGAATCAAATCTTTAGAAGGAAAGATATTCTATTCTTAAATTACATTAATATTTTACACTCGGAGAAAAAAAAACAAAGAATCTACGCAGAAGATGAACTTATCTCTCTGATGTGCTAAAATTAATATCCCTATTTTAATCAACAACTGGTTCTCATTCCTTCTTCTTTTCCTTCTCCTCCTCCTCCTGCCAATCTTTTGTACCCTAACCCACCTTTAAAATTCTACATTTTTATGCAAGTTTAAATCCTGCCTTGCACTTCGTAAAATGTCACCCTTATTCTATGGCTGTACTCATTGCAAAAAAAAAAAATGATCTCTTCCATCCAACAATATTTCTTAATGGTTATTTTAGTTTCTTTCACAGTTTTGCATTAAAAGAAGATCTACAATTTAATTTTCTTGTAAGATGCACAATAATCTTCTACCAAGTCAAAATGTGTGTCTCTTAATCCATTAATTCATTCTTAGAATGTTTTAATATTCACATTCTTTGAACCAAGATGATTTTATTATTTCAGTGTTTGATAATTTTAATAGCCTACTTCTTAAAGTCTTCTGATTGGAAATTCACCATGATTTCATTCTTTGCCTGCATTTTCATGTTATTGATTTGTTGTGATACTTTTCTTAAAGACTCCTTGGTCAGCATGATGTGTTTTTGTGTAATTGGCATTTGTTATCTCTGACCAGACCATGACCAACTGACTCTCCATCAAGATATACCACAACTGAATAGGGTCAGAGATCACCACTGCATGGATGGACAGATCACTTTGTTTATTATTATTATTATTGCATGACTCTGCTCTGTTCTAAGGGCACAACCAATTTATTACTCTTTACAATTATGACATTTTAAAGTACTTTCATTAGACCAAACTTCAACATTTAGATCTTAAAATAATTCAATACTTCATTCAGATTTAGTTTCATTAAACATTCTTTTAATTAGTTATCCATAACTAAGGTATTTCATGATATTTTGAAAAACAAAGGTTAATGCTCTTTTCTTTCCTTTTTTTTTTTTTACATAACTGCACTTTTGTTAATTTATAAGTTGTACATCATTTCAATCAATGAATATTCTTATTAGGTTTAGATGAACAAATGATTTCTCTCCCTTGATATAAAACAGGAATTTTTGTTAGCATTTTTCTTAATTCAAGTTCTATTATAGGTTTGTCATTCTTTAGCAATAGATTTGTGGCTGCTGCTAGTGCTACCATTACTACCCTTGCCTCTATTGCCTTTCTTTCTAAGATTATAAAAAAAAAAAAAAAAAAATAGATCTCTTTATCTATTTGTTTATATTGATCTATTTTTAAATATCATTGTTTGCTTGATTTCATTTATAGATATACATTTTTCGTTTGATTTTCTTATTATCCTTAAATTTTATTTAAGGCTGTGAAAAGTAAATATTTCTGACTGAAAAATGATTTAAAACTCCTGAACAGATATTTTACTCTTTCAATAGACTAAAACAACAATGTAATCAATTGGCTTTTTTGATTCCTCGTCTCCAGGAGTGAAAAGAATAGTTTCTGTATGATGAGTTGTTTTTCTTGTCAATTGTACTATCCTTATCTTTAAAATTTACAACTGAGTTTTGTTTGTTACATTAGTTTATTATAAACCACATTTATTTAATGTATTCAAAATAATTGATTAAAATTACAATTACAGTGTCAGTTGTTGACTTCTATAGTACTTACTATTTAATTATTTGTTTGTAACAACATTTTTGAACTAGTTTCATGGATATGTAAATAAATCTGCCTGAAAAAACTGGACAAATTAAGATTCACATTTTAAAGCCATTGGTAATAACTATTGTTTATATTTTAATGAATTCAGTAATAGCTTAAATATTTCTAGTTAGACTTTTCATCAGTCATGATATCCAGGTTAGAAGAATCTACTAGAATTTTTCTCTTAACAACTTCATCTCTCCTTGCCATGGAAAGTATTCCTTGTTTTATATTTACAAAATTTCTCAAGGAATTTTCTTTCCCAGTCAAGTCAGAAGTTGAAATGGCATTGATTAGAATATTGCATTTAATTTGTACCTTTTCATTTTTATTTAAAGGTTATTCAAATTTTTGATACATCTAAAGTGTGGTGGTGGTGGTGGCACTTGTAGCAAAGCAGCAGCAGCAACAACCCCTCCCCCTTTCCTTTCTATACTTTTGTACTTAGGATAGTGAGCTGTCATCTTAGTTGGTGCTTTCCTCTTCTGCCTCAACCTTAACCACCCCATCATTCAGATGAACATTTAAAACAAATAGGAAAGCAACCAAGTTCAGCATCTCATTTAACAAAGATTTTACAAGTCTTTTATTCATCACTTCCAAGAGTTTTAATTTCAGCCTTGCCTCTCTTTCTTTTTTTTTTTTCTTTTTTCTTTTCCTTTTTTTCAAATACCTTTTTTCCCATTGCATTGTTTGTTTTTGGTGTGGTTTTTCATTTGCTCACTAACATGTGTGTGTACATGGAAAAATAATTTTACATAATAATTTAAAACATGATTCACTTAGACCAAAACCAGAAATTTCTAAAATAAATGTTTGGAGCGGCCACTCAGCCTGTTTTTTTAGTAATTTACAAAATTATAAATTATTGTTGAGAATTGTCGAAACAATTTAAATCATCAAGTCAGTCTCTTTTATTTTATTTTATTTTATTTTTTTTGTTTTTTAGCTAACAAGTGAAGTCATTTCTAACTAAATCATTTATGATGGTATTTCTACACTCTTACTATGAGAGGAACTCATAAAAAAAGTTTTCTCTCCGACTTGGTTTATATGTTTGTAATACTATGCACCCCCCCCCCCACACACACCTTTTTTTAAAAGCATAAACAGATATGTAAAAATTTCTGCAAGTATTGTGATATCATTTTGGAAAACTTCTTGAATCTGCTAAATCCTTTTTACTTGCTTTTGCTTTGCTTTTTATGATTGCCAAACCACACAGAATCAAAAGTTTGGATAGAGCTATTATTGATGTAAATTTCTTTACAAAGCTTGTTTTTTTATTACTATATTGAATAGAGTAACTGAAGAAGATGGGGAAGAAAGAGTATTGCTATAAAGAAAGAATATAGAAAAGATAAGAGGGAAATATTCCAGTTTTTGTTTACTCTTATAAGTTTAATGCTTAAGAGTCATCGTTTGGATTATGGTGACACCCCCCACCTACATTAGCTGAATTTGGTAGCCTTATTTATAGAAATATACCAAACTTGGGCTGCCTTGTTCAGAGCAATGATATGTTTCAAACTTGGAACTATCCAAATTATATTTTTTGGGGGTGGGTGTCTTATTCTATGATTTCTCTTTTAGAGAAACAGCCAAGAATTCTTCAGCCTTTGCTTATTTATAAAATTTGACAAAGGGTAAATTTCTTTATTAAGTATGTTGCTTTAATCTTATTGAAGAGTTTGGTAATCTACTTTTAACTCTTTGAGCCTTGAGCTTAAATTTACCTCTGGCTCAAAGGTTTAAACAGCAATGATAATATACACCATCTTTTTTTATTTTTTAAGCATTTATGCTGGTCAGTGTGTTAAAGACATCAGCTTATATTTTGAACTTTGTGTTTTTTTTTTGGGGGGGGGGGGTTAAATTTTTATTTATTCATTTATTTATTCTTAGTTAGTCTGAAGCTTCTCTAATCAGTTTTTCATTATATAATTGGGAATTACTAAATTAGTGCCAATGTGCAAACTGGTGGGATGGAATCCATATTTGTTATTTGGGTCACAGGAAATTAAAAATATTAGGTAAGTTTGATTAGAGGGAAGGATAAAGATAGATAAAAAAAAAAATGGGTGTTGGGAGGGTCAGGATTGTGGTTACTTAGGACAGCCTACTTTTGAATTAGAATGGGAAGTTGGTTATATTATAGTGCTAAACTGTGTTTTATTTTTATTTTACCTTTTTTTCCTGGTTTTATTTCTCAGTTGTGAATGCTCACTCTTCCTGCCAATTCCAGCCTCTCCTCTTCCTCCTACTCCTCCTCCAGTCAGCCATGACAAGCCAGTTAGTGATGACAGCTCACAATTTCATTTTGTTCATTTATTTTCAATATGTTCTTTTGAAAATATGTTCATCTGTTGTAGGAACTAATCTGAATCCACAATTACTAAGTAATTATATAAATACATACACACACACACACACATATATATCAATTGTATGAATTAAGAAAATTAAGATATATATATATGTACTGTAGAAAACAAATAGATTCATTTGACTCCCCCATCAATTTTCTGTTTTTGCTTTAGTACTAGGTATAATAAAAATGTATCTATGAAACATGAAAAAGAACAAAGTTTCTTTTTTATTTTATCATTCCTTAATGTTTGTTTTTAAGCCCTAGGAAGGCCAGAAATTAAAAAAAAAATGAAAATAAAAAAAAAGAACTAACAGCAATACAAGAAACACAAAAAAATAAATACAAAAAAATAAATTGAAATTTAAAAAAAAAAAAAAGAGAAAAAAAAATGGAAGGAAAAAAAAAAATCAAAGAAAAACTTCTCTAATCTGAATGTTGCTGTATGTTTATTTTTGTGAATGACTTTAATAAAAATCCTGTGCACCCGGACTGCTGCTATGTTCTGTGTTGCATGGTGTTCTTTTCTTTGAAGAAAAAAAAATGTTTTCATATTGTGTGCCAAAAAAAGTGAAGGAAAAACAATCCCTGCACTGCTCTTATCACCACACCCACCTCCCACTGCTACCTTGATTAATATGATAAATGTTATCTATGTGCCTGTTGCTGTCCTTAGAGGTTTTAATTTCTTCTGTATTTCTTGATACAATCTTTTATCAAATTGTTAAGGCATACATTAGTTATTATTTCAAAAGGGAAAAAAAATTCTCTTTAGTTACTAACATGTTGCACAGAAAATTGATTTTGTATTAAAGTTCAAGAAATAACTGTTAGAATATTTTAAACTTTGATTACTTTAATTATTGTACAAACATACAAACCATACTATTTAAAATGTTCCTTCAGTATAATTATTTCTACCTTATTAACATAGGATTTCTAGTATTTGTTAAAATTATTCTGAATGTTCAAATGGTTCACTATTTAAAGAAATGATAACCTGTATAAAGACTGGACAGAAAATCAAATTGAGCCCAGCAAAATGTAAATCAACATTTTCTTTGACAAATGGAAACCAGTTTTTCTCTTTTTTTCTTTTTTTCTCTATTTATTTATTTGTTTATTTTCTAATTTAATAAATAGATTTTAAAAATTTTATATACTAGCTATCCAATTCATGAACCAGTTGGAGGTCTGTTTGTAGCAGATGTCCATGATGAATATTGAAAAGTTGGATGATTTTTTAAAAAATAAATGATATTCACCTAGGCAAAATTATTATTCATTTACAAATCGGACTAGAAATTGCTTTATTCTCTAAGAGTACTTCAAATATATTGCTCTAATAAAAGTCTTGCTATGATGTGCCATTTTTGCTGGGTCATGGTTACATATGAGCAGACATTATAATAATTTGAGTAATATATCGATAAAGCAAGTGTATGCTAAAGACTTATGGTATGTACATTTTATTAGGACTGTGTGCCCAAACAGCTCTAATCTGTCTTTGGGAAGTTACTGTGTTTTTGAGTTTGCAGTTATCTTGTAAAATCTGAATATAATTTCTTTAAATCCTCATTTATCTTCCAAACTAACAATGTATAGAATCAATTAAATGGTATGATTTTTACAAGGCATGAAATATTCTTGAGTATTCATTTTGTCTATTGTAATATGAAGTATTTGATACTTATTAAAATTAAACTCTAATTTTTCATATATAAAAGATTTATACATTTTTTCATATTCTAGAAATTAACCCTTCATCAATTTTTCTTTTATCTTGCATGCCAAGTGTGTCTATGTGCACTATTTTAAGAACTGCTTGAGTGTGTGGAGGTGTTTGTTTTCCTCTCTCTCTCTCTCATATATATATAAATGATAACATCTTTGACGTGCATGATCCATTTTAAGCATGATTATCTCCCTTTGCACTGTGGACTGCTTAAATATCTCTTGTGTTCTATACCTATTTTTCCAATCCTTCATTTATTGCTTAAACTTTAAAAAAAAATCTTTAATTACACCCAATTTTAAATATTATCTTTTTTTTTTAAATTTTTAAAAAATCCTGGCTTGTTATCTGGCAGTTGGAGGAGTTTAGGAAAGGTTTATGGGTAATGGAATGTTTCTCGTTTCTATCAGTTTTATCATAACCAGATTTGTCCTTGCAGGAAGACCTCTCCAACACTTTGCTTTCTTGCTGCTGCTTAGCAACATCTTTGCTTCTCTATAAAAAAAAATAGTGAAAAACTTGAAAATATCCTTCATGATATCTCTATCTTTCAGGAATTTTTTTCTTTTGTTTGTTGTTTGAATAGAAGTTGTATTTGTAGGCTTTAAGGATACATTTGGTAATATTTAATTCTTTAGTTATATTGGTACAGATATGACCTGTAAGCTACTTGCTCATATATATATATATATTTAGACTGTGGGTAATGTAATTGTGTTTAGCTTAACCCATAAAATAAACTTGCAGATTTTAAAATAACTTTTCATTCTGTGAAGATAGGCGTCAAACAACTAATTTCAGTAATAGTCCAGATTAAAAGTTCAGTGAGGGGGAATTCCTATGGCATAGTGGCAAAAGTGCTGGACTGTGATGTTGTAGTAAGCAAGTTCAAACTCCAGTTGCACTATTATGTCCACTTTTGAACTAATATCCTGGGGAAATTTATGAACCCTCTTATCCCCCAGCTAAGGGTTAAATAATATCATTACTTGGTATTAAATAACTCACTAAGGTTGATATGCCATTAAAGAAACCAAGACCAAACCAAAAGAGTAACTCTAAGCCAATCCTTATTTTTGTAAAACATTTATTATCATTGGGAAATGAGAAAATTTTTGGTAAATGAAGTGGCTTTGGGCTATTTACCAAAACTTTTCTTGTTCCCCAATGATACTTGCGTTGTAAAAATAAGGTAAAAAATGTTTGGCTTTGGGTTATCCTTACCATGCTTTTAAACTGATCAATAATGGTTATTTGAAATAAATCTTTAAAAAAAAATCTCCAGAATTGGCACAAGCACTTCTCATAAGCTCAAATAAAAAAAATCTCTATTTTTGTGTCAACATTTCATTTTCGTGCTTGATGTAACACTTATTGTCAAAGGAAATGGAATCGGCAATTTGAATTTAAGTCCTTGATAAGGTTGTTTGTGTTTCAGTTTGTGCTAATGCCCTTGGGAAAGACATGAATTCATCTGTTCTTCCTCACACCAGCTATGAGTAAATAGTAAGACAGGTTCTTTAGCCTTCATAAGGTAAATTTTCTAAAAGGAAAGCTTTGAATTCAAACTATCTTTACCCCACTTAAAAATTGACCGCATGTCACATCCTACCCGTGACATAGGAGTTGGTTAGAAACATATATAGTAGCATACCTGAAAGTTAAAAAAAGAACTTATTTATTGTATAAAAAAGGCTCAGTTGACATTTCTGTAAAATTATGTTGCAAATTTAAGTATAATTTTAATTTAAAGAATTGTTAATGTCAAGATACGCACAAATGAGTGAGGGTTATTTTTATACAACAATTTTTACTTTTATATTGTATGATATAAAATAATAAAACTCAAACACGTCAACTGTAGCATTTGATACCAAAATCTTTTCATTCTATTGCAGTTACAAAGTATAATCTCACCTAGTTGATTGTTCTTAATCAGAAATCTAAGGAATGTGCCATCAACTCAATAAATTATAGATCTGGAAAAATATTTCTATTATCTCTGAAAAATACTTCCCTATTTGTTCTTTCTTTGTTTTTAATGACATATTAACTTTTATTGATTATTTAATGCCAAAACCATCTTAGTAGAAAGTCAGTTGTGGTACTGTTTAACCCATAACTGGGAGGTATAAGGGGTTTCATACCTTTCCCATGGGTATTAGTCCCAAAGTTGAACATAATAGCACAACTTGAATTGAAACTTGCTTACTATGATGTCACAGTCCAGCCCATTATCCACTATGCCATGATGACTCTTCCATAAATTAATACTCTGTGTGTGTAATATATATATATATACACACACACACACACACACACACACCCTATTCTGAACCAGTCTGTTATAAGTCATGATTCAAATTAAGTTTTCTCTGGTGTTTGTAAGCATGTTCATTGATTTTGTGTTTGTTTGTTTGTTTTTTTTCTGTGATGGCTGATCAAAAAAGAATAATAGTATGCATAAAGTTTTGTTTTCTTTGGGGCAAAACTGAAGCTTAAGTCATTCTTTTCTAAGGCTTTGATCAATCGTATGTATACTTGCTTTCACACAATACTGAAAAATTCTCTGGTAAAGAAGGTCTGCTACACTTATCTTCAATGAAATTATTATTGCTTTATTCATAATTAAAAATATTGTTTCTAATATTCAATCATGCAAAAGATGCAGAGTTTGGTTTTTAGCCTGCTCACCCGGTTGTTGGGAATAAATTTGTAAACCACACAGCCAGTAGTTAACAGGTTAAGGAAGAAATTTAAGTTAGAGAAAAAAAAGGTGTGATATTCATATTTCAAACATTGAGAAGTACTTTTTAAAAATCAACAAATGATTGAGATCTTGGAGTTCATGTGCCTGCAAATGCTAAATTTGAAAATGAAACTCGTTTCTATAAAATTTGTGCTTCATTTCCTCACCGAATAAAAACAAACAACGTTGGTTGTGTCTAATCATTTTTGGCAGTTGTTGTCTGTTTGCCATATTCACTTAACCTCACTCTAGAATTCTGGTTATTTTTAGGTATCTTATATATAGTTTTTCTAAATTCCTCAGTTTCTTCCATTGATATTCCAATGACTGAAACTACCTAATTGTTCATCCTTATTTATAAACACTTGAAGATTTGAGCTGACGTCATCTTCTGTTTTGTTTATTACTAACTCTTTCCTTTTCTTGTTAATTGCTTCTGTCTATTTAATGTATTTGTATATCAACTACATAAATAACAGGATATGTGCTTTGTTTAATGGTTATTATTATAATGAATAGAATCAGTGAACAGAGTTCAAACCTGGACCAGTCTGTATTTCATTTTGTATGAAAACCTTTGGGAAATGGAGGAGAATCCCCATGGTGTATTGGCTAATGTGCTAGACTAAGATAGTGTAATGAGTAAGATTGAACTCCAGTTGTGCTATTACATTCATTATGGTATACTGGTTAGCAAATAAATCTTACTAATCAGTTACTTCTTAATGGTGAGTTCAATCCTCACTATGTGCTATATACTATTATGATATAATGGTTAGCAAACTAATCTTATAGATCAATTACTACTTAATAGTGAGTTCAATCCTCACTTTGTGCCATATACTAATGGTCTTGAGCCAAAACTAAGCCCTGCTTTGGTGGCTTGTGGTGTAATTATTTGTGAGCTAGGTTAGCAGACAATTTCTAATGAGTTTGATTTTCACTGGGTGTCCTATACTTTTGGTCATATGCTAGAACTCTTGTTATTTACTGAGCTAAGCTTATTGAATAACAATATTGTATTGTGCTAAAATGTTTTTAACAACACTAAAAAGGGAAATATGTTTTTGTTTTTGTTTTTTTGTGGGGTGCAGGTTAAAGAAATTCCAGATGCGTCACGTGTGTTGTGTGTAGGTTTCAAAGTTTTAGGTTATTCTCTTCTTGGACTAGTGTCCTAAGTATGACACTAAACAGCATCAGTTGGTGAGACTCCAGTTCTGGAGCTCTGGGAAATGTGAAGTACTTCTTCATTGCCATTACTTCCAGGTTCACTTTGACTGGTTGTGATAGTACTTGTCAGGGTCTCAAGTTAAATAGCACCACTACTGACTTTCTATAAGGATGACTTTGCGATTAAACAATAAAACCAAAAGGCATGAATCCATGCGTTCTCTCATCATTATCATGTCGAGTGTCCTGGTAATGACACTAAACAATCTGATGATGAGGTTCCAGTAATGCTGGAGCCTTAGGGAATGCGAAGTATACCTTCATTGCCGTTGTTCCTTGGTCCATTCTGGCCTGGAGTGGTAGCACTTGATAGGGCCCTATCTATGGGTCAAATAGAATTGAACTGCATACTTATGCAAAACTGAATTACTTGAAATAGAACTGTTTTGACATTGAACTGTGTTTATGCTAAACTGAACTGTTTGACTAAACTGAATAGCTTGACATGGAAATGCTTTTGACAAACTGTGTACTCATGCTAAACTGAATTGTTTGAAATAGAACTGTTTATTTGTGTAAAAATGGATTTGGCATTAAATAACCTACAAAGGTTGATATGCCATAAAAATCAACCAACATCAGATTTATAAGCTTTGAGAATAAGTTTTCATTTTCAAAGAAATGTGCCAAAAATAGATATCAATGATAGGCATGCTAAAAATGTTCAAAGGGCAATTAAATCCACTACCAGTTTGCTCTTTACATTTATGACATAACTGTTATCGTAGGAAATCGACACGATGACCAAAGTTTAAATCTTCAATGATACCTATGGCATTTCTCATAGCATTAATATCCTTTGGAAAGATATAAATCCAGCTATTCTCTCTCCAGATATGTCTAGATAGCAGGATCAACTCTCCTGTCTAACTTTAGTATGGCAACCAGTCTAGGAGAAGGAAAACAAACCAGTTGTACTTCTTTTAAAAATTGACCTTGCGTCACATCCTCACAGAGGAGTTGGGTACTTTGCATGACGTAATGGTTAGCAAACTATACTAGTAGACTATTGTTGGTGAGTCCCATTCCCACTGGGTGCTTCATATAGTTGTTCTTATACCAAACTAAACAATTGTCAGTCTAGGCTCTAGACAACAACAACTGGTTTATTTAAAAGATTTCCTTGGTGGTGAGTCACAAAATCAAGGTGTGGCAGAATGTGATGCACAAATTACATACCTGTGTGTGTATATGCACATATATATTTTAATAAGGAGAATAGGAAGCATACAGTTTTTCATGGACTATAAGTTTTGATTCTAAGCCAAATCTTTTTATGGTGACTCATTTAACACTTATTTTTTTTATTATTTAATTTCCCCGCTCTTTCTCATTATTACACACATTCTAAAAAACCTGACCTCCAAAAAAAAATTACATTTTATCTGTCTCTTGATCAGCTCCTCACAAATTGTTCTTATTTAATTACCATTAGCCACACAAAATACAGATACTCCAGTGGAAGTGATGAGTAATACATTGTTACTTGTGGGAAGGAGTGTCACATATTTATATATCTGACTTGTCTTTTTATAAGTCAGTTTCTCAATAACCTTCTTTTTAATGATTTCATTTCTATAAACTATATATAGACTTTCTGTCATTGGCAAATGAGAAACACTTGTTACTGAAAATCACAAAATTAAGCAATAAAGTATTAATTCTTAGTGAGTGACTATTGGGAATATCAGTAATAGAAAGAAAAAATGAACTTGTTAAATGGTTTTATTGTTATTTACTAAGCTTAGCTTAGATTTGGCACAAGTTTAGAAGTATGGGGCTCTCAGTGAAAACTGAACTCACAAACATTGGTTTGCTAATGTAGCTTGCTAACCATTACACCACATGAGGTGCCCTAAATGGTTTTATACGTGTGTGTGTGTGTGTGTGTGTGGTATTCATTTGTTTTGTGAGATTGTTTCTGAATCTGGATGAAGGTCTGGGTAAGGTTTTTTATCCAAGGGATGGTACCAGTATTGTGACATGAGCTGCCAATGGAGATCATATCAGGCTGTCTTAGAGACTTCAGCTCTTGGTTTTGAATTCAAAGTTGTTCTTCTAGACTGGTTACCCACCCAGGCTAGAGATTTCCCTATTCTTTTGCCCATAGCTGGAGTTTTATATATGTACTTGTATAAATTTCCTGTCCAGTAATGTTCAACTGTAAAATATGCAAAAGATACAACTCTCTCAACAACATCAATAGATAATATCTTAACTAAAAAAGAGAGTGATTTACAGTTTGTCTAACTTAGAGAATTCTATGATACTGAATTTTGTAGGATAAATGTCTCTAAGTATGGCAAGAAAAGCAATATTTGAGTAACTTTTTAAGTCTATTTTCACCTTCATTAGTTTCCCGTCTCCCCTCGTATTTCACAAAAACAAAACATTCCTGAATGAACTTCACGGTCCATTTACAACATTTTATAATGTGCAATGTTGTTTACAGACTAACAACTGGCTCAACTCTTTCACTCTCAGTGGGATACTGGTATTTCAAATTTAGTTTTCATTTTAACCCTTAAAATATTGTATTCAAAGCATAATTTTGCATATCCAAACTTTAAAAAAAAACTTGGTTGTGAAAGGGTTAACAGCAATCAAAATTCCTACCTTTTTAGAGAAAAAAATTGGCTAAATACTAAAAAAAATTCTCTCCTTGAATAATAGCAATGGTAAGCAATAATTTAACTAAAGATGTTAAATACTTATATATCCTTTAAAAACATAACCTTGATTAGGTAGATATATTTTTTGTGAAATATAAGCCTTTCTATTTGAAAAAACATTTTCCACTTTCTCTAATATATTTTTATTATTAAAATTTTCTTTTTTTTTTTTCAATTTTATGATATTAAAAACTAATAAAATGACAATCCGTCATGATTGGATGGTTATCTGACTTGTTGATTGATAATTAGTTTATCTGAATCCTAGTTTTTCTTAAAGATCCTCAATATTTATGTATACTTGTTTCTATATAAATAGAAGGATAAAAGAATTTATATTCATCATTTGTATTAGATAATTAGAGATTAAAATGGTTTGTTGAAACCTTGTCAAGTACTTTGTACACACTATTGATAACATTATTAATTCATGAAAAAATTTCATTGTAGGTTTGTGGTGACTTATTTGCATATTGTTTATATGGTTAGCTTTTCACCTTATACTTCTGTTCTTGTGCCAAATGAAACTGGAGAGAGGCCCAGGATATCGTGGCTAATGTGTTGGACTTTATCATTATACAAAGCAAGTTTGGTTTGGTTTGTTGGGTTTTATGGCACATCAACCTTTGTGGGTTATTTAATGCCAAATCCATTTTTATGTAAATAATCTGTTCTATTTAAAACAATTCAGTTTAGCATAAGTACACAGTTTGTCAAAAACATTTCTATTTCAAACTATTCAAGCAGTTATATGTATCAATTCAGTTAAGTGTAAATACAGTTTTAATGTTGAAAAGCAGTTCTATTTCAAATAATTCAGTTAAGCATAAGCATGTAGTTTAGATGTAAGTATGGTTTAATTGTCAAAAACATTTCTATTTCAAGCTATTCAGTTTAGTCAAACAATTCATTTTAGCATAAGTATGCTGTTAGTTCTATTTAACTCATAGATAGGGTCCTATCAGGTAAAGCAAGTTTGAAATCCACTCACACTATTACATTCACTTTCAGACTAATTCCCTTGAGAAAGGTATGAAGCCCTTATTTCACCAGCCATGAGTTAAATAGCACCAATATTGCCATTCTACAAGGATGGCTTTAGCATTAAATAATCCACAAAATTTGATGTGCAATTAAATTGAAGAAACCAAACTAAATCAACCTAAGCTTAGTAAATGACATATTCTACAGGGATGCTTTACATGTTATAATGGTTATTCAGCTAGATTAAGATTATTGTTGAAGAATTTGATTCTGATTGAGTATTCATCTTGTCATCAGAGCTTAGAATACACTGATCCTATCTCCTACAGACAGGTAATCCCCCACCAAAAAAGCAGGGTTGTCCTTGGTATGACACTAAACTGCATCTAATGATGACGCTCCAATTCTGGAGACCTGAGCAATGTGGAGTACCCATTTATTGCCATTACTCCCAGATCCACAGTGACCTCGAGTGGTAGTATTTATGTTTCCATCAATGGGTCTAATAGATCTGTTTAAGAATTATTCATATTTGATAATGCCATATGCACAAGAAATTTCTTAACTACAAAGAACAATGTAAATATGGGTGAATATGATTCCCAGACCTCTAGATATAAAATAACCCTTGACAAGTTGACATGCCATTAAAACCAATCAATATGATTAGATGCCTTATACTTTTGTGTCACAACTAAGCTAAGCTTAATAAATGTCTACAATATTCAGCCAGTTTATTACCTTCAAAAATTAACTTTATAGAACTGGTTTACAGAGGCGAGGGAAAAAAGGTTTTAATAAAATATGCTTCATGATAACAAGGGATTTTCTTTCCATACGATCTGGCTAGGAATTTATTTCTTTATAAACTTGTGTACTTTAAAATGTTTTTGAATCCAGATTTTATATATATATATTATATTTGATAGTATAAAGAATACATCTTTCCTTTTTGATAAAAGTTATTCATGAAAAAAATGTTTTTAGATGATAATGAAAGTTTAAATATTGATTTACGGAAGAGTCTCATCTTTGTATATAGATCACTAGATTTTTTTTTTCTTTTTAGTTCTGGAATTGAAACAAAAAGAAATTTTCTCTATACTATGATGATATAATAGGTAATCATGCTGATCAGTTATTACTTAATAGTGAGTTCAATCCTCACTATTTGCTATATACTATTATGGTGTAATGATTAACAAGCTGATTTTATAGATCAGTTACTACTGAATAGTGAGTTCAATCCTCACTATGTGCCATGTACTAATGATCTTGTGCCAAAACTAAGCCCTGCTTTGGTGGCTTGTGATGTAATTATTTGTGAGCAAGGTTAGCAGACAATTTCTAATGAGTTTGATTTTCACTGGGCATCCTATATTTTTGGTCATAGGCCATAACTTTTGTTATTTACTAAGCTAAGCTTATTAAATAACAATATTGTATTGTGCTAAAATGTTTTTAACAACACTAAAAAGGGAAATATTTTTTTTGGGGGGGGGGTGCAGGTTAAAGAAATTCCAGATGCATCACGTGTGTTGTGTGTAGGTTCCAAAGTTTTAGGTTATTCTCTTCTTGGACTAGTGTCCTAAGTATGACACTAAACTGCATCAGTTGGTGAGACTCCAGTTCTGGAGCTCTGGGAAGTGTGAAGTACTTCTTCATTGCCATTACTCCCAGGTTCACTTTGACCCGGTGTGGTAGTACTTGTCAGGGTCCCATGTATCAAATATATATGTTTGAAAATGATTCATATCAAATAGGAATACTTGAGACCATATCACTGTGTGCAAACAAATAATTATAGGCAAGGAAAAAATGTAATTAAAAAGAAAAAAATTCAATAGAATGCTGAAAAAAAAGTTATTATCATTTTCAAATGAAACAAATTTCAGTATTAAATAATCCATAAGGAGTTGATATGCCTTCTAAAACAATAAACCAAACTTTCTAGATCAAGAACTTTTCTGTACTTATTCTTATCTATAAATTAAAAAGAAGTGTTATTTCTGAAGAAATTACGATATGTTCATTCTAGTTAATGCTTTATAAACTCAAGAAATTGATTGCTTAGATTCCATCATAAGATCCAGTAATCAAGAAATTATCAAATGAACATTTTATGGTTTTCTTTGCTATTTTTTCTTGAATCCAGTTCTTGTTTGTTGATTTTTATTATTATTATTATTAGTAGTTGTAGAAATTCCCTTCTGTCTGCTATTGAACAATGAATAGATTCTTTTCTGTTATATCTACAGATGATGATAATAATGATCATCATCATCATGACGCTGGTCAATATAAAACTATCTAAAAAGAGTTTTTGAATTATAAAAGTTTTGTGGTCTTTCTAAAATACCTTACAACATTCCTCTGATCTATGAATACTTTTCCATTCCTTGTAATTATGTTTCTACAATTCTTGTTGAATAAGTTCTATTTTCTTCTATCACTAATACAGCCTGAAGGTTTCTTGGTGATATATAAGCCTTTAATGAATTCGTTTTGACACAACTCTACTTAATTGGACCCAAAATTTATTAATTACAGAAGGATAGATTTTCACAAGGTACTATCTTACAATATAGTGATTTAATATCTTATATTTTGTACAAAAAATAAATGCTTAGTTTTCTTTTTTCTTTTAGAAAATCTTTTTTTTTTTTTTAGAAAATCTTTTTTTTTTTTTTTTTTTCTTTTAATTTTTAAAAAGATGAATAACCCTATAATTTTAGAACATTACGAATCAAATTTATAAATTGAGGCAAATCAGTTTAACAATCTAATTCTGTAAATAATAATTTTATTGACAAATCTTCTAAGCTAAAATTTACAAGAAAAGTTTTAAGAAGAAAACTACATATTTATTTTGTGTTGAATAAAGTATTAAATGTGTAGATATTAATACCTGATATGAGAAAGTGTATTGTGAAAATCTATCCTTGTAAAATGGGTCAATTTTTGTGTCTGTTGGACTTAATTATTCCCCTTTTTTCTAATCTGACCAACTGTTTTAATTCCCTTTTGTTTTGTTACTCAAAATATTCCGCTATGCTAATTACCCCCCCCCCAATTTCCTGACCTCTTTCATAATGTTGGCTTTTTATTATTCTATTCATACCTAGCAGCAACAAATATCAATCTTCAATATCAACTTGTGTTTAAATAAGGTAATTTCTTCTATTCATCCAAGAATTTTGCTATTCTCAAACCCAGAATCCTCTTTACTTATGAGAAGTACCTGATTTTGGTTCCAAACAGTTTTTCCTTCACTTTTTAAACCAAGATCTTGTGCCTTTTTTTGTTTTGTATACCCTTTTCTAATTTCTTGGACGTTTTTGTTTTTATATATAAATTCTCATGTTCCAGCTTCATTGTCCTTTTAATGGTTTAAATTTTATCCTTCCATTGACCAAATTATGTATATATACATACACACCCTGTTTGAAGAGCAAGGTCTTGGTTTTCTTATATAAATGTGGGTATTATGCTATGATTTTTTTTAAATGGGAAAATTTAAGAGTTTCTTTTGACTAGCATTCTATTTTTTTTTTTTTTTATGCTGTATCTCAGAAAATTCTTATGGATGGTTTATCCACAGAAGAACGCAGAATTTATGTAGTAAAATGTAAAGCAACCTAAAATATTTAATAAAGTAATTTATTTTGTAAATGATGATTTTTATTGAATTCAGGTCCCGTGTGGCTAGATCTTTTCAATGAACACAGCAACAGAATGAATGCTAGTCAGAAACAAATTTTTAAATTATTCCATTTGGCAAATTGTGTTGAATTTTTCTTTTTAGTTTGAAGGTGTCAATGCATGAATTCATTATGCATGTTATCTAGGACAGAGAAAATATCCTCATCTCTTTCTCTTTTAATCAAATTACTGATGTAGCCCACCAAACAAAATGCTTAAATATTGTATATGACTTTAAGAAAGAGTCATTGACATACCAAAAGTTGTTCAGGCAATCAAACAGTTTAGTATTCTTGAAATATGTTAATATATTTTGGTCAAATCATTCTTCAGCCCTCAGATATATAAATATTTTGGTCACTACTGTTGATGCTAGGAATTGGTCCACTTGGTATATTAGGGATCATTTTCTTTATTTTTTTTTTTTAATTTTCCCTCTCTTTTCTTTCCAATTTCTGCAAACAGATATTTTTTAAATGAATTATAGACCTGAATGAATTGGCCAAAATCTTGCCCAAACAATTTCTGGTAAAATGTTTAAGATTTATTAGACAATAAAGTTAAGACAATCATTTATTAATCCTATTAAACATTTAAATGAGAAATCAGGTATTGATATTTTTGCATTTTTTATCTACAGAAAAGATATAACTCCACAAAAACATTATGAAATTTTAATAACAAAATATTTATTCAAAAAGTATCCAACTGGCAGATCATCTTAAATATGTTTTTGTGTATATCATAGAAAAGATAGAGGGGGAAACAAATTGGCCAGTTGTAAAAAAAAAAAAAAAAAAAATTATGTTGAATAGTCACTGGCTTAAGGTTATCAAAGGTGCTATAATAGTTTAATTATACGAGTGAAGAAAATTTTCTTTTCATAAACAGTTTTTTTTATATCTAAGAATCTGTTTATATTTAGTCTTTGCCAAGATAGAAGCTAACCAGGATTTACATCCCCTTCATATATATTTTTATATCTTCTTTACAAGGAATCCATTGTTTGAGAAAATAGCAAAATTTCTCTATATATCTTAGGAAATGCATGCTGTGTTGCCTTAACTAAAAAGAATGACTCTTTTCAAAAACTTTAGAATATTTCTGTTGTTTTTATTATGTATCATAGCATTTTAAAGAAATAGATTTCTTATAGATCATTAGATTTTAACAGAAACCAAGTTCTATAAAAGAAGCTTTTTTTTTTTATGTTCTTGTAACTTGATGGTCACTTACATAAACAGGTTATTTATACTTTTTCATTATTCTTACTTAAATTCTCAAGAACTTCATAAAAAGTTGTTAAGTTTCTAAAGGAATTTATTTGTTGTGAATACATGGTAAAAATATTTTGTTTTTATAACCACCTCAATCACATTTTGCATGCAAAGATTATTATTAAAGTGTAAATTTTTATTAACAACACTTTAAGAATATCATCTGGTGAATTTTGCAATTGGTACCCTCAGAATCAATTTTACTATATATATATATATATATATATATATGCCAAAGTGATTAGGCAAACAGGGATAATTTTTTTTTAATTACTTATTAATTGTTATATATAAGTAATGTATTTTGGTATATTCATAAATAAAGAATGCTCAATGTCAGTGATAGCATATATAGATCTAAGTTAGTATAGTTTAGATGCAGTCATAAGCACTTGCTGACTCTTAGCTATTTGAACATCAGAACAAGTGTGTGTATATATATATATATATATATATATATATATATATATATATATATATCTTTAAGAAAAAAAACAAAGACCGGTTAATTCAGGATTATAAATTTATTTCCATCCCGTATTTTCAGTTTCTGGTGTGAACCAAAAACATGAAGAAAAAATTAATACAGGGCTTCCTTCAGACCCAATGGATAATTAATTAAATTTAAATTTAAACCAGAATAATATTGCTCTGTAATAAATTACATTGAGCTCTCTACCAGGAAAATTTAAATGTTCAGCTCTTGAACGATTTTCTTGTCCTGAGGGAATTACTCCAAACTCTGGTTTAACCTGACTGAATATTACCCTATATATATATATATATATATATATATATATATATATATATATATATATATATAATATTAAATTAATTTAGTGTCTTTGATAATAAGATATTTTTCTTAGCATCTTGTTTACTTGAGAATTTTTTTTAAAAAAGCCCAAAGTAATGATGAAAATTGAAATTAGATTCAGTGAAAGATAAGAATTTTTAAATGGATATTTCAAAGTTCTCCATAGCAAAATTTATATTATTTTAAATATAAGTGAGTTGTAAATTTTTTTCCAGAAAATTTTTTATCTGCATTATCAAATGTTTGATATTCAAAATTCTTTTTTGCCCATTAAAATAAGCCTTGTTATAAAAATAAACAAAATCATTGTAGATCCAAAAAAGAATTGTCATTTAGTGGAACCTTTAAATCTTAGTAGAATTTGTTTGAATTTTATTGTAAACCAGATTGGTGGTAGTGTTTGGGCTGCACATGGATCTCAATGCATACCTAGGCAAGGTTTTATGGAAGAGCAATATTTGCTCAAGCTACAAGTCTCCCACTGTTCACGCCACTGATGTTATTCAAAGAAAGAGTTGATATGGCTTAACACCAGTATCATCCCAAGAATTCTTAGGACAAGACTGAAGTCAAACTGTGTTAGTAGCTCCATCTAGTGGTTTTGAATTTAAATATCCTTTACTTATGTTTAGCCAACAAGGCTAGAAAGCTCACCATGCCCTACTGATTAAAGACTGCAATTAACTTCTATTCTTAAGATCAACAGAAATCAAGTTGATGCTTAAGCAGAGATCTTTGTTTTCTGTGTGATATTTGTTAAATTCATTGATTTAAAGAGAAAATGTGTAGGTTCCTTTTACTGATATAAAGAAATTAGTAAACTGAATAGATTTCAAGGAAATATTGTCTGTAACTTTGAAAAGGGGTCATTAATGTTCAAATTATCTTAGGATAATTGAAGATTTGGCTATAATACATTAAGTTGTCCAGAATTTATTTTCTGCTGTTATATTAAAAGAAAACTGACCACTTCTTCACTGACCACTACAAATAGATGCTTGGAGTAAAAAGCAGGTAAGTTATTTCTATGGATATCGGAATTTAAATGTTTCTTGAGAAAATTCTTTTCCTTCTACCACTGCTACCCTCAATATTTTGCCCCAAAACCTGATTTTTTTTAGTTGTATTTTTATAAAGAATTGTAGAGTGTCAACATTTTTAAGTTATATAAGCATTAAAGTTCATTTAGGAAAAATTTGGCATATATATATATATATATATATATGTGTGTATGTGTATGCTAAATATTTTATAAGTGAACTTTAATGCTATATAGTATAAAGCTTTCACTATTCAGTGTTAAAGGGAAATGGTATGACTTTTTTCTTTTTTATGATTTACTTAGATTTTATTATTGTAATAAGCTTCTTATACATTTTGATAATTTACTAATCTTCCTTAAAAATATCTAGATCCTGAAAACTTAAATTAAAACAATTGTTAAAAATAGGAAAATCATTCTTAGATAATTGTTGCATTATTTTTTATATATATATAATTCAGGTATTATAAAAAAGGCTGTTTTTCGTACTGCAGACCCCTCCTAAATTTGAGGAAACAGCTTTATATTAAAAACAAAATGGTTACTGTTTTGATTGGAATACCTGGAGATTGGCTGCTGCTGCTGTGTAAATTGGATGCTACTTGCATTAGTTGTTTCTATTAGTTGTTAAAAAGTCATTATTAAACATTGTTTTGTTTTTTATTTCAGATTTTGAATGAGTTTTCTTGTTGATGTGGGTGGGGAGGGCATGACACACTGTTATTTTCATCTGTTCAATGCTCTCAAAATCTCTCTACTTTGTGCCACAATATTAAAAAAAAACAAAACATATCCATCATTATCTTCCAAAAATAGCTGGAGTCAATGACGAGTTCTGTATTCTAACATCTGTTTTTTTTTTTGTTGTTGTTTTTTGTTTTTTTTTGGTGGTGGGAGTATGCTCTTTTCATTATTGTCTAAAATTCATATCTTTTTTCTTTCAACTCCAACAGAGAAAGAGGTAATAATTGTGATGATGATTTTTCTTCATTTTTTTTCTTCTTCTTCTTCATCTCCCCCCCTCATTTCAAGCAAATTTGACAGATCTTTACCTCCAGGTTCACAATTGTATAGCTCTCATAAAGAAGAGTTTGAGTTATTTTGGGTATCCAGAAGGGTTGATGGTGTTTGTTTGCCTGTTTTGTTGCTATGTCACCCATTGCTCCATCTATCTTTCCATCCATCCATCTGCAATCTGCTGACATTTTCATCGCATTGCTCTGTGCGTCTTTCTACTCTTCCTATATTCCTACATTTAATTTCAGCTATCAATTCCTTATCGACCCTCTCATATATTCATGTCCCATCTATAACACTCTAATTAGATCTCACTACCTGTAATTCTCCTCTGACTAATATCTCTTATTGCATCTGTTAACTCCTGACAGACCATCTGTATCTTTATCCCTATCTACAGCATTATGATTTCTTTAATGTTAATTATTGTATTTCTGCTCCATTTTTGACTTCCATTTCTGGCATCCAAACTTATATCTATTATCACTCAACTGTTACACTTTTCTTTATCGCGATTGCCTCATGTTACACTCCTCATCTGCAGTTCTACATTCCCAGTCAATACATGTTCAATCTCTTAAATCTTGTATTTGTCTTGTTTCTCTTTCGTCCTCTAGCCCAGTATGATGACTTTAAGCAGCATAAATGTATACAAACCGAACCGTATCGGAATGCTCCGATTGTGATTCGTCGGTTTAAGGCTACCCAGACTGATGAACCTGATCTGGCTACTTTCCGAAAGGTTGTAGATTCAGTCACAATTGAAGTTCAAACTGATGATGTCCCAGAACTCCTCAGAGCAGCTATCGAACATGCTGAGAAAATCACGCAAACTCAGTCTAAGCCTTTGGAAATAAGTGCAGAAGAGAGATTTTACCAACTAGTTGAATATTATCGAGATGTTACTGTCCAGACTGTAGAGTCTAGGTTTGCTCCATGGACAGCATCACACACGATAGAAGAACCACCTCCAAAGCCTAAACCCCGTACACCCACTCCCCCACCTGTTGTAGAAATAAAACCGGAAGAGGATGAAATTGAACAGCTCAGGGCTGAGTTAAATGAGGATGCAGTTTTCGACCCCTTAAAGTTTCGAAAACGTATGAGTCTGGCTGGATTAAGTAGTAAAGAGACCGAGAAAAAAGCCAGTAAAGGGGATGTGGATCCAAAGGTTGAGGCTAAGCCTACATCTGCACCCTCATCTGCTCCTGTGCCCCCAGTTAATGGCACTGATAATGTTATTGTCTCAAGTGCCAAATTACCTACTGCTGTCTCTGTAGCTCAGAAACAGGATGCAATAGACATTGACCAGTTATTTGAAATTGTTGAAGAAGAACCAGTTTTTAGTTCCTCACAATATAAAAAGAAGTCTTCAGTTTTATCTAAAGCAGAAAATCAACCTGCACCTAACACTGAATCAAAACCCAGCACAAAACAACCACCTGCCCCTGAAGTTCAGGGTCAGGAATCTGTCGGTGTTGATCAGATATTTGACGTTGTTGAGGAAGAACCTGTGTTCGATCCATCACGATACATCAAACGAATGCAGCTACAATCAGAGGCTCAGACACCTGTCAGTGAGTCTAAACCAGATGTCACTCAACAATCTGATCATGTTGAAACCACCAAACCACCCGCTGAAGTTCAAAGGCAAGTCTCTGTAGGCTTTGACCAGATATTTGATAATGTTGAAGAAGAACCAGTTTTTGATCCCTCACG
The DNA here is from genome assembly GCA_963585895.1 of Sepioteuthis lessoniana. Taxonomy (NCBI): domain Eukaryota; kingdom Metazoa; phylum Mollusca; class Cephalopoda; order Myopsida; family Loliginidae; genus Sepioteuthis; species Sepioteuthis lessoniana. Next base: position 49,066,051 of record OY757941.1, on the reverse strand, counting down.
ATATCTAAAGCGTTTTTCAGCTTTGCCAAAAACAGAAACTCAGCCCTTACCTCCTACTGAACCTGAACCGACTGTTAATCAACAACCTCCCACTGAAATCCAGAGGCAAGAATCAGTAGGGTTTGACCAAATATTTGATAATGTTGAAGAACCTGTTTTTGACCCTTCTCGGTATCTGAAAAGCTTTTCAGCCTCAGCTCCATCTAGGGAGCAATGTCAAACTCCTACAAAAGAAAGAAGCAAAACTCCTGGTGAGGCATCCTCAACCCAACCCTCTTTAGAATTAAATGAACCTTCAGTGTCCAGTTCTGTAGAGAGTAGCCACAAGACCAATGAAGAACTCCCACCATCTTCTGAAAGAGATGGGTATGTGACTACAGGCCAGACATCCGATAGCTCCCCACCAGCTCCTCTGGGTCACTTGTGTCCCACCCAAGAACAGCCACGTACCTTTTATTCTCAAACAACACAAACTGATGATGGTTATTCCGTGCCAGAGTCTGGCACCAACTTGTCCATTCCACCACCATGTGGACTCGATTCAGAAGTGGAATTAGAGGTCTCTTGCAGAGCATCGCCAGGTTATCTATTTTGCCTGCTGCCGATTCTTCAGTTCTTTTGTTCACAGTTGAATTTGTTCAATTCCTTGCCTCATTTTTATTTTCTCCTACCCCAACAATTTAACTGAGCACTTGGCCTCTTTACCCAAATTTCCAATTTTATTCCCAGTGCAGTGGACTCTTCAGTTTTCTACTGCCATAACTCTTTCTCTCTTTAATCTTTTCTTCCTGCCGCTTTCTTTAATTCACCTGCCTGGACCCCCCACCCCAGTGGCACCAACTACCACCACCACCTCCACAGTATTTGTGCTTTGTTATTCAAAATCCTCTTATGGGGGAATCCACTTGTGTTTTGTGTGTTTTGTTTTGTATTGCACTATTGGTTACCTTACCAATTATATACCTCCATCTGACCAGCTGCCACATTTTTTCTCTCGTTCTTTGTTTTTGCTGGTTAAAAACAGTCCCAACTGAAATCTGTCTGTATTCTTCTAACAGCTCACTTCAGAGCTTCTTTTTTTGTTTTTTAATCTTTAAATCTAGCAACATTTAGGTCTTGCAGAGATTTGATCTATTATGAAAATACAGAAAAAGTCAATTACATAATTTGATTAACCTTATTGAATTATATCTACAGTGGACACATGTGAACACCTGGATTTTGACAAAGACTGTTGGAAAAAATGAATGTCCAAATCAAATCTAGTTATGAATGTATAGATTGTTTGATGTAGAAACAAACAATTAGATTTATATTTTTAAAAAAAAAAAAAAGCATGAATTAAATGGTAGGTAGATTTTTCTTTTTTGCTGTGGCTTTTTAAAAAAGAATATTAGAAGTTTCCAGAAGCTGAAACAATGGATATGACAAAAGGCTGGCATTTGATTAAATGCTTGTTAAAAAGGTTGAAATAAGAGATGCAAAACGTTTAAAATATTATTTGATTAGGTGATTCTAATGCATTTATATCTCACTTTATAAATGATATGTAAATTTACATTGACTTTCATTGTTTATAGAGAAAACTACTGAAATGGTTGCATCAGAAAATTCTTTCATCCATATCTACTTGACCTGGCAATTTGTCTGTGAAAACTCTATAGTCTAAATCTCTCTTAGAGTTTGTCAACATCCTTAGTAAAAGTTTTTTGCAAATAAAAAAAAATCTTTATACCCAATTTTTAAACTTTGCCACCTGCTATTCTCTAATGGGCATTTGAATTTGTTTTTGGAAAATTGTTGTTGCCAAAATTCTGAAAAATCAGTTCTCCAATTAGAAATGTTCAATTTGGTCATGTTAGTCCTGAGAGATGCTATAAACCTATAGGTTCTAGGGAAACATTCACCTCCATTTATATCTTGGACAAGTTCCTCATGGTCAGTGTTCATTTTAGTTTGTTAGTTTTTGCATAGTTGACAATATCCAAAATCTGATATTTTCTGTTTCCTGAATTTTTAATATGGTAAAATTCAAGTGTTAGTTATGGTTTTTTGAATTTAAGATCTCTCATTTTAAGATAATACATTTTAGATTTTTAAACTGAGTATTTCCTCTCAATAAAATTAATTTCTTACTTATTTTTTTAATTGATAAGATGAAAAATACATTATTTGGCAAAATTTGTCTTTTTGAGGCTGGTTCCATTTATAGTTTCTCTTTATGTGTGTCCAAGTTTTTCTTTTAACTATACAGCTTTGACTAATCAAATAAGGTGGGGTTTTGCCTTGTGACATAACAATTATTATCGTAGGAAGTGGACTCTACTACCTAAGTTCAAAGATTGTTTGCATTTCACATTGTGCTTAATACACTTACTATTCTCCCTGTAGCTATGGGTAAATAGTAGGTCAAACTGCACTCTTTAAGCTTGGTATGGCCACCAATCTAAGAGAAGGAAAACTCTAAATTCAAACCAGTTAAAAACCTGGAGAAGGGTGGGTTCTGCCTGGCTACTCCTGTCCAAGACATGCTACATGAATGCACCCTCACAAGCAGATGAGGTTACAGGACCAGTGAGTGATAAATGCCCATTGGGGATGTTTTTGCTTGTGGAACAAAATTGGCTATGACTAAACAAGCTGATTTCTGAGCAGTAATTCCTGGTACAACTGTTGCATATAAAGGTTTGTTGCTGCTTCTCTATGGTCACTGCCAAAAATTTATTCCTTTCTGTTCAACCACAGTCAAATTCGAGTCTCCTCTGCAATGAGTATGCTTGTATATACAACCTGATGTCAAACTTAGTGTTCCATGATCATCTGTTCTCAAGTTCCTACTCTTTTAGACATTTTTGTATGATAGCAGCGTCTTGTTATGGAGCTTCCTGTAAAAGATGTCTCTTAGAACATTGCCAAGCCACCACAGTGATCACTGGAAAGAATTTCTTATTCTGACATATGACCATTAGTAATAGATTGTTAAAAATTTCTATTTTTCTTATTGATTAGAACAGAAATATTTATTTATGAAAAGTTAAAGGAACTAACATTTGGATTCTGTTTTAATATGACTTCTGGCTGGACGACAACTTTTGATTCCGAATCTATTTTGAAATTGATGGCCGTTTTGTTTGCATCATCAGTTGGAATCAAAATACATGGACACTTTTTTTCTTGGCAAGTCCTTTTAGAAATTTTTTCCCTATAAGCCAGCCCATAATACTTTCTTCCCTTAATTTCATGTGGAAAATAACATTCATTAAAATTTTTTTATAGAAAAGATTTTTTTACCAAAGAGAAATCAATTTTTTCCTATTTCTAATACTTATGTATGGCTTTCTTTAGTGAAAATGGTTGAGGTACCTTCAACATAGAATAATCTTGAATTTTGGGCTGTGCATAAACACACTTAATAGTGCTTGGTGACTGTCAGTTCCTCGCCTATGCAATCCTCAAACTTATATTCATTGTTAATATTTGCTATGTAAAATAAATACAACTCGTGTTGTTTTTACTACAGTGCTAAATATCTGAGATAATCAATTATAGACCATGGTAAAATTGATTATTGGAGGGATATTCGTATGTTAACAGTAAAAAATTGAACTTCTTTTTATATATATATATATATATATATATATATATATATATATATAAATAAATTATTGAAAATGACAAACAAGAAATTAGTGTTTAGTTTTTTATTCTGCTTTTTTTTTTGTTGGCAAACAAGATATTGCAACTGTGGTTGTAGGCAGTTTATAAACTTTGAAGTCTCTGTTAGTCGAGTACAGGTACTTTCAACTATCTAAAACTGAATAAAAAGTTAAACACTAAAACATTGTCTGTCATTTTCAATGCCTTATTTTGGCATCTTCTCACAGTAAGACATATTCCTTTTAATAATTACTACATTATACTTTCAAAGATTCATCTTGTAAAATGAATTTTCTGTCTTTTTTTTTTTTTTTTTTTAGGGTGAGGGTAACTCTGAGTTATTTCCCCCTTTTCTTTTTATAACAGTGAATCAAACGTTTTTGTTTTTTTTTTCTTTTTACATCACATCATTGATTATTTTCTCTTCTATTATTTTCATCTTTAATGCCTACATGTTTACTCTTTTTTTCCGCCCCAGATTCCACCGTCTATGACAGTGCCCTGTCCCTCAACGGGTCCACCACGGACCTGCGTAGTGAGGACAGGATGTCGCGAGGTCGCAGTTCCTTTGATTCTACTACTGATTATCATAGTAAACGCTATGGATCCAACCGTGACCTCTCATCCATCGGCAGAAGGAACAGTGCCTTGACCAATGGTCAACGTTCTATTCTTTCTCGCGAGGCCTCACCCAAGCTCAGCTCAATTAGCAGCCGGGCCAATAGCCTAAGATCTATCTACTCCCCTGAGCCAGTGACCCAAAACCATTCATTCAGCTCCAGGGAAACTTCCATTGAGCCAAGATCAGGTCTCCTGAGCATCTCCTTTCAACAATTTTTTTTATTTCCTTTAGTTGTTTCTTTTACTAATAAGCAATCTGTTGGGTTTTTTTTCTTTTTTTCTATCATCATGATACAGTCTGGTGACATTGTGGGGATTTTACGCTGTTAAGTCTCCACTATTTGTATTCTTAACTCTCCATCTATCCAAGTGTGGAAAAAATAAATACCATAGGTAAATTTTTAAAAAACAATTCATATGAATTAGATTCACTTATTAGAATTTTGATAAAGTTCACTGCATCATCATCATTAAGGCATGTATTCCTTTGACTCTCTTCTGCTATCCATCCCTATCAGCAAGTCCTTCAGATGGCATCCAGTGTCTTCACAGAGCTGATGGATGTAAGTTTGGTTTGGGCTCTGTAATTGAGTTTTTAAACATGGGGCCAGAGCTCCTACCTCAGCAGAACACACCCCTTGTTGACTCATCTTGACCTGTGAGGCTCCTCCACCCAGCATCAGTCTGTGATTTGTTACTTGCATTGCAAGTATTTCTAAAGTGAGATTTCTTATTAAAGAAAGGAGAATGGTTTACTGTAGAAACTCAGTACAAAAAATTTAATACAGAAATGCATGATCAAATTTGTTTACTGTAGAAATGGATAGATTTTCATATCTTAGCTTATTTAAAAAAGGCTTTTTGAATATTATTATTATTATTATTATATTTGATAAAATCCTCAGATTTTTAGAAAATGCGTTGAAAAAATGAAATTAAAAAAGATAATTAAAGTATTGAAATAGAATTAACCACAAATTATTTCAAATTTCTTAAATGAAGCATTGTCAATTATTATTCACTTTTGACTAATGTTGCTTTCATCTTAATTTCACTTGCTTTTTATTGCATCTTACAAACCGTCATTTCACATCCAATTATAAGCAGTTTAGATTGCCAAAATAGTTCTTTAAGGATAAAGAATGCCTGTTAAAATCTCACCAGAGGCTTCTCTTAAATCATTTTTGAAGCTGTAATTAAGGCAGAGCAGATATGCAAATAGTGTGACAGATCAAGAAAAAGGAATTGGCAGGCAATCTCTGACCAAAAATATTTATGTTCATTTTGCACTTCTGTTCTTGAAAAAAAAAAAAAGCCTGAATCTATTTCTTTTCCTTCTTGCTATGAATAAAAATACTTGAGTAGACTGGGCTTTCTAACCTTGTTAGAGCAACCAGTCTTTGAAAAGGACAATTCTGGGTTCAAACACCCTACCAACATGTCATGGATCAGTGGGATAGGATAAGACCCATTACTCTCTATTTCTTAAAGACTTTAGGTCAAGCCTACTGAAGGGAAAACGCTGGCACTCTACTCTCATTTAATAATGCCTACCAGTTCTGAAAATTTCAGAAGTGTAGAGTACCCCTTCATTACCCAAGCCCACTCTGACCTGGACTGGTAGTACCTGTTAGGGTCCCATCTTTATATCAAATATATCTGTTTAAAGATTATTTGTATTTGATAGGAATACTTGATGCCATATAACCATAAATTACTTATATTAAGAATACTTACTTGAAACTATAATTGTTTACCAAGGACTATCATTATTATTATTTACTTGAAACCATAAAATTGTGCAAGCAGATGACTATTATTAAATGGAAATAATTTACTTGATATCATATAACTGTGTGCAAATTATTTGTATTTGATATGAATACTTGATATCATATAACTGTGTACAAATTATTTGTATTAGGTAGGAATACTTGATATCATATAACTATGTAAATTTCTTGTATTAGATAAGAATACTTGAAACCATGTAATTGTGTGCAAATCATTTGTATTAGAAAGGAATACTTAAAACCATATAACTGTTCAAGAATCTCTTAAACAACTACACAAAAAAATGTAAATATAAATCTGCAGTGAATTTGATTTCGTTCATGTGCATGTTAAAATTACATGTTTGTGAATAGATGTTATTGAACAAGAAAAAATAAGAGCAGGGAAGAAAAAAACATCAAACCAAATCTCTACTTAAATTTCTGGGTGGTTGTTGAAGATTATATTCAAAAAGTTTTTTGTTGTTTTTTTAGATGAATAGAAACATTTAGAAATTTGCACACTGTCTCAAAGGTTTAATGATGACTAAAGGAGAAGAGGAGATTTGCCTCTCTGAATCTTTCTCTCTACACAAAATTCAAAAATAATATTTCTCAAGTAAAGAGAAAGAAAGAAAAAAAGAACATAGATGTGGTGCTCATTTGGGGGGTAGCCAATATATGGCACTCAGTCTGTATCATAAATCTTGAAACTCTTCTAACCCCGCCAAAAACACAGCCTTAATTCTTGGTGTGTTGCTGTGGAAAAATCTAACTCTTGTCTCTCTCACTTTCAGCCCCAGTTTTTATTCTTTAAATCTTTATTTTTATCAATCTCTCTCCTCTATCTCTCTCTCTTCTCTCTCTCTCTTTGTTGTGGCAACCATTTTGGGGTTGTATCAGTTGCTAACATTTGCATGGTCAATAATGATTTAAAAAATTTTTTTTTTTCAAAAAACATGATCTCCCACCAAATCCTGGTGCCTAACCATAAGTTATTTAGCATCAACAAGTTTTTTTTTCTTTTTTTTTTTAGTTTACAGCATGCTGTTTTTGCTGTCATGTGAAATTTATTATAATATATGTATTATTTGTAGTTTGTAAAAAAAAAAAAAAAAATCAGAGAAATTCAGCATGTGTTTTAGAACTTGTGAATGATTGTTATTTTAACAAATCTAAACAAGAAATTTATGTGATCGATGTAAGACATACATTGTCTTCTGGATCTGATTTAGGGAAGTTATTTTGCGTGTGATGTTCTAAATATATATATATATTTATATATAATTCATACACACACAAATATATAAGATAAAATGCAAATAAAAAGTGCCTAAAAGTGTACTCAAATTATATACGCTTAAAGTTTTTAAGTTTCATATTAACCACTTTTTTATATTTCCGTCTGACAATTGCGTGATCCATATTAGACTTTAAAAGTGCATAACATGGAGATTTATATTTAGATATTCATGTCACTCTGAAAATGTGAATTTATACAGTACTTGGTATAAATTAGATTTTAACTTTTTGAGCCTTTTACAGTAATATACTTGGCGGGGGGTCTTTTACTTGCCCCAACACACTGGTTTACCCAATGCAGAGATTATACATTGACTTAAAGAGGGTAAATTTAGGCTCAGGAGGTATTTTTAGTTAAAACTGATTTTACTGAAAAGGGGGAAAATACTGTAAAGTAATAGATGTAGCTTACAAATAAATATATATATAGTGGAAGGTAAGTTGCTTGTACATCAGAGAAATTGTCCTGATTTGTATATAAAGGAAATTCCAGTTATTGAATATCACACAACAAATAAGGAATACAATCCACTTGTTAATTTTTTTCCTTTTTTTTCTGTAAACTCAATAAAATCAAGTTTACAGAAAATCGAAAAACATTTTCATTGTTTGTACTTTCTAGCTTAAAGCTATCAGTAATAATGAAAAGCAATTCTGTATATACCCACGTACCATGCGACTTTCTGAGACCTAAACTTTAGCCTAATATTAGGTTATATTATATGCAAGATCCAAACTTTGTGTGTGTAGATACTTGGTCAAGGATAGGTCTAGGCCAACTAATTTCTGACAGCAAAAGTCAACAAATAGTTCTGGATATTATCAGATAATAATTGAATGTATACAGTATCTACAGAAATGACTTGACATTTTTTAGTCAGTTGTTGTGGTATCCATGAATGAAACAGTAGAGAGATGTTCATGCCTGAAGATGGATTAAATGGATTTATCAGGTTTGTTCCCTTAAAGTTTGTCTGTTTATAGGCCAATGAAACCATGTTTGATCCTTGTCTAAATATTTAAGATTCTGATATGAGCTGATGTATCAATCTGAACTCTAACTTTCTGGATTGGTAGGTGATAAGTGCGTATATCTGTGATTTGTTTTCCCTAAGATCTCCTTGCAGTCAAAATTGTCTTAATGGAAATAAATTGGATAAAAATATTTTAACATTTTTAAAAGGAAAATGATTTGCCTTTACTTTCAATAAATTTAACTTTAATTTTCTTTTAAAGATATTACAAGATATTTTTATTTCAGTCCAAAAATGAAATTAAGCAGTAAAATTTAATATTTTCATTAAAATTAATTGTAAAATATTTTATATTTTTCCACTCATATAGCCTCTTTATTTTTTTGATTGGGGATGGGTGATTGCATAAATTTTTATTTCTTTAATAGTTGATTGCTTTTAAATGGGACTGTCTTTTATATTTTCTTCCACACCCTGTTGTCGTGTTTTGATACAACTCAGCTGTTATCATTGGATTATTATTTCTTTTTTCTGAGCTGCATGATGTTTGTCTTTTTTTTTATTTTATCTACATCTCACAGACTTTTTCCAATTGTCGGGTTCCTTTTAACTTATGAAAGTAAAATTTAGGTAACATTGTGGATTTCCTGCAAAGTTGTCACTTGATCCCAAATGACAAAAGAAGTGGACAAAGACACATTTACACTTTGGTTCTTACATTTAACATTTGAATAATTCAAGCTAGCCACCTCGGCAAATTTCCAAACTCAATGAAAAGAGGAAAGTCTGCATCTTCTAAAAGTCTCTTCTTTTAAAAAGGGCTTGTTAAATGTTAAAACCACCCAAATAAAAACAGGTCTGGAATGCAACTGCTAAACTCAAAATGCAAACTTTCTCAGGCCTGTTTCAATTGAGGTGATGTCTAACCTCCCATTCATCTATCAAATGCCCCCACATTGCTAGTGAGTTAGAATATATTATATAACACTAGTTTACTTTATAATATAAACTTATTAAGCTGCTTGATTTATCTCTCTACTTAAACTTTGATGTTGTTAGTTGTCTGTATCTCTATCCCATAAGTTTTTATAATGAGGGTATGAAATTTATATACAATTGTAACAACTCTATTTCACTTCACGCTAATGTCCCTGCAAAAGGCATAAATCCGTCTCTTTTCTCCCCAGTTATAAGTAAATAGTAGAGTAGACAAGGTTTTCAAGCCTTGGTGTGTATTTACCCAACCCGTCAACTACAAGCAGAATGCAACACAAACTTAATTTTTAAAGTGCAACTAGTTTGAATTCAGTTTTCCTTCTAGACTGGTTAAAGAACCCAGTCTGCCCTACCATTTACTCATTTCTAAGGAAAGAATAATTGGATTTATACCTCTCCCAAGGATATTAGAGCTATGTGAAATACAAATAGTCTCTTCCAGGATTTGAAATCATGCTGCCGTGTCTATTTCTTACAATGATAACTGGTATGCCATGAGCACCTCATAAGACACCCATTCTAGGCAAAGAAAAAACTCTGACTTCAACCCAGCTTCATTTCACTTTAAAAAGTGATCTTGTGTCAGATCCTGTCGAAGGTGGATAGGTTGGGTGAATACATACAAATGTAACAACTATTATGGGATAATTTTTTTTAATTTTATCATATACATTAAGGTTGTATGATTTGTATAATTGTTGATGTTCCTTCTTTTTAAAATCATAATTATTATCTCTGTTTATGAAATCCAAATGTAACAATTATTTTTGGACTGAGGTAATAGAATATTAATCCTTGGGAGTTTATTAGGTAACATTTTCAGGAAATGTCACAATACAGACCCAATTTTTTTCCACCCTGTCCACTAATTACCTCATCAAAACAACTAGTCAATATTTTAGTAATTTCTTCTCACAATCACTTTTGCTGTTTTCATTTTGATTATTAGCATTTCTGTGTGTTATATTTATTTAATTGTTTAGCAGAAACACCCCATCCTCTGTTCCAATTCCAATGCATGCCTTTTGTTCATGTTGTTGTTGTTTTCCTTCTGGTTGTGTCTTTTCTTTTTTTTCCTTGAGTTTTTCTTAGATTGTGGTTATTTACTAAACAAAATGCTAAAGGCATTCTTTGTTTTTCTTACAGTTCTGCTTGCTGTGTTTATATTTCTATATAAACAGTGTCTCATTTGTTGAATAACAAAACCAACATTTTTTTCTTTTCTTTTTATCTGCTTCATACACAACTATAAATGATGGCATTAAATGTTAATCAAATATAATTGATAAATTGAGCAAAATTACTTTCTACATGAAACTAAAACTAAAATTTGTGTTTTGAATGATTTGAAAATTATCTGTTGTACTTAAAAGAATATTAAACATTTCAGAAAATATTTTTATAATGAATTCTTTGCTGAGGTAAAGAGTAATATTTGATTTATAATTTTTTGAGCATTTCTATTTCATTATTTAGCTTTGCTCAATCTGGCATACAGTTTTAAAGGTTACTTAAAGTACCTGTTATTACTAAGTAGTGGCTCACCTAAGTACTAAACAGACTTGTTGCTTAACTTTGGTGATCTGGTGAGTTGACTATAGTTCCATGAAGCAAACTGCAGTGCTGCCTCAGAGTGAGATTGAAACCTGGACTGCTATAAAGACAGAGCTCTTAATCCTCAAGGATTTTGCTTTGGAGCATTTTCTTGTTCTAATTTAAAAACAGTTTTAGACAAGTTCCTTACTTCTATGTAATCCTGGATCGATCAAGTCAAAATAAATATATCTATTTATCTTTTTTATTAGATCATTGATTTCTTTTTTTAAAGATCCACAAAGAATTATGTAAACTTTTTTTAAAATCATAAAAACAAAAAGATTTATGAATAATTCATTTTAACTTAAAATAATTTTTTTGATTATTATAACGTGATCTTTAGAATTAAATAAAAACTCTTCAAATTCCTTTTTCTTCAAATAATAGCTGTTGATGAGCCCAAAATATCTCAAATCAGAAAAATACGGCAACAATATTTCAACATCTTTTTCTGCTATTTGGTTGTTTATCATAAAACTTAACAAAAGAAAAAATAGTACCAATAAACAGACAATAAAAGTATTTTAAAAACATTATTTTGGGTAAGATTCTAGTTAAAGCAAAGATTTTCCTTCAAGGTGCCATATAACATATGACCTTAAAAGGCTGGTTATAATATTGATAATTGTTCTAGAATTTATTAAAAATATCATCAGTGTATAAAGTCTTCACTATTTTTCTGTTGAATTTTCTCAAGTTAAGAAAAAACAACAGAAAAACATTTCATTCACATTTGACTATTTTTATCTCTTCTCCCATTTTAATTTTGTTCCCTTTTTATCTTTTGAGCAGAAGCTCCAACAAGTGTTTTAGATGAAAACCAACATCTCAAAGCTGAAGTAAGTTTATTGTTTATAACTTGATTTCAAAATTATTCATTGCCTCTTAGACACAAGGTTAAATATGTATGACATACACACTAAAATATATGTGTGTGTGTGTTTTAGAGTGATAACTTTTTTTTATAAAAACTTATTCAAAAATATTTTTTAAAAACTGCTGAACTCCAACCAGCAGAGCTGCACAAACCTAAAACAAATGGGGCTTATTTACACTCCTTAGCTGCTACATTAAGACCAGTTAATGGCCCAGTCAGCTAGGGCTGTGGAATACACTTACATCTCTACAGTGGGGTAACCTCCCCCCTACAAGTGTCCTGGATATGACACTAAACAATCTGATGGTGAGGCAGAGCTGGAGCTTTGGGGAATCCAGAGTACACCTTCACTGCCAATGCTTCAAGGTCCACTCTGACCCAAAGTGGCAGAGTCCTATCTATGGGTCAAATAGAATTGTTTGACCATTTAAACTGAGTACAAAAAAATGACATGCTAAATTGAATTGTTAGGAATAGAACTGTGTGATCATTTAACTGTGAGTAAACAAATGACTGCTGTTTAATTGTTGGTGATACATAGCAATACTTGGAACCATTTAAGTGTGTACAAAAGAATGAGTTTAGGCTTGTTTAAAAACATTATCTACAAAATGTTTACAAATCATATATATTAAATACATATGTATAAAGAGGATTTGGCTTTAAATAACCTACAATGGTTGATGTGTCATAAAACCAACCAAACCAAAGTACCAGTTTCATGCAATCTTCTTGAACTGAAATTTTCACTATATTATGTTTGATCAACCGAGAAAATGTTAAATGAAATTACTTAATCAGTAATTGATACTCACCAAAAAGTGAGCGGACAGACAGATGCTTCTCTTGCCATTGACATTCCACAGAGTAACTCTACATAATGGGATTTTCTTTGTTGAATCAAAGTCTTTAGCCTTAATCTTTTTCTTTTTGAAAAATCGTATTCAGGTCATCAGGAGAGAATGTGCCCCGTTTCAGAGCCTTCCTCTCCTGATCAAATGAAATGACAAAGAAGATTGTTAGAAAATAAATATGTTTTCCTTTTTTTATTTTTTCTTTTTTTTTTTTTTTTTCACGAAACTTCATACTTATTGATTTACCTGCACTGTTGAAAAATACAATTGAAACACTGAATATATGTTTCAATTTAATCCAAATTGAATGTTCAGATAATATATCTGGATTATTGTAAATGATCACATATGCAAATCAATAGATGCACAGGGTAGAGGTTCTCAAATAAAAGCTATATTAACAGTACTCAGACATCTGTGCACATACTGTACTTACGTCAAAATTACTATAGTCCTTCTAGTTGTTGCAATTTTACTTTTCACTTTGTTAATCATTATATTTCATTAAGAAAAAACAACAAACCGGTCACATTAGGATTATAACATCATGTTATGCGTTTTTGAAAAATCAAAAAACATATCATCGGAAACCTAGTGACCGGTTTGTTGTTTTTTCTTAATGAAATTATTGCTCTGTAATGTCAGTTACATTGAGCTCTTTACCAGGAAAATTTAAATGTTCACTCTTGAATAGTTTTCTTGTCCTAATGGAATTACTCCCAACTCCAGTTTAACTGGACCAAATAATATATATATATATTGCAGTTTGCTATATTTATAAATAAGAGTTGCCAATATCTATGATAGAACATATGTATGTTTTAGATCTAATTAGACTGGCATAGACAGGATCAATAGTGCTTGGTGACTCAGTTTTTCACTTACATAAGGCAACAATCTGACAGTCATCAAGTGTCATTGACTCTATGCCTAGGCTATCCTAATGTACACACAGACACACACACGCTTTTTAGTTTCACTATATTGATATTTATTTTTGTGTAAGACTGTAAACAGCTTGAAAAATAAGTTATTTTTATTGAGGGATTGATATTTTCTTGTTTTTATCAACCCAATATCCAATCTTTTTTTTTTTAATTGTATTTTAGTATTAACAAATGAAACAGTAAAAAAAAATTCTCACTAAATATTTATTAATGTTAAAGGGAAATACAAATTGTAGTAAAATATTTGTATCTTTTTTTATTTTTGAAAAAGTAAATTCAGTGATAAAGAGATTTGATTTTTTTCTTTCCTCAATTTAAAATTTTGATTTGTTGTTTTAGTTCTTCATCTTTGATGTCTGTCTGCAAAATTGCATCTTTGTTGATTGTTTTTTAGCTGAAGAAATTAGCTGATCAATTAGAAGAGGAACGTTCCAAAAAGAAAAATTCAGAAGACAATCAAATATTTCAAGCTAATGGTCCTGAAATGCAACTTTATGAAATACAGAGTAAGTTTTTTTTGTTTTTAAATTTATTTAAAGTCATCATAGATAAGAAAAAAATGAGTTTCAGAGAAAGCTGACTTTTTTTCTTTATATAAAAAAATTCAATTTGGAAAACACTAAGTCAGGTATGACACTAAACTGCATTTGGTGATAAGGCTCCTGTTCTGAAGATTTAGGTGTGGAGTTAGCCCTTCATTACCATTACTCCCAGGTCCACTCAGACCCAAAATGTCAGTACCTGTTCGGGTCTCATCTAGGGGTCAAATAAATCTTTGAAAATCACTTGTATTAGATAGGAATATTTGATAACTGTGTACAAAAAACTCTTTTACTACATAAAAGATATAAATGTAAAATGTATGCAATTCCTTAACCTCTAGGCATAAAATAACAACAGATGGATTGACATGTCATTAAAATTAATTTGAAACAAATATTCCCTGTACTGTTACCAGGCAAAATGACCATAATCTTGTTACCTGATGTTAGATATAGGTAATCTAATTGCTTTTTGGTGATTATCTGTTCAAATGAATGTTATCTGTTTGGTATTATTAGTGTTATTCATATGCCTGTTTGGAGTTTCTTTAGAAAAAATGTGAATAAAGTCTCGGCTTCCAAGTTTTTCTAAAATGTTTTACTCTTTACAATTTGTACCTGAAAATTAAAGTTGGCATCAAAAGAATTCATTTGCTTTCTTTTGTAATCATTTCATATTTGAATATTTCAAATTCTTTTTTATTTCATAAATATTAAAAAAGATCATTTTTTTTTTCAACCCGCAATTTTAATTAGGAAAAAGAAAACACTATCTTAATTCATTATTAATTTAATTAATTAAAATTCATTTGGCAAAGAAAAATTCAGTCTTAATAAACAAAATTTGATATTTAATCATTACTTTTTAAAACTTCAGCTAAATATTAATAGAAATAAAAAGAAACTTAATTGTAATGTAGTTACAGCCATAGCATAACAATTGCATTTCACATGATACTAATACTCTTGGGAAAGGCAGGAATCTAACCATTCCTGCTCCTGGTGAATAGTAAGACAGTTTGGGTTCTTTAACCTAGGTACAGCAATTAGCCTAGAAGGAAAATTCAAATCAATTATAAACCTGGAGAGGGATGGGCTCTGCCTAGTTATTCCAACCTATATACTACATTGACCAAACCAGGTTACAGGACCTATGAAAAGAATGGCTGACACAAAAATTCACTGTAATATACAGTAGGACAGTTAGGTTCAAAGATGATCCATTTTGGATGGTGAAATCCATTATCTTCATGAAATCAACAACCAATTTTATAAGTTTTTTGCTAGAAAGAAAAAAAAGACCTAAATTTTGGAGGCTTCATAAAAGTATCAACTTTTTTTTCTGATTCTTTCTTTCTTTTTTTTTCTTTTTTCTACACAATTTTTACTGAAATTATTTTTTTCCTCCAGGAGAAGCCAGCAAACAAATACATGAATACAAATTGAAACTTCAAAAAGCCGAACAAGATATTGCTACTTTAGAAGGATCCGTAAGTTGAAACCTTTTTCCTCTTTATGAATTTTTGACATATTCCTTGATTGTTTGGATACAGTGACATAAAATATGTTCTGTTAGGGAATTACATCCAAATTGTTTTTTTTCTTTCTAACAGTCAGTATTAAACTTTTGATCTTTCCCTAACTACAAAACTCAATTTAGTAAAGTGAGGTAAATCTCTTTTCTTTCATATGCTGGATTAGGAATTGAACTCTTAACAATTGTTTTGCTTTATGGTTTTCAGTGTATTATCAATAATATGAAAAATTTTCTTTTGTTGTAGGTAAACAGATTGGATACTCAAGTGAAACGCTACAGAACAGAAGCGGAGGATTCTGAAAAATTGGAAGATGAATTGAAACAAGAGAAAAGAAAACTGATGCGTGAAGTAAGACAGACCATCTTGTTTCTGAATCTTTTTTTCTTATATTTTAAGAGAATATTCTCTTTATAATTTGCTTTATTATTAATTTACCAGAATAGAATTTTATATATAAACCCGAATCATGACAGTAGCAATTATTTTCTGGAAGAGTTGTCCAATTCAATTGTCTCTTGTAAGATATGGATTTTGGATTATTTTGAGTAAAGTTGTTTGATTTTAAAGCCAGTTGTCCAATGGTCTGAATCCACCTTCAAAAGCCTTTTCACTATTCAGGTTAAGTGGGGGAGAAATAATATTTTAAGTTTAGTTATTGTTTACTGAATCTTTCTTGTGTATGTATGGGTTATTCAATAAATAAGGTGAATTTTGCCTAAGGAGTTGGCAGTAAGGAAGCACTATTTACATTTGTACCTTTTTCAAGGAAATCAATATTGATGAGTCTTTTCATGTCCCAGAAAACTGTCAGCATGACCTTCTTTACTGACCACTGTACCAAGAACTTTTTCTTTACCAGAAAGTGTGTTTACACTCCATGGACTGTCTTTTCAACTCAAGAAAACATGTTTAATCTATTTGTAAATATTTTTTGATTAAAACCTGCTTCTCCATATACATAACACATTTTTTTTATAAATTTCACATAGTTTGCACTTCCCATCACAAATTTGATGACTGACCTCTGTTCAAACTTGGAGCACTGTTTGATTTGCCACCATTTTGAATAGCCTCAAGACAAATACTTTCATGAGATTAAAATAATTTTTGCTATAAATTAATTCCAAACAATGCTGAATTTACATTTATAAAAAGAAAATTTCTTTAGGTTTTTCAAAAGAATTCCCTTTATTTATTGAATGACCCTCACACATACACTCTCTCTCTCTCTCTCTCAGCAATATATCAAATAGTGTGAAAAACTCCAGTTAACTGTTATTTTAAAAAAAATTGTTTCTTTTATCAACTTGTCTGTATTACAAATGTCTTTTTGTGGCCCCTTTTGCAGAAAAAGTTGAGGACTCCTGACTTTTGGTCTATTTGTTGACTAACAAGGCATACCTTCAAAATGAAATTAATATTTTCATATTCAATGAACAATTTTTTTTCCCCAAATGTCTATTTTATTTGTTTATGTATTTTGAAAAATAATTTATAAATGAGACATCTGATGCTTGTAATCACAAAAAAGATATAATATCTGAGTTAAATGAAGAGGTTGACAGAAGAAATATATGAGACAAGTGATGATTTGAATTTCAAATTTTGCATAGTCTTACCATACTTCATTTTGGAGAACAACTGTTCACAGTGTTATGAAGTGACAAACATGCTCACTATTTGCTTGGTGTGGGGGATGGGTCCTTTTAAGATCACAGACCCTCTTGAATTAAGCTTTGTGGCCCTTGAGCTGAAAAGGTTGGAAACCTCTGATTTATGTCAACTAATATTAGACTGATTTATATCTATTTCATTGGTTCATATATTTTTCACACTAGTTTAATAATACCAGGATGAGTCAATGATTTTATTTTTTGGTAATGTGAAGTACAGTTTGGCAGCTCTGGCTGAGGTTGTGAAGGTGATGAACTACTTTGAACTATGAGATGCTGAGCTCACCTGATACCTTCCAAGTTTGCTTCTATGGCTTGCAGAATAACCTCGGAATCCAGTTTCAGGCCTACCTATCTGAATATCAAAGTTCTTACTACACAAGCAAAATTTTTCTGACCCATCTATTTATTGTACCATAATCAACTGCACCTTCACGTCACACATAAAAAATGTTTTTGGCTCAATTCAAATTTGTAAAGCCTAAGTTCCTGAATTAGACTATGTTGCACATTCATCTGTGTAGCTTTCAAATCACACACCGAGTGAAGCAATGTATAGAATGTCAGTGCACCAACAATCAGTTGAAGTAGGTACTTTCTGCAGTTTGGACTGCTTCAGTCATGTGATATATAAGTAAGTAAAGTTGCCGACCGTAGTCAAGGGTGACCCCAAGTCACCCTTTTCAATAGCTACGACACCAAGGTGTAGGAGAAGGCGTTACTCCTTTCCTTGGATTGCTCCACTTTACCCTTGATCCGTACCTTATAATGCTGAGTGTTTAAGCAATCATCAAGTACCATTGTTTGAGTCTTTGGTATGACTTGACCTGGGATTGAACTCAGGTCTCCCAGGCCATTGGCAAATAATCTGACCATTATGCCAATGTGATATACACACTGCAAACTAGCACATATTGCAAAACTTTTGACTTTAGTATCTTTAAAAAAAAAAATAAAAAAAAACTAACTCATCTAAGTGTCTATAAATGGTTTTATTGTGTGACCAATAATTTGCAGGGTACCTTTTTAATTCATATTTAAAAAAAAATATTAGACCAAAAAATAGCCACATTTTTCTGTGTTTGAAGTGGATTTATATTTTCAAATTTTTTTTTGTTTTTTCAGTTGCGAGAAGCGCAAAGTCAAATTGAGGAGTTGCGTAACCACAACAGCCACCTTCAGAAGAGATTAGAGAAAATGAAACAGTCTCGCAGTGCTTTGGTCAAGTAATGACCAACACTGGGAACACAAACAGACCAACATGGAGAGAAAAAACTTGCTAGAGATTGGCTTTGGCTTGGAGCTGGTTGGGCTGCCTGCCTGATTGGTGAGAATCAGCAGTTTTTTTTTTTTTTTTTTTTTGTTTTTGTTCCTCACCAGAAGTAGCAACAGCAGCATCATCAGCATCACCACTGACTACTCTAGTAGATAGCAGTGGCCTGCCTAGCTGAGTTGGTTGGTCAGTGATCCCTGGGTGGGTGGGTATCTGGCACCACTTGCTAGACAGACTGCCTACAATTGTGTGTTTGCTTCTCACTACTGCCTCCAAAATCCAACAGCAATTTTTGAGAGAAACCTTAGGGCTGCTCCGACTGCTAAGGCCTTATCTGCTTTCCTCAACAACACATTTCAATCAGAATCCAGTTTCCTTTAAGATTCTGTATTCGACAGAAATCTGTGGTTGTTACTTGATAGTTTTGTCAAATTGATTTGATTGCACTTTTTGGCCTGTCTATTTTCTGGTCATCATCAAGTTCTGTGCATGAAGATTCCCAAGTTCAATTCCAGCACTGGGCATTTACTTCTGAACTTTTAATTATTTGTCAGCTGCAATTATTTATCTTTGTATGCAGTTGCAGGTATAACGCAGTGTTAGAACAAAGGGCTGGACATCAGCAGGACAGAAAAAAAAATTCCATTCTACGTGTTATACACTTAGGAGAAAATTTACTTCAAAAGCCAATGGAAGGCTGTTTATGCTCTTCTACCTAGCAGTCAGTCTAACTGGTATAAAATTTGATTTAATTTTTGTAAATATGAATATTTGGTGCCCTTGGAAAAAGAACTTTAGAAATGTTTATGTAGATTTCAGCAACTAGAGATTACCAAATGAAAATAGGTCAACCAAAAAGTAGAGACAAAAAGAAATTAGTTTGACAAAATTACACTGAAAATATATATTAAAAAAAAAAAAAAAAGCTTAATTTTTTTCAATTTCTTTTTTGTAGGGCTCAAATTTTAATTTATTTGCCTGTTTTATATCTGCTGTTGGCTATTCTTGTCTTTTGACAGCATTTTTTTTCCTTATCTTTTTAGAAAAGATTTTCTCCGGGCCAGTTTGTCTAAACTGAGCTTCAAACCACAAAAGACAAATTAGCAGCCCCCACCACCACCACCACCAATAACTTTCAAAATGTCATGACCAATCATCTCACTCTGGGAGTGGGTGGGGATGGGTTGAAATGAATGGGATTTGTCTCATTCTTGCCAGACACCTCTTAACCTTTTGTCTCTCCCCAATTTCTGATGATTACCCCTTGTGTTTTAATCAGCCCCCATTCTACACACACAAAAAAATATTCCCCTCTTTTAAAATTTCCTATGTGCCAAATTCAGTGATTTGGCTTTAAACATTGTCATCAAATTGGTTTTAATTACTTTTGGGAAAGGCAAAACACAAAATGGAAACAGAAAATATTGATATATCAAAAAAAGTGATTCGTTTTGTATCTTCTTTCTAGGAAATATTTAAAAAAAAAAAAAAAAAATTCTAAAAATAACCATTAATTGTTGCAGAGGACACAGTTTTCAAGACCAACTGCCCAGGGTGGACAGTCGGTCAGTTTTTTTTGTTCTTTTCCACCACCCCTCAACCTCTTTCCATCAAGGATATATAATTTTTTTTTTTTTTAATTTTATTTCCTCTTTCAAAATGGAAACCTAATTTTAAAACATTTTTTGGATCTCAACTTTTTTAAACCCTTTGCATCTCTGTGTATTATATCCATCTGATGTTGTTTCAAGTGTGTGATAAGCTTCCCCTACCCTCATCTGTTTCTGTTGGTGTCTGGCATGTGGCAAGCCTGTTCTAGTTTCAAGGCAGGTACCTTTTTCTACCCCCCCTTTTAAACCCTCCCCCTTTTGGTGAGAACATTTACAAATACACAAATACCAGCCTCTACAAAAAAGAAAAAAAAAGTCAATTGTGGGCAGGAGGGGGTTAAAAAATAATTAGATTGGACATGGAATGTTTTCAATTTAAAACTTTAAATAAAAAAAAAAAAAATGAAAAAAAAAAAAATCTGTTCTAATATTGAGAGCAGCACAACACACACACATACATACACACCCTCCTTGCCTGCCCTACCCTACCCCCCCAAAAAAACTCTGTCTCTCTGTGGCTGACTGGTCACCTTCCTCCTCCTCCTCCTAGCTGACAGGGAGAGCCAGCTTTTGTATGATTGTCTTTTTTTGTATGTTGTTGAGCTGAGAGTGTTCTGTCAAGACAACACCAACTCCTGTGGCTTTTGTATTATTTTTCATCTCAGTGACAAGAGTTATTATTATTCATAATAAAATAAAATTTCCACCCTCTACTCTGCTTCTGGTTTTCAATTTCACATTTCAATCTCCATCTGAATCGCCTGGAAATGACTTGAATCTGTATTTTTTTTTTTTTTAATTAAATATTTCCAAGAAAAAGCTACATTGATTGGTTTGGGCCAGTTTCCTCATAACACTTAAGAGTCAAATAAAACTGACTATTTAAACTGTGTCCAAGTAGATGATTTATGCTAAATTGAATTGTTAGAAATAGAACAGGACCCCAAAATGAATAATGTCTCTTTCAAATGATCAACATTATTATAGTTGCTGACAAAATCTCATGCCCCCGGTTTTCCAACCAAACTCACGAGGGTTGAAAAGAAAAAAGACAAAAAGATAGA
Organism: Sepioteuthis lessoniana; assembly: GCA_963585895.1. NCBI lineage: Eukaryota > Metazoa > Mollusca > Cephalopoda > Myopsida > Loliginidae > Sepioteuthis > Sepioteuthis lessoniana. Next base: position 49,044,755 of record OY757941.1, on the reverse strand, counting down.
AATCTACAAATTTATATAAATAGAAATACATCTATTTTTTTTTAAGACTGATAATTTATATGTGACTAAACAAAAGACCCAGCTAGTGAGTTTGCTTGCAATTTGAAAATCTCTGGTATCAACTCTTATCTTTTTAACTTTTCTGTTTTTGGAACAAATAACACTGATACAAGTGTTATTTATTTTAGGCTGGAAAAATAGAAAAGTTGAAGCCTTGTTCTATTAAAAAGATAATTGTGAACAATATATAAGAGGTCCTGAAGTGAAAGAGCTGAGGATGGACAATTCAGATCATCCTGGCCAATACCAGCACATCTTGAGGTCTCCTCATAATTCTTTTAACAAAATAATAATTCTTCTCTTTATCTTCTGATATCAAATCTATTTTAGACCACTCATGATTTTAATCAAAACAATTATTTTACATTTCCATTTTCTTAGTTTTTCCAATTTTAACATAAGTGACGTTTACCTAACATCTCTGTATTCAGTCTTTATCAGTTCTGGACTCCTGGTAGACATGTTGGAGGGTTGAATTTTCTGTTATACCACCTTTTACCCAATCCAGCTCAGTCCATTCCACAACCTCAAATTGATTTCTATTTCATCTACTGATTCTTTCTCAATTGAACTACTAGATTTTTTTGTCTCGCATAAATCCACCAATCCAGATATCCAACTACACACACATGCAAACACCAAAGTTACTCTGTAAAGTTGGTGACCCTAGTTGAGGGTGACCTGAAGACTCCCTTTTCAATAGCTACTACACCAAGGTGTAAGGGAGGACACTACTCCTTTTCCTAGATTGCTTCACTTTACCCTTGATATGCACCTTATAATGCTGAGTCTTAAGGAGGTATCAAGTACCATTTTTTTTTTTTTTTTTTTTTTTTTTTTTGTGTCTTTGGTATGACTTGACCTGGTATTGAACCCCAGTCTCCCAGGCCAATGGCGAACACTATATTTTATTTTTAGGTTCATACCTATTCTATAATACTAACAGTGTGAAAAAAAAAACAGATGATACAATGTAACAGGATGGCTCTCACACAGGTATCTGTAATACTCCAACAGGTCGATGAGTGTAGCACTACACCTTAATTGTCAGTTGGACCTCATAGTAACTTCCACTGTTATGAAAAGAAGTGACAGACACACAAAACAGTCTTGATTTGCTAATACAAACATTTGCTACATATATTAGTAGTTGTCAAGAAGAGAGAAACAGCATATGAAAAATGAGTCAACCACTTCAGCTTGACAGAAATAAAATATTGTGAGAGTAAACAGACCTTGATATTCTTTCTCTTTTCCTGTGTTTTTATACTGCATCCACTCACTGCATAATTTTTCCATTTGATTTTCTTCAAGCCAATCAAAAGCCATCACTGATTTGCTGCTGATATATTACTATTTTTAAGCTGGGCATCTGCTGCTATCCTGACCTAGGCCTGGCTTTCTCTCTTTGCTTGCATTCTTTTATCATATATGTTTCTTTTGTTTTCCACTGTCCCATGGTTGACCTGTAAATCTTGCTAAGAAACAACTCACAACCAATCAGAGTTCCTTATAATTTAATAACAATTTGCAAATAAGAAAAATTTACACAGACTGATGTCTGGGAAAAAAAGACCATTTTAAAAAAAAATAAAAAAAAAAGAATATCCATACTGCTTGAAAATAATCAACCAATATCACTTGGTGTTTATTCTTTTGACAAGACAAAAAGAAAACCTTAAGCAAAAATGTAAGAGTGCTCAATACACAAAGCTGTGAGGATATGTTGCTTTCTATTATGTAATTGATATCTTTTTTGCTCAGTTGATTATTATTTGTAATAGTATAGTTTGGTTTTGGTTTAGTTTCTTTGTTTAATGGCATATCAACCTTTCTGGGTTATTATACTCACATTTCGGCTGATGCATTCTTCTTCCATTAATCATAACCAGGTACAAGTGTTAAGTATTCAGTGTTATTTTTACCTGTGGTCAAGATTGAACCTGCAGATGATTTCACTAAGAAATTCTTTAACCACATACCATCATCCTGTGTGTCCTGTGGGACAATTCAGAGTGAATTTCTGGGATTTATAAACCTAATGGTTTTATCACCCAATGAAATACTACTTATTTCTATAATGTAGGATTTTTTTTATTGCAGTTTTGATTTTATAGAGAAAAAAAAAGCCTTTTTGATTATAGGTTCCCATATTGTATTCATCTCTATACTTGGTCTACTCAACAGGTCACAGTAACCCAACATATGTGCTGATTCTTTAAGCACTGATGAGACACTAACAGTGATATGGGATAAGTTGGCAGCAGGTCCCTCGCTGGAACAATACATCTGTATACTAATAGATAATATGATGGAGATATTTTCTGTGTGAAAACAACCTACTACAGGATAGGGTTTGACACATATCGACAAGGAGGAGGACTGGCTATGGCATCACCATTGTCCCCAATATTGGCCAACATATACATGGGATACTTTGAAGAAATGGCATTAGGATCTACATCACCAAAGCCATCATAGTGGCTTAGATACATAGATGATACATTTATTCTCTGGCTATATCAAGAAAATGTTCAAACATGACTAGATCATGTGAACTCAATTAGACCATCTATACAGTCCACGATGGAGAAAGAACGAGACAAGTTAGCCTTCCTAGATGTACTGATAACTCATACAGAACAAGGATTCTTTAAGTCATTCGTATATTGAAAGCCATTAATAGCGGTACTGATGAACATCAAGAAGAAATGAATAATTTATGAGAGAACCTCCATCGCAACAACTAACCAGAGAGAAAAATATTGGCTCCAAGTAATCTGGATTGAATGATACCTGAAAATTCACCACAGTCTGTCTGCTCGATGTCAAAGGCCTAGCCGAAAAGATTCAAGATATGATATAAGGACAATATTCAGGAGTGGCTCAAGTCTTTGAAAAAATGTCTGCCAAGTCAAGCCCCCAACAGAATACGACATGACCAAGTATTGCATGTACTCCATCCTATGCCATTGTGGTAAAGTATACAAAGGCACATTTAAAAGCAGTATGTCAAGGTGGAATTAATTATTGAAATCCAAATTAGGAGAAAATATTTTTCAATAGGTTTGCTAATCACCACCCTTCAGATAAGAGAAAATACATAGAAGCAAGAGTGTTCATTCTTTGGTGGGAGACTGGCAAAAGGCAGTAATTAAACTTCATGTTGCTCTGGCCTTGTGCCAGACTTCTGAGGGTTGAGAGGCAGAAAAACCTGGGATAATATGTCACTTCAAGATGGCCCTGGTAATAGAAAAGCAGAGAACTGACATAATACTTTGCTGGTTGGTTTGATTTTATGGCATATCAACCCTTGTCTGTTATTTAATGCCAAATCCTTTTTATACATGATTTCAAGACACATTTTGTAGAGAACATTTTTTCCATACAGTTTCACTTATTTATCTAATACTAATAATTGTATTAACTCTTAATCATTTGTTTGCACACAGTTTAATGTTTTCAAGTATTGCTATGTATTACTAACAATTCAATTAAACATCAGTCATTTGTTTACACACAGTTAAATGTTCAAACAGTTCTACTGATAGGTTGGGGCCTTACCATCAGATTGTTGAGTGTCATATCCAGGACACTCATTGGAGGAGTCTTACCTTTCTGCAGAGATGCATTCTATAGCTCCAGCTGACTGGGCCAAACAACACTTTGAGAAGTCTTTTACCAGACTCGCAGAGATCAAGATATGACACTTCAAGAGAGACTGAGAAAACTATCACTACCATCCTCTAGAAAGTAAAATTCATTCACCCTTTCTCTGTGTTCTGATCTGTTTGCTGGCATTTAACTTCTTTTTTTTTTAAACTTAATTGCGTGGTTTCATCAACTGGTGACTGATCAGCTGTTTGGATCAAAAATACATGGGCAGTCAAGCAGAATGGTCAGCATATTGAAAGCAAAATCAGCCCAATGTTTGGGAAAGACAAATGTACTGCCACATCCTTCTTTCATTCTAAATTCTCCCCTCTCTAGTACATAAACTTAAAACTTTAGCTTAAAGGCTTGCTAAACATTCAAAAAAAAAAAAAAATTAAATAAATAAAGCCAATGAATGAAAAGCATAGAAGAATGGTTGTTTTTTTGTTTTTTTTTTCAGTTTTATTAGAAAAAAAACTTTCAACAAGGAACAGACTGAATTGACAACAAGTTTTGAGCTGCAACTGTTCCTACATTTTTTTTTTTTTTTTTTTTACACCAACACTACTTGTGTAAGTGCAAATATTCTGAGGGTGTAGGGGGGAGGGAGGGAGGAGGTGAGCTTAGACAATGAAGAGCAGACATTTTTATTTTCGTTAACCACAAATTTCAGACAGGAAGACCATCTATTAAAAAGGAAAAGGGCATGGAATTGGATTAGCACTAGTTGCCATGACATTGTTAAATAGAGAAGGGGACACAATGGTGTTAACTTTGGGAGGGAGACAAAGTAGGAACTTTAAATTTAAAGCACCAAGATGGTGTTTCTTCTCCCCACATACAAGGACGGGGAGGGTTCCAACATAGTACATTAAAAATATAGATATAAATACCACAACAGCAAGTATAAAAAGAAAAATATACCGGTGGCAGAAAGATCAGGGGCATCATGGCAAAAAGTAACTCAACAATAAAGACGACTTTGTGATGTTGGGAGGGGGGGTCGAAATTTTGTGGAATGTAGGTATGCCTAAATTTTACACATTGACCCAATAAATACTAGCTGCTACCCCAACACCACAGGTCCTGCAGGCTAGTGGCTTTCAACCAGGTTATAGTCATGACCAAAAGTCATTTCTTGCCTGCAGGAACAATGGAGAAAGATCATAGGACAACAAATATACATGTTCTCCCCCCTTGCGTCAAAGAAAAACCATCTAGTCGTCGAGTCTGGTGCTAAAATACCACTACTATTTCACTCAATGTCGAAGGAGGGGTGGCTGTAAAGTTGATGTTCCCCTCATAAAAGTAACAAGAATGAAATAAATTAAACAAAATGCATACAGAATAGAGGAGAGAGAGAGAGGTTTTGTTTTTTTTCCTTCTCCCTCCTTCATATTTTCTTTCTTTTGATTTCTTTTCTTTTTGCTCCTTCTCTCTCTCCTCCCCCCTTCTTTTTTTTTTAATTTTTTATTATTTTTTTTTTTAATTTTTTTTTTTTAATTCTTGCTTGGCTTTAGGCAATTGGTGTTCCATAAGCGGACATGGCATCTGCTGTATTTCTTTTGATAGACCAATTTTTTTTTTGTATTTTCTTCTTCTTTTCGTTCTTGCTTTATAATCTTGAACCCAACTCAAATTGTAAGGAGCAGTGTCCAGCCTTGAAGCCCTTAAAGTATCAAGGCAGTCCGCAGGATTTTAAGGAGAAAATAAACAATATAAAACCATTCGACTTGTGTCCGTCCGACAGTCTTGTTTGAAGGCTTGCACAGAGAGCCCTTGTGTCATAGCAGTAATAGTAGTTGTCAGTCATTTTGAAGCAGTAGCAATAATAGTAGTGGTACTAATAGTCGGAGCAGTAATAGTAGTAGAAATAGTGATGAAAGTAATAGTTGTGGGTGTCGTGTTGGTCTAGGAGGGAGTGTCAGTGGCACGGTCGTCATAGTAACAAGTCTGCCAGTGAGGTCATCTGCATCTTGTCTGGAAATAGAAGTAAGTTAACAAAATCGTTTAAGAGGGGAAACGATTTAGATTTAAAAATTGAGTGGAGGGGGGACAAAATGGGAGAGTAGTGGATAAACATGGAACTCTTCCCCTAGACTTTTTTCTTCCTAGGAAAGTCGGGGGGGGGGCATCTACATCTTCACTTTATTTGCTCTAATTAAAAAGATAAATAATGAAATGAAATACCAAAAGATTTCTTCCCGTACTAATAGTCTACATTAAAAGCTTGGTAAGAGTAACTCAAAGCTGAACTTTTTCTTTTTAAGACATTATTTTTCAAGTGCAGGTATGAGAGAACAAGAAAAGTGAGCCAAAAAAATAGCTAATACTGAAAAAAAGGAAAGAGACTTAAGTTAACAAATATCCATGCATGACACAAGGCCAGCCAATAAAGTTGCTTGTGGGATTTTCATAACCATGGCTTTCAAGTTAGATATGATAGTTTAGAACAAAAACAAGGAACAGATCAGTATAATTTGAATTTATTAGATGAAACCTTGTCAATAATTCTTGACTCATAATTCTTTCATCTTATTTCTCTTGATTGTTATTGCAACAAAGCCTGACAGTTGTTAATAAGCCTCCATTCTTTTACTTCAGGGTCCTTGCCTTACCAATTAGGCAATGAAATCTAACCAGATACTGCCTACTTTGTTTATATAATAATAATTATATTTGAATTTATAAGATGTTTTTTCATCACGTCAAAAATTAGGATTATTTCATCTTGACAGGTAATCCAATGTTAAATATACATTTACTTAGCCATTTTTAATACCTTGATTTAGACATTAACCAATAGCAATGTTTATTAAAAAAAAAAAAAAAAAAAAAAAGACTAGTTCTCTGCTTCTTGCCATCTGATAGTTATTTTATATTTAAGCAGAAAAGCAAAGAAAATCTCAACTAAAGGGAGGTAATCATTTTTGTTCGGTTTTGCTTTAATGCCAAGAAGAACCATAGTTGTATGATTTAATCTAAAGCCGGGGGAGGGAGAATAATGGGGTTCATACTTTTCCCAAGGGTATCAGTCCAAAAGTGAACGTATTAGCTCAACTGGAGTTGGATCATGATGATGGCATGAAAAAGTTCAAAATCTACCTCATTCTTCTCTGTTTACACTGTAGTATTGGGGGGGGGCACACTTAATATAATGGTTCACATTGTGAGAAATGATATCAGTGCTCAATGGAGCTGATTGCATTTCACTTTGTGCTAATGCCCTTGGTAACAGCATGAATCTCCATTCTCCACCCAACTAGGGGTAAATAGTAGGACAGACTAGGGTCTTTAATCTTTGTAAGGCAACCAGTCTAAGAGAAGGAAAACCCCAAATTCAAACCTGTAGTACTCTGCTATAAAAAGGGGGAGGGCGACCATACATTGCATACTACCTGTGGTGGAGGGGTTGGATAAATACATACTCTGTAATATTTTTTTAATGTCGTAGTCAGTGATTTTTATCATTAGAGGAAGCACTGTCAACTATGATTAATTTTTGACTAATTTCTTTCATAGAAACTTTAATTTTTATTCAATAAAGTGTTGTCAACTATTCATTTTTTAAAACTAATATTTCTTTCATAGTTAAAAGAAATACTAATAAAAAAATAAATAAATAAATACTTTATCTAATAAAGAATTAAATCGAAGGGAGGTAATCAACACTTAATGATTTAAAGAAAACTGAATTGTGGGAAATTTGCTGTCTGACCTGTTCAGATTAGTTTCCATTAATTCATCATGAAATTCAGATTTTTAAAATTTCCATTGCATTTATTTAATTTTTCTTAAACGAATTTAAACAAGAATAGATTTTATACTTTTTTCTTTTTAATTAAAAAAAAAAAATTCCCCATCTACAACTGAAAATATTACAAAAACCAGATAATACCAGAGACAGACCAATTGACTGTTGGTAGTTTTTTTAATTTATTAACTAACATTTTCACGTTATCCATTAGTATTTTAGACATGCAGTCTGCTGACTTGATTTTTCTCTTATTCAAAATAATAAAACGGTACAAAGATTTCATCCTACCATTTAGCAGAAATATCAACCCAGGGGCACAATATTATGGGGTGTCAGAGGGTGGGCGAGATTTTCTGAGCTGAAGAGAGAAAGAGAAATTGTTTGTGTACCCCACTACATTAAAACACTGCCTCACCCCGTAAAAGAAAGTAAAAATTAAAACAAATACCTGCTTGCTCAAATTTAGAGCCTTTGTTTCTTGGAAGGTCCATCATCATCACTGCCTGGTGGGGGACCTTTAGGAGGTTCAGCCTCTAATACTTTTAGGCGCTGTCCACCAATACTCTGTCCATGGAGGGTGTGCATGGCTCTCAGGGCCGGCTCTTTGGAAGCAAACTTAGCATAGCCATAATTGCGACCTACAAAATAAATAAAAAAGACTTAAACAAAATAATAAACATTAGTTGTGTATTTTGAGCTTAATATTTTTATACGTTAACTTAGATGAATTCAACATCCTCATGATAATGAAGCCTCCTCAATAGGAAGACACTAAACCAAATTAAGCTATTATAGTCCCATACCCTATTTTTCCTTTTTGACAACTCAGAGTAATCTATCCAACATAGAATGTTTAGTAAAACGAATTGACAACCCAAGTTCAAATCTTGGATGAGGCTGTATTTCATTTTGCACCTTATTTATTGAGTGACCCTCGTATTATCAAATGCCTTTATGAAAAATGGATTTATACTTTTTCCTCAAGGGCATTAGTGTGAAGTAAATGCAAGTTGTTCCAATCAGCTTAATTCACTCATTCCATTTCCAATTCTATTGACTATTAAACTATTTCTGCACCTCCAAACTAAAATCATACTTCAGTATATAACTATACTTTATTGAAAGAAAAAAAAAATTTTTTTTCAATCCATTCTAGTTTACAAACAATAAAAATTAGTATGTATTTACTCACCACCTTTTCACAGAATCAATTTTTAAGCTGGTTTTAATTCAGTTTTGCCAAACAAAGCTAAAAAAAAAAAAAAAAAAAGTCTGCTCTACTATTTACCTATAGCAGGGAGCTTTCCTGAAGATATTAAAGTTGTAAAGTTGGCAACAGTAGTCAAGGGTGACCCAAAGATTCCCTTTTTGATAGCTACTACACCAAGGTTAGGAAAGGGCACTGCTCCTTTTCCTGGATTGCCCCCACTTTACTCTTGATCTGTACCTGAGTGTTAAGCAAGGAGGCATCATGTACCATTTTTTGAGTCTTTGGTATGACTCGACCTGGGATTAAACCCCAATCTCCTAGGCCATTGGCGAACACTAACCGCTAGGCCAATTAGCATAAAACAAATACAAACAACCTCATTCAGGATTTGAACTCAGATTACAAATTCCATTTTATGTGAGGTTATGAGAACTTGTGTCAATTCTGAAAATGAATTTCAAATAATCATGACTGCAGTTACTTGTTTGATCCTTGTCTTCACACAATGAAAAGCTATTTTAAAATATAAGTTTATTTTATAGGTTCAACTCAAGATTATTATATTACCCACACTCAAGCATTGCATCGCACTAGACCTTCTGGTCTAGTTTAAGCTATGAGCAAGCATACATCCTGCACTCACACTACATCTAGTGAGTCCAAGTCTAACAAAGTCACATTGCACTAAATGAGCCTATGACCAGCATAGCACAAGTCTCAGCTCATGTCCAACTTCCCCTTCCCTAAAAACTCCCTATTATTAAAAAAAATAAAATAAGACCTTGGGTAAAATCTTGTCTGGTGGGAGGCAGAGATAAATACAATTATTATTATTGCTATTACTGATAACTATTATGTAAAGAATCTGAGTATCTAGCTTGGTTGCAGAATATGTTATAACACTAGATTGGGAGTTAAAAGCCTGCTGTGGTTGGTAGTATCACGGTAATTGGTGTGCTAACACATTGTACATGGAGTGAAGTAATGTGCAATTTGAAAATCTCACAGATTAGCATGCAACATAGTGTAATTCAGAAAATTAAGCTTTGAGTTTGAACTAGGCTATAATGCCATGGAAGCAACCAAAGATTTTTGTTGTTCAAAAGATGAAGTCATAGTTGATCACAGTACAGTAACCAGATGGTTCAAGAAATTTTGTTCAGAGTACAAGAACCTCAACAATCAAGCAAGGTCAGTTAGGCCTAAAACCATAGATTCCAAAGCCATGGGTTAGAACTCATAGAGGCAAATCCAGCAAGAAGAACTTGGTGAGTATCAGGCATCTCACAGTCCAATGTAGTTTGTCACTGTCACAACTTTGTCAAAAGCAAGCTGAATTGTGCCTTATGTTACCAAAATATTGCAGAATTTTTAGAATCAGGTACAATTTAAGCACCTGTTAACAAGTCTCAGCTTAGTAATCTGTCACTGTCAATTAAAAGGTATACTATAGTATACAAGGTTAGGCTGAAAAGATCATATTGGCTGTTGATGTAATTTTTTTACCAATGGAACCCAAGCACTGTAACATTGATAGAAGTGTGTGGACCACAAGTGGGACTATGTTGAAAAATAAACCTCATTTGGTCACATTCCATATTAGTATCTTGATCAAACCATGAATTTTTCTGCTAACCTTCAGTCTTTGATAAAAAAAATTCAAAAAATTGTGTGTATATATATATATATATATATATATATATATATATAAAAACAGTCGTCATATATACATAGGCAGTGGAAGAGGGTATTTGAAAATAGTAAGATTGATGAAATGATTTTAGTTCATGTTAAAACTAAAGCCAAATATTTTTAGACTTCATTTTAGAAAACAAGCCAGGCTTCTCATTCTCTAACTTGCAATGGAAAAATAAGGTCAAAAAAAAAAAAAAAAAAAAAAAAAAAAGTTTAGCTATCAGTTACTCTTACTGCATTTTTAACCTAGACAAATATAGAGTTTTCTCAAAATCTATCACAGATCAAAACACACATTCAACCAATCAGATTTTTTTTTTCTTTTAAATTTAAGTTGTTTGGTTTTTGTGGGGGGTTTTTTGTTTGTTTTTTTTTACCAGAAAGCAAATAAACATCAATGAGATCTCCAAATCGACAGAAACAATCCCGAAGAATGATCTCTGGTACTGCAGATGGTTGGCACACAATGAAGAGACGCTGGCTAACAGGTGTGTCCTCTGATCGTAGTGGTTGTGTCCTGGGCAAACTGATATTCGAATAACGCACACGTTCCAACAATTGTTCCTTTGCTAAAATTCGTTCTGGGTTGATGCCTGCTTTTTCTAAAACCATGGCTGCCTGTAAAAAAAAAAAAAAAAAAAAAAAAAAAAAAAGAAAAAAAGCAAGAAGTCAAGAAGTTTAAATGGCTCAATTGATAAGAAACTGACTAAATATGCCCTTTCAAAAGAATTGGACATATTTTATAGAATAGTCTCAATTGGTATGTAAATAGAGAAGTGAACTCTTCAGCCAAGAGTTTCTTAATTCTATTGGATGCATTCTTTGTAGTCTAGGTGATAAGAGTAACCTGAAGGCAAACATTTTTAGATCTCATTGTTGAAAAGTGAAAAAACTTTGGTAAATGGGTGAGACTTTCTCGTTCTTTAATGATACTTGCATCAGAAAAATAAGGTCAAAAAAGGTTGGATTTGAGTTACCTTAACATTTTTAACTTAGACTATTACAAACAAATTTGATTTCCATGCACCTTGTAAATAAGTTATCTCAATAACCGGGGGGGGGGGTTTGAGGTGGTGAATTTAAGAATTTGTGTTTTATCTATTTATATTTCGGTGATGAGATTTTCTATTCCGAGATTAAAAGGTTTGATGGGGTTTGTTTTTGTTTAAAAGAAAGTTTTGTTTTGTGGGCATTAGAGGACATTGTGAGCAGGTTTGAAGAACATGAGGCCAGTTTGATAAGTTTTTGTCTTCTGATTGATAGTGGAGGTTCATTCACTTCGGTGTACAAGCTTTCAATAGGAGAGGTTTTGAAGGGTCCTAGTGCCAGTCTCAATCCTTGATGGTGTATAGTATTTAATTGTTTTAAATAGGATTTTCTGGCTGATCCATAGATGAATGTGCCATAGTCAAGTTTGGATCGTATTAATGATTGAGTAGAGATTTTTTTACAGATACAACTAGTTAAAGCTATTGGTTGGTAATTTATTGGATTTGTAGTATCTTTTGCAGATTTTTATATTGGTATTATAATGGCTTGTTTCCAGGAATTAGGGATGTTCTCACAGTGCCAAATGTTGTTGAAGATTTGGAGTAAATATTAAAGTGAAATTTGAGGTAGTTGTTTTAAGAATTCATATAGAACCTCATCTGGTCCAGGAATTGTATTATGGGATTTTCTTAAAGAGGTTTTTAGTTCTGTCATGGTGAACGGTTGGTTGTAACTTTCTGTATTATTGGAATGAAAGTTTATTTTTCTTCTTTCAATTTGTTACTTTAGAATTTTTGATTGAGGTTTTTGGATGAAGAATTTTGGGAAAAGATTTCTGCTAGGAGGATTACTGTGTCCTTTTTGTTTGTAGCTTTTAAAATTATATTCCATACTGTTTTGGTCTTTGTGCTGGTGTTTATTTTTGATGTGAAGTTTTTCCAAGTTTCTCGTTTTGATTCTTTAATTGTTCTTCGTGCTCTGGCTCTGCAATTTTTAAAGAATTCAAGATTCTCTTTTGTTGGGTTTGTCTTGAATTTTCTGAGTGTGGCACGGCATGCTCAGATTGCTTTTTTTGGATTCATTATTGTACCAAGGTTTATTGAATTTCGGTTGAGTAGATGATTTTGGTATACATTCCTCTACAATAGGAGCGTTTTTGTGAAATAGGTGTTGTAGTCTTCTTGGTTAATATTGGCTTTTGGATTTAAATTGACATGGCAAAGTTTTTAAAAATGCTCCCATTTGGCCTTTTGTAGGTTCCAGCGTGGTATTTTTTCATCTAGTTCGGGTTCAAGTCTTTCTAGTATGATTGGATAGTGGTTACTTCCACAGTTATCCTTGTTGGTTTTCCAATTATAGTCTAAATAAATTGTTGGATTGCTTACGGTCAGATCTATTACCGAGTGTGTACCTGTTGCAGGATGAAGATAGGTCGGGGATTTAAGATTGTTTTTGTTCATGAAGTTTTCTATTGTACTGCCTTTTTCATTTGTATCTCTACTGCGCCCACATTTGGTTATGGCTAATAAAGTCTCCCATGAGTATGAAAGGTTTGTAGAGTTGTATAAATCTTCAAGTTCTAATTCAATTATATTGCTATTGGGGGGGGGGTATGTATGTATAGTGAGCATATGCTGATTGTTTTGTGTTGAGTTACTGATACTGCTATTGCCTGTAGGTTTGTATTTAAGTTTATTTGGCTTTGTAGTAGTGTATTGTTTACGATAATAGATGTACCTCCTGATGCTTTTGTGTGTTTGTTTATTTGATTATATATAGTGTGTTGCTTTATATTTATTTTGTCATTTTCTTTTAAAAAGTTTCTTGGAGACATAACACTTGGGCATAAGATTTTAATGATAAGTGTTAATTCGTCAAGGTTGGCTTTTGTGCTTCTGATGTTCCACAGTATGATTTTATTTGTTTTATAATTTTGTTTTGGTTCCATTGTAATTCCTTGTAGGGGAGGTGTTTTGTGAGTCATGTTGGGTTTGTGAACTGGTTGTGGTTGGTGGGTATAGTGTCTTGGGTCTCCATCCTGTCTAAGGGTAGGGGAGTACTTTCAGTTATATCCTTGTAGTTTTCAGATAATTTCATTTTTTCTGGGGAAGATTTTATTTTACTTTTAGTTCTGATTTTGGAGGTAGAGTGTTGGTTTGATTTGCTCCTTTTTTAGTTTGATGGTTCTTTTTGGTTTGCATTTTCTATATGGTATGTTTTATTTAAAGGTTTGGTTATGGTCTTGTTTTCTATTTGATTTTGTTCTGTTTTGATGAGGGGTGTGGCTCTGTTCTATGTATTTGGACTACTTAAAGTAAATTCTTTACTCAGGTTTTTGGGTTTTGGTTGGTTTTTATTAGGTTTTTTTTTTTTTTGTAGAGAAAGGGTTCTTATTTCTTCTCTTGGAGGTTGCTTAGAGGCATTTGTTTCAATGTATATTTTTTTGTGATATTTTTTCCAGGTTATATTCAGTCATAAGTTTAGGGCTTGTACTGTTGGAGGAGAGTTTTGATAATATGGGTTTTAGTTCTTGAATGAATTTTGGCCAGTCTTGAGGTCCTAATTGGAGTAGTTTGGAGATTAGTTCTTGGTAGTTTTCTCCTTTTTTACTCTCTGATTTTGGGTTGTTTTGGGAGTAGGTTTTGTTTTTTATGTAGCCTTTAACTATTTTTTGGTCTTTTGGATAAGGAATGTTTCTGGTGTGTTTTATAGTTAAGATTTTTTTTCTTTTTTCCAGACTGGACATGTATAGGATGGGTGGTCTTCACTGCAGTTGGCACATCTGTTATTGAGTTTGCAGTTGATGGTGGTATGGTTTGGCGCTCTCTCTCCACATTTACCACATACAGTGTATCCATTGCATACATTTCCATGGTGGCCAAATTTTTGGCATTTAAAGTATCTGAATGGGATTGGAATGTATTGTTCTATTTTTTCATTAATATAGCCAATTTTTATATCTTTGGGAATTGTAGGTGAGTTAAGGTTAATATATAAGTGTTTGTATTGTTTGATTTTCTTTTTTGATAGTAATTCTTTTTATATCAGTTACACCTTGGTTTTTTAGTTTGGCTAATATTTCTTCCCTTGAACACTGGGAGAGTTCTTTGTTTCTTATAACTCCTTTAGGAATTTAGTGTTTTATGGGGTTATGTTTTTATTTTTAAGTTGTGAAAAGTTTTCATATTCAGTAAAAAGTTTGTTTTTTATTTTCAGTTTCAATCATTATTGTGCCATTTCTTTAATTTTTAACGGTTTTTGGACTGATATTTATAAATATGATCTTCTGTATAAGAAATGGGGATACTTTTGTTAATGAGGTATCTTCAATTGATTCTGATATTATAAATTTTAGGTATGAAGGTTCAGGCTGTAAATTTTTGTCGGAGTTGTCCAACTGTGTAAGGTCGATTGATCTGACATGACCAGTCGATTGATCGGATCGGGCCTCTCTGACCGCCCGTCTAGCCCAGTAAGGGCCAAAGAGGAGTGTCGCAGGTCACATGACCTCTTTAGTTACCAGGTCATGGACTGCTCAGCCAACAGGATCCCGTCCTCAAGCATTATGGGTCACCACCCACGGCCAACAGGTAGCCTCATTGGAGAGGGGGGTTACTCCTCTGCAGAGGTGCAGTCAGCGTATTCTACAGCTCCAGTCAACAGAGCAAGAGAATTTTGAATTGTTATTGTTGAATAATAATGTTTCCTTCCTAGAATGTATTCCTATCAACATTGTGAAAAGTATTCAAGAGAGATAACCAAATAATAATTGGTTAGTGCATAATCCACAAGAAAACAATTTTTCTTTCCCTTCTGGCCACCAGTACATTTAAAAGTATAATCAAAGGGAACTAACGGTTAAATTATGGCTGCTTTTTGAAGATTATCTTAAGTAAACTCCTCCTGCTGCTGAAGAAACAGATTTTTTTTTTCCAAATTAAAAAACAGTCTTCAAGAATATAATTTACTGAGAAGTATTGAGCTTCAATGGTATTTGTTTTAGATGCACATGAAAGTAAATTGTGTAAAAAAAAAAAAAAAAAAAAAAAACATTTGGCAAAATCCATGTAATTTACATGAGTCTCAGCTAGTCAATAATGATAGTAATAAATTATAAAATAACCAACACATTTTCTTGTTCAAAGAGATCAAAAAATTTTGGTCTGACTTTGTTGAATAGCATATCAACCTTCATGGGTTATTTAATGCTTAAGCCAACCCAACAGAAGAATAGTAATAGTACTATTTAATCCATAGTTGGTGGGGAATAAAGGGATCTATACCCAAAAGTAAACGTTATAGTATGACTGGTTTGGTTTGGTTTTATGGCATAGCAACAATTCTTGGTTTCTTAATGCCAAATCCTGTTTTTAAATATATATTAAATATATTTGTAAACACATTTTGTTGATACACAATTAAATGATCAAACAGTTTATTTCTAGCAATTCAACTTAGCATAATTCATTTGTTTGTACTCAGTTTAAATGTTAAACAGTTCTATTTGACCCATAGATAATGCTACCACTCCAGACCAGAGTGGACCTGGGAGCCATGGCAACAAACAGGTACTCCACATTCCCCAAAGCTCCTGCATAAATGGAGCCTCATCATCAGATTGTTTAATATCATATCCAAGACACTCATTGGTGGATTCTTACCCTTCTGCAAAGATGCAGTCGGTTATTTGACAGTCCCAGCTGACTGTGCTGAGTACAACTGGAGTTCAAAACTCACTCACTCACTACAATGTCACAATCCAGCATGTTAGCCATAATCCAACAGGGACTCTTTCTGCCTCAAAACAATTTCTTTCCTGTATTACTATTATCAGCTTTGACTAGCATTTTCTTTCATCTTTTTCATTATATATCTCAACTGACTGACTATAGCTTATGATATATAGAAGCTTGATTAGCCATTTCTTTTAACAATGACTGAAGATTGTCAAAAGTTCTGACTACACTAACAGACTTCAGACAGTTTTTAAACTGTTGCAACATTTCATTTGACAAGAAAAGCTAAACACTAAATCCTTGCTTGTCATTTTTAATAAAATACACTGCCTGAATACACAATGTGTGTGTGTGTGTGTGTGTAGGGGGTATCAAAACTTACTCAGGTCATCATTTCTGACAGTAAGGAACAATCTCCATTGGAGACAATATAAAGAATAAGCTGTCATAGAAATGACCACACGAGTGACTTTCTTAACAGAAAAGAAAAGAAAAAAATTAAAAAATAAGTCCAAATTAAAAGAACCATTTAAAAATATAAATTTTTCTCATTTTACAGTTCAGAAATAAAAATCAGTTTTATATAAAGAAAGAAGTAAATCAAAATTGACTTGTAATACACCCAATTTGACTTTCAGTCCAGATTAAAAGCACGGTAAGAATAAAGCAAAGGCAAACATTTTTTTTAGATCTTATTTTTCCAAAGCAGGTAACATTAGAGAATGAGAAAAGTTTTGGTAAACAGGCTTGGCTTTCACCAATGATAACTGGCAACAGAAAAATAAAATCTAAAAAAGTTTGGCTTAACCGTATCACACTTTTCACCTGGACAATTATAAAATATTTAAAAGAAACTCACCTTTTTATAAGTGTCTTTTGGGGTGGATGTCCACATCGGAGAAGAACTAACAGCAGCTTCTATAAAACTGACAAAAGAAAAAAAAAAAAAAGCATTTTGTTTTTAATAAACAACTTAGTATTCCAATAATTGAAATAATGTATTTTACTGAAATTGAAAATGAGGCACTCATAGTGTAATGGTTATCATCGTAGAAAATGGACATGGCAACCTAGTTCAAACCCTGGAAAATGCTGTTTGCATTTCACATAGCACTAATACCCTTGGGAAAGGTATGTATCCAACTATTCTACCGCCAGCTATGGGTAAATAGTAGGACAGACAGGGTTCTTTAACCTTGGTATTGCAACCAGTCTAGGAAATGAAAAACTCTGAATTCAAACCTGTTAAACTGCTTAAAAATTGACCTTGTGAAAGAGAAAAACAGGAAGTATGATGAATCCAATGAGCTTTCTCATTTCTTTCCATACCTATTTACTCAAGCGAGTCAAAAGTTTTGCAATGTTTTGGTAATATGGGGCACAATTTAGCAGCTCTGGATGCTTTTGCCAAAGTTGTGAAGGTGATGAACCACACTGGATTGTGAGATGACAAGCTCACCTGATACTCTCCAATTGCTACTTACCAAATTTGCTTCTATGGCTTTGAACATGGCCACAGACTCCATGGTTTTAGGCCTCCCTGATCTTACCTGACAGTTGAGGTTCTTATAACCCAAGAAAAATTTCTTAACGCATTTGGTTATTGTATGCGTCAATGATACAACATATCCAGTGATACCCTTTTGCATAACAAATGTTTTTTGGTTCGTTCAGCAGCATTATGCAAAAAAAAAAAAAAAAAAAAAAAAAAAAAAAAAAAAAAAAAATTCTAAGTTGGCCCTACGTTTCCAAATTAGATTATGTTGCACCTTCATCTGTGCAACTTTCACATCACACATGGAGTGAAACAATGCACAGTGTGTCAGCGCACCAACTACCACAATACTACCAATCATAGTGGGTACCATCCACAGCTTTAACAGCTTCCATCACATAATATACACACTGCAAACTAGCACATACCAAGATATTGCAAAACTTTTGACTTACTCTAGCAAAAACAACCAAGATAGAGATATTAGCTCATTTATTTATATAGTTATACAATGCTGCATGGTAGGGAGGATATTTAGTAGAGACCCCACTAACCAAGGACCAATATTAGAGCATATATCCAAGATATAGTAACACTAAACACAACTGAAGGAAAGACAAGTTCAGCTCATTTAACCATTTATATACATACAAGTAGAATTAAAAGAAAGAAAGAATGCACAAATGTGTTCCATGAATGAGTGTGTGGAAAAGGTACAAAATGGAAAAGGGATTACTTGACAAGTATGGGCAATATAGCCATGTGGCTTTACTGTTCCCTGGCAGAGTCAGAGATGTCTCTATGATTTAAAGAACAAAGGCAAAAAGAGGTCAAAGTTTCAGAGACTGTTACGTGATGCTCTAAGAGGCTTCTAAAAGACATACTAATTATATGCAGGAAATAATAATTTAACGCATCCCTACATCACCTTGGGGCGGGGTAGGAAGAGGAGACAAAATGTTTTAAAATAATCCTGATATATATTTAAGCAAGATTCAATGGGTACAAAAATTTGAACATAAATAAACAATTAGTCCTATTGCAATATCTACTAGTGAACATCCAACATAGAACTGGCCGTGTGAAAAACATTGATCTGCTAGTCATGAGATACCTGCCAGTGAGCATAACAATTATTATCAGAGGAAATGGAATTGGTGACCAGAATTCAAATCCTGGACAGGATTGTTTGTATTTCACTTTGTGCTAATGCCCTTGTGAAAAGCATGAATCCCTCTCTTCTTTCTCCTTACCTCAAGCTATGGGCAAATAGTAGGGCAGGTTGGGTTTTTACTCTTGGTTAAACAACCAGATAAAGAGAAGGAAAATTCAAACTAGAACTATTCTGCTTAAAAATTGATCTTGTGTCACATCCTGCACTTGGCAGAGTAAATTCATGACAATATTTTTTGTTCTATCTTTTCGCAAATATGTAGAGTCCTTTTTCACTTCTTACTCGGGAACATCCAACGTAGAGCTGGCCATGTGATTTCGCCTTCAGTTGAAGTGGTTTCCCAAGGTATCGCACTAGGAGCTAACATAGTACAGATTAAAGAAAAAAAAATAATTTGAGAAAGTTATCTCACCTGTCTCCAAAACCAAGGTTCATGTCAACTGGGGCTGCTTGGTCAGCAAATCGTACATGAATCCGACTTCCAGTAGGGTATTCAAAACCATCCAACTTATCTCGTGCATATGCAGCTGCTTGTGGGGTGCAGTAACGTGCATATGCAATTCCTAAAACAGAGGGGGAAAAAAAATTTCAGAATAACCAAACCTTTCAAATAAACCCAAGTCATCATCATTCCTTATGATCAAGTCTCAGTATTTACACATTAACCATTTGTTAACAGAAGGTACAGTAATCAACCTATGGTCAGCATGCCAGACTAAGTGAGAGAAGAAGAGAGTAGGAAACAAAACATGAAAGGTTCCATTTCTGTTCTTCCAAAAATGGTCAGTTTTGAACGGTTAAAATGAGCAATACCAGGAGCCCATGAAAATAGATGTGGATCATTATGACTATAACTCACCAAAAAGAGAATGTCATAGTAAATCTCTTATAGAAAATGTCACAATTACTCAAAAAGGTAACTAATAAATTTGATACAAGACTCCAGTCAGATCATTGACAAATAACAGTGGTGGGACAGGTACTTCTGGTCACTGCAACATATATATCTTCACTTGTCATTTCTAAACAGTGATGAAGAGTTTGGATCAGAGATAATAATAAAGGTTAAGGTTTTGGCAAGATGTGAATCCATGTCTTCTTTTATCTTATGGAAACCTGGTTAATCCCACCAGCTGCTTTGCCAATTAAGGCATACGAGACATTGACCTGTACAAGCTTAAAATCAAACTTATAAATTCATCCCTTATCAAAATACACTTCAATTCATTACCTTTGTATATTTATCTGAAATAAACTTCAGGTTTGAAACATTAAAAAAGCATTAAACAAACAACAAAAAACAATTATCTCCCTTACATTGATCGAATGTGGGACAAAAGTCATCTTAGTAGCTTTTTACCTGTGGTTTCATTGAGGTCACAATATTCAAGGCCCGGAATGAGGGTGAGCAACCGGGTGAGGTAGGATTGATTGAGACCAAGACCCACAGTCAAATGCAAACGTTGACAACCATTATTGGCATAATTTTGAATTGGTTCTAGAGCACCCATGCCTGACCCTGAGCCACCACCCCCAACTCCCATGCCTCCAGTTACACCAAGACCAGCACCTCCTGGAAAAAAAATAAAACAAAATAAGAGATGTACAACACAAAATACATAATTGGGAGACAATTTTAACTTTGTTGTTAAATAAAAAGAAATAAAAATTAAAGAATTTTATAGATATAAAAAGGCAAAGTTCTAAGATTTTTAATGTAACTGTGTGTAAAAGTTCCTAGTACTTTTGAAAAGCTAAAAACTGAATATACAGTTAAAAATTAATTTTTTTATCACAAACCTTATAATTCATAAACTTGTCAAGCAATTTCATTAAAAAAAAAAAAAAAAAAAAAAAAAAAAAGAATTTACTTGCTCCTTTACCTTTTAGAAAATGTATACTAAATTTAAAATTCAAATCTTTACCAGTTATTGATTAGTAGATTTATTTATTTATTTATTTTTTTTTTTTAAATATTCTCAGAAATTATAGAAATAATTGCCGTCTGAATTTCTCACATCATGATTATTATTATTTACTTGTGTATTCCTCAGACTAGTGTCCTTATCTTGCTTATTTATTATATTTCCTAATATCAATCCCAACATAGTGAAAAGATTTTTCAAAAAATTTTATTTAAATGAATTTATTTTTACTGTAGTTTTTAACTACATACCATATAGAGGAAAAGTAGAGGAATCAAATACTTACAATGGTTTATCAAGGCAATAAATATCTCCTTTATTAATAGAAAAGCCTAAAGAATGAAATACTGCTATTAAACTTGTTAAGTGTTTAATTTATCCACTTATTCTTACCTTGTCAAGATTCACCAAAATCTACTATCTCTCCATACCATGTAGTACATGACATTCTGTCAATTTAATGAGATGCACAAAGATGATGTCAAACAGTCCCAGTCCCCACCAAAGACCTAAAGTCAGATGTGTTTTACAGTGTCCCACCCAAAGACAAGACCAAAGTGAAGATGTTATAATTCAATACTATCATCAAGGCAGTCAGCAGATTCCTTTGATTGGTCAGCCAAAATTAGTATCTCCATTTATAAAAGTCTGTTGCATTCATTGTACATTTAGATTTTTTTGTGTAATTGTTTAAGAGTTTTTCGTACAAAGTTATGTGACATCAAGTATTCCTATCTAATTCAAATAATTTGCAGTTGTTTGGTTTCAAGTATTCCTATTTAATACTAATAATTATATGGTTTTAAAGTAACTTTCTATTTAATAATCAATTGTTTGCACACAGTTATAGGATTTCAAGTAACTAATAATAATCCTTAGAAAACGATTATAACTTCAAGTAACTATTCATAATACAAATTATTTAGTTATACAGTATTAAGTATTCCTATCTAATATAAATAATTTCTAAACAGATATATTTTAACCATAAATGGGACCATAACAGATACTACCACTTCAAGTCAGGGTGGATCTGGGAGTAAAGGATGAATTTTAATGATTAACAAAAAATATTGAAATTTAACAATTAGAATGTCATTTTCTTTTAAAACTAAACAAGCACAAGTTAGCATAGGTAAAATTGTTTTCAGTTTTCTTTTAAATGTACTGAAAAAGAAGAGAAATTTCTCTAAGTGTTAATCTTATTTTAAGAGAAAAGAATAAATCCTTCCTTTTTGCAGTTCCAATAAAACATAAGTACATGTTGGATTATTATTTTTATGGTATAAGCCATAAAGTTTCTAGCTGAAATATACAACCATTAATAATGTATTCTGGAAAAAATAAATCTAATAACCATAAAATACAAAACTCATGTAAACCATTTAATTTGAAATTTACTAGTAGAAAGGACCCATTTTATGACTCAGGATGTAAATGTTGAAAGTGGATTGGAGTAATCTCTATTGACTAGAGACTTGATAGTTTACATGTTTGTTCTTTGCATTGTCTTTTAATATGTCAAACCTTTTAACAATACAAATAATTCATTACATATGAACATTAGGAAAGGGGAGAAAAAAAAACCTTCAAGAGGCTTCCATAATCTAGAAGAAAAAAAAAAAAAAAAAAAAAAAAAAGGATTTCTGGCATATTTGTTGTGCTTATTCAGGCCATGTGAGCATATTTCATCATGTGTGTGCAAAAGTCCCCAGTACTTTTTTTAGTTTAAACTAGAGACAGTGCAAACAGTTGAATTTTTTAAAAAATATTTAATTAAAAAAAAGTAAATAAAAAAAGTCTGGAAACTTTTGCACACACCTAATATTTGATGACTGACTACTGGGTTGCTTCTTTCTGCAGGAAACTTTGTATGCTTCAATCTAGAACCATCTATAAAAGAGAGAAGAAAAAAAACAAAAAACAAAAACAAACCTCACTTTATTTTAACTATACAAAGTAAAGACTGAAAAAAGGCCATGTTAGCCAAAACATTATGGTCATGATTAAAAAAAAAAATGGTTAATTTGAACAATAATAATAACTGCTCAAAATTATATAAAACTCATTGATTTTGAGATAAAAATTTAATTCTTTTTTTCATTGAAATAAAAGTAAACAATGACATACTGACTCAAAGGAAAAAAAAAACAAACAAAAAATAAAAGAGGGTAAAGGCAGTTTTTGATTTTTTTAAATCTTTGATAATAAAAAATCAAAGTTGGTATGGCAACCAGTCTTCTTGAATTTAACCCTGAATTCAAAGTGGTTGTAAACCTGCTGAGAGGCTCTGCCAGGTTATTCCTGATCAAGATATGCTATATAAGCAATGACCCCCACAACCAAATCAGGTTGGGAGAATTTTTAACACCAGCAGTATCTGGAGAATTTTTTTTTTTAAATCTTTGTTCCAGAAGGTTCAGCAGCTAAGAATGTGTTTAATCAAAAATAAACATTAGTAAAAGAAACAAAAACATTGATTGGTCACTAATATTATAATAATCAGGTTTCTTTACATCACAGCAAAAGTGGAACATTAGTGAGATTTTAGTTTGTATAAAACATTAAAATGTTCTAACTTTGAGAATAAAACAATTTCCAATCAAATTTGCAACTTAATGGTTCATAATTATTATTTCTCAAAAGGAGATAATAAAAATGTTAATCATAAGATTACTTTCCTTTATTTGCAATTATAATATAAATTTTATAAATAAGATGTGACTCACCATTGAACTCAATGACCGTTAGAGGTGACCTTAAAGTGAGTTCAATAGAAACAATTCACAAGTAGACTCAAAGAGTAACAAATTCTACAATTACATTGTGGGGAGAGAGTCAAAAGGTGGTCACTTGACCATGACTGCATGAAAGAAACAACTAAGGGAGGGAGTTCAAAGGTTGTATCAGTTGACCCTGACTGCACAAAGGAAACAACTGGGGGAGACTTGAGCCTGACTGCACAAAGTAAACCCCTGATGGAGAAGGGGTTAAAGGCTGTGTCACTTGACCCTGACTGCATGAGGGAAATAACTAAGAGAGGGGGCTCAAAGGCTGTCACTTGTCCATGACTGCAAAAAGAAAACAACTGGGAGAAGGGGCTCAAAGGTTGTGTCACTTGACCCTGACTGCTCCCAGGAAACAATATGTTGCGTTTCCAAAAAAAAAAAAAAAAAAACAACTCATGTTTGATGTAACTGTCTTACAAAAAGAAGTGGTATTGTTTTTTTTAAGTTGATGGAAGAGTCATGTTTTAATTTATATATTTCCTCTACCTCCATGGGTGGAGGAGTTGCTTAAGCACCAAATCGGTTGACAGTTTCTCTCAAACTGAACTTAACTAACTTTTTTGAATCCAACTAAAACTTTCAACTATCATGTGACTACCCAGGGCCAATCAATGAGCAACCATATAACAAACCATTTCTCATGGCTCCCTCTGCAGAAATTAAACCCTTGACCTGTCCTAGTGTCAATTACACCCACTATGCTAAGGCATGGGGGAGGATGCTATTACATAACACAACTAGTTTCAGTTTGACACACAAGATCTTTCTTAGTCAAAAATTAGTTAGGAAAAGGGGAAAGTTATTTGAGCAACATATTATAAATACTAGAGTATCCAGGACATTAGCCACCTTGTTAATTATGATTATAATAATAAAATAAAAAATTGAAATTTTAACTGAAATATAAAAAAAAGATTAAAATTAGTTTGGTTGGTTTAATTGGGTTTTATGGCATATCAACCATCATGTTATCTAATACCAAATCCTATTGATACATATATTTAATATATACGATTTGTGAACACATTTTCATGGTAACATTTTTAAACAAGGCATTTTTGGCACACAATTAAATGGTTTCAAGTATTGCTATGTAACAGTAACAATTTAACATCAGTCGTTTGTTTGTACAAAGTTAAATTATTATACATACGATTTGTAAGTGAATAGTTTGTAGGTAATTTCATTTTTAATCGAGTGAGAGCTAGTTAGTTTGCATACCAGTATTACTATTGTTTCTACACAGTTAAATGGTTTCAATTATTGCTACCTAACACTAATAATGCTATTCAATTTTAATCTTTTGTTTTCAGACTGTGAAGTCATTACAAGTATTGCTATTTATCACTAACTATTCTATTCAACACTATTCATTCATTCATTTACACACAGTTAAATAGTTCCAAGTATTGCTGCGTAATACCAAGAATTCAATTTAGGTACACAAAGAGTTTCAAGTATTGCTAATTAACACTAATAATTATTCTATTCAACATTACTCATTCATTTGCACATAATTAAAATAATTCTATTTCTCACAAATCAATTCAACATAAATCATTTGTTTGCATATAGTTTAAATGGTCAAACTTCTATTTTACTCATAGATATAATTTTATCAGGTGCTACCACTCTAGGCCAGAGTGGACCTGGGAGCAACGGCAATAAAGGAGTACTCCACATTCCCCAAAGCTCCAGGATAGGAGCTTCACCATCAGATGGTTTAATGTCATATCCAGTTGATGCAGTTGGTGTATTCTACAGCCTTAGCCAACTGGGCTAAATTAAGATTAGGCATCTGTTATAAAATAATGATTAGACGGCTAATTGCAAAGAAATGGTGAGTATTTACCCAACCCCTCAGCCATAGGCAGGATGAGAAACAAGGTCAATTTTTGAGCTGAGTACGTAGCTACTCAACTCTTCTTCATGAGTTAGATAAGATACAAGGTTAATTTTTAAATGAAGTATGTATTTACTCAACCCCTCTGCCACAGGCTGGATAAGACACAATGAGTTTTTAAGCAGAGTTAATATATACCTAACCCCTCTGCCATGGGAAGGATGAGACCCAAGGTCAATTTTTAAGCAGAGTATGTATATACCCAACCCCTCTGCCATGGGCAAGATAAGACAAAGGGTCAATTTTTAAGCAAAGTATGTACTTACCCAACCTCTCCACCATGGGAAGGATATGACACAAGGTCAATTTTTAAGCAGAGTATGTACTTACTCAACTCTCCACCCACCATGGGAAGGATATGACTAAAGGTCAATTTTTAATTAGAGTAAGTATATATGCAACCCCTCAGCCATAGGCTGGATGTGACACAATATAAATTTTTTAAGTGGAGTATATATTTACCCAATCATTTCAGCACAGACAAGATGTGACATAAGGTCAATTTTTAAGCAGAGTAAAGCTAGGTTGAATTCAATTTTCCATCTACTACACTGGTTGTTGTAACAAGGCTAAAGAACTCAATTTGCCCAACTATTTACCCATAGCTACTGAGAGTGTGGGAATGGCTTCATGTACATTTCCCATGGGCATTAGCACAAAGTGAATGCAGTCTCATCCATGATTTGAACTCTGCTCATCGAATACATTTTTCTATGATGATAGCCACTATGCTGAATACACCTCAACAGAGATGTTGAATATGGAGACTGAACATTTTTGTATTTCACCAAAAGCATTTTATTGAAAAAGCAGAAAAACTTCTTTAACACTGATTCATTTAGATATCACTTTTTTTTGTAAAAGTTGTTTAGTAGTGCACATATCTTTATTCAAATTTTAAAATTTAAAGCTTCAGTTTCTGTATTTTTTTATTAAACAGTACAAAATATATATACTGTAAATTGTGCCAAACAAGTCAATCTGGTATGTAAGTCAACCTTAAGATCTTTAGCTTAAAATTCTGGGTTAGGCTAATAGCTGCTGTGTAGATTGACCCCCCCCCAAAAAAAAACATACAGCAAGCTAGTGTGATGTTTCCATGAGTGTTTACAGTAAGTGCATCAGTTGTTGTAAACGCCAGGTGATATAACGCTAATATGATACTTAATTTGTATTACAGTTTTATTATCTTACAATCATCTCCAAGTTAATTTGTTACATGTTCACCAAATACAAGTTTAAGTTGGAAATATTTGTGAAAGTTTTGGAGTTATGCTAATTAGTGTATATTGATTGTTAGAAGTACAGTTCCACTAGTTGATCACTAAAGGTTTAGATTTGAGTCCTGCCATAAAAAGTCAACCCCTAGTTTTGTAGAGATTTTTTCAGGCTTAAAAAATTGACTTGTACACCACAATTTATGGCATGTATATTTGTACAACATTAGATTTTTTTTTTAAATTTGAAATAAACATATTTGCTAAACAATATGCAGTAAGTAGTAAACTAACCCCTCAGAAGAGCAGAGAAGTCTCCATGGCATAGTGGTTAACATTCTGGACTGTGACATCATAGTAATCAAGTTTGAACAGCAACCACACTATGATGTTCACTTTCAGATTAATACTCTTAGGAAAGGTATGAAATTGCTTATCACCACAGCAATTTGTTAGATAGTACTATTATTGTTTTTATACAAGGATGGCTTCAGCATTAAATAGC
This sequence comes from Sepioteuthis lessoniana, assembly GCA_963585895.1. Taxonomy (NCBI): domain Eukaryota; kingdom Metazoa; phylum Mollusca; class Cephalopoda; order Myopsida; family Loliginidae; genus Sepioteuthis; species Sepioteuthis lessoniana. The sequence continues at coordinate 49,017,645 of OY757941.1, read as the reverse complement.
CCACAAGAGTTGATATGCCATTAAACAAAAACCAAACCAAAAGAGCATTTTGAGCAGAGTGATATGTATATACCCAACCCCTGTGACACAAGGTCAAATTTAACAAAGGGTCATTTAATGAAGAATGATAAGGGTGGAGTCAAAAATTGCTCAGTTTTGTCAGCATTTCTTTTCAGGCTCTTTTGAGGGTTTTTTTTTTTTTTTTAATAATTGCAATAGGGAGATGCAGTCCAACATAGAAGCACGTTCTCCTTTAGGTGGGCAACAGATGATTAATGGGAGGAGTGGGGGCATGAAACCAGGTAAGTGCATTATAGATTTGACAAAGTTTGCTTTTGCAAAAAAAAACTAATAGCATTTTTACCTTGGTAAGGAGGCATGGCATCAGGCCCTGGAGGACCATAGCCACCACCATACATGTCCTGGCCACGAAAGCCAAAGTCATCTCTTCCACCCATCTCATTAAAGCCACGTTTCACACCTGAATTTTAAAAATGCAAAAACAGAGATTCAAGGTAGGAAAAGAAAGCAGACGAAAAATTCCTTGATGGAAGAAGCATTTAGAATAATATCACACATACACACAATAAATTAAGTCTAAGAATAGACTTAAAAATTGAACAATCCATTACAGAATATATAATATTCTAATAGAGTGCTCAATGTATGGCTATTAGTGTATAAGAATATATAAATATATTTTAAAAAACTCACATGCAGAGGAAATTATATTATTAATATCAAGTAAAACTCAACAGATGTAATCCCTTATATATATATATATATATATAGATAGATAGAGAGAGAGAGAGAGAGAGCGATATAGATAGAGAGAGAGAGAGAGAGAGAGAGATCTCATTAATCAAATAGATCATGAATTAAAAATTACTGCATTATTAACCAGTGTTGTACCAAAAAAGTGTACTGATAAACCAAAGTTCATATTTTAAAATTTTTTGATTAATATATAAATTATAAAAGCCTAATTTTTTTATCTTAATTACAATATTATCTTTAATTTAATCAATTCAAGAAAAAAAAAATTTACAATATTGATTACATAACTAAACATTAATAACAATATTTGAATTTATTTCATTGCTAAAAGTCATTAGCTATTAAATTTCTTATCCATCACATTAATCACTTAATATTAGAATTATTTGTTTAATTGTATAAATTAAGATACTACTATGATTATATTCATATATCAATTTAGTAAAATTAGTAAATAATGTTAATATCTAAGATGAATCATTAATAGTTATCTCACTTGTACAGGTGTAAAATTTTTATTTCAATTTTAACTTTATTTCAAAGTTATTCTTCATGTCATTTGCACTATAAAAGGTTGGTACATTCAATGAGAATGTGTTTCACAGTGTATTCAGTCTAGCATGCATAACACTTTGGTTGCTGCTTTACTTCAAGTAGGAATGTGTTGTCCTTGTATGACCTATAAGAAGTCTGGACAAGATGACTACTACTTTTTGTTTTTTTTCTGTAGCCTTGTTTCCATTTCCCCCAATGTGGATTTAATTTCTACTAATTTATTATGTTTTTTACTGTTCCAGCATTGTTGACTTTTTTTGTAGTATGTATTTATTTATCTTCATTTCAAAGTTTGTAAATGGTATTTAAAATTTTTTTTTCAGTGGTTATGTTTAGGATAGACCTGACTGCTTTATCTACTTGGTCATTTCTACTGATTCCAGTTCGACTTGGGACCCAACATATCTGTACATCATTATCATTTGATAAATTTTCTAATTTATATAGAATTTTCATTATTAATGGATTATCAAATTTCCTGGGTTTTTTTAATAATTCCAACACTGATAGCAAATTGGAAAAGATAATGAATTTGTTATTCCTCGATTCTGAGATGAGGTCAAGAGCCATGTTGATTATGAAAGCTTCTATGCTGAATATAAAAGGTGTCATTTGGAAGATGTTTTTTTTAAATATTTTCCCTTTGAATACTGTGGCACATCCTGTAATTTTCTTCAGTTTAGATCAGTCTGTGAAGATGTGCAAGTATTTAGGATATCTCTCTTTAACTTTTTCTAATTCCGCTTGGAAAATTAGTGGACAAGTTTTATTTTTGTGAAATTTACGGAGTGTTATGCTTGAAGGTGGAATATCTAATGTCTTATGGATTTCTATCAAATTGATGTTTACTTCTACAAAGATTGTTTCCATCTGGAGGCCAAAGGGTTTTATAGCTTTTTCGGAATAGTTCTTTGTATTTTGCATAAAAAGTATTTTAAAGCGATGGACTGCGGAATCGTAGTACGCGAGTTCGTACTCCAGTCGCGCTATTATGTTCACTTTTGGGAAAATACCCTTGGGAAAGGTATGAACCCCCTTATCCTCCCAGCTATGAGTTAAATAGTACCACTAATGTTCTTCTAAGAGAATGGCTTTGGCATTAAATAACCTGCAAAGGTTGATATGCCATTAAACAAAGAAACCAAAGAATAAAAAGTATTATTGTGTACAGTATTTGCTGGGTATAACTTTAATTTGATGTAGGACTGGAGGGCCAATTTGTGGCTTCTAATATTTGCAGGTGCTTCGTTAGCCTCAACCTATAGGCTCTCAGCTGGAGATGTTCTAAAGGCTCCAAGTACTAACCTTAAGCCTCCGTGGTAGATCAGGTCAAGTGTTTTTAAATAGCTCTTTCTAGCTGATTGGTATATGAAATTAACAGTCTAGTTTTGATCTATATAATAGCAATAGAGTGTTTCAATCAGCTCCCCATTCTTTGTGGGATACTACATGCAGTAGTTGCAATGAATTTCAAAACGCACACTTTTTCATATAGGAATAAATTGCATCTATCATGTAAACTACTTGTCGAAGAAGATTTTTTTAAAGGATTTTCCAATCTATTACTGAAGTCAATCCTGAGACTTTTAGCTTCCAATAAAACTTTGATAAAACAGTTTGGTTCTTAAGTAAAGGGTTATTGAAAGATTGTCTATGATTATAATATCTGAAGTTTCATTTTAGTGATGACACACCTATGTATATCTAATCAAAAATTACCTTCTTTAGGGAAAATTTTGGCCTGGTAAAATACATTCTCCAAGTTACAATTTCCATCCATGGAATATTCTTTAATTCTACAATTACAAGAGGGTTTTATGTGTAGCCTTATTTTTCAAATTTAAATTATCTATTAATTTCCTATTGTGGTTATAAATCATTTTTGAAATATTTTTAGTGCATGAGCCACTCATTTTTATAGGTGTTGCTATTGAAGATTTTGCTTAAAGGGTTATCTTTCTTGAAATGGTTAAACCATATTATCTTTTTCTAGTATTATTTCTATTATTGTTATAGGTGTCATTCCATTTTATAGTTATTATTCATAGAAATGATGTTCTCATTCATTGTATTGTCATGTTCATTTGTATTCATTTTAACACAAGTTTTTGATGGAAATCACAGTTATACAAGGCTTCATTAAAAGTTTCTTTATTATTTTCAAAGATATTTTTGAAAGAAAATATCCTATCTATTCTTAAATTTACCGCTTTAGGTATCTGTTTAATTATAGAACTAGGGTGGTTTGAATTAACATTGATATAGGTTGGTTGGTTGGTTATTTTCATTAAAGTGTTTGAAGGAGTTTGTTTGGTTGGTTTAAGGGCATATCAACCTTTGTAGGTTATTTAACACCAAATACATTTTTATGTAAATAATCTGTTCTATTGAAAATAGTTCAGTTTAGCATAAGTAAACAGTTTAATTGTCAAAAACATTTCCATTTCAAACTATTCAAGCAGTTATATGTAACAATTCAGTTAAGTGTAAATACAGTTTTTATGTCAAAAAACAGTTCTATTAGAAAAAATTCAGTTAAGCATAAGCACGCAGGTTAAGTGTAAGTACGGTTTAATTGTAAAAAACATTTCTATTTCAAGCTATTCGCTTACTCAATTCATTTTAGCATAAGTATGCTGTTAGTTCTATTTAACCCATAGATAGGGCCCTATCAGGTGCTACCACTCTGGGCCAGAGTGGACCTGGGAGTGATGGCAATGAAGGGGTACTCCGCATTCCCAAAAGCTCCAGCATTGCTGGAACCTCACCATCAGATTGTTTTAGTGTCATATCCAGGACACTCGTTAGGGGGGTCTTACCCCTCTGCAGAGGTGCAGTCAGTGTATTCTACAGCCCCAGCTGACTGGGCAATACACAGAGTTAAATGTCAGACAGTTTTATTTCAGATAATTCAGTTCAGCCTAAGTACACAGTTTAGATGTCAAAAACAGTTCTATTTCGAGCAATTCAGTTCAGCACTAGCACGCAGTTCCAATGTCAAAACAGTTCTATTTTAAACAATTCAGTTTAGCATAAATACGCAGTTTAAATGCAAAAATCAGTAAAGTGAAAGAAGCACATAGTTCTATTTAACCCATAGATAGGACCCTTATCAGGTGCTACCACTCTGGGCCAGAGTGGACCTGGGAGCAATGGCAATGAAGGGGTACTCCGCATTCCCCAAAGCTCCAGCTTTGCTGGAACCTCACCATCAGATTGTTTTAGTGTCATATCCAGAACACTCGTTGGGGGGGTCTTACCCCTCTGCAGAGAAGCAGTTGGTATATTCTACAGCCCCAGCCAACTGGGCATGTGTTTGAAGGAGTTACTACCTAAATTAAATGTAACACCTAAAAAGTTAACTATTTTTAAGTTGGAAGAAATTTCAATCCTTAAATCCTAGTGATCTAAATGCCCTAATAATTTTCTTTTGCAGTTTAGATGTTTTAGGGTCGTTACTATTAGGTATGAAAATTTATCTATCATCCCTATATAATCAAATTTGTTTTAAATTTAATATTCTACCTAGTGTATCTAATTATATATATATATATATATATATATATATATATATATATATATATATATATTATATAAAATATATATATATATTACTTACTAATCTAATATCTACCAGCATTCACAGTACTAGAAAAAAAAAAAAAAGAAAAAAACCCTGCCAGGAACAAGAGATAAAAGTATCTCAAATCACCACCCGGGGGAAAAAGAAAAACTAAGCTAGGTGGGTTTTTGGTGAATATAAGACGGCGTTTTCTCCTTTAGCATTAGTTGGGCTTAGTCTTCCTGATGATCTGATAAGGTGAAACTTTAGTAGAAGATTTCCGACTCGCGATTTAAGTTAATTTTATATATATATATATATATATATATATATATATATATATATATATATATATATATATATATATATATATATATATATATATATACACACACACACACACACACACACACACACACAGAGTAATTTGTGCAGAATCAAAAGATCCTATGGACATATCAAAGTTATCTATATAATTTTTAACCCACCTATTATTAGCTATTATTATAGATTTCCTGCATACTAAAATAATTTCTAATTCCTATCCGGTAATATCAGTATGATTTTTAGCAAAATCTATACTATGCTGTAGTAATTCTTTAGATATGGAGGGGTAGAAGTCCATTATATCAAATTGGATGAATGTAGTACTTTTATTTATTTATTTTTTTTTTTCAATATTTATAAACCAATCTATACTGTCCAATGAGTTTTCCATAAATTACATCTAGAATTATCTAGTATTTTGGTAATAATTTTTTTGGGTTACATTTTTAGAGACTAATCTTAATTCCGTCTTAGTAGGGTTAATTAATCTAGCTAGTTTATATTTATTGAAATTCTGTGTGTGGTCTTTGAAGAGAACATTGGCATTTTTTTTTCCTTTAATTTCCCCAGTTTATCTTTAAAATTAAGTTTGTAAGTGAATTTGGCAGTGTCTTTATTAATCTGATTAATAGTATCCTGTTGATCAATTTTATATTTCTCTATGATCTTATTGTGTAAAATTTTATTATATTCCGATGGAGTAAATTTGTAGATATTCCGTGACTTATCAGCTCTGATCTAAATCATATCAGATTTATTCATATTAATTATAACCTTCTTTAGTTTCTTTTGAAATTCATTGTTTAGATTTTTGTAGTCATATCTTTTTGATTAGTTTAAGTAGATCTCCTTCGAATGAGTCCAGCATTTTATTGCTTGGTGGAGTATTAAGGGACATCAATTGAATTGGGTCATTTCTTCCATCTTGTATTAATCCTGGATTTAAAAAAAAAAATGTCTTCCATCATATACTTTTGATAAAATCAATCATTTTATCTGTTAGAGACAAAACAAATTGATTTTTTGATGGGAATGGTATGTTTTTTAGAGAATAGTTAATAGTAAATTTCTCCATCGCAATTGTAGTTCTGTTCTTCCATTTTTTTTTTTTGCAAGGATAAAATTCCAGAGTGCTCAACTTGATTTAAGGAGCAATATTATGACTATGACTATTAATAATAATATTAATAATTTTCTTAATTTTCTAAATTGATGTATTTTACCTGAAAATTACATATAAACTTATACAATAACATTGTGTGATAAAAACTTGTTAATTGAAGGTTGCTTAGTGAATTAAATAACTTTGAAATAAAGTTTAAATTAAAATCAAAACAATTTTACACCAGCACAAATGAAATAACTATTAACAATCCATCTTAGATATTAACATTATATTATTTACTAAATCAATATATGAATATAGATATATTATCTGAAATTCATATCATTAGACTAATGAGTTTGATATTAACTGATTAATTTGATGGATAAGAAATTTAATAATATCTGCTGACTTTCAAAAATGAAATAAATTTAAATATAGTTATTAATATGTTTAGTTATGTAATCGATACTGTAAACATACTTTAAAAAAAAAAAAAAAATTTTTTTTAAATTAAATAATTGATTAAATCTAAATTAGGATAATATTGGAATTAAGATAAAAAAATTTTTTAAATATGAACTTTGGTTTATTAATACACTTTTTTGGTACAACACTGGTTAATAACTCAGTAATTTCTAATTCATAATCTATAGGATTCATGTTTTATTACATGTTTTTCTTTTCTGAATATTGAATTATAACTCCCTTAAAGATCTAACTTAATATATAATGTATTCCTTGGTATAACAGTAAAAACTCCATCAAAAATTGTTTACCATCTGAAGATGCAATCTCGTGAAAAGAGATTGTTAAAATAAATTTATAATGTAATTTTACTTGATATTGATAAATCATCATATATATATAATATATATATATATATATATATATATATATACTAGGGATACATACAACTATGGACAATACATAAATCAATTCCCCCCGAATACGATAAAAGTAATAGGGGAATTCAAACGGATCCAGAAGAAAATATGTAGACATAAAATGTCTATTATGTTTAATGAAATTTGCATTAACAAAGAAATGCTGCCTATATATATATATATATATATATATATATATAAAATCTCACACACACATTAGGAGGAGTCAAAAGTTTTTGCAATATTCACATACATGCCAGTTTCCAGAATAAACTCTAGGAATTTGAGGGAATCAACCTGATGCCACACCCAGCATATAGTCCAACCCAAGGTTGCTTGGTTTATTACTTGTTCTGATCCATCACTCACTTTCATGCGCTTATGACGCTCCAATTATTAAGTGAAGGAGATCTTGAAGGACAGGAATTGGTATCAGTGTGGGATCAAAAACCTGGCAGAAAGGCATCTACAGAGTAATATGATGGCCTCTACTTTGGATGCTAGGCTGCTTTTGTTGTAACTTAAAGAACATAGCAAATAAGTTATTGCAAAACTTTTGACCCGCCCTAGTATATCAAACGAAAGTAAAAATCAGTACAGGTCTTTTTGGCATCGGTGTGTATGCATGTGCACACATATTTTTACTCATAATACTTTTCTTAGTCAACAGAATTACAGAGATGTTCAAATCAAGTATAAAGAAAATCTGTTATATCAGCAAAAGGTAGATTTTCATGTTGTTATAGTAATAAAATAAAGTTTTAAAGTTATGCCATTTTGAAAGACAAATTTTTATTCTTTTTTAAATTGTGGATGGAATAATCTATATTCTCTAGAGCCCTTGAACTGAAGCCTTACTACTAGATACAGTTTTGTGTTTTTCTTGGACACTATTGTAATCCAACACACAGGACATGCTATTTTCAACCAGTGTTGATGACAAAGCTAAAACAATTATTATGTAATGTTCTATGCCACCACCACCATTGTGGTCGTATTTTTGTTCATGCCAGGGAATCTTGGGCTCAGCAATGTCTCCATCATCACCTCCTGAACAGAAGACTGGAGGTGGGTTTTCTCTCTCTCTCTCTCTCCTGGCTGAATGTAACTTGTAGTTCTAGATGTCATTAACAAACACTCATTTTTACCAGCAGGCTTTATAGAATTAATAGAAAGTGCAATTAAACCATCATTAAGTTCTCAAAGACTAGAATTGGTTGGTTGGTTGCATTTTATGGCATTATCAACCATTGTAAGTTATTTAATGCCAAGTCTTGTTTATACATATAAATTACATATGTATTATCTGTAAATGAAGTTTGCAGATAACACTTTTTAAACAAACCAGAGCTCATTCATTTGCACACAGTTAAACAGTTCAAGTATTATTATCTAATACTAATAATTCAATTTATCATCAGTAATTTGTTTGCACAAATTTAAATGGTTTCAAAAATAGTAAATGATTAAATATTTCTACTCTAACAGGTACTACTACTCTGGGTCAGAGTGGACCTGGGAGTAATGGCAATGAAGGGGTACTCCACATTTCCCAAATCTCTAGGACTGGAGCCTCAGCATCAGATAAAGTTTAGTGTCATATTCAGGACACTCACTGGAATTGGTTGGCATTTCATTTTACATCGTTATCCAACTTAAACATTTGAAAAATTTAGGTTCAAATCCTGAGAAAGCTAATGAATAAAGTTTCGTTTTGTATTGCTAAATACTCCACTTTACTTCTGGGAGCCAGAGTTTAACCCCCACCCAAGTTACTTATCAGTCTACTACCAAAATTTGTTATTAACTCAAGAGATAATCTTACTTACCTCGATCCATAAAATCATAATAGTCCCCACCACCACCACCTCCTCCACCGCCGCCGCCACCACCACCACCACCTCCTCCTCCTCCTCTGCCACCACCCCCGCCGCCACCTCCTCCGCCACCACCTCCATTGTGGTCGTATTCTCGTTCATGCCGAGGAATCTTGGGCTCAGCAAATTTGGGTTTGAAAACTGAAAAGAAACCAAAAACATGAAAATCAATTTATTATTCCATTAATTATTTTGTCTTTGCTGAATGGTTACAACATTTCAGTTCACGCATTGTGGCCTTCCTTATGTTGTTTTGACTGTTATTCAAAGAACACTTTTATGCTAGTATCCTTATCGTTGTTATTTTTGTCACAAAATGTTGGTAACAAACAAATATGAGGACACCAGTGTAAGGTAATAATAAAAATTGAGCAACTTCAAATAGTCAATGGATTGGATGCGAACAGATAAAAATTCATTTTGACCAATTTCCTGTCAAAGAGAAACATTTTTATAAACTCACGCAGATTCCAGACCAATTTAAAACTACCCCAAAAGAGGAGGGCAATACAACAAAGATAGAAATTTCATTTAAAAAAAAATTTTTTATGCACTTCACTGTTCCAAATCTAATGAATGTCTTGCAATTTACACATGGTGTAATGGTTAGCAAGATAGCATGTGACAGTATGCACCCCAGGTCAGTTGAGCTTTCCAATGAATTCACTATGTCCTGAATGTAGGTCGACCAAGCAAAACAATCCAAGGCTATCACAAGAAGATTACCAGGCACTTGCAGTTCCAACAGTGAACTCCATACAGGCATGGGCCCAAGATCAATTCTGCATCTTGCTTTATTGTCCTGAGCCAAGTTTTCAACAGGCCACTATGACACACTCTCCAGCCCTGTAGAGCAGGGGGGCTGGATTGATGCTGCCGGAGGGGGGGTGATTTTGCATCATGCATAGACTGCGAAGTTCAAGATGAATCATTGTCAGCAAACACGAGACATACTGTAAACAATGATAGTCAAAAACCTTCAGTCTGCATAATAGACTTGACCAGTAGACCATTCTTAAGGAGTGCAATTCTCACTGGGTGCCTTATACTTCTAAGCTGAGTTCAGTAAATGATAACTGTAACAAGTAACCTTTGTAAACAAGCAACATCCCTTTTTTATAGTGATTAAAAAATAAATCAAAGACAATGGACCAAGATGACTTTAAAGAAAGATTTCCCCTTCATCACAATGCCAAGCAAAAAGAGATAAACCACACTAGGTACTGTCTATAATGTTTGAGAGATTTATCAATCATATAACATGTAGAACCTTGAAAAATTATATAACCAGAATTGCTGCATTAAATGTTATTAAAGAGCTATCACTAAGCAGAAAAGAAAACTCAAAACTCTATAAAACAACATAAAAGAAATAGAGTTTAGGTTAGGTTATTTAGTTTTGTTGTTTATTTAATGCCAAATCCTGTTTATACATAAACATGTTATATATGATTTGTAAGTGAATAGTTTGTAGGTAACTTTATTTTTAAACAAGTTAGAGTTCATTTGTTTGCACACATATTTCTATGCAACCCTAACAGGTACTTCCACTTGGGTCAGGGTGAACTTGGGAGTAACGGCAATGAAAGGATAGTCGACATTCCCCAAAGCTCCAAACAGATTTTATTGATATGATCTGTTGGGTTGGGTTTTATGGCATATCAACCATTGTAGGTTATTCAATGTCAAATCCATTTTTATGTAAATAATCTGTTCTATTTAAAACAATTCAGTTTAGCATAAGTACACAGTTTAATTGTCAAAAACATTTCCATTTCAAACTATTCAAGCAGTTATATGTAACAATTCAGTTAAGTGTAAATACAGTTTTAATGTCGAAAAACAGTTCTATTTCAAATAATTCAGTTAAGCATAAGCACGCAGTTTAAATGTAAGTACAGTTTAATAGTCAAAATCATTTCTATTTCAAGCGATTCGGTTTACTCAAACAATTCAGTTTAGCATAAGTATGCTGTTAGTTCTATTTAACCCATAGATAGGGCCCTATCAGGTACTACCACTCCAGGGCCAGAGTGGACCTGGGAGCGATGGCAATGAAGGGGTACTCCACATTCCCCAAAGCTCCAGCACTGCTGGAACTTCACCATCAGATTGTTTAGTGTCATATCCAGGACATTCATTGGGGGGGGTCTTACCCCTCTGCCGAGAAGCAGTTGGTGTATTCTACAGCCCCAGCCGACTGGGCAAATGATCTGATGGTTATATGAATTTACCCAACCCCTCCTCACAAGCAGGACATGACACAACGTCAATTGTTAAGAAAAGTTAAACAGGTTTGAATTCAGAGTTTTAACAAAAGTTATAAAACAGATGGATATTTTCTGGTTTCTTTGTTCAATGGCATATCAATTTCAATGGGTTATTAAATGCCAAAGCCATCTTTGTCGAAGAAGAATAATAGTACTATTTAATCCATAACTGGGGGGGGGGATAAGTGGGTTCATACCTTTCCTAAGGGTATTAGTCCAAAATTAATCTAATAGCACAACTGAAGTTTGAACTCGCTATGATGTTGCAGTACAACATGTTAGACACTATGCCACAGGGATACTCTTCAGACATTTTCTTATTTCAAATAAAAAAAGGTGGGGGAAAAAATTATCCACATGTATGTACAGATTATGAGATTAAAACTCAATATTTTCAGCACTTCAAATGAGAAACCCCTTTCAACAAACATTTCATGTTTCTCTTTATAAATAAAATTAATAACTATCATCTGAATCACTAAATAAAATGGGTTAATTAGTTGGGTTTTATGGCATACCGACCTTTGTAGGTTATTTAATACCAATTCATTTATATACATGTATATATCAAATATATATGATTTGTAAACTAGTAGTTTGTGAGTAACATTTTCAACAAGCCAGAACTCATTTCTTTGTTCACAGTTAAATGGTTTCAAGTATTCCTATCAAACACTAATAATTCTGTCTAATATTACTCATTTTGTTTTCACACAATTAAATGGTTTCAATTATTACTAAATAACATAAATAACTGTTTAGTATTAATCATTTGTTTGCACACAGTTTCAACTATTGCACACAGTTTCAACTATTGTTATGTAACACTAACCAATCAATTTAACATCAGTCATTTGTTTGCACACAGTTAAATGGTTTAACAGTCCTATTTGATCCATGGGAGTGATGGCAAGAAGGAGTACTCCACATTTCCTAAAGCTCCAGGACACTTGTTGGAGAGAGTAGGGTTTTTACACAATATTCTACAGCTCCAGCTGACTAAATCAGCCAACATTGTGATAGTACATATAAATCCTTCATCTATTTTGATATTATAAATCATCTAATTCTTTTACTGCTGTGTGCAACTGTCCTATCTGAGAAAGAAGCAAACTAGATATAAATGCAGAAATTATAAGACTGGAAAAGAAAATTTTTTTTTAACCATGTCATTCAAATTGCTTTACAAGATACATGGTCAAACATTAATCATAGAAAAGAATAAGGCAGAAAATTTACTAAAATTGAAAAAAATATTCATATGATTCAAACACATTTACACTGACTTCCATAACATTGTTATAATTTAAAAGGTTTTAAAGTAATGTTGGTTATTTTTAAACAGTTGTTTTTTGTTTTTTTTAAATACATCATTGAAAGAGTTAAACATACAAGTTCAAAATCTACAATACTGACATTTAAGCACAGCCTAGTCTAGTAAAAGAGCAACTTTTCTAACATTATTTAATGCTAAACTCAGTCCTTTTTTTTTTGCAAGCAATTATATGATTTTAATTACAATTCTAATTCAAGTAACTATCCTTATTAAACAATTATATTCCTTCAACTAACTATTCCTATTAAATAATAATTTATATAGCTGTCAGCAATTATTTCTATCTAATAAAAATAATTTATATACAATTATATTTTCAAATATTCCTATCTAATATGAATAATTTACAAGTATTCTAAATAGGTAAGCACTTCATACTTAGTTGCAATAGCAATATTTTAAGAGCCAATGTATCAATAAAGTTTATAATCATTTTAAACAGTTCTATTTGACTCATAAACAGGTGCTACCATTCAGTCATAAAAGAATATTCTAACATCTGTATGAAGTTAATGCTAGGATTCAACAAAATTAATTAAATACTCTCAAATTGAAATAAATAAGGTTTCCCAAGAACATTTTGACAATTTTTGGCACAAAATGTTTGATACAAAGCAACACCTTCACAGAAGTGGACATCTGACTCAATCCAATAAAATGATCAATACAGAGAAAAGTTTGTATTTAACTAACCTGAATCACATGATTCATATGCAAGAGCCGCATGATATGGTCGATGATATTTGACATAACCAAAACCTTTGGTCTCGCCTGATTTACGATCTTTCAAAACGGTCACATATTCAATGTCTCCAAATTTCTTAAAATAAAAAGAACAAATTTTTACAAACATAAACACCTTGTTTGAAACTTAATACACTTTGATCTTAAAAAAAGGGGGGGTATAAACTTTATCACACACACATTATATAATCCACACACACTTTTTTTTTTTTTTTAAAGAGGGTGTCACTACAGAGAAAATTGTATAAACTTTATCTCACATACACAGAGGTATTAAAATTGTTTTTATCCCCCCCCCGTACCATTTTCTCTTTTCATCATACAAGTATTTTCAAATAATAAAAATAATTATGGTAGCATTATAACAGTGTTAAACAAACCAATTTTTATATTCACCTTTAAAATCCTTTTCATTTTAGAAATTCTTTATTGAAGAGTTAAAAGGTGTTTCAAAAAAAAAAAATAAAAAATAAATAAATAAATAAAAAAAAACTTACTTCAAATTCTTTCCGAACATCTTCCTCTGAATATGTTTTTGGCACAATAACAAAGAGACGAACTAGTCTTTCTTCTTCCCGGGGATCACGTACAGAACCATCTCTTTTGGAACTAGCCACTAAAACCTGAAACAAATTCAAAACAGTTGAGCAAGATTTACGATTTTTACTAGATAGTGAAATCAAAAATGAAATTTATATCTGACATTTAACTAGACAAAACCAACTCTTTATTCAAATAAAGAATATAAATTATGTTGTTTTTTTTTTGCCACACAGACATTTAAGTCATATTAAAACAAAGATTGTATATATATATATATATATATATAATGAATGTATTTGAACAGCTAAAAAATTGACCTGGTTTCATTAGTACTAGGGAGTCAAAAGTTTTGTATCATTTTGGTAAGGTGAGACAAGCTGGCAGCTCTGAAAGCTTTTGCTAAAGTTGTGAAAATGATGAACCGCACTAGACTATGAGATGCTGAGCTTGCCTGATACTCTCTGAGTGCTACTTGCCACCTTGCCTGATCGTCAAGGTTGTTGCAACCTCAGTGAAAATTATTGAACCATTTGGTTACTGTACTGCGATCACCTTCATCTTTCACAAAATAACTTTTTTTTTGCTGTTTCTGTGGTGATATGGCCTAGTTTGAACTCATAAAACATAAGTTCCCATATGTTGCATATTCATCTGTGCAGCTTTCAAATCGCACATGGAGTGAAGCAATAAACAATGTGTCTATGCACCAACTACTTTGATACTACCAACCATAGTGGGCACCTTTTATGGCTTGAACAACTTCAATCATGTGATATACACACTGCAAACTAACATGTGCCAAAATATTGCAAAGATTCTGACTCATCCTAGTATAAAAAACAAATTTTTTTTTTAAGTCATTTTTTTTTTTTTTTTTACATTAAACTCTGTGGAATAACAGAGTTTGCATTTTGTTCCACTGTTTCCTGCTATATTTCAGTCAACTTCGTAATTCCATCATCTCAAAATTTTTAATTTTTTTTTTTTTTTTTTAGATTATTTTAGCTAAGAAATTCTTTAATTGCCTTTTGCAGTCTTCTAAAGAACTTATTTTTTTTCATTAACCTGTTCACGGCCATAGACTAAGATAACCAGTCTTAGCAAATTGTCAGATTCATACCACAGATAAGATAACTCTTCTAACAATAGCATCATCTTTTTTACAAAGTGGCAGCATCTTTTTCAAATAAAGAAGAATTTCTTATTTACTTTGGTTTTATCACAACTACTCAAAGTTTAGATCCAGGTTTTAAAATACTTTAACACACACACACAAATTTTTTTTAGATATACTGTTGTACATATCAGCTGGTTTGCATGAAAAAAAATCCATCTTAAAACAAAATTATTTTCATTAAAGAAAAATTTAACATGGTAAGGACATAAAAAAAAAATTATATAATGTTAAAAAAATATACTTAGCAATAAACAGTGAATATATGGTAATCCAAGGGTGTGATATCTGCTGAATAAGGGAATAGGCTAATACCCAAAGTGATTTCAAGCAATCTTAACATCCTATGTAAGTTTTAGCACCCAAGGCAATTTAGAACCCTTGGCAATCTTAAGTCCCAAAGTTTAGGTTTAGCACTGTAAGCAATTTCAGCCCAGACAATCTTACCAGCCTGTTAATAATTCTAGCACACTTACCAATCATAGCACACAAATTTATAATCGGCATGTGTGGCTAGTCTCAGTATCTAAGCAATTTAGAACACTTGGCAATTTTAGCACCCAAGGTAACTTTTAGCATTCTCAGCAAGTATAGCGCACACAAACTCATTTTTGGCACTCTAGGCTAGTCTTAATACACAAGGTGATTTTAGCAATCTCGAGTTTTAGCAATCTTAGAACACAAATTGAGGTTTGGCATTATAACTTATTTTAGTACTGAAGAGGATTTTTGCATCATTGGTATCCAAAGTAGGTTTTAGCATCCAAAGCAATCTTAACACTCTTGGCAATCTAGTTTAACATAGTAACCCTTGGCACCCAAGTTGAGGTTTAGCATTGTAAACTATGTTAGCATCCAAAGTGACTTCAGCACCCTTAAGTGAGTTTTAGTACCGAAGGCAATTTAGCACCCAAAGTCTACATTTAGCATTGTAAACTAATTTAGCAATATTGACACATTAAATTTTAGCACCAATTTAGTACCTATAGACATTTGTGACTGCAGATTGCTCCCTATTTAGCACCCAAAGTTAACATTTAGCATTGTAACCTATTTTAGCTACACTGGCATTTCTCACCCAAAGTTGAGATATAACATTGTATCTTATTTTAGCCTTCTGAGCAACTTAGCACCCAAATTTAGGTTTAAGATCGTAATTATTTTCATACCTTTGGTACCCAAGTTGATGTTTAGCATTGTAAACTGTTAACATCCAAAGCGACTTTAGAACCACTAGCACTCTTAAGGCAAGTTCTAGTACCCAAGGCAATTTAGCACCCAAAGTTTAGGCTTAACACTAAAAACTACTTTAGCAACATTGGCACACTTGAGTTTTAGCACCAAAAGTACAGATAGGCATTTGACTGCTGACTGCCTCCTATGCTAGTTATGAATATATATGTGTGTGTGCATCTGTCACTAACAATTCCTGAACACTGATAATCCCTTCCCAACTTTCAATGCATTTCAATCTCACACATACACACATCCATTATATATATATATATATATATATATATGAAACTATTAGCAATGTATTTACCTTTCATATCAATTTGTCCCATTCTATCAGTTATGCTTGTATTAATTCCTGAGCACTGTCAATTCCTTTCTGATTTTTTATGCATAAAATATGAACTAAATTGGGCACTTCTAAAATTTGCTTCAGTAATTTAAGATTTAAACATAAAATTTTATAACTGCTACCAGAAATATTAGGTTTGTTAGTTCATGATATAACTAAAGCTAAATAGAATATGGTGTAGTAGTAAAGTAAGTGGGCAACAATAAAAAAAAAAAAAGGACAAAACTGACTATATATATATATATATATATATATATATATATATATATATATATATATATATATGTCAGATGCAGTTGGCACCAAAAATATGAAAATAAGTTTATAAAGGATAGGATAGTGTCAACAGTACTTGGTGACTATAAGTGTCTTGCCTATGTCTGATGATCACATAAGTAAGGAACTAACAGTCACTAAGCACTGTTGACCGTATCTATGCTATTCTAACTTAGATCTACATATGCTCATATCGAGCACATATCTATATAAATAAAAATGTAAATGTTAGTTACTAACCGATAATCTCCAGTTTTATACCACTAATTGGTTTAAAATTTTGTGAGTATTTTATTCGAATATGGGCGTGTTTTTATATACTTAATATCCAAAAATATTACAATAATTAAAAAAAAAAATATTTTTAATAAGTCATTTTTCTCCCCGAGAAAAGCCGAATGCAAATAATGAAAGTAAACATTACTTTCATTTTCCAAGAATTTTATATGAGAATTTTTTTTCTGCTTTTATCACTTTTCTTTCTTTTTTGGTTAACTTAAACAAAGATACTAAACTTTAAACTATATTTTGTTTAAATTTCTTTTTATTCTAACAAATTGTTTACTAAATATTTTCTTTTCTTTTTTCAACATTCCTTTTTTTTGTTTGTCTTCAACGAAAGACATCCATTTAAAAGTTTTCTTTCTTAAACCATATTTCGTTGGTTCAGTAGTAATGAATTGTTTACTAAATATTTTATTTTCTTTTTTCAACATTTTTTTTTTCTTTAACTTCAATGAAAGACATTTAAGTTTTCTTTCGTTTCATTATTATCGATAAGACACTAAACTTTAAACCATATTTTGTTGGTTCAGTAGTAACGAATTGTTTACTAAATATTTTATTTTCTTTTTTCAATATTTCATTTTTTGTTTAACTTCAACGAAAGACATTCCTTAAAAAGTTTTCTTTCGTTAATAAACTCTAAACCATATTTTGTTGGTTCAATAGTAAGTAAATTTCTTTTTATTCTAAAGACTTATTCTTAAATTTTTTCTTCATTATTGATATCCAATTTATTTTGTTGTTTAATAAATATTTTATGGTGTGCCAATTATCATGTGAAATTTTAACCAGCCCAAGCTTTGTAATGGCACACGTCTTTCAGTAAAAAGATTAATGACCAACATCATAGAAGCAACAATTTTGACTGGGCCTTTCAATGGAAGATGTCCTCATTCCGCGAATTCCTATGATTCCAACAGATATGTCATTTCAATTTAAGAGATTGCAATCCTAATTCGATTGGCATTTGCAATCACAATCAACAAAGCACAGGGACACTCTTTAGAATTATGTGGCTTATATTTACACACTGATTGCTTCTCACATGGGCAATCATATGTTGCTTATTCCAGAGTTGGCAATCCAGACAATCTCTTTATCTACACGGAAACTGGAACTACCAAGAATATTGTGTATCCACAAGTATTGGAAAATTAAACATATTAGAAACATGCATTTTCTCCCCCCCCCAATTTAAACAAACTGAGCCACAGCAATGCATGGCCAGGTACAGCTAGTATGTATGTATATATATATATATATATATATATATATATATATATATATAAAAAAATTAAAGTTTTTAGTATATTATAACTACATAGAATTTTTTTCAAAGATATCTTAAGTCTATTGTTCTATACACCTCTTGGATGTTTTGCAATGTAAACTTTATGTTCGATGCTTTCTATGTAATATTCTCTTAATAAGTGGTTTCAATTTTTTAGTTAAACAGTGTGTGTGTGTGTGTGTGTGTAGAGCAAATATTGTGTGCAGCAGAAATACCTCCCAAATTTAAAATGTAGAAGGTATTTCTGGAACACCCTAAGTTAGGATAGTGTAGACACAGAGTCACCTGTGGTTGGTGACAGTTTCTCACTTAAGTAATCATTGGAGGTGTGTGTGTGTGTGTGTGTGTGATATCTAAAATCGCTTCTAAATATATAAAAAATAAATGTCAGAAAGTAGCTGGTCAGCACAAGCTTATTGTGTTACTGACAATTTCACAATTATGTATTCATCACCGGATATTTGTGTAGATGGATTTTTTTCACCTTATTTGTAAACAGACTGTGACTATCACTCACTATCTTTAAGTGGGAGGCAATAATAGTTGGTCAGTCATTACAAAAACATAAATATTCATTGATATGATTTAAATAAATTTAGATTTATTCATTTATATAATTTATCTTAACATACAATTTTTTTCAGCACTTTTGTCAAGTATCCTGACTAGAAAAAAAAAAAAAAAAAAAAAAAAAAAATTATAAAAATGAATATTCATATTTTTGCAAGGACTGATTATGACTGTCTCACACTTGGTGATTGAAATCAGTGTTTACAAAAAAAAAAAGAAGAAAAAAAACAAAAAACATTTTCACCATTTTTATCACTTTGAATATCACATTTTCCAATTCAGTAGCTACCAGCAAAATTTACTGTGAACCCCCACCACACACACACACACACACACACACACACACACACACTACTATAAAATTTTATGATAATGTTATGAATTGGAGTTAGAACAATAAAGAGGATATTTTCTGCATAAAAATCAGTAATGTTCAACATTATATAGAAGAGCATGTGTATTATCTGTATCCAAGTCAACTTCATAGTCAATAATTTTATTTAAGTTTGAATCACATATAGATATTTCTAGAATCCGTTCAGTACAAAGTGAGTGACATTGTTTATGACAATGAATTTCCATCGTAACTAGCCAAATAAAAAATATAACTAATTTTTGGTAACTGCTGTATCTTTCAGGAAGAGGAAAAAAATTGTTTCATAAAACATTACTTTAAGATTGGATATTTTTTTTACCGATAAAAGTTGCTGTAATGAATAAAAAAAAAAAAAAAAAAAAAAAAAAAAATGGCTTCATCTAGAGAAAACAAAAAATATAGAAAAGTGTTTTGTGTTTATAACTGAAGAATGATAATCTTATGCAGATTTTAATCTGCATTACTCAACTTCATTAGCCAAGAGTGGGATGTGAAAGGGTTCAGCTAGATGTTGGTCAATTGATTTTATGGCATGTCAATCCTTGTTGGGTTATCTAGTAACAAAAACAGTCTTTTTTAAAACAATTATACAGTTTTAAGTAATTATTCCAATTTGATAATCATTTGCAAATAATTACTATTTCAAGCAACTAGTGTTAATACAAATAATGGTTTTAAAATGTTCCTATTCCATACTAATGATTAGTAGGCAATTTTATGGTTAGTTTTGTACCATGTCAAATGTTGCAGAGTTATTTTATGCTGATACCAGTTTTAACAAATATAAATGGTACAAAAATCATTTTAAACAGATTGGTTGCTTGTTTTTAAATGACCATTCGACCCTTGTAGGTTATTTAATGCCAAATCCTGTTTATAATTTTATTAAATATATATGATTTGTAAACAAATAGTTTGTAGGTCACATTTTTAAACAAGGCAGAGGTCATTTCTCAGCACACTGTTAAATGGTTTCAAGTATTGCTATTTAACATTAAAAATACAATTTAACATCAGTCATTTGTTTGCACATAGTTAAATTGCTAAACAGTTCTACTTGACCCTAAATGAGACTAACAGGTACTAACACTCTGGGTCAGAGTGGACCTGGGAGTAATGGCAATGAAGCAGTACTCCATATTCCCCAAAGCTCCAGAACTGAAGCCTCACCATCAGATGCATTTTAGTCTCACTCCCAGGCATTTTAAATAGATGAACACTTTATATTTAGTTGCAATATTAATGTTTAAAGAGCTAGTATATTAATGCAATTCAAAATCATTCTAAACATTATCTCAAATCTATTTGACCCATAGATGAGACCCTAACAGGTAATATCACTCTTAGTGAACCTGGGAGTGATGGCATTGAACGAGTAACTCCATACTCCTTAGAGCTCCAGAACAGTAGCCTCACCACCAGATGTTCTTTAGTATCATAATGAGACCACAGCAATAGCTAGAGTATGTCTGTTTTAATGAACAGTCATAAAATCATCCATATGGAATTGTGCCAGTGTATTGTTTGGTTTCTTGGTTTAATGACATATCAATCTTCATGGGTTATTTAATGCCCAAGTTACCCCTATGGAAGAACAGTACTGGTACTATTTAACCCATAGCTGGGTGGGAGGTTAAGAGGATTCATACTTTTCCCAAGGGTATTAGTCCAAAAGTGAACACAATAGTGCAACTACAGTTTAAACTTGCATACTACAATGTTGCAGTCCAGCACATTTGACACAATGCCAGAGTCTGCTGATGGTGAGAAAGTAGATTAAAGTCAATCATGTTTCTTGGATTTTTTAGGACCGACAAAAAAAAAAAAAAAAAAAAAAAAAAAAACCATTCCTACCTACCCACTTCAATTTAGAAAATGTTAACCTTTTTAACACAAAGACAGGCAGCTATCATTAAATGCATATTTAATCAATGACAAGCATTTCAAATAAGTCTGCAAGGAATTGTAGAAAAAAAAAAATGCCTTTGTTATTTCAAATTCAAATATGGTTACTCATTTAATTGTTAAAAGATGTGTGACATAACAATTATCCTTTTAGAAAATGGATATGACAAGGCTGTTTGTATTTCACTTTCTTGCCCTAGAAAAAAAGCATGAACCTCTTCTTCCAACTATGAGTAGGACAGACTGGACTCTTTAGCCTTGGTAAGGCAACCAGTCTAGAAGAAAAAAATTTCAATTCAAAACCAGTAACCATGAGGATAGAAACTCCACCCCATAAAAAAAAAAAAAAATGAAACCAAAGCATCAACACAGATATGATATGGCTGCAGCCCTACACTCTCAGGAGCATGAGACATTTACAATGTTACCCATTTCATCAAAGTTTGTTGAGAGCAAAATTTCTAATAAAACAACAGCAGAAAAATGAAGATAAAGTTGATCAAAAATGGTTTCTATTTATTATTCTAATTCAAAGATCAATAATCTGCCCTAACTTCTGAATGCTGGCCACAGGTTACCAAATCAAATCTTTCAAACTATTACAAAACAAGTTTATTTTTCCATGGGTGTCCGACAATTATGACCTTGAGCCAGACTAAGTCAAGCTTACTAAATATCTACCATGCCATTATTTCTAAAAAATTTCATCCAACAAATCTCAGTCACTAAAATTGGTAAATCTTTTTTTGACTAGCATTATCCTTGACCTTTATAATTCACATAACTTTATCAAAACTATCCAAAATCATAACTTCTACAGCAAGGAACAGCACATATTAGAAATACAAATAAAAAATAAGCTTTTAGTAATATATATTGTCATCAAGACATGCTGATAAAACAAATTAATTTGACTGTTGCCATTCTGTCAATCACTCTTCATTGATCCTCAAGATGATATCCACTGTTCATACAGAACTGGTGTGTTTTATTTATAATATACACATTTTATTGGTTCAAATTTCTGAGATGAGGAATTACTATGCACTGACATGTGTCGTCATCTTGGTTGTTACATAACATATGACAAGTGCTCAAGGTGTAATGATGATGATCATCATCATAGAAAATGGATACAGCAACTAGAGATCAAATCTTGGACAAAGCTGCTTACCTTTCACATAGTACTAATACCCTTGGGAAAGGTATACATCCAACTATTCTCCCACCAACTATGGGTAAATAGTAGGCTAAACTGGCCTCTTTAACCTAGGTATGGCAATCAGTCTAGGAGAAAGAAAACTGAATTCAAGCCCATTAAACTTCACTTTAAAAAATTGACCTTATGTCATGTTCTGCTTGTGCAGAGGGATTGGTAAATACATATATTATGATATACATTTTAAGAAGGCTGAAGAATGCACCAGTCCAAATGTGGTGATCAAAACAAAGACACTTGTCAATCAATATAT
Organism: Sepioteuthis lessoniana; assembly: GCA_963585895.1. Lineage (NCBI taxonomy): Eukaryota > Metazoa > Mollusca > Cephalopoda > Myopsida > Loliginidae > Sepioteuthis > Sepioteuthis lessoniana. The sequence continues at coordinate 48,994,728 of OY757941.1, read as the reverse complement.
GGAATAATGACTTATTTATCATGGAACTTTAAATGGAACTGACAAGTTCTTGATTTATAAATTGTCTTTAAAAGATTGAAAATTCTGATTGAAAATTTACAAACAGTATTTTGGAAAACTGTCTTGTCTACCATAAAAGATATGAAAATTAAATCATACAAGATTTTCTTAGGTCCATTCAGTCCGATTAATATTTTGTTTTTACATCTATTCTTGTTTGGTTTCTTTGTTTAATGACATATCAACCTTTGTGGGTTATTTAATCCCAAAGCCATTCTAACAGAAGAACAGTGGGGTTACTATTTAATCCATACCTGGTGAGGAAAATGGGGTTCATACCTTTCCCAAGGGTGTAAGATCTGAAAGTGAATGTAGTTGCAATCCAGCATGTTAGCCACTACACCACAGGAACTTCACCCCTTCTCTATTCTAGTAACAATCTTTGTATGATAGCAAGTTAGTCCAATTGTATAAGGAACTGGATTGTTATAGGGTAATGTTAACTAGTCAGGTTTGTGAATGAATAAAACATAACTGAATAAAAAGGTGACTACCATAAAATTTTTCTTTCTTTGTTTAACAGCATATCAACCTTTATGGGTTATTTAATGACAAAGCCATCCTTGTAGAAGAACAGCAGTGATACTATTTAATTCATAGATAAGGAGATTCACACCTTTTCCAAAGATATTAATCCAAAAGTGAACATAATAAAACAACTAGAGTTTGAACTCGCTTACTTCAAGGCCTCAGTTCAGCACTTGAACCATTATGCCACAAAAACTCCCTGCCATCTATTCTGGTAACAATCTAGTCCAACTGCATAAGAAATTGGATTGTTACTGGGTAATGTCAACTAACAAAGTTTGTTAGTGACTGAATAAAACATAAAGGTGACTACCATAAAGCAATGATTAACAAGGGAGTCTTCATGACCAATTTGCTCATGTAGAAGGGAGTTCAATATATGCGTAAACAATAGAGCCTTGTGCCAGACTAAGTTTAATAAATAACTATATGCATTCTATACATATAACCAACACCAAGTGATATAAACTAGTCTCATAGATCACTTGAAAAATTGTCATCCCAAAGTTTGATAGTGACAATTTTTCAGGTGGGATATATACTGGGGATGACAATTCTTAAGGTTTTTTTTTTTTTGTTTTTTTTTTTTATAAGCTTCCTTGATGACAATCCTTAACCTTTGTTAATATTCCCAATCAACTTCAAGAAAGCCAAATCTCTAAATAAATTTTCATCTTACCACTTCATACCTTTAAATGTGGTATTATCAGGTTTTTATAATAGTTATTTACTAAGCTTATCTCAATTACAGTACTAACTAGAAATATGGAACACACTACTCATAAGAAATGATCTGCTAACCTAGTTCTAATGATTGCACCATATAAAGCAGCCTAAAAATAATTTTCTGATAGATTCCTAATGTTATTCCAGCACCATGTAAGTTTATACAATAAAAAGGTAAAAGAAAGAATCAAAACTATCCAGACAACAGCACTGTTAAGATCAGTTAGAAGACTAAGAAGAGTCTTGGAGACCTTAAACTTCAGTTAAAACTGGTGTGAAAAAACTAGCAATGAGTAAAATAACAACATTGCCAATTGTAATAATTTTATTTCATATTTTTGTCATCCTCATTATATGAATTAGTTTGGTGGGACAGATTGTGGGTGGTGGACAATTCTTTTGGTCCCTCTCATTTTTTCTTTAATGATTTTAGATCTGAGCTAACAGTAACAAAATCAGTTGACAGTAAGGCATTTATCAAAAGAATGAATTGAAGTGAATCAAAATGTCACTAACCTTAAGTGGCTTGGGGTGTCCTGGTACACATTTGCCATTCATCTCTTCCATTGCCAAAAAGGCAGATGAAGTCTTGCTGAACTTTATGTACACAATTCCTGCAATAAGTATGAAAATAAATGTGAGAAAGAGAGAGAGAGAGATTGCTAATAGCTTTTTATTTAATTGCATATCAACCTCTTATGGATTAAATTCAATTCTTTAGTAAATGTTTGATTATAATTATTTATATTTTCAATGTTCTATAGCAATCAATTTTTTTTAATTGTACTTTCCCCCCCCCCTTTTTTTTTTTAAATTTGTTTGTATCATATGGTTCCCAGTAAAAATTCCCATTCACTAACAACAATCATTTGTTTGCACATAATTATATGGTTTCAAGCATTTATGAAATGAACAAGGTTATTTTAGATGATAAAACTTTAAAAAAGTCTAAAATCTGCTTTAAGTGTACAAAAAGCATACATTTATTTTATTTTATTTTATTTTTTTTTTTTACAAGTTTGTTATTTTCCAGCAATTAAAAACAAAATTAAAACTTCAAAAAGATATCAAATATGCTAGCAAAATAAATTTTTAAAGTAGTTAATTGTTAGTTAACTTAATGTGTTAACTTTATTGCTAAGGAGGAAAATAATGTACTACCTGTCTCAATTATTTATTAAACATAGCTAAGTCTGGCACAAGATCAAAAGTATAGGGCAGAGAGAGGATGAAATTTGTTCAGGTATCAGATCAGCTTGTCGACCATTACTCTATGACAAGGTGCCTGTCCCATAATAATACTTATATGTGCACAAATTTAATAAACTAAATATAACTACTATTACAAGACAGAGGTAATATAAAACGTTTTTAGTACAATTTTTTGAATGGTTTTTGCCATTTTAAGTTTACATATTTGGGTTTTTTTTTCTTTTAACTATCTTTATATAAACATGTACAGGCAGATTTAAATCCTTTACTTCATTTAGAAAATAAGGCAATAATATCATACAACCTGATTTCACTAGTGATAAATTCCATTGTTATAAAAAAAAAACACTGGGCATGATGTTATCTTTCTATAAGAATCATCTTATAAAAATTCAAATAAATCCAATATTTTTCAAGGTCGATAACTAGATAGACTAGAATGTACTACTGAATCTCTTTTTCTCGCCTATTCTCCTTTTTCTTTCTATAACTTTCTATACTCTAGTCTCTCCTTTCTCTGCACCACTACGATTACTTTTTAAATTTCTTTTTCCTTCCAACTCAACCTTTTCACTTTTTTTTTTTTTCTTCATCTCAAACTTTCTTCCTTCCATTTACTCAAACAATTTGAATGAATTTCAGCTGGTCTAGTGGGTAGTGTGTTCACTAATGGCCAGGAGACCAGGGTTCAATACCAGGTCGAGTCATACCAAAGACTCAGAAAAAAAAAAAAAAAAAAAAAAAAAAAAGGTACTTGATACCGCCTTGCTCAACACTCAGCATTATAAAAGGTACATACCAAGAGTAAAGTGGAGCAATCTAGGGAAAGGAGTAGCACCCATCCCTACACTTCCATGTAGTAGCTATTGAAAAAGGAGCCTTCAGGTCGCCCTCAACTACAGTCGCCAACTTTACTATACATTCACTTCAACTTACTGATATAATAGAAACTATCATACTTAATCAAAACCCATAGACCAGGACTTCTCAAACTTTTTAGTTGATGTACCCTTTGAAACCAAATTTAATTTCCATTTACCTTCAAATAAATTAAATATCAAATTACAATACTAATTTTGTTTGTAGATTTTTCCAAGGCATTTGGTTGGTTTGTTGTTTTGTTTTATGACATATCAACCCTTTTCATGTCATTTAACACCAAATCGAGTCATTTTGATGAAAGTTTGTTTGTTTCAAGGTTTTCATATCTTCAAATATTTATTCATGGTGTACAGTAATTTTCAGATACTGATTTGTTCTTATATACTTTGGAATTGTTTGTATTTATATTGGTTAGGATAGGCCCAATGCTTTCAGGAAGGACATTATAGTGTCCACTTTGGGTTTATTTTAAAAAGTTCCTTCATACAGCTTACAATATAAAATCTTTCTCTTGTAGGGACCAGATCAATACATTCAATGAGAACATGTTTTATTGTGTACACAGTATGCAGTCTGGCATGCATGGCACATTGGTTGCTCTTCTTTTTTAAGCAAGAAAGAATGTGTAATTCTTGTGTAACCTATGCTCAGTCTGGATAATACTACTTCCTTTTGGCTTATTTCTGAAGCTTTGCTTCCATTCTCCTAGTATAGGCTTGATTTCAAGAAGTTTGTTATATTCATTGTTGCTCCAGCAATGATGCCTTTGTTGTTTTATATATATATATATATATATATGTTTATTTTTAAGCCCATATATGGAATTTAAAAACTTTTTTCAGGAACTATACTTAAGATAGATCTAGCTGCTTTATCAACTTGCTCATTTCCACTGATTCTGGTGTACTTGGAATCCAATATAGCAATATTTTGTTACCATCTCTGACATTTTTTCTAATTTACATAAGAGTTTTATAATAAGTAGGTTATCAGGCTTCTTGCTTTGTAATGATGTTAACACTGAAGAGTCAGGAAAAAAAAAAAAAAAAAAGAATCTGATTTTTTAATCAGATCAAGCGCTATATCTACTGTGCACGCCTCTGCATTGAATATGGAGGTATTGTTAGGGAGATGCTTTTAATCATTTTTTTTTTAAATTCTATATTGCAGCACAATTGTTTTCTCTTGCTTAGAACCATCTGTAAAGATGTGTGAATGTCTAGGATATTTATCTTTAATTTTCTCTAGTTCTTCTTGGAAAATTAGAGAATGAGCTTTAGTCTTATGGAGTTTTAGTTGATGAACCCTTTAACATGGAGTTAAAATTACTTTTGGAGTCCTTATGGTCCAAGGTGGGATTTTTGGTATGATCATATTATGTATTTTTGTTAAATTTGTTCTTGCTGCTTTTATTGTTTCCATCTGAAGGCCAAAAAGGTTTTATAGCCTTTTCACTCCTTGGGAATGATTCCCTATATTTTGGATGGAATACATCATCATATGCAGGATTAGATGGGCATGATTTTAAATTAACATAATATTGGAGAGCTAATTTATTGCTTCTGATATTTGTCGGTGCATTGTTAGCCTCTGCATACAGACCCAACTGGAGATGTTTTGAAAGCTCCAATAACTAATCTCAAGCCTACATAGTAGATCGGGGTTAAATATTTTTAGATAGGTCTTTTTTGCTGATTGATATATAAAATTACCATAATCTAGTTTCAATCCAATCAGTAACCTATACAATTTCAGTAGAGTTTTTTGATCTGCCCTCCACTCCATGTGAGCTATCACATGTAAGAGTTGTAATGTTCTACTGCATTTAGCCTTCAAATATTTCAAGTTGGGAATAAAGGTCAGTTTTTATCAAATATCAATCCAAGAAATTTGTACTCATCTACAACAGGAATTTCTGTCCTTTCAAGTTTCAGGCTAGGATCATTGTGTAGTTTTCTCTTATGACAGAAATGGACACAGTTTTAGTTGTAGAAAATCTAAACCCATTTTCTGTTGCCCATTTGTTAATCTTGTCTAAGCATTGTTGGAGTTTGCACTCAATGGTGTGTGTATATATATTTCGATCTGTAACATATTAAGAGGTCATCTACGTGTAAAGATATGTCCACTCTGGGAGATAAGCATTTGGTTATGTCGTTTATTTTTATGCTAAACAGAATCACAAACAATACACTATCCTGAGGGACTCCCTCTTCCTGGTTTTTCATATCAGAGTGAGAGAGAGAGTAGATCCAGTGCGGATTTAAAATTTCCTGTCTAATAAGAACCCATTCATAAAGTGTGGAAGTCTGCCTTTTAAACTGAAATCACACAGGTCTCATTATTTCATATTTCCACATGGTATCATAGGCTTTCTCCAGATTGAAGAAAATAGCCATGAGATGTTCATTCCTAATAAATGCCTCTTATAGTCATTTCCAGGTGGATCTAGTGGTCTGTTGTAATTCTTTTATTATGGAATCCACACTGTAGACTGAAAATAAGACCATTAGATTCCAGATACCAAACCAATCTGTTATTTACCATCCTCTCCATTATTTTGCACAAACAGCTGGTCAATGAAATTTCTCTATAATTTTGCAGAACTGAGTTATCTTTTCCTGGTTTTGGAATTGGTATTAATGTAGTTTGTCTCCATATATCTGGAAACTTATCTTCTGCCCATAGTTTTTTTTATATATTCTTAAGAGCAGTTTTAATGATTCTTTAAGTAGTCGTCTCGAGAATTCATAATGGACCTCATCCAGTCCTACAGCAGTATTATGAGATCTTTTTATAGTCTTTTATTTCTCTTAGTGAAAATAGGCTATTGTAATTTTACAGGTTTTCTGATTGAAAGTTTAATTTGTACTTTTCCACATTTTGTTTGACCGTTATAAATTTTGGTTAGCCATTTTGACTAAATGAATTTTGAGAAAATATTTCAGCTAGAAAATCTGCCATATTCTTTTTGTCAGTTATTGTGCAATTGTTTTTGGAGAGGTGTTTTATTGGCAATGCTTGATATTCACCCACAATTTTCCAGATCATCTACCAAACAACTTTTGGTACAAAGAAGGAATTCAGTTTGCTAACATATCTTTGCCAACATTCTTTTTTTCGCTACCTTTATCATCCTGCAAGTCTTACTACTATTTAGCTTATACTCTATCAGATTGGAGGTGGCAGGTTCCATTTGAAACTTCTTTAAAGCTGCTCTTCACAATCTGATTGCTTTTTGGCATTTATTATCGAACCAAGGTCTGTTACATTTATTTGGTGTTGAGTTTCTAGAAACGCAGTCATTTGCTATTTCAATTAGTATTTCTGAGAAGTGCTCTACAATGTTGTGGTTTGTCTCGATATGGGTCAGCTTATTTTTACATTTTTCCTTAAATATTTCCCAGTTGGCCTTGTCTAACTTCCAGTGGAGTGGGGTTTTTTTTTTTGCTGCTGGGTTCTGTACTTTTGATCAGGATTGGAAAGTGATCACTACCACAAGTGTCATCATATACCTTCCAAGTAAAGTCCATATAGACTGTGGAGTAGCATATAGTTAAATCAATGACTAAGTGATTTCCGCTAGATGGGTTGACATGTAAGTGCGCCATTGTTAAGTAGGTACATATCATTTTCATTAATGATCTTTTCTAGAATTTTGCCCTTTTTGTTTGTCTTTGCACCCCCATAGAGTATTGTGACTATTAAAGTCCCCTAATAAGATTAAAGGTTTCGGCAATTTATCTACTAGCTTCTTTACTTCATTTTCATCTATGTCATCACTAAGTGGAATATATATTGAACATATATTCACTGCTATATGCAGTGTGGCCTTTATGGCAACTGCTTGGATATTTGTTTTTATGTTTACTTAGCCATGTGGTATGTCGTTTCTGATCAGAACTAATGCTCCTCTAGAAGCCTTGCATCCAAAGTCAGATGTAATTAAACAGCTGATAATTCTTGATATCACCTTGCACGAGGAAGGTTTCTTAAAGGCATGTAACTGCAGGACATTCTTGCATTAATAATAGAAGCAATTCACGATATTTGCTTTTAATCTGCTACAATTCCACCAGATTATTTTTTGACCCATAGTTGATCAGTCTGAATTTATGTTTTGTCTTTGAGCAGTTTTTATTTGGTCGGTTTATCGGTTTTAGAGTTTTGGTCCCTTGAATCTGTTCCGAGTCAAGTTTAATTTTATTTTTGGTCATTCAGTTTGATTAGCTGGAGATTTTTCCCCTGGATCTTTCTTTGATTGGATTCAAGTCAGGACTATTTTCCTTGGGTGTTCAGTGCAGTCAGTAGGTAGATTTTTATCACACGTCTTTGTCTTTTAGGTGTATCTTGAGTGAAGTTATCCAGTTGAGTGGGCAGTATGTTGATGTCTTCTCCGCCTTCATCTTTTGTTATCATTTTTGATTCCTTGAGTTCTGCTCTTATATTTTTGATAAAGTTTGGCCAGTCCCCTGATCCAAGCAGTAACTGTTTCCAGACAAGATTTTGGTATTTGCTTCTCGGTTCTGTAATGGTTACCAAGGATACCACTTGAAAATATGTTTTATCTCTGTAGCGTTGACTATTTTCCGTGCCTCTAAGAAAGATATGTTTCTGGTGTATTTTACAAACAGGATCTTTTTCTCTTTTCAATTTTTCACAAGTTTCTACATATACTGGGTGGTCTCCACCACAGTTTGCACATCTGTGAGTTTTCTTGCATTCCTCTGTAGAGTGGCTGGGGTCCCTTTTTCAACATATTTCATAAACACTCCTTCCATTACATTTATCCTTGTGATGTCTGTACTTGTTGCATTTATAGCACTGGAGGGGATTGGGAATAAATTGTTCTACCCTTTTCATTGTGTAGCCAATTTTTATTTTTGGTGGGATTGTTGGCAAATCAAAAGTCATAATGTAGGTGTTTGTGTCGATAATTTTATCATCCCGCTTTTTTGAGACTCTTTTCACTTCTGTCACTCCTTGTGGTTTCAATTCTTTCTTTATCTCCTCTAGAGGACACAAGGAGAGCTCTTGACTTCTTACCACCCCCTTAGATGTATTAAAGTTTTGGTGAGGGTAGGTAATTATTTTTTAATCATTTTAGGCTTTAGATTTGCTATTGTTTTTTATATAACAAATGGAGACAAATTTGCTATTGGGGAGTCATTCTGAGCTTTCAAGACAATGAATCTTGGAAACCTACTAATGTCTTCATTTGAGCTTGTTTTCTCATTAAGGTTTTGCTTTATTTTATTTTATTTTTTTTTTATATAAGAGGACTCCATAAGTAGAATTTTATGGGCATTTCTGAAGTGTAAAAATTTCCATTTCCATAAGATACTAAATAAAATAAATGTTTCATTGTCAATTTGCCATAAAGCAGTAAATAAAATGGTAACTTGACTTGAAGCTTTATTGAAATTTTACAACTGTGGGTAGTTAGGAGCTTATATATATATATATATATATATATATATATATATATATGTGTGTGTGTGTGTGTGTGTGTGTGTGTGTGTGTGTGTGTGTGTGTGTGTCTGTGTGTGTGTCTAATCAAAAGGGAAACAACTATGGTGGACTTCACGACAAAAACTGATTTTTTAAGATAAAAATTTGATCATTTCCCTTTCTAATAAAAAAATAAAAATAAAAAAGTAAAATGTTATAAATGAATAATAAAATTACAAAAATTATTCCATCATAGAGTAATTTATTATTGAAATTCTTTTTTTAGATATTGCATACCACAGAGAAATAGATTTTGTACATGGGGGGGGACCTCTTTATGTTTTAAGGCCACATTCAAATTTAGTATCTACTAATAAAGCAGCTACTCAATGAATTTTTACAGTTTACAACATTTTTACTTTTCATGTCTTGGTAGTAGTATAGATCAGTGGTAGAGCATTCAACAACAGTTGATGTCTTGGTATAAGCCATAAACAACTTCCTGTCAGAAATATATAACCATTGATGTTGCATTATGGTTGAAATGAATATTCCAATCACCGTTAATAATAATAATGATGATTAAAAAAATTTTAAAAAATAAAAAAAACCTGATGATTCATGTGGGCCATTTAATACAATATTCCTTGCAAGAGCAGATTCTGGATTCAGTGCTGAACTGACTTGGTTGGTTTGGTTTTGTGGTACATCAACCCTTGGAGGTTGTAGGTACATTTTTAATAAGCCAGAGCTCATTTGTTTGCACACAGTTAAATGGTTTCAAGTATTCCTATCTTAGATAGTTAAACAGTTCTATTTGACTCTAACAAGCACTACTACTCCAGGTCAGAGTAAACCTAGGAGTAATGGTATTAAAGAGGTATTCCACATTCTCCAAGGCTGGAACCTCAACATCAGATTAGCATCATATCCAGGACACTTGTTGGAGGGGGGTTAATTACCCTCTCAGCAGAGGTGCAATTGGCATATTCTACAGCTAAAGCCAATTGAACTGAACTGCCTTGGAATTCTTTGACTTTGAGTTTAGACATAATACCAACCATTTGTGAATTAACTGGAACTAAAAACCTTTTATTCTCAGTAATGCAGTTTATTATGTGTCACAACTTCCAACAAGTTTTTAGTTAATAACTTAATCCAAGTTTAATAAACTTCTTAAAAGAAAAAAAATTTACCAACTTTTTCATGGCTTTTTTTAGAGTGCTTTTTTGGAGGAAAGTATTGGGATATCAGGTTCTAAAATGATGATTTAGAAGGCTGTATTCAACCTTAAGGTGACAAGTTCCTCAGCCTTGTTTCATGTGTGATGGAAGTCATGCCACTATTTAATGACTTGCTGCAAATGAAAATTTTAAACAAAGCACAAGAAATTAAATCCTGACTTTTGAGGATGAGTTTCATTTCTGTCAAGAAAATGAAAGAATATCTTTTTTTTTTTTTTTTGCCATCTATCAAAAAATTAAAAGCCACAAGAAAAAAATTTATCCTCTAGATTGACTGATGGACACACAATCCCTGGAACAAAGCCTTTTCACCATTTTATTCCTGAAGATGGCCCTATTATAATCTACAAAAGATTTAGTAGTGTTCATACCACAAAGAAATTTAACATTTCATGTCAGGAAGCATCTTCATATGCAGAAAGTTCCATTAAAACAATGGAATATGTAGCATGTATTTATAATTGTTTTTGGTGGGTTGGTTTTATTCTTGAAACTGACACTGCACAAAGTGACTTAAAAATACAGCCTCATAAACCAGCAAATTTTTTATCTTGATCAAATCATGAGAGGTTATGTTGGGTTCCTAATGATAACATATTGCACAATCTCTCAACTCTAGCTACAACTTCAGGACACATGTACATCCTTCAAAATGATGAATATGATATAAAGAACTGGATTAGGAGAATAGATGTTTCATAGTTTAATCAACAAACTATATTTAAAATCTATTCAGCCAATTTTATAATTTAATGTTATATTGAAGGTAGAAAGTCTATAGAGACTACTAATAAATATATAGCTATTTCAAGTACTTTTGATTTTTTTGTTTTAGCTCAAATGATTTATCATCTTGTCTTCTGCTTAAAAGAGAATTATGAATTTAGATGTTTTTTTCTCTCTAATCTTTTAAGATCTTGATGATCAGAGAAACGTTGATAGAAGATGGAAAATTTTGCTATTAAAAAAAAAAAAAAAAAAAAAAGAAAAGAAAAAGAAAAAAAAGTTAAGCTAAATTTGCATTTTTAATTTTTGCAATGCATTTTCAGACATCCATAAAAATTAAAAGTTATTAAAACTTAGGGAATAAATTTTCCAAATACTATGAAATGTTTTCCCCAAGTTTTGTTCCCTATAGACTTCATCACCTTTAGCAGAAGGAATCAATATTAGAAGATTCTAATTGAAAAATTACCATGAATCAGAAATTTTGAGAAAAAATTTAGAGGTTCAGAATTGGTAGCTTTGAGAAACAATTAATGAAACTTAATGGGATTTATTTTCCAAATACTTTAATTTTCAAATGTTGTGTTACCTTTTGCTACTTTTAGGGGCTGAAGATGATATTTCTCAAATTTTTCTGCGTAGTCAGCCACCTAAAACTTTTCATTTTTTCACCAGATAACTGCTAATATCGACATTTTGGTTGCTCCCTGTAAAATTCTAAAGAGAAATTTGGATTCCCAGACTAAAATTCTATAAGGTTATCAAATTTCATTAATTTCTGGTTAGTGGATCAGAAGATGTAAAGATTTTTGTGAGATTGAGTTTGAAAATGGAAATATTCATCAGCAGAAAATTTTAAGTAAAATTTCAATTTGCAATATCTTGAGAACAGTTAGAAATTTCTACTTTAAATTTTTCAGAATTTTCTAATGACAATAAAATCTACAACACATAAAAAATCAGCAAAATCTATTTCTTGGGATTACATTGATTAGTTGAGTTAACATGGAATAATGACTTCACTATAAAGATAAAATACAAATCTCCGTTTCTATCAGAAAACTCAATAGTAATTTGTTTTTTTTACAAAAAATTCAACAAAACATTTAAATCATTCATACAAATCAGCAGACCAAAGAAAATAAGAGAATTGAAACAATAAAATTATTTTGTTTATCTACTCAAAGTTACTCTAAGCTAAGGAGTATTGGTTATTATAGGCCAAGAGTTACAAAATGACAAATGAAAGATAAGAATGTAAAAAAAGAGTATCATATAGAGACAACAAAGCTGAAATTCTAAGATAGGATAAGATGCTCATTAACCCTGGACTTGAGTCTAAGATGGTACAACTTATAGACGGAACCCCAACAGGTACTACTACTTTAGGTTAAAGAGGACCTGGAAGTAATGTTGACAAAGGGTACTCCACATTCTCCAGGATTGTACTCTTACCACCAGATGCAGTTTAGTGTCATATTCAGGACACCCCCTTTTTGTGGGGAGGGGTCTTACTCCAATGCAGGAAATACAGTTGCTATAAGAATATAAAATAGTCCTGCAGACAGGGCTATTCAAGAGCTGGTTGAAATATCTCATGAGGAAAAAGCTGGAAGAAAAAACATTAAATGGAAGTTTGATCAGCAAAGAATAAAATTAAAGTAGATTTACATGAAAAAGGTTTTATTTTATGATCTGAAATTAGTGTTAAAAATCTGAACATTTTATCTTTGAGACAAGATCTGGACAGAGTATATGCCAGCCAGATCAGAAAGTAGACATTGTAGGTACTGGTAAACATTGCATTGTCAACAGCCAAGGCTCGAGTTAACCATAATCACAGACTTAATGTTAGATTAGTTGTTTTAAATTTACAGTAGACATAATAATAGATGTGTATTCATTGTATAAATAGAGAGGCCGCTAAGAATGTGATCAGAGAGATGAGCGACAACCCACAAATGTCTAGGAATCACTGGCTGAAATAAATCATCAAATACTGATGATTCTTGTATAATGACATGAAATATGTGATGACAACACAAGTTTAGTTTTTTTTCAGTATTCATTATCTGATGTAAATGAAGAAAATTTTATATTAAGTAAATAAATATTCCTCCAAATTTCAATTTTCACATATTTCTTCCATTTTATCAGACATTTTATCCAAAATATCTATTCATAAAGACATGGTTGCATGAATGGCATTTTTTGCTTGTTCAAAACCTGCATTCTTTTCTTGCTATTCAGTATAAATAAAGGCACTTTAAAATGGTGTCCCAAGACAAAATTGTGAAAGATCTAATTGACTGGTTGATCTTAACAACATGGGTTATTGTATGCCAAAAGGTTAGGAAATCACATTCATATGTTTTTTATATAGTTGTTTTTTTTTTTAGTTTTTGTTAGCATACAGTTGTATGTTTTCGAATATTTCTAATACTAATTTATATACAATTATATGGTTTCAAGTAATTATTTAATAAGAATTATGTTTGTTAGCAGTTATATGGTTTCATTAATAATAACAATAATCATCCTTAGCAAACAATTATAGCTTCAATTAACTATTTTCAATACAAATAATTTACAGTTATATGGTATCAAATATTCCTAATACTAACAATTTTCAAATAGATGGGACCCTAAAAGGTTCTACCACTCCAGGTCAGAGTGGACCTAAGGCTAATGATGATGAAAGGGTACCCCAGAACTGGAGGCTCACCATCAGATCCAGTTTAGAGTCACACCCAGGACCGCCTCTTTTTGGGCAAGTCTTACCCATCTGCAGAGAATACAGTCAGTGCATTCTAACCCCTACCAACAAGGCAGTGAAAGATTCAAGAAGCTGACAATATTTTGCATTATGAATACACTTCAAATGTCTTGAAAATGCTCAAATCAATTTATTATTTTACTAGCAGGATGATTTTCAATTTTATTCCATATAAATCCTATTGTTGCCTTTACAATAAATAATAAAAAAATATACAGTAACAATACTCATACACCTATCATTTGTTAGTATTTAATTCTGCTGAGACTACAAGATCAATGTATAGAGTTGCATGTTCTATTTTGAGGATAATGGTATTGCTGGTATCGAGGAATCTTTGGAGCTTTTTTCTTTTTCAGCTTTTAATAGCATGTTGTTGGAGTTTATCAGAATTTCAGAGCTTACTGGACCCTCAGAACTCATCAAACCTTCAGCAAACCAATATACAATAACTTATGTTTACAATACTACTTAGTGAAGATGAAGTTAGCACAGGACAATTCCATCAGAGTAGAACAGTGTTTGATCAGAAACAGCAACATCTATAGAGAAGAATATCCTAATTGATTGAAGAGGAGGGTGCAAGATTACCTTACTTGGCTGTGGAAAGGAGATGTAGAGAATATCTGACTTAATCAAGAAGGGAGGGTAGAAGAATATCCCATTTGGCGACAAGGAGGGTATATATGGATGAACTTAACATACAAACAAACAAAACACAAGTAGAATTATAATATATTATGCTTAAGCATTTACAAACCAGGAAAATGACAGCACAAAAGGTGAAGAAAAATTACATTTATCCCATTTAAGTGAGTAGACATTTTCTGGGAAATTTTTTGTAAACATTTTAATCACTAATGATACAGACATAAAACAAAACAATAAGCCAATATCTTAGAAACAAAATCACAAATATAAATTGAGGAAAAAAAAGTTTATTTCTCTCTCATCAGACATCATCAAGGTGTACTGACAGCACAGATTCCCTTGATTATATCTCACCATCTGTCCCTATCAGTAATGGGAAGTCCTCAACATAAAATCAAGGGTCCACACGGAGATGATGAATGTAAGTTTTTACTTGTCAGCCAAGCAGGAGACTAAAGGATAACATTGCCTATGAGTCAGTCATAATAAAACTGATTTCTTCTTTAATAAAAGGTGCCAAGTAATATTAATGCTTATTTAGCCAGACTAGAAGACCATTATTAGGGGCTTGATTCTTGTTGGGTGTCCCATACATCTGGCATTGGACCACACTCAGCAAAGATTAGTCAACGATTACTAAATAAGATTACCAAAAAATTATTCTACTAAAAAAAAAAAAAAAAAAAAAAAAAAAAAAAAAAAAAAATGAAGAAGAAGAACACACACACACACACACACACACATGCTTAGTATGATTATTGTTGTAGGAACTGGAGTTGGTGACCAGAGTTCAATTCCTGGACAAGGCTGCTTGCATTTCACTTCATGCAAACATCCTTAGGAAATATATGAATCTATCTTAGTCCTTTGCTAATAGCTAGTAAGCAGTTGTCAGAGTTTGAAAAAGGTCAAGTTGTGGCATACGATGAAAATGGACGAATCAAAAATTAGGATATCAAATCAAGGAAAAGAAAACTAAGTATTTTCTTATTCTTTGGCATTTCTGAGAATTTTCTTTAGAAAATTGTGACTTTTTCACTATGACTATTTTGGCAACAATAATCAAGGAAAATGATCACTCCCTATATGTGTTTAAGCCATTACAATTTCATTAAAATTTGGGGCAATAAAAAAAAAAAAAAAAAAAATGGTCCGTTTTTACCTTTTTTTTGTCCAATACTGTAAATAGGAGGGAGGCCTAGGTTTTGTTGGTTTGGGTTTTATGGCATATCAACCTTTATAAGTTATTTAATGCCAAATACATTTTTATACAAATAAACAGGTCTATTTCAAACAATTCAGTTTAGCATAAGTACAATTTAATTGTCAAAAACATTTTTATAACAATTCATTCAGTTTACTCAAACAGTTTGATTTCAAAAATTTCAATTTATCATAAATATAGTTTTTTGTTTACACATGGTTAAATATCAAAACAGTTCTATTTCAAATAATTCAGTTTAGCGTATGTACACAGTTTCCTTTTATTTGACCCATAGATAGGACCCTATCAGGTTCTACCACTCCAGGCCAGAGTGGACCTGGGAGTGATGGTAATGAAGAGGTCTTCATTACCATCCCTAAAAGCTCCAGCATTAATGGAGCCTTACTATCAGATTCTTTAGCCTTGATTAGGCAACCAGTCTAAAAGGAAAACTAAATTCAAACCAGTTTCACTTGCTTAAAATTTGACCTTGTATCACATCCTACCTGTTGTAGAGGGGTTGAGTAAAAATATGCTTTAAAAAAGTTAAGGTAAAGGGATCGTAAAAGTTAATGCTTTTAAAGAAAAAGAAAAGAAAAGAAAAAAAATTAATTTTTCTCTTTTTTAGATGTCTCAACCTTAATTTCCTACATTAACTTTAATTATGCAAACAGTTCCTCATGATTTTTTAATGAATGAACTCCTTACCCCTCAAATTAAAATCATACAACTGATCCTGCTGATTACTTGACATCTATTCTATGCACATAGTTAATGAATAATTTGTCTATTTGTGACTGACCTTTGATCTTAATAACATGTCAACCCTTCTGAGGTTAGGGAATTGCATTCATTGTATATTACAGTTTTAAGAGTTCTTGGTCCAAAGGTGAATATAAAGTATTCATATCTAATACAAATAATTTGCACATAGTTGTTAGCTTTCTTTGTTTAATAGCATATCAACCTTTGTGGGTTATTCAATGCCAAAGCCATCCTTGTAGAACAGCAGTGATACTACTTAACCCAAAGTTTGGGGATTCAATACCTTTCCCCAAGGATATTAGTTCCAAAGTGAATGTAATAGCATAACAGGAGTTCAAACTCACTTTAAGGCAACAGTCCAGCATTCTAACCATTATGCCGTGAGGACTCCTCCATACACAGTTGTATGGTTTTAAGTATTCCTATCTAATACTAATAATTATGGGGTTTCTACCAATTATTTCTATTTGATAAGTCATTTGTTTGGACATGGTTATCATATTTGACAGCTTATAAGATGAACTTCAATTTGCACAAACATTTAAAAAATAAAGGAACGGGTTTAAACTAAAAGTGTCAGAAGGGTTTTCACCGACATTCATAAGCCCTCCCCCACCATCAGTTCATTTTTTTAAAGTTTCATATGTATTCAAGCCTTGTTTACATTTATGGTAGTGTTTGAAGTTTTATTTAAGGGCCAATGCAGCACTAGAACTCCACTAGGCAGTAACCCAAAGCTGACCATTGACCTTACAAGACGTGATTTTCTGGGATATTTTTTTGAAAAAGAAGTGCATCTTATAAACTGTCAAATACAATATATGGTTTCAAGTAACTAATAATAACCCTTAGTAAATGATTAGAGTTTCAACTCTTCTTAATACAAATAATTTACAATTATATGGTATCAAGAATTCCTATTGGATACAAATAATTTATAAAGAGATTTGACTCATGGATGGGACTCAAAGTTAACAGGTCAAAGTGACCCTGGGAGTAATGGCAGTGAAAGGGTACACCATACTCTCCAGAACTGGAGCCTCGTAATTGAATGCAATTTAGTGTCATACCCAGGATACCTCTTTCATGGAGGAGAAGGAGTCTTACCTCTCTGCAGAAGATACAGTCAACATATTCTACTAAGCCTCACTGACAGAACAGGTTTATTTGTGATCACTGCAATGTAGACTTGTTTAATCTACTGTACTGATACTTTGGATGGTGAGACTTGGTACTATAGCATAAGTCAAAACAACAAAAATTGATTTGTGATGGCAGATGTTGCCATGGAATTAGGACATGATCATAAATACAGGTCATTTAATGCAATTTCTACTGGGATTTCTTAGAACAGTGAACAGACTTCTCAATCCTCAAAACACACAAAGCTTCTAACCAGAATAGCAAGGAATCAACTGTCATGGAAATATATAATTCAAAACATTTCCACCAAAATAGACATAAACAAAGCACAAGATTTGATCATAGCAATTCAGCAACTCTGAGCGCCTCTTTTAAAGCTGCTTGCTAGAGTTTTATTTGGTGCAGTTCAATCCAGAATCATATCCCATCTTTTCCATCACTTTATTCTAGCTTGGAAGTGCAATTAACATAGCGGTTATTGTCACATGAAATGGAATCAGTGATCCAAGTCCTTGGACAAGGTTGTTTGCATTCATCTTCATGTTAATACCCTTGAGAAAGGCATGAATCCATCTTTTTTTTTCCACTCACAGCTATGAGTAAACAGTAGAACATACAGAGTTCTTCAGCCTTGTTTACTCAATCAGTCTAGAAGAAAAAGACAATTCTGAATTCAAACCAGCTTTACCCCTGCCTAAACATTGACTTTGTGTTACATCCTGCCAATAACAGAGGGATTGAGCAAATACATACTTTATTCTAGCTCTTCACAATGTTTGCATTTGCAATAAACTTTAAATGCTTTAAAAAAGATTACTTGGTAAAAAAAAAATTAGATTACACATCAACTAAATTACCAAGATCTGGGATACCTTTGGCCTAATGGTTAGAATGTTCACCAATGGACCGGGAGACTTGGGTTCAATCCCAGGTGGCATCATACCAAAGACTTTAAAAATGGTACTTGATACCTCCTTGCTTAACACTCAGCAATATAAGATATGTATCAAGGGTAAAGTGGAGCAATCCTGGGAAAGGAGTAGCACCCTGCCCTACACCTCGGTGTAGTAGCTATTGAAAAGGGAGCCTTCTGGTTGCCCTCGAATATGGTCGCCAACTTACTTGGTAGTGTCATGGTTAGTAAGCTAGACTAGCAAACCTAATTGGGTGCCACATCTAAGCAAAAATTACAAAATTATTAAGATTTACATTTAATGTTATTTGTCAACATAGGAAATTTTGCACATCATGAAAAATCAAATCTATGAACAGAAACAAACATATGGCTCAGCTCCAAGGAACACCTTCCTATTCCAATTTAAGAAGTAGACAGTCTGAAACATCTCAAAAAGAAATGCACAGGAAGCTGAGCAATTGTGTCCCAACCCAGATGGGTTATTTAAAGTTAATCAATTGGTCTCAGGAGGCTTTTCCCTCAGGCAGTACCTACCTCCTTATCTAAAATGGGCAGGGCTGAGTTTATTGCATTGCATCTGCAGTGGCCCTGAAGGTGAATGCTGAGGATAACAAACATTTTTTGTAAATAGTCACAAGTCTTGATTTGTGCAGAGTCCCCTAACCATGAAAGAAATTCATGTCAAATGTGACTTAGGGAAGTCTGATTAATCTATACATGAGTGTGCCTATTTGACCTCAAATCCGAGCTTTATGAAGAATGGGATGAATAACAAATAAGAAAGGAATCATTATCATTGTTAAATATGTACCACCAGAATTTTATCTACTTTCTATATAAATGAGACCTTTCTGAATAACTTTACTTTTAAATGTCCTGGAGGACCCATGCACTCCGGCAGATGCCAATTTTATTTACTCTGGACAAATTAGAACTTTCAGATCAATTTTAAAGCTAAAATGTTCCAGGTACACCAGGTCTTTCATCACCCTCAATACCAAGAAAACATTCCTTTTAAGTCAAGAGGGTTCACATGCCAAGTTTCAAGATTAGCTCCAAAGCCTATAAGTCTATAGTTAACAAGCAAGGAAGCTAGCAAACAAAGAAATTTCTTAATTCTCATAATGTTTGTGCTATATAATAGCTTCCCTGATCCACCCTATCGAATGTGGCGAACATTTGGCCTGTGTTGACCGATAGCGGGTCAAAGTTCAAATTCCCAGTCATGAGAAACCGAGTGTCCTTGAGGTTAGCTATAGACGATCAGGTGCGAATTAAAGAGATCTTTTTTTTTTTAAAGAATGAGGGAATTAAGTTTTAGACACCAAGGGGCTTTAAAGCGGGACCTCCCACCCCGATATTGGAGGTGGGCAATGATTTATAAAAGAATGAACCTAAACATTAAAAAAAAACAAAAAAACCCACAGACTTCACATCTCTCAGTTTTTAAGACCCGTCAAAAAACAACTTGTAACATCCGAAATAAAAGCGATTGAGTTTTATGTAACAACGTGTTTGTTCTTCAACACTGGGATAAAGTGACAACCTCATTCATCACCTTCGTCTTAAACTACCAACAATGTATCATTTGTCTATAAGAGTAATATAAAAACAACAACACATCATAGCGATACTTTATTAGGGCAATACAATTAAAATATTTTTGATCCAATGATAATTTTGTGTGGTATTCGTTTACGCAGTACGCTATATTTTAAATTTTTAATCCAAAATCTTGATATAATGGAGATAACAATGAAATGTTAATTAGATTCCTTCACAGCTTCCTACATAAATAGAAGTATCAATTATCATGAACGGGAACACAATGGTTCAACATACACACACGGTCTATGGGTGGACTATAAAGCCTCAAGCCTTCAAAAATAATATCGTACATATGATTCTGAAAGTAACTTTTGTTTTATAATTTTAAATTGATATTATGGGCCCCAAGATTTTCCTTGTTAATCTAATTTCAATTCGTGTTTTTAACTTGAGATTTTCAATCGAAAAACTATTTAGTAAAACAATGAGGAATTTTATCAAAAAGCGAAAGAAAATTGAAGGATATATTTATTTTCAAAATGCGTATATTTGATAGCTTTGGGTTCAGCGATTTATGTATTGTATACACGTGTAAACATTGAAAAAGCTAAATCGATAAAGAAATGTTTTTATCGGTGATAAGTATTCACAGTATGACCTTTTTAAAAAGAAAGAAAAACAGTATATTTACTTGGGTTTTTTTTAATTATAAACTAAGAAAAATATTTTGGTTCTTTTCAGACACCATACTTTCATTCAAAATGGCGGAACTGGTTTTAAATCTCTTAAATTTATTAATTTCTTCAGTATTGTACACTGTAATTTGTTGTTTCGTTCACAAAAACAATGAAACAAAATTGCTCTCACTAACTTCACTAAAAAGAATTAAGTACTTTCAGTGTACAGAGAAAATAAACAGGAATATAACCAGTTCACGACATAAACGTATAAAATTTACTATCAATCTAAAACGGCTAAAATGGGATAATTCAAAATGAAAAAAAAATGTATATAACACCCTCATAAAATTTCACATTAAAGAAATACAACTAGGATGTCAGTTAATGGCTCTAATTTTTCTGAATAGTAGAAATAAATACGAAAAAAAACAATAAAAACACCTACACCATTTTTTTTACGAAAGGAAACGTTTTAAATTCTCTAAGTTGGAACAAAAACACATACCTTTTTCTTCGCTGGTCTGTCTATCTTTGACAATCCATACATCCTGAATGGTACCATATTTTCCGAAGCACTTATGGTACTCCTCTTCAGATATTCCTTTGCCTGCGATAATAAACAAACGGCTGTTCGGTGGGTCATCGTTTGTATTGGGATAACGGTGGTTAGCCATTTCTAAATGTAGTGTTATGAAGTCTGGAGAAAAAGCGTAAAGCGAAATATAGCAACGCCCGTTCTCGTCGAATCTCGGAAAATCACACGAGACTTCACTCGCTTTGGATGCGCTATTGACCTTTAAAAATCCATAGAAAAGCATTGAGTTAACACGTTGAAACTTGTTTGTTAGTTCTTTACAACATATTCAATAATGTAACCAATCATCTAAAACTCTAGTAATAGGCTTTTTTAAGTTATACATTTAAAATAAAAATTTTAAAAATATAAATTAAATTTCCAATTGAATTCGGAAACAATGATGGAGAAACTGTACATCAGTATATATATATATATATACTGATTTTTTTTTAGATAAAAAAGGGTTCATAATCCATCCATTGTCATATAATTTTCAATTTGTTTTAAATTTTGATAACATTACTGGGACGGCGCTAATTAAATTAGGTGATTTTTACATATTATATTGAACTGAAACTACAAAATTACAAGTTTGAAATTTAACAATTGGTTTGGTTTATTTTATTTGTTTAATGGCATATTAACAACTTATAGATTATTTAATGCTGATATTAGATTCGTTTGTAAATGTTTGATTAGAATCATAACTATATTTTCAAAGTTCCATGCAATATTTTCTTTACAATTTTTGGTTTGAATATGATAATCTGTTTGCACAGTAATATGGTATCAAGTATTCCTATCAAACATGAATAAGTTATGAACAATTATATGGTTTGTTAAAGTTGACATTCTGCTGTGGAAAAAGAATCAGGTATTGACAAACTTGGACAGAGGAAAACAACATAAATGCATTACGTAGAGAAGAGAAACTTTATTAAGGATATGAAAAGGGTGTAGCAGAAAGAAACTTAAATTTTGTTTGGCGCATGATTTAATTTGACCGTTAGAGTCGCCGAACATTTTCACCCAATCAGGATGACTTGTCCAATTTAGCCCGAACCATATTTCCTAGCAGCACCAAAAATTGAAGAAAGCCCGCGAATCACTCTCTCGCTCAGAAATCCTCAAAGGGAACGGACGTCTATTCGTCTGTTTTTGAATAGCAGTAGCCACATCAATCATTATGAGGAGAGCCATCTAATTTCTGTACCCCTTGGGTCTATTCTTCTAGACCAAGGGATCCTAGTTAAAAAAAAAAAAAAAAAAAAAAAAAAATTAGATGATACACTCTAACAACTTCCTACCTTCTTTCCTTACTACTAGTCTCGCGGCATACCAGTGTAAAACTCTTTACTTCATGCTGCCATTAAAACCTTGATACAAAAACCTAACGACGTCTTCGTTCTTCTCCACCGCATTTTCCATCAACATTTAGCGAGGGGATAACAACCAAGGAAATACCAACGAATTACCAACGCTACCGACAAAATACCAACGCTACCAACGAATTACCAGCGTAATACCAACGCAACCAAAGTAATACCAACAAAACCAATTTAAACCTTAAACCAAAAAAAAAAAATAATAATAATAATAATAATAATAATGTTATCCCCATCGCTATAAATGGCGACCTTCCGACTTGTGAGAACACGCAACCACATATAAAAACAAATTAAATATACCACTACAAAATGGAAATTAAATATCAAAAACACAATATAACCTTCTACAAGGGTTAAGAAAAGTGAGATAACAAGTTATTGGACTTGTAAAGTACTCTTTTTTAACAGTTTTAAAGTAACTATTCCAATTAAATGATAATCATTTGTTTGCACACAGTTATATAGTTGCAATGCAATTGAGCCTGACATGTTTATAAGAACTGTGATATTTTTTAATTCACACTATTTAGTTATTTTTGTGCAATTCTAGATGAACATGATATTTTCAGATTCAAAATTCTATTATTTTCTCAACAATTTTTTGAACACATTTGTTTTTAGTAGGTGTAGCAGAAGGAATTTTGGTTTGGCGCGCAATTTAATTCGACGCATAATTTCACCCAATCAGGATGACTTATCCTATTCATCCGGAACTCCTTTCCGGGCAGCAGAAATTGGGTAAGCTGCCAAACACACTCTCTTTGGTTGAACAACGTCGTCCAGTGTAGACGTCCCATTGACCGTTCTTCAATAACAGCAGCAGCATGGACACATGAGGGAACCTATCTAATTTATAGATTCCTTGCGTCTATTTCTTTTAGACCAAGGAATCCCAGTTGAATATGAATTAGATACATTCAATACGCCACCACAGGAACAACTTTATGTCACCCCCAAAATTGGCTATGTCGATGCGATGCCTAATCCCGCTCTCGGCACCTAGCTCTCATTTCACCTCTGGCCAACATTAATAGGAGACACACACGCCTCTCCCCAAAACCACCATTAGGTTATTTAATGCCAAATCCTCTTTATACATATATATTAAATATATATGATTTGCATTTTCTTTTTTAAGTAGAGGGATTATATTGTGGTGGTAATTCAATTCACAATATATGATTTGGTTTGGTTGGGTTTTATAGCATATCAACCATTGCAGGTTATTTGGTTTTATTAGGTTTTATGGCATTTCAATTATTGTAGGTTATTTAATGCCAAACCATCTTTATACATATATATTAAATATATAGGATTTGGTTTGGTTGGGTTTTATAGCATATCAACCATTTCAGGTTATTTAATGCCAAATCGTCTTTATACATATATATTAAATATATATGATTTGTAAACACATTTTGTGGATAAGATTTTTAAACGAGCCTGAATTCATTTTTTTCATATAGTTAAATGGTTTCAAGCAAATAATACAATTCAACACTATTCGTTTGCACACAGTTAAATAGTTCCGAGTACTGCAGTGTGTGTGTGGGGGGGGGAGTATGTAATTTGGTTATTTCAGTAGATTGCTCTCTAAATTATTCCCACCACAAACACAACACAAAACTTTACAATCGCGTAAAAGAAATGGAATAGAACACAACGAACATTAAACAACAAACAATTTAATATGCATATAACAGAATATGAAAAACAAAATACATGATGTGTAAATGGCCTTTTGGAAAATAAAGTTTGAAGAAAAGAATAAATTTGTTGAAAGATGTGTGTATGTTCATGTTATCAGAGTCCGTAAATAAGTCTTTCTTACTTACATTAAGTTTATAGCGGGTTTTATGATTGTGGCGACAGCGTGTCTCGTTGGTGAAAGAAAGTTTGTCGGGTTTTCCTTTTGAATATAATTCTCGGCCATTTGAAAAGAGGTCATGAACTTTAGTTGAGGAAGGAAAGGAATTGGTTGGACATAGTATCGGCAACTGGCTTAGTGGCTTGTGTTCGTCTGTGTCTTCGTTTGTGTGTAAGCTTGTGTCTTGTGTGTCTGGCTTCCTAACTCTGTGTTATTTATATCATACAGGTGGATCAAAGAATCGTCCTAAAATCTTGGCGCGTAGACATTTATTGACCAATCAGATTTGTATTTTACTATTTTATTTTCGAGCCTAAATATTTTCTGTTAGTTCACTTCCGATCCTAATTTTCTAGAATGTTCTATTCCCTGTTTTTAGCTGATTGGTTGAAAAATATAAAAATGTAATTCAAATGCTAATGCGGGTTTGATCCTAAATTTATAGAATGTTCTTAAGTATGTTTTTATTGCTTATTTTAAGATTAGAAAAATTTGTATCCTATATACCCCCCGCAGATTGATAAATATTGAAAGTATTTATTAATATGTAATATAAGTCTTAAAATGTTTCGGCCAATGTACCTTTCTTCCAGATTTTGTGGTGATGTTTGCAGGTGTATTTGTCGGTGTAGAGGTTGGTTTGGATAATGTGGTTTTTGTAGGTGTAGGTTGTTCGGTCGTACTTTCCGTTATTGGTAAGTCCAAGTACGCCGGTTTTAGTCTGTCTATGGAGACAGTATCAAATTTGCCTTTTATGGCAAGCTTAAAATATTTGGGGTGTCGTTCAACTACCTGGAAAGGTCCGGAGTAAGTAGGACATAAGGGTTTTTTGACTGCATCATTTCGAATAAAAACGTATTTGCAGTCGTGAAGGTCTTTTGGTGTGTAAAGTTCTTTTGTTTGTGTTCTTGTGGGTGTGTAAACTAAATCGTTCATTTTCTGTTTAAAATTTTTGACAAATGTTGTAGTAGGTTGTAAGAAAATGTTTTTTTCACAAAATTGACCTGGCAGTGTTAAGGATGTTCCAAAAACCATTTCGGAAGCTGTACATCCCAGATCTTCTTTGATAACATTTGTGGTGTTTAAAGGTTTTTTCGCGTCGAGGTCACCAATGTGGAGTTTAAAGGTTTTTAGGTAGTCAGGCGCTAGGGCAAGGCTGTGTTGCCGTAAGATATCTGACTCCATATTTTGGTTATATTATTTTACCCCACGTTGACTGGCTGGCGCAATGCCTTGCCCAAAGAAAATCCAAAAGAAATATACAAAAAGAAAAGATAGAAACAGATAAGAGACGAAAGCATTTCTTCCATACTTTCCTTTATTTACTTGGTGAATGGACTAACCAACGCTACGTCCCAAGACACAGCGTGGTGCCCAAAAACACCAGACAGCAAAATCGGTGTTGTCGGTTCGACGTCACTACCCGAAAAAGAGGTCGGTTCACAGAAAACCTGAGTATTTATCTCTCTTCACCGGCTCCAAATTCGCCACTCCAAAATCATTCTAATTTTGGCGCGACCGCTTCCCATTGGCTACTTTACATTTTATTATTTTTCTTTTTTCTGATTTTAACCGGATGGATGCGTGGAGCCTTATGCGTGGCGACGCGTTTATACATTTTGTATCTGGCAGCCGACGAGTCAATATCCGGTTGGGAGTTTTATTGTTAATTCCTAAATACCCGCACATTCCTTATTGATAATAAAACAAGAGGCAAATTATCAAACCATGTTTTGGAGTTGTTGTTAGCTGTTAAAGCTGTTTTAAGTTGTCTATGGAATCTTTCAATTAATCCATTTGCGCAGGGGTGATATGCTGTTGTTTTTATATGTTTGACTCCCAATAACTTTGTAAACTCATCGAAAAGCGTTGATTGAAATTGGGAGCCTCTATCTGTTGTTATTACTGAAGGACAACCAAAGACTGTGATCCATTCTCGTAATATGGTTTTAGAGATAGTCTCTGCTGATATATCTCTAAGTGGGACGGCAACAGGCCATCTTGTAAATCTGTCAATGATGGTGAGTATATATTGACAGTCATTTGCTATTGGCAATGGTCCGACAATATCGATGTGTAGGTTTGTGAACCTACCATCTGGTTTTTTGAATTGTCCTGGAGGAGACTTTGTGTGTCTGTTTGTTTTGCTCTTCTGACAACTCAAGCAGGTTTGAGTCCAGTTTTTAATGTCAATGTGCATATTGGGCCAAACAAAACGGTTGCTAATTAATTTTGTGGTTGCTCGGCGTCCAGGATGTGAAAGGTTGTGGAAATGTGTAAATAACCTTTTTCTAAGTGATGGTGGTATATAAGGTCTTGAGTGACCTATTTTAACATCGCAAAGTATTGTTTTTGTTCCAAATGGGACAGGATATTCCTTCAGCTGTAGGGAAGTGTCCTTTAGTTTGTCTAATGTGGCATCTTTTCGTTGCTCATCTGCAATGAGCTCGAAGGTGAGATCTACCGAATCAATAGACTGTATTGTGGAGCGTGAGAGTGTGTCTGCCATAATATTGTCTGAGCCTTTTATGTATTGGATATCCGAGGTAAATTGCGAGATATAGTCCAGTTGTCGAGTATCTCTGGGCGTATATTTCTCGGTATTTACATGTAAGGCATAAGTGAGTGGTTTGTGATCAGTGAAAACGGTGAAATCTCGTCCTTCGAGTAAGTGACGAAAGTGCCTTATTGACAAGTAAATTGCCAGTAACTCCCTTGAGAAGGTGCTGTATTTTCGCTGTGCGGTGTTTAATTTCACTGAGAAAAAGGATATTGGTTTTTCCAAGCCATTTTGTTTTTGTTGTAAGACTGCTCCAATTGAGTCTCCTGAAGCGTCTGTTGTTAGAGAAAGTGTACTAGTGTTCTCGTTAGAGATGTAGGAGAGCTTGGTAAAATCTGCTAATGCTTTTTTAGCATTGTGAAAAGCAGTTAAAGCTTCTCCTTCAATTTGAATTTTCGCGTTTTTATTTTTTTGTTGTTGCAACATGTTTGTGAGTGGGGTTAATATTCTGGAACAACCTGGAATAAATCTACGGTAGTAATTTACCAAACCGAGAAATCTCCGAAGTTGTCGCAGTGATGTTGGTTGTGGGAAATTTTGTATAGCCGTCACTTTTTCTGGGACAGGTGTGATTCCCTGTTCGTCTATCATATGGCCTAAGAAGTTTAATTTCGAGACAGCAAACTCACATTTGCTTAAGTTGATTTTCAAGCCGAAATGTGTTAGTCTCTCGAAAACTTGTAACAAGTGGTCTTGATGTTCCTTGATGTCACAGCTAGCAATTAGAACATCGTCGATATAGGCAAAGGCAAACATTAACCCTCTAAATACCTCGTCAATGAGTCTCTGGAAAGTTTGGGCGGCATTACGTAATCCAAATGGCATTCTGGTGAATTCGAAAAGTCCAAAAGGAGTTGTAATAGCTGTTTTTTTATATCTTCTTCTGCTACTGGAATTTGGTAGTAACCCTTAACCAAATCCAGTTTTGTGAAGATCTTGGTTCCTTGCAAGCCCATGGCGAAATCGTGTAGATGTGGGATTGGATACCTATCAGGAACTGTTTTTGCGTTGAGGTTCCTGAAATCCCCACAAGGTCGCCATGCGCTTGTTTCTGGCTTTTGAACCATATGTAGGGGTGAGGAGTATGGACTACTAGAAGGGCGTATGATTCCTAATTGTAACATGTGCTGAAATTCGTCTTTTGCTGCTTTATATTTCTCTGGATGTAGTCTGCGTGCTGATGCATGTGTAGATGGTCCAGAGGTTGTGATATAATGTTTAGCTGTATGACGAACTTCATCAGAATGTTTAAAGGGCGTAGTGAGTGTTGGAAATTTAGTGATCAACTCTTGTAATCCATTTGCATCTGGTATTGCCGCACAAATTCCAGTTGACCGGTAGATTTAGGTGATTCCCTTAGCCGTCAGTTCGATGTTGCAATCGACGAGAGATCGCGTAGCCATGTTCACAGAAACGTTAAAATGGGACAAAAAATCAGCTCCAAGAATAGGTGTTTTGACTTGGGCTATGGTGAAAATCCACGGAAAAGATCGACGTAAACCCAAATTGAGCGTTAGTGCTATCTCTCCGTAGGTTTCAATTCTTGATCCATTTGCCGCTTGCAGTGTGAATGAAGATAGTTGGTATTTTTTCTTGGGATCCGGTGGAATAACGCTTATTTGTGCGCCGGTGTCGACTAAAAATAAATATCCGGTATTTTTGGCCCGAATGTAAAATATACGACTTCCTTGTTTTAAACCAGCAGCTAATGTCGTCTTTACTTGCTGCCGGTGTAACCGTTTCCCTGATTCTGTGTTGATGTAGGTGTGGTCGAATTGAAGTCGCATGGTTTTATGCCCTTCCTTGCCTCACATCCAAATTTGAAATGATACCAACAGGTATCAAAGGTGCGTCGCCTTCTGGGAGGTGAGTTCGACCTATTTCGTCTTCTGTTCTGTGAGGAGATTCTGTCAGGACGGGAATGTTGGGATGCTTTGAGCTTCACCAAATTTTGGACTTACAGGGATAAATTTTCCATGCCCTGTAGCAGCTCAGTTAACATGTCTGGCGTGGTTGTTTGTGATGTTGTGTTTGTTGGCGTTGGTGTATTCTTTGGTGTTGCGTCATTTGTTGAGTTTATAGCGGTTAAGGGAAATTGTTATTTCTTTAGCGCTATATTTTTTATGGCAACAGAAATGAATTACGAGACTTTGATTTAAACAACACACAATAACGAAAATACTTTATTTGCAGCTTTGAGGCGGTTTGTTCTTGGTGCTGCAAGACTCGTGGTATTTAGGCTTGTTGGTTTTGGAGACGCGATAGCTTAGTGGGATGTTGGATGGCAGCGTGTCGTTGGACGTGTGAGGGAAGTATTCAAGGTCACCGTGTAGTTTTGTGTGTCTGGTATTTGTGGAGAGTAGGCGTTATCTCCATTAATGTCAACCAGAGGTGAAATGAGAGCTAGGTGTGTCGAGAGCGAAGTGGCGCTCGGATCGACATAGTAAATTTTTGTGGTGCTTGTGGAAGGCATGCTGAACGTATCTAATTCATATTCAATTGGGATTCCTTGGTCTAAATATATTAGACGCAAAGAATCCATAAATTAGAAAGTTCCCTCGCCGAGTGTCCATGTTGCTGCTGCTAGGGTTAAAGCCACAGTGATATGTCCACACCGGGTGGCTTGTTTAGCTAAAAAGCATCGCTAAGCAGGGGCGACCAGAGACACGTCCGTTCTGGTCGCCGTCTCAAGCCGAAGAGAGTGTGTTTGGCCGCTCACCCGTTTTGCTAGCCGGAAATGAAGGTCCGGGCTGAATAGGATATGTCATCCTGATTGGGTGAAATTCAGTGTTGAATTAAATAGCGCGCCAAAACAAAATACGAGATTTTCCTCTTCTCTACAAGTTATATGATGTGGCGTAAACGTTCTGGTTTTGGTTATTTTCGTGTATTCTATCAGCTATTTCCGATACTCTCTCCAAGTCTAAATCTTCAGGAAGTGATGCGAGTATCTGTGTTGTATGAGTGTGGAGTTTGTCCGTCCATAGTTTTTTTTAACACTGTCTCGGACATGGTGTTGCTTCCTAACAGAGATTTTATTTTTCTCAAGAGTTGTGAGGGTGTCATATGTCCAAGGGTCAAATTGTAAAATAGATCATGTAACTTTTTTCCATCAGATGTACCCATACGTTTAATAATGGCGTTCTTTTGCGCGTCATATGGTTTGTCTTCAGGTATATGGTCTAGCAAATCGACCACTTCTGTCGCCACGTCGGTGGGAAGTTTTTCCACGACGTATGCATACTTTGAGGTTTGCGATGTAATTTTTTAGCGCTAAAAAGTGCATTTAGCTGCGAAAACCATACTGGTATGTTAGTTGGGTTGTAGCTGGGAATACTGGCTGATATTGTTGCTGTTGTGGGTTCAATGTCGCTGTTTTCCATTTTTACGCGTTGTAATAATTTTTTGTGCTGTTTTTTTAAATGAGAGCTGTTTTTGTTTTTGTGTTTTTATGTGAGGTTGCGTGCTTTCACCCGTCGGAAGGTCACCAATTTGTCGGGGGGGAGTATGTAATTTGGTTATTTCAGTAGATTGCTCTCTAAATTATTCCCACCACAAACACAACACAAAACTTTACAATCGCGTAAAAGAAATGGAATAGAACACAACGAACATTAAACAACAAACAATTTAATATGCCTATAACAGAATATGAAAACAAACAAAATACATGATGTGTAAATGGCCTTTTGGAAAATAAAGTTTGAAGAAAAGAATAAATTTGTTGAAAGATGTGTGTATGTTCATGTTATCAGAGTCCGTAAATAAGTCTTTCTTACTTACATTAAGTTTATAGCGGGTTTTATGATTGTGGCGACAGCGTGTCTCGTTGGTGAAAGAAAGTTTGTCGGGTTTTCCTTTTGAATATAATTCTCGGCCATTTGAAAAGAGGTCATGAACTTTAGTTGAGGAAGGAAAGGAATTGGTTGGACATAGTATCGGCAACTGGCTTAGTGGCTTGTGTTCGTCTGTGTCTTCGTTTGTGTGTAAGCTTGTGTCTTGTGTGTCTGGCTTCCTAACTCTGTGTTATTTATATCATACAGGTGGATCAAAGAATCGTCCTAAAATCTTGGCGCGTAGACATTTATTGACCAATCAGATTTGTATTTTACTATTTTATTTTCGAGCCTAAATATTTTCTGTTAGTTCACTTCCGATCCTAATTTTCTAGAATGTTCTATTCCCTGTTTTTAGCTGATTGGTTGAAAAATATAAAAATGTAATTTAAATGCTAAAGCGGGTTTGATCCTAAATTTATAGAATGTTATGCCAAACAGTTCTATTTGACCCATAGAGAGGATCCTATCTAGTTATACCACTCTGGGCCAGAGTGGATCTGGAAGTGATGGCAATGAAAGAGTACTCTGCATTTCCCAAAACTCCAACATTACTGAAGCCTCACCATCAGATTGATTAATATCGTATCCAGGACACTCATTGTGGGTGGGGGTCTTACTCTTTTGCAGAGATGCAGTCAGTATTACACATCACTCAATAACAATAATAAAACTAATAAAACAACTTTTTGGCAAAATTCGACTTTATTCATCAACATTGTCTCCTTCTCGAGCGATACACTGATTCCAACGTTTCTCTAACAATTCGATGTCTTTTTTCTAGAACGATTTGTCTTTGGCATCAAAATATGCATCAGTTTCCGATATCATTTCTTCATCGGAGTTAAATCTCTTTACCTGGAGCATTCTTTCGAGGTCTGCAAACAGCCAGTGGTACTCGGGGGTGGGGGGCAGATCTGGAGAATAGGGTAGGCGTGGAAGCAATTCGAATTGCAATTCAAGTAGTTTTGCCATCGCTCTGATCGACTTGTGATACGGTGCATTGACTTGCTGAAAGCACTTTTTTCTTCATTTGTGGCTGTTTTTTGGCAATTTCTTCCTTCAAATGCACAAATAATGCTATATAATATTCACTATTGGTGGTTCTTCTTTTCTCAATGTAATACCTTGCGCATCCTAAAATACGGAGGCCAAAACCATGCCTGCTGATTTTGCGTCTTCGGTCACTTTGGATAGCTTTCACCTGCTGCTGTTCACTCGGCTGACTGCCGATTTGACTCCAGAGTGAAGTGGTGGAACCATTTTTCATCTCTTATCACATATTTATGCAAAAACTTCTCATTGACAAATGTTCATGCAAAATGGTGAATACACTGCCTTCTGATATCTTCAATTCCTCTGCTATCTCACGCAACTTCAATTTACGATCGGCTAAAATTTGTTTGTGAAGTTTTTTGGTGTTTTCTGAGACAACTACCAAATTTTGGCAACCAGAGCGTTCAGCATCATTTGTGTTTGTATGACTGCATTTAAAGTCAGCATACCACCTCTTAATCATTGTTTCGGATGGAGCAGAGTCCGAATAACACTTATCAAATCATTGCTTTACTTGAACAGTATTTTTCCTATCGGAAAGCAATGCTTTATCAACACAGGAAATTTAGATTTTTCCATTGTCTTGAAAATTTGCAACAGTAAAGTTGGCGACGGTAGTCTAGGGGGACTCCAAGTCTCCCTTTTCGATAGCTACTACACCAAGGTGTAGGGGAGGGCGCTACTCCTTTCCCTGGATTGCTCCACTTTATCCTTGATCCGTATCTTATAATGCAGCGTGTTAAGCAACGCGGCATCAAGTACCATTTTTTGAGTCATTGGTATGGCTCGACATGGGACTGAACCTATAGAAGTCACTACTCTAACATGCAGAATAAAGAAGAACAACACTTACCGGTTCAACAGCCCCAGCTGGCGGACAAAAAGTAAAATGGGCGGAAACCCAATACCGAACCTGTAGCATAATAAGCAAGCCAGTGTATATACACACTAATATACCCATTCACTGGACCAGCAACCAATCACACCCCAGGGAATGGACTTTGCCACTTGAGAGCAATGGAATGCCCCAATGTCCATATAATCTCGCCTCAAGTCGTAGCATTGCTTTTTTACGCAAACGAGTATTTACTCACTGCTAACGAGCATTAAGAACGAATTCCAACAGAACCCAGGTCTCCCAGGCTATTGGCGAACACTCTAACCATTATGTCAGCCCCAGCCAAGTGGACCAGAATGTACAATTAATATGATTCCCTAATCTAGTGGCATGAATAACCTCAGACAGGTTGACATGTCATTGAAATCAATCAATCAATCAATCAATCAATAATTCATTTCTTTACCTTTGAAAGATTGATATTCCTAACAAGAAGAAATAAACTAGCCCAGTCAGCTGGAGCAGTTGAATACACTGACTGCACCTCCGCAGTGGGGCAGTGTCCTGGATATGACACTAAACAATCTGATGATGAGCACAGCTAAGCAACTTACATAATAAAGAGGTAATGTCTAAACATCTGTGTCTGTGCAGCTGAGCAACTTATATGATAAAGAGATGATGTCTAGATATGTGCACAGCTGAGTAACTTATACGATAAAGAGATTATGTCTAAACATCTAGATTACTGCCTATGTGTCTGTATAGCTGAGCAACTTATATGATAAAGAGATGATGTCTAGACGTCTAGATTACTGTCTAGATATAAGCACAGCTGAGTAACTAATATAATAAAGAGATGATGTCTTGACGTCTAGATTACTGTCTAGATATGTGCACAGCTGAATAACTTATTTAATAAAATAATGATGTCTGGACTTTTATCTCGACTGTCACAACATGTCTTTACAAATTCTTGATGCTTTTTGATCTGCAGTTTTACCATATTCACCAATCTAACTCAGTGCAATATTTTCTTGTTTACTAAACTGAAAATTCATCTCAAGGTTAAGATTTGAAGATGTGGAAAAGATTAAAATATTATGAAATTCTTATTGGAAATACAGCTATTTGGTATCATTTTTGGTTTTAAAAATTTTATTAGTGAATTGAAGTAGGTATGTCTAACTAAATATTGTCATCTTATTATAAATAGGCTTATTATAATTCCCAAGCCTCAAACTAGGTTAGATTTCAATTTTTATCAGAAGTCCTAATTAAAGATCTTTGATACAGTGAGTAGTGATTTATTTCACTTATAGAACAATTTCATATTCTATATAGTTGTATGTATTTACCCAACCCTCCACTGCAGGCAGGATGTGACACAAGGCCAATTTTTATGCAGAGTATATCTAGTTTAAATTCAGAGTTTTCCTTCTCCTAAGCCAGTTGCCTTATAGAGACTAAAGAACCCAGTCTGCCCAACTATTTACTCATAGCTGGATGTGGAGAGTTAGGTTTGGTTTGATTTGGTTTTATGGCATATCAATCGTTGTTGGTTGAAATAGAAATGTTTTTGACAATTAAACTGTGTACTCATGCTAAAGTGAATTGTTTGAAACAGAACTGATTATTTGTATAAAATGGATTTGAATAGAACTAAACTGCATACTTATGCTGAACTGATTTGTTTGAATTAGAACTGTTTGACTAAACTGAATAGCTAGAAATAGAAATATCTTTGACAATTAAACTGTGTACTTATGCTAAACTGAACTGCTTAAAATAGAATTGTTTTGACATCAAAACTGCGTACTTAAGCTGAACTGAATTGTTTGAAATAGAACTGTTTGACTAAACTGAATAGCTTGAAATAGAAATGTTTTTTGACAATTAAAGTGTATATTCATGCTAAACTGGATCGTTTGAAATAGAACTAAATATTTGCATAAAAATGGATTTGGTGTTAAATAATCAACAAAGGTTGATATGCCATAAAACCCAACCAACCAACCAACCAACCAAAATTTATAAAAAATTAACTTATAAAAATTTACAAGTTAATGATAGCTGATTGTGGAGAAAATAGATGGATTCATGCCTTTTACTAAGGCATTAGTGTAAAATAAGATGTAAGCAGCCTGGTTCAGGATTTGAACTCAACTCATTGGGTCTATACATAGTTATAACAAAATAACCAAAATATGAATATATAGAAGTTTAGAATAATTAAACTATGATATATATTCATGCAACTTTATCTTCGGTTAACAAGGTATATTACACTGTGGGTAGGGATCTTGAAGCAGAAAGGACAGACAGACATGTTGATTATAAAAAAATACTCATGTTTATTTTTATATTAGCATTTCTATGGTTTGGTCTCATAAAAAGAAATACAGTGTGTTTTTTAAGTTAATGGCAGAAGAGACATCATCCCCACTCCCACAGAGAGGGCAGAGTTTTGCTTAAGCTCCAAATAAGTTGACTGTTTCTCCTCAAGTTTCAAACTCAACTAACTTTTCAAATCTAACTAAAATTTTCAAATACCATGCTACTTCTTTTAGCCAATGAACAAGTGCCCATATGATTTCTGACTGTTTCTCATGACTGCCTGAGCAGAGGTTAAACTTTTGACCTGTCCCTGTCAATCACTCTTAAGTAAATGTCATGCCAAGGCATCAAGGGCGGTGTGGGGTGTTATAAAGCAGGTGTTACAATTCCATTTTTAGTTAGGGTTTCAATATTGTACAGTCTGGTAATAAATACCAAATAATATGTTTAAACTGTTTCACAAGAAATAATAAAATCCCGGTATCTTTAGTTTAAAAGAAAATTAACTTTTTATAAAAAATTCGTTGGGATGTTCTTATTCATGGGTAATTATATATATATATATATATATATATATATATATATATATATATATATATACTAATCTAATATCTACCAGCATTCACGATTACCAGAAAAAAGAAAAAAAACCCGCCAGGAACAAGAGATAAAAATATCTCGAATCACCGCCCGGGGGAAAAAGAAAAATATTATAGGACAAAAAGAAAGAAAAAGCCAACCCCGTCACACCACTTGAAAAAAATCAAGAGATATGCAGTCAGTTGGTAAAAAAAAAAACTAAAACCCTCCATAAACACTGCAATGCTACAATTACAAGAGTGCTCAACACGAGTGGAGCCAATTATAAAATTAACTTAAATCGCGATTCGGAAATCTCCTACTAAAGTTTCACCTTAACGGATCATCAGGAAGTCTAATACCGGTAGACTAGGGTTGGTATTAGTCTAGGGTCGGTATTAGACTTCCTGATGATCCATTAAGGTGAAACTTTAGTAGGAGATTTCCGACTCACGATTCAAGTTAATTATATATATATATATATATATATATATATATATATATGGATTTATATATATATATATATATATATATATATATATATATGTATTTAGGATATATATATTAGAATAAAGATAACAGTGAATTAAACATGTCGGGGATATTGCAAGATGTGTCGGATATATAAAACAAAGTTTTGAGATAGTACGTGTTCCTCGCAAATAATTTCCCAATCAAAACAAAACCAAAACATGAATAACTTTGAAATTAAGGTTTATTATTCTGATGGAATAATATGCAAAGGAACTCACAATGTCGTTGCTGTTGTTTCGCCCGCTTGTCCAGTGTTTAATTTCTGTAGTAGTACTTTTCCCTTCGTTTGTCTTTGGTGTAAGAAGAAGGGGAAATATGTCTTTGCTTGACAGCGTGGCGCCTCTCAGGTTTTGGGGGAGTAAGAGAACAGATCAGTAGCGTAGCTTCATTCTGTCTTCAGCGGCCATCTGTAGAATTGGTTCATTGCTGTCTTTTATGACCCCTGAGTGGATCAAAACAGGTATGAATTATTTTTGTTCTGTAATATGTTTTATTTAAACTAACTTCGGTGCTTCCCTTGTCTGCTTCTTTTACAATAATGTTTTTGTTTTCCTGTAAAACTGATCCTGACATAGTCATGGTTACATTTGATGTTACAAACCTATACAGTACATATCCCCCATGAATTAGGAAAACAGACCATCTCATTTTGGATAGAAAAATTACCAGAAACATTACACCCAAAATTTAACAAAAAATTTATCACTGATGATCTTTCCAATTCCACAAGATAAATTACATCCAGACCCTTGCAATATAAAGCGGGATTAAGGTCGCTGAGAGTGTTCTCAATTCCCGTTGAAAAGTTGACAACGACAACTTAATCCTTTTACACAACGTTTGGACGAGTTTCTGCTCACCTCTGTTGGTATTCCGTTAGGTGTCCTTTTAGCGAGTACAAAAGTTCGTACTGCCTCGTTGGTAAAGAAAGTGTGCGCGTTGGCCAAATAGATTCCCTCTCTTTTTGTTCCATTCCCACCGCTGTTAGCAACAAGTCCATTCGTAGCAGCCCTCGACGGCAAACATATTTGGTACCTTCCACCAGCCAGGACCCAAGAGCGACGAACGCACGTGCTGTTAAAAGGAACAGGACACACAGCTAAGTTCCAGCTGGCATTTTATCTGCAAAACTTACCTTACCTTAAACCTTTACCTTATAACTTTACCTTATAACAACCTTACAACTAAACCTTACAAACCTTACAAAACCCTACCACCTATCTGAACCTTGAACTCTTTTTTCAACTCTTACATATTCGTTGTTTGTTCCATTTGGTGTAAAATCCTGTTTATTGTTGTTGTTGTATATAAATTTTGTTGCTCTAAAAGTCGTTCGTCTCCTTTCTTCAAAAGCTGTCAACCAACTCCCTACTGCTGTTGAAGTACGGTTTATTCTTTTACAAAATGTAGGAATAAACTGGGCTTTTCGGGGCATATAAAATTCCCCATAACTTCTGTGCGAGAATTTGTCCGCCAGTGGAAAATAAATCTATTTTCCGCTACAGGAACAGCTATAGGAACTAAAATGGCAGCTATGTACACCACTCCAACCTCAGCATATTTAGAGGAAAATCTATATGAAATCATAGGTAAAAAATACAACAATATAAAAACAGAATTCATTAGATCATGGAAAAGATACATAGATGATTGTTTCATATTTTGGAAATGCCCATGGGGCAACATTAACGACTTCTATAACTTACTCATAAACCAACACCCTAAAATAAAATTTGTTGCGGAGCCGATAAGCATGTCGACCCCGCAAATGAATTTAAGTTTAATGCGTGCGAGTAGTGACAACCAAAGACAATGAAGGGAACAAAGGCGAGATAACAGATACAACAAAAGTGACGATTTATTGCCGGAATTACAAACGTGTATGTAAAGTCCGTGGTGGTTGTATTTGGTCTTCAGCTAGATGGGTGATATCGATAGATGGTATGGTCGAGTCGTAGATGTGCGCAGTTGGATGCTCGATGAGGGTAGCTGGTGTAGGTCGAGTCGTGGAGATACAGCTAGATGAACGTAGCGGGAAGCTGAGGTCGGTCGAGTCGTTGAATGTGGCTGGTCAATCGTTGCAGGAAGCTGAGGTCGGTCGAGTCGTTGAATGCAGCTAGACGATCGTTGCGGGAAGCTGAGGTCGGTCGAGTCGTTGAATGCAGCTGGACGATCGTTGCGGGAAGCTGAGGTCGGTCGAGTCGTTGAATGCAGCTGGTCGATCGTTGCGGGAAGCTGAGGTCGGTCGTGGCTGGTAAATCGATGTCCCAGTACATTGTCATTTCCAGCCGTACCCGAATGTAATTTTTCTAAGCCGATCTGTTTACGTTTGTGGGTAGGTCGCGGCAAATTCACCTTGGAATACAGTTTTAAAGACCAATCATATTTTGACATCTTTATTAAAACCAAAATGGCCAAATATCACAGACATTTACCACGAACCCAAAGACACCGAACAATACCGGGGGGTGTCCTCGTGGTGTAATGGGTAAAGCCATGGACTGCGAAATCGTAGTACGCGAGTTCGTACATTAAATAACCTAAAAAGAGTTAATATGCCATTAAACAAAGAAACCAAACCAAACCGAACAATACCTCCATTTCAAAAGTCATCAGCCCAAAACAGTATAGGATTTACACTCCTATATTTTCAAAATGGCCGTGATACAAAAAAATTCTAGAAAATAGGATGCGGATTCACTTGTTCCCGAAAAAAAAATAGTGGACGTCGGTAAACTAATTAGTTTCGAGAACCTATTGGTCTGGAAAATCACGTGATTTATTCTCCCAACTACGTCTGCAGCTTTAATTTTGTCCCGCGCAAAATAAACGATGTGTTTGGAGCCGATCACATGACAAAGATTAGTTATATATACTTTCGTCTTCCAATAAGTCATTCACTTACATTTTGACTTCCAGAGACAGCTTGGCTTTGCCAGCTAGTAACACGCAGCTTAATACATGTAACATGGGTGCATATATACTCTGCGACCTTTTTCTTTCCTGTTCTGGCTTTTCGGCTAGACTTGTTCCAGTCTCGTACACAGCCTCAGACATTTCGCCAAATCCCGAAAGAGACAAACGACCAACATAGGAGAAAACACATTCTCCTGGAATACATTGCTATATTTTTGTGTATTGATATCTTGAGTGAAATACTTAGTCAACATACATTTATAGTCTACCGGACACTTTCAACATTCGAGTTTGTTTCATACACACATGCACACACACAGAGGGATATTTAACAAGCTATATTAGAATATTCGTAATGTTTCCTTTTTATGTACTTGTTGATATATAAATCTATTTTTTGTTTGTATTGCTTTTTTAATGTTTACATCGTTTGCTTTTCAATAATGAGTCACCATAAATTGTGGGAGTATGGGATACACATTTTTCTAGTCTTAAAATAAGCAATAAAAACATACTTAAGAACATTCTAGAAATTTAGGATCAAAACCGCATTAGCATTTAAGTTACATTTTTATATTTTTCAACCAATCAGCTAAAAACATAGAATAGAACATTCTAGAAAAATAGGATTGGAAGTGAACTAACAGAAAATATTTAGGCTCGAAAATAAAATAGTAAAATACAAATCTGATTGGTTAATAAATGTCTACGCGCCAAAATTTTAGGACGACTCTTTGATCCACCTGTAGGATATAAATAACACAAACTTACACACAGACTTACACGAAAACACAGACGAAGACAAGCCACTAAGCCAGTAAAGCAGTAGCCGATACTATGTCCGGCAAATTCCTTTCCCTCCTCAACTAAAGTTCATGTCCTATCTTTAGATGGCCGCGAATTACATTCAAAAGAAAAA
Organism: Sepioteuthis lessoniana; assembly: GCA_963585895.1. NCBI lineage: Eukaryota > Metazoa > Mollusca > Cephalopoda > Myopsida > Loliginidae > Sepioteuthis > Sepioteuthis lessoniana. The sequence goes on along the minus strand of OY757941.1, from coordinate 48,954,809 downwards.
CCCGACAAACTTTCTTTCATCAACCCGACACGCTGTCGCCACAATCATAAAACCCGCTATGAACTTAATGTAAGTAAGAACGACTTATTTACGGACTCCGTTAACATGAACATGCACACATCTTTAAACAAATTTTTATTTTCTTCTTGCCAAACTTTATTTTCCAAAAGGCCATTTACACATCATGTATTTTGTTTGTTTTCATATTCTGTTATAGGCATATTAAATTGTTTGTTGTTTAATGTTCGTTGTGTTCTCTTCCATTTCTTTTACGCGATTGTAAAGTTTTGTGTTGTATTTGTGGTGGAAATAATTTAGAGAGCAATACCTGTAAATTAAGGACGCACATCTACTGAAATAACAAAAATACATACAACCCCCACAGGAGCAAAAATATCCAGCAAACATACCCCACAACGGCATAAAATTAATCTCTTACACACTAGCACGTAGAATATGCACTATAGTCACTAACAAAAACCTCCAACAAACTCACCTTGAAGAATTACGTATAACTCTCTACTAGAGAGGATACCCGACAACATTAATAAATAATGTTTAGTGTTTCGGAAAATGGTTAATTTCTCTAACACTATATATTTTAGGCAACACAAATGAATAACGAAATTTCTTTTTAACAACACAACAAAGAAAGGTTTATTATAGTAGCAGGCGTAAAGGAGTGAGAGTGAGAAAGTGTCTCTTTTGTGTCGCTGGTCAGTATGTTGGTACTGGGTTTGTAGGAAGCGTGTTTGAAGCTAGCAGCGAGCGAAGGGTTCCAAGTGGAATCAGTGGCAGTCATGTGAGAGAGATGTGTTTCTGCTGCTGGCTCAGGGCTCTCTGACTTTGTCCGTTCTACCAAAAGGGACTAGAAAAATAGTTCCTGAGAGGGAGAAGGAATTAATGCACTTTGCCAGTTGATTGGTCAGTGAGTGACCAACTTTCTTAGCAGGGGCATTGATTTGCGAAAGGAAATAGATCTGTGGCTGCTACAAATGTATAATAGGTGGGCAGATAATGTTACCATTTATACAAAAATGGTAGTTGAGGTTGAAGATTTCTGTTGCCTCTTGTTATATCAAAAAGAAGAACAAATGAGTTGACGAAGATATTGATAGTTTTCAATTTGGAAGTTTTATTAACAGCTAGAGACGAAAGGAACCCTTGTGCTGTAAGTCACAGGAAGAAGAAAACGGTTGTAAATGATAGAGCCAGTATTAAGACGCTGTCGTCGGGACAGGAATTAAAATGCTGAAGTTAAAAGCAGGAGTTGAAAATATCCAATTTGTTTCTCCGAGGATCCGTTGGTTTAGAAGGAAAGATGAATGATGAAAGAACGATTTCCCAGACACCAATGGTCCATAAATTGGATGTGCTCTCCTCATAATGCTTAGTAGACTGTTGCTGTGGTGAGAGAAGAAAAGATGGTCTGTCCTGTTACTAGCCAGTAAGGAAGCGAAGAGAATGTACTCTATCATGTTGTCTAGTCTGTCCTGCTGCTAGCAAGACAGGAAGCAAAGAGAGGAGAATGTGCTCTGTCATGTTGTTGGCTTATCCTGCAGCTAGGAGGCGGAAAGAGGAGTATATGCGCTGTCATGTTGGCTGGCTTGTCCTGCTGCTGGCCATTGGGCAAGCCAGAAGAGAGAATGTGCTCTATCATGTTGACAGGTCTGTCCTGCTGCTAGCAAGACAGGAAGCGAAGAGGGGACGAGGAATGGTTAGTGCAGCCTTTTATGTTGCCCCAGGGAGGTGACCTGGGCAGGATGGCATCAGGCATTCGAACTCCAATAGCCAAAGCAATTTCCGCACAAAATAATAATTTGAAATTCCTTCTGCTACAAAGGGATTCAAATTAGCAGAAAAAATATCATTAAAAGAACTATGAACCCCAAAACAACATAGCTACAAAGAACGCTTAGCATATGTCTCAACACACAACAAAAACAATCCAGAACTATTCACAGAAATAACAAAGAATCTAGAACAACTTAAAAACAATGATAGAATCAAAACCATATGAGACACAACAAAGATTAAAAGCAAACAATAACCAAAAAGCTTGAAATACTCTCTAACATTATCTAAATTTGAGGAACACACAATGCATGGAGTCTAAGAATGCAAAAATAAATGATGTGGAGTAGTGGAGTATGTAATACAATCATTGAAGGAAAATCCTATACTTTTGAAAACTCCAAAACAACATTCATAATAAATAAAAGCCTAAGCTGTAATTCAAAACATGTAGTCTGCTTATTTGAATGTTGCAACTGTAAAAAAGTATAAATCCTATTAACTCAGGCTTTAAATAATATACTTTCATTACATAAAAGTAACATTAAATAACCAGAAAATAAAAAATTCCATGTTTCAAAATACCTTTTCAAATGCAGTAATGGAATCTTTAAAATAATGCCAATATACTAAACTGATGACTACTCAGTACTCCAAATAAAAGAAAAGACTTTCAGATAAATTTAAACTTACATTAAACAGAACCTAACTTCACACACACACACACACACACACATGCACACACACACACATGCAGACAGAACCAAACTTCACACACAGAAATGCAAAAATATACATATACACGGACTAGCCTATATTCAACTTAGGAAAGAAGAGAAGAAAGGAAAAACACCAACCCTGAAAATATATGTGTGTACAGGTGTGTATATTGGATATACAGACATGTATGCAAATCCACTTACACTAAGTACATTATTGTAAATTTAAAAAAAAAAACATCTGCAGAGGCAAAAGGTCTTCATTGACAATTAACTCCAACAGAACTTTCACTGTCACAAATCCTGAAATTAAAAAGAATCATAATCAAAACATTCTTCACAATAAAGGCAAGAAAAAAAGACAGTTCTTACCATTATTAGTCTCTCCTGAAAAAGACCAAAGTTTAGAGCATGATTCTATGAAATAAAAACCCAAAGTATCCCATCCAAATTCTTTTGTGGACCTCTTCATTTTAAAATACTTACTTTTCTGTTGTTGGACCATATATATTATATATATATATATTAGGATTGAGTGTTTGATAAATGAATTATTTAACGGACCCATTTGATTCTGGTGAAATGCCTAACCCAAGGTGTTCACATCAACCCATACATAAAACTTTTTGCTGCCCACACATCATTTATCTCAGCAGGGATCAACTGTTTTCCTCTGGTCATGGTTTCTGTTAACATATTCTTAAGTTGGATATCATCTATATGATCATCCCAGCCTTTTGTCAGGGTGCTTGCCCTGCATTTGATAATGCTGGTTGCCACTTGCAACCTCTTGCATACTGGGAGGTGTCCTACAAGTTTGCCACCGAATGAGAAGACTTTTCTCTTATACTTCCACAAAGGAATATTACTTTCCATATCAGATGGCTAATCCAAGTACTTTAGCTCCATCTGTTTGGTTTGGTTTGATTTTATGGCATATCCACCATTGGAGGTTATTTAATGCCAAATACTCTTTATACATATATATTAAATATATAGGATTTGGTTTGGTTTGGTTTTATAGCATATCAACCATTGTTGGTTATTTAATGCCAAATCCTGTTTTTACATATATATTAAATATTCTCTAGATACATACTGTTAAAGAACAAACAGTTCTATTTCTAACAATTCAATTTAGAATAAGTCATTTGTTTGCACTCAGTTTAAATGTCAAACAGTTCTATTCGTGGTAGCACCTGATAGGCACTACTACTTTGGGCTAGAGTGGACCTGGGAGCAACATCAATGAAGGGGTACTCCACATTCCCCAAAGCTGCAGCATTACTGAAGTCTCACCATCAGATGGTTTAATTCCATATCCAGGACACTCATTCGGGGAGTCTTACCCTTCTGCAGAGATGCAATCAGTGTATTCTACAGCCCCAGTTGACTGGGCTTCATCTGTTTAGTGTTTTAGGTTTTTACCTATCAATCCAAAGTGCAATAGATATTCCATAAAGTTCATACTTGACACTTTATCCTCATTCACATTTATGTCAACAACATATGCTGGAGTCACTTTTCTTATGGACTCTTCCTGAGTCAGGACAATTCTTACGATGACTTCATTATTTGCAGGATGATATTGAACCTGAAGCCCAATCGAGTTAGGCAGTAACTTTTGCTACAAAAGACAACTGTCTAATAAGGACAGAGCAACTTATGAATACAGGTAGTAGGCCACCAAAGACACCATTTTTCAGAGTGTAGAGGTGAGGTTCTAACTACTCTGCATGGAATACAGCCAGCGTATTTTAAACCTGCTGACAAGGTGGAATAATATAATGATATATATAATAATATAAATAATAATAATATGGATAAGATTATTTTTATGAAATAAAAATATCGATAAAATATGGATATTTTTCCAAATCAATTTTGGAGTTACAAGCTATGGAATGATCTTTTAATTTTGTTGTAAGTATAGCAACGTTACAGTCACTGGTTATATATATATTTACCTAACCCTCTGCACAAGTAGGAAGTGACACAGCATCAATTTTTTTAAGCAAAGTTTAACCGGTTTGAATTCAGAGTTTTCCTTCTCCTAGACTGATTGTCATAACAAGGTTAAAAGACCCAGTCTTCTCCGCTATTGGCTATGAATCGTATATATTTACCCAACCCCTCTGTAATGGGTAGGATGTGACACAAGGTCAATTTTCAAATAAAGTACAGTTGGCTTGAATTGTTTTTCTCCTAGACTGGTTGCATAACCAAGGTTAAAGAACCCAGTCTACCCTACTTTTTACATATAACTGGAAAGAGAACAGATTGATTCATGCCTTTCTCCAAGAGCGTTAGAACCAAGTGAAACACAAACAACCTTGTTAAGAATTTGAACTCATTACTGATTTTATTACCAATGATGTTAACCATTATGCTAAGCTGGCCATGTGTTGTAATAGTTAAGCAAGATAAATCATTGCCCAATGAGCCATAGTGATCAAAGTTTAATATCTTTTACATACAATATTTTCATTATCCATTAGAGCAAAAATGCTCATTTTTTAAAATTTTCCATTTGAAGCCTGAATTCTTGGCATTATACAAGGATCATTAAATCCTATTTACCCAACCCCTACGCTCGAGCAGGATATGACACAAGGTCAATTTTTAAGCGGAGTTTAACAGGTTTGAAATCAGAGTTTTCCTTCTCCTAGACTAATTGCCTCACCAAGGCTGAAGAACCTAATCTGCCCTACTATTTACCCATAGCTGGAGGGAGAGTAATTGGATTCATACCTTTCCCAAGGGTATTAGTGCTATGTGAAATGCAATAAGTCTCGTCCAGGATTTGAACTCGTGTCGCCGTGTTCATTTCCTACGACGATAACCATTACACCACGGGCACCTCATTAAATAAGTTTCCAGACTTTTTTCGTATGGGCACTTTTATTGATAGTACATATATGAACTCCCTTAAAACCTCAACATAGTAACCCTAACCCTAACCCTTTAGCCAATCAACTCTGGTGTATTGACTTCCTTACTCCTCCCACACCTCTCATCATCCCACACAGACTCCCTGCCTTCCAATCTTCTTATGCCACTCAGAAACTGAGGCTTGATTCATGCAAGATGGTTGAAAAGTAGCCTGAAGCATTTCATATGTTTCTGTGACATTTTTACCAAGTTTAAAACAGAATTTTATTGCATATCATTCTTCTAAAGTATCAGATTGTATTTTTGAAATTCACCAGCTGTGACAAACAGGCTTTAGTAGGTTGTATTCCAATTCCTGCTGTAGCTGTTGATTTGAACCTGAAATCATAAAAATTGGTCAGTCATCTCATAAGATGTATAGCAATAACATACTGAATTTTCAAGAATCTACAACAATTCTAAATGCCTGTACAAAAAAAGTCTGTAAACTTATTGAATTCACCTTGTAATTCAAATGCATAACATGAAATCACCAAAGTACATCAAAAAAAGTCTAAATTAATAACTGTGCATGATAAATGCCTAATGTGCCAGATTTGTCATTTATGTATATGTGTACCATGGCCAGATATACGATCAAGATATGGATGTGTGAAATGTACATAATGTCCATATATAGATAACATAGGAATCCCGAAACACAAAAAACTTTACAACTTCTTAGTTCAGGTACGAAACTTTTTTATTGCCTTTGAGTTAAAAGGTTTTTCGACATAAGGAGAGAGAGATGCAATCCTTCTATGCTGACTGCTTTTACATCGTCAGCTCTCAACCCAACTAATGCACAGCGCCCATAGCGCACAAATTCATCTCGCCTCGCCCAGATCGCAATCTCAACTGACTTTTCTTAAATATTAGCTCACGCTTCCGGTGTGTGACATCACTCACATCCCTGGTCACATCCTTTATCTGGGATTTTTATTGTGACATCTCTGAATGACACGTCTTCTCCGTGCGCGTGAACACCTGCGCTCATGTTTGCACCTAACCCATGCACTGTGCCGAAAGGTTCTCAACTTAACTAAACCCAAAGGCAAGATATATAAAACGAAATCCCTCGGCCATTATATTATATATGTCCCTGGTTCTATATGTAGGCATGCACCAATAACATCATCTGGGCATTCACACACAGAGGTGCATGAATCCACAATTGGATAACATTTGTTAAATACAAATGCAGGATAACTTGCTGAGAATTTATGCACTATCTACTATAAAAAAATCTACCCAATGTGGAAAAATATGTGATTAGTAAAAATAATTGAATCTAATTCATTTCACAAAACAAAATATTCAGCCATTAAAAAAAAAACTGCTTTGAGTTATGAAAAAAATAAAAACAACCAAGAAAAGAAGAAAAAAAGAAAGTTAAATAGATATCATCTAATCCATAACTTTTCTCAGGGGTTGTATGTTGGCTGGGTTAGTTGATTGGTTTTATGTCGGACTAATGAGTAGAGTGTTTGCCAATGGTCCAGGAGACCGAGGTTCAATCCCAGCTCGAGTCATACTAAAAACTCAAAAAATGGTACTTAATGCCTCCTTGCTTAACACTCAGCATTATAAGGTATGAATCAAGGGTAAAGTGAAGCAACCCAGGGAATGGAGTAGCGCCCTCCCTTACACCTTGCTGTAGTATCTATTGAAAAGGGAGCTTTTGGGTCATCCTTGACTAAGTTTGCCAACTTTACTTTACTTATTAAAAAAATGGTTTGAATTATTTATATTTGTGGTTTGTTTATTTACTACAAATTTAGAAAACAAATTAAAGATTCTTTAATTTTTACCAGGGGTTGTAATAATTCACCTTCTAAGAACATTTTATAAATTTGCTAAGAAATAAAATAAAATAAAAATTTCTGAGCTGCAAAAGATAAACAAATGCAAAATTATTTTTATTCAGGTGAATCAAAAGTTTTGCAATATTAGTAAATGTGATAGTTTGCAATATATATATCATGCGATCAAAGTAGTACAAGCCGTGGAAGGTAAATGCAGAGGCTAATAGTATTGTGGTAGTAGATGTACTGACAGGTGCATTGTTTTGCTGTGAGTGTGATTTGGAAGACACACTGATGAATGTGCAACAGTCTAATCCAAGAACTTATGCGTTATGAGTTCAAACTGGGCCATAATTTTGTGTAATATAATTAAGGATGATAATTGATTATATGAGTTAATTATTTTATATGTAGTGATGAATTGTAAGTTAGCTAGAAACTTTGAATAGAAGTCTATTTCACGAAGGTCACATTTGTGCACATGTTGCATGTACAACAGGTTATCAAATTGATATGTTGTTTTAAAATCTACAGAGGAAGACAGGATGTTGAAAAATAAACACTTTGTCAGTTGAGGATTGAGTGATGGGCATGGCTGGAAGGTTTCAATGATGACGTCAAAGTGGAAAGTTAAATACACGTGTTCTAATATCATTAGTGAATGGAATAATTAAGAGATATTATATAAACAAAATAATTTGGGGCAGTTGAGTTCTGAATTGAGGATCAGAGACACTCAGTTGAGTTTGGAGATTTGAGCCCTCTGGGGCAAAGGGATGAGAGGGGTAAAGTTGGGTACAAGAGATAGTATACCATAGCTATGGTATACTATCTCTTGTATTTTGAAGGCTGACTGTTATGAAATGTTGCAGTCAGAAATAACCTTTTTGTATTGGAAACAAGTCACATTGTGAAATATAACATCTCTGTATATTCATGATCCAATAACAGATTAGCTGCGGATGAAACCAAAAACATTTGCTGCATGAAAGGTGAAGGTTCAGTTAATTATATTACAGTAACCAAGTTAAAAAAATTTCACTCAATTCGCAAAAACTTTAATGATCAGGCCTAAAACCATGACTTTTAAGATTGTACTCATAGAAGCCAACACAGAGAGTGAGGTTGGCATTTCTCAGTCCAATGTGGCTCATCACCTTCACAATCTTGGCAAAAGAATCCAGAGCTGCCAAATTGTGCCCGACATTAACAAAATATTGCAAAACTTTTGACTCACCAGAGTAATATCTATATCCTGTATTTCATTTATTAAAATTAGTTACAAATCAGTTAAATAGTATGTTCTATATAAAAAATCACAAAAGATCAATCAAAAAGAAATAGCAAATCATAGTTTATTGTCAAAAATTTAATTTTTTAAAGCCAAATATACAAAATAATTATCTCCATTAAGCAAAAACCATTAAAATGGCAAAGCTATGGTGCTAGATAAAAATAATATGACAACTCACTGATGTAAATATTGTGGTTGGTTGGTTGGTTTTATGGCATGTTAACCCATGCGAGGTTATTTTATGCCAAAATAAGTCTATTTTTCAATAAGATTTCATATAACTATTTCTATTTAATAATCATTTGCTAACAAGTATAGCTTCAAATAACTATTTCTAATCATCATCAATGAACAATATATGGTTTTGAGTAATTATTCCTAATAGATATAAACTGTACACAATTTCAACTGGGTACAATATCAATATTTTAAGAGCCAATGAATTAATGTCGTTCAAAATTATTTTAAGTTATTTTGAACAGATCAATTTGATCTCCTGTGATAAAAGAAATGAACAAACATGTATTTTCACTTTTTGATCTCTTGTTCAATATAAGGTGCTTTATGATTGTCTCAAATATTCCTTGTTGACTTTATTCTCTTTCACTTTTCAGATTATTGCTGGGAAATAGTTAACATTTTCACATATTCAACCAAATATTACAAAATCCTGCCTGAGACAATAAAGCAGATCTTTTCTGTGAAGACATATGAAACTAAGTCTTTCAAGGTTGTTCAAGCAAGATAGAGAAGGAAGTTCAATTTCAACACAGTTCCACACAGGAGTCAGAATTTTCAAGTTGATCAAGAACTTTGAAGTCGATAGCACTTATGAGGATTGTAAGACAACAGGTTCAGCACCTCCAATAATCTAAAAAACCCAAGAATGTCTCCATGGTTCAAGAGTTGGTCAGCCAGAGACTGTTGGAATCTTTGTGATGGAGAAGCAAAGAACATGGAATCTCTGTGTCTTCTGTTCAGTGCATTCTGATAAAGGATCTCAAACTTCATCTCTACTAGATCTAGACATGCACCAATGTTTTTCACAAAAGATCAATGATAAGGAATTCTTGAATGATGTCTGGTTTTTGGATGAAACCAACTTCTGCTTAAACTCCAAGAACTGGGTGTTTTAGGGAAGTGAGAACACCCACAGAGTTGTTGGATCCTCTCTGCATTCAAAAAAGTGCACAGCATGGTTCACTATCTTGAAGCATGGCACCACTGAACCATCTTCTTAGAAAATGATGAGGGTAACAGTGATAAATGAGCATTACATTCCAGTGCTAGGGAGAACTTGAGGACTTTGATGAGGAGAAACAGAGGTTCTAGCAGGATGGTGCTCCTTCTCATACTGCTAATGTTATCATATCATGGCTCCATAAAAAGTGTGGAGAGTGTCTCATTGGCATGCTGCATTCAACTGAATGGTGGACATCTGAAGCATGTACTTGAGGGCTCCTCTTGACATTTTTGGTACATATTTAATACTAAATGATTGCCGATCCTAAAATGGTATCCTTTTACCTTTCAACAAATGTAATTTCTATTACTCTATCATTTGTGGTCCTTGATTTGTGCCTGTTTAAAAAATTGTGAAACAACCTGTATTTTAATAAACCAGGCTGGCTTTTTGTAGATCTTCCAGTATCCCTTATTGAAAGGGAGAAGTCTTTGCATTTTATAGATATCTGTATTGAGCCTTCTTTGCTTTTCAAAGGGGGTCCACTACACATTTAAGCATTCAAATCTCAGATATCTGCTCTGTTTACTTGTTAGAAGGGTGACTGTTAAAACCCCTAAATTCACTGGTGTTTCACATCAAGGTCATATTTTGATCCCTTCCTGTCAAAACATCACATCTGAACAGAACAAGAGATGGAAGGATGGTGGCTGAAAAGTAATTACATAATAGGTACAGGGAGGTAATATATTTTGATTAAATAAGTGTTGTATAAGATTTGATTACTTGCTCAAGGTATCTTGGAATTTCCTTAAAAATGTTTTGAACGACACTGGCTTTGAAAACATTAAAAAATAAATTAAGCTGAAAAAAAGATTTTAGAATCTTATTTCAGTAATTCATCACATCTGATTGTCATTTTAAGTAGTTATTAAAGCCAACCCTATATTTATAATGTAGTTAGTTGTCATAGTACAAATAATGAGCATATTGCTTTGAGAGGTTTCTTGAGTTGTAGTAAGAAATAAGAAATTTTATTTTATTGAGTAAGAATTGAAAAATCTCAGATGGCTATAGCCAAATACAATCTCTTAGATCCTTTTTTGATACAGATCCAAAGCAGAATTGGATATTTTAATGCAAAGTATTTTAGAAAGAGAGAGAAAAAAATTTGTAGCCCAAGCACATTTAGACATCACACACTGTAGCAAAATAACAATTTTTGTTTCATGAGCAAAAATTTCAATTTTTCAAGATTAAATGAATTTATTATTAAAATTAATAATTCATATAAATATCACATTTAAATACTCATCTTTTTTTATTTTAATAAGAAATATCAATTTTAGGGTTAGGATTAGTGCTGTGTCTTAAATGCTTAGCACTAAACAGTGGCAACTATCCAAACCCAAATCTGTTAGATATACTTAGAAAGGAAATAAGCACTCATTGGTATAGAGAATGTAGTCACTCTCTGATGTTGGATGCTGACTCTTCTAGAGTCTGAAGCTGAATAGGAAATAAAACATAAATGATGTTGATTGTTGGCTGGAAGAAGAATGCAGGTGTTCATGAGCAGGGGAATGAACTTTGAAGATGCTGAACTGATGGTTGTGTTTACCCAACTGTTACACCATGAGCAGGATGCAACACAAAGCCAATTTTTAAGAGGAATACAAATTCAGAGCTTTCCTTCTTCTGGACCAGTTACCATATCAAGGTTAAAGAGCCCAGCCTGCCCTATGAGTTGAACTCATTGTAGCTTGATGCATTTTTAAGACACATAGGAAGATACTGAAAATGCATGGGTGATACAAATGTATAAAAAGATACATGGAAGACTCAAGAACTGGTACAGTCCCTCTTATACTCTCTCAAATATGTGATTAGCACTGGTATGAAATTATATATATATATATATATATATATATATATATATATATATATATATATATATATTAATCCCTATACCACATAAAGGATGTGTCACAAGGTCAATTTTGTAAGCAAAGTTTAACAGGTTTGAATTCAGTTTTCTTTTTTTACCATACCAAAGTCAAAGAAATCAGCCTATCCTACTATTTACTAAGACCTTTCACAAGAGTGTTAGTTCTATGTGAAATGCAAGCAGCTTCATCCACAATTTGAACTTGGGTCTCCATGTCCATTTCCTGTGATGATGTCCATTACACCACAAGTACCATATATATATATATATATATATATATATATAATTCTCTTATTTATTTAAAAGTAGTTCTGGCTTGTACTATGCAGGAAGAACCAATCAAAGGCTGGATGCCAGAATAAAATAGAGTGTTCCTGCGAAAATATGGAATTTTAATTTTGGTTCAACTGATATTCTTAATAATATATTACAGGTCATCAATAGCAGAACACCTAATTAATAACCATGATTGAGCAAAGAAATTTTGTGCAGACTCGTTCTCTATATTGGGAGAGTCACACTCCTCATTTCACCAAAAAATATTCAAGACTATTCATATTTTATCCAGAAGGCTGACTCTTTGTGAGAGAATTTTTGCTTGGACTTAATATTATTTCGATGTAATCTCCAATATAAAAACTTTTTTCTCACCCCACATATTTCTTGTTTTTAATTGTATATTTTCCTTGATTTAGCTCTGTTGAGTGAGGAATGAAACCGGTTGGTTAACCATCTATTTTTTAAGTTTAAATTTTCATCATGAATAAAACCATTGGTCTCTTTATTGCCGTTATGAAATTTTGAACCATTAAAAAAATGTTATATATTATAAAAGCAGAAAAAAAAAAACAATAAATAAAAATAAGCAGAACAAAAAGACACTTCATTCTTATAAACCTGTCTGTCTATTCTTTCCTAAATCATTGAACTATGTAATAAATGTCCCTTCATAAATAATGGTCACAAAACATTTGGTGTCAAAATGAGAGGACTGACCAAAAAGTCCTAGACTTATTGAAAAAGGCATAAACGAGTGGAAATCCTACATTGGATATAAGCAAATACATTTTAAAGTTCCATTACTATCTTCGGTGAAATTATCCACCTTGCATCAAAATGTAAAGCTGGGAGTGAATCTGATGGTCATAAACGTTTTTTTTTGAGTTATTGAAAACATTTGGGACTATTTTTGATTCATATGTGCATCTGTATAATTTACATTGGAAACATTTGGTATGGTTTCTTTGTTTATTACCATACAAATATTTTGGGTAACTTAATGCCAAAGCCATCCTTGTAAAAGAACAATAGAGGTACTATTTAACCTATAGCTGTAAGGCTAAGGGTTTGCTTTGGTTTTATGGCATATTAACTAAAGTAGGTTATTTCATGCTAAATTCAGTTTATTCAAATTATATATATATATATATATATATATACAAGTTATAAAGATAGATCAACAAAGTTAGATAGATCCAAGTATTGCAATGTATCACTAACATCAGTCATTTGTTTACACACAGTTCAATGATCAAACAGTTCTATTTCAAACAATTCAATTTAGCATAAGTCAAAGTTAAATGGTTTCAAATATTGCTATGCATAACTAACAATTCAAGTAAACTCCAAACAATTCAATTTAGCATAAGTCATTTGTTTGCACAGTTTGAATATCAAACAGTTCTATTTGACCCATAGATAGCACCCTTTCAGGTGCAACTACTACGGGTCAGAGTGGACTTAGGAACAATGGAAATGAAGGGGTAGTTTGCATTCCCCAAAGCTCCAAGACTGGAGCCTCACCATCAGATGGTTTAATGTCATATCCAGGACACTCTTTGAGGGAGTCTTACCCCTCTGCAGAGATGCAGTTGGTGTATTCTACAACCCAAGCTGACTGAGCTTCAAGGATAAGGGAGTTCACACCTTTACCATGGGTATTAGTCTGAAAGGTAATGTAATAAGGTGACTGGAGTTTGAACTTGCTTACTAAAATGTTGCAGTCTAACATGTTAGCCACTATGTTACACAGACTCTCCGAGAAACATTTGACAGAATAATATTAAACTTTCTTTTTTTCACTTTTTGGCAAAATAGGTATACACATTTTAAACTGTTGATACTGAAATAGCAGTGTTTGAGATGAAGTGGTTATTTTTAGAAAGGAAGTAATTGACCACTGAAAATATTGTGAAGAGACAGGAGAAGAAAAAAAGAGCACCCCCCCCCAGTTCCAATGATATACAACAGATCAGTTTGGGTTGATCATAACTTTACAAACATTTAAAATTTCTTTTAATAGAACCACATTTTAAAAATGAATTTTTTGTGTTCTAGTCTGAATTTTGATAGACTGGGTTTATAATTCATTTTTTATTGTCAAAGTTATTCTTTGTTCAAACCATTTTGGCAGTGACTATATCAATGTATGTGCTAAAATCTGATGCTAATATTACCAAAATTGATTAAATTGGAAACTAAACAAGAAAGCAAACATTTTAAACATAAAATTAAATAATTTAGAATAGTCGTAGAGATTTAAAATTTCATTTTACTTGTTTAGTTTTGTTATAATTCAAAATGTAAAAAGAAGATGCAGTCGATTTAAATTCACAAAATACCAAAACATAGATTTTGTTTAGTTAAGAATACTCTGGATTAGAAACTGAAAAGTGACATTACCTGTATTCATTTATAAAAGGATATCACATTAAAAGATTTTGTTATCTCCCCTTGCAAGTGCTGACACATTTCAATTTTGCTCAGCATACAAGATGTATTTTTTTAAGTACTTGTTTAATACTGAAAACAGAATTACACATAGTTTTAGTAGTAATATCATGTTGAATTATATTATATGTAATTTTCATTTATCAATTTTCAACTAGTATTTCTTTCATCTTAATTTCAGTTGATTTTTATTCTAGAATTATTGTTAGGACTAGAAATTAAGAATAAAAAATATTACAATATATAACATGATATAATAATAATCATTAATTTTTGACTGGCATATCTTTCATTCTAATTTCAGTTGCTTTTTATTAAAGCTCTCAGATCCTCATTCTACAGCAATTATTAGGACTAGAAATCAAGAATAAAAGTTATAACAATATGATAAGATTTGACATGTGATATAATAATATAATACTACTTAGGGATATTAAAAGACATTGTCTAAGCTCTTAGAAGGAAACAATTTTCAGTAGTTATAATACAGATTGAGAACAAAAACAATTCAATTTCAAGTATTCATAACATCAAACTTATTGGAATACGTATATAAATATGGTGACATCACATATATTAACTCAAAATATTTATTTTCTCACCAAGAAAATCTCTGTGCAACCCTCCTATCACCAGAGGGCAGTAAAATCCAAGATGGCACCCACATAGTATAATCCTGAAAATAATCTACAGCTTGCCACAAATATTTTATTATTTTGTCTAAACTAAAGAGACCGGAATTAAGAAATAAGAAATGACATTTTGTTCTGTCTTTTTCTTCTGTTGGTCTTTCTTCTAAGTACAGTGGATCTTTATTGTTTGTCTTTTTCTACTTCTTACCAAAAGTAGAGACTTTTTTAAAATTTTGGTTGGGTTGGGTGTTATGGCATATTAACTATTGTTGGTTATTTAATGCCAAATCCTGTTTTTACATACACATTAAATACTTGATTTGTAAAATCATTTTGTAGATACAGCATTTATAATTGGATGAGATTTCAAAAGTTAGAGTAAAAAAAGGGTTAAACAATGAGCTGGTAAATTCCATTCTGCGAGAAAAAAAAATTTACAAAATCCCAAACAAAGCCAGCACGTTTACCAGACATGGCAAGAAGAGTTACTAGAAATCCAACAAGATAAAAAATAGAACCTGTGAAAAGGCAGATGAGGCCAGTATAGAGTCAATGGCTACCTTGCAGTAGGACTTCAAGCTGTACATGTGATAGGGGCACCTAAAAACGTCCTTGTCAAGTAGGACAAATACCCTACACTATTCAAGGACCAGAAATCTTACAATCTTCAATGCCTAGCAGTTAAGAAAATTTCAACGTAGACAAAAAGCAGAAGAAAGAGAGTGAAGTAAGAATATCTAGATTTGGATAGGTTGCCACTGGGCTCAAGACATTTGTGCTTACAACAAAAAATGACCAACAGAAGACAAAATTTCAAATCAGATCCTGAGAATCAATTGGATGATCATTAGCCTGAATAAAGTTTGCCTGATAACAAATCCTTTGTTGACTCACAATATTTCTCCAGAAACCTTAAAGAAAAGAGATTGATAGCAAATAGCCATTATCAATAATAGGAAATGACATGTTATCTCCCTTGATCTAGACTTATGTGCCCTTGATAACAAAAGCAGACATCGGAGGTTTTATTGGCCATTAAGACATTAGTAGAACTGAATGTATTGATCAATCATAGATATAATTTCAATTTTATACTAAATCATTAAGTTTAAGACATTTAAATCTAAGGTACTCTACATGGGGGTGGAGACAATCTAAAAATCAGATGCTCTAAGAGAAAAGGTTATTCAAATGAGTAAAAATTACTTAAGACCACCCAAAAGAAAAAGATCTGAATGTAAATGTGGCTTAAGAGCTAAAATTTTTCATACATAATGAAATTCAAGTTAATAAGGCAAACAAAATACTAGCTCATATAAATATAGAGATGGTGAGCATTTGATAATGTTGATAATGTAAAATTTGATAATGCTGTTTCATCTCAAAGACTTATTAAAGGAGTACAAAAAAAATGCCACTAAATTGATACCTGAATTGAATAACATACTGTATAATGAAAGACTTGTTTGGTTGGTTTGGTTTTATAAGATATCAACCATTGTAGGTTGTTTAATGCCAAATCCGGCTAATATATATAAAATATACATGATTTGTGAACAAAATAGTTTGTTGGTAACATCATTTTTAAACAAGCCAGAACTCATGAATCTTTACACAGTCAAATGCTTTCAAGTATTATGTAATACTAATTTAATTTAACATCAGTCATTTGTTTGTAGACAGTTGAAGGGTTTCAAATATAAAAAAATGTTTAAATATTTCTATTTGACAATGATACAAACTAGGTAACTTGATCTTCCTCAGTTTCTCTTCCAGCCCAGTTAGCTATGATAATCTTACCAATAATTCTCCCTACAAACTTTTTTCTTTATAAATCATATATATTAAATATATACGATTTATAAATGAAATAGTTTATAGGTAACATTTCTAAATGACCCAGAGATCATTTGTTTGCACACAGTTACATGGTTTCAAGTATTGCTATTCAATATTAGTAATTCTATTCAACATCATTCATTTATTTATATAAATTTAAATGGTTTTAAGTGTTGCTGTTTAACATAAGTAATTCTATTATCAAGTTTTTCTATCTAATTTAATACTAATAATTTGTTTGCACACAGTTAAATGGTTTCAAGTATAGAAAATGATTAAATCTTTCTATTTGACTGCCTAGATGAGACCCTAACAGGTATTATCACTCAGGGTCAGAGTAGACCAGGGAGCAATGAAGGAGTACTCCATACTCCCCAAAGGTCCAGGACTGAAGCCTTGGAATCACTGGTTTAGTATTATATCCAGGACACTCATTGGATGGAGTCTTACTCCTCTGCAGGGGTGCAGTTGGCATATTCTACAGCCCCAGTCAACGGAGGTGCCCATGGTGTAATGGTGATCGTCACAGGATATGGACATGGCGATACAAGTTCAATTCCTGGACAAGACTGATTGCATTTCACATAGCACTAATACCCTTGGGAAAGGTATGAATCCAATTATTCTCCCTCCAGCTATGGATAAATAGTAGGGTAGACTAGGTTCTTCAGCCTTGGTGAGGCAACTAGTCTAGGAGAAGGAAAACTCTGACTTCAAACCTCTTAAACTCTGCTTAAAAAATTGACCTTGTGTCATATCCTGCCCGAGCGGAGGGGTCGGGTAAATAGGAACTGTGTTGCAAATATTTAGAAATGAATCAAATTTTGTCATAAAATAACCCATAAGGAGTTGATATGCCATTAAATAAATGAAACCTGATTTGAAATTCCAAATACAAAATAAACATGAATGTACATTCGTATCTATTACTTCATATCACCTTACTCTTCATCTAACTTTTATAAATAACTAAAATTCTTATATATCTATCTTTTTGAATAGAGACTGAGGAGGATCAAGTTACCTAGTCCATACCATTATTGATCCCGTGGAGCTACTGAAGCCTATAAATATACACATGATCATTATTCAGTAAATTCCAAGTTACTAACCATTAATCAAGGAGGTATTAGTAAGTAAAGTTGGAGACCTTAGTCGAGGGTGACCCAAAGGCTCCCTTTTCCATAGCTACTACACTTTGGTGTAGAGAAGGATGCTACTCCCTTTCCTGGATTGCTCCACTTTACCCTTTATCTGTACCTTATAATGCTGAATGTAAGCAAGGCAGCATCAAGTACCATTTTTTGAGTCTTTGGTATGACTATACTTGGGATTGAACCCTGGTCTCCCGGACCATTGGTGAACACTCTACTCATTAGGCCAATGGCCCAAAACTAAGACTTTTGAAAAGATACTGCAATATTTCTTTTGTAATAGGGTGGTTGGTTCTTGGAATAAACTATCAGCAGTGGCATATGCTCCTTCATTAAACTTTTAAGTCTAGGTTGGATAAGATACAGGTTTACAGGACAAGCATAAATATTCAACGGAAATGCAACAACTACTTCCACCTCAAATAGAATATACAATGATGACCAGCTGAAAAAACTTCAGACTTAATAGAACCAGTTGAAGAAGATATTGTTATATGCTCATTAATAGTTATCCTGATAAAGAAGCTAAGTAAGTATATGAAAATATTGACTATAAACTTGCAAACAATAGAGCTCAAAGCAACAGTGATAGCCAATTTCAATGCCAAAACAAAACTTGAACAGTGTAAAAAAAAAAAATGAACACTGGCAGAATTAGTTTGGAAGAAAGGAATGGATGAGGCGACACATGTTGGTGGTCTAAAGATCATCAACACATTGTTTAAGAATAATTTCAACAGATGAAGGACAAAGATCTTTTTAAATGGTGAAACCAAGAACAAAATTGACAATATCCGCATAGATAGATCTAGTATATTCTCTGACTTATCCATGATCAACAGCATGAATACGGGCAGTGACTAAATCAACATCAAGCTCAAGAAAGAAAAAAATGGTCAGTTAGTCTATATATTTGTTGGATTATTTTCTTGGTATAAATGATAAAGAACTTGCCTGAAATATGTAACCATTGACATTGTATTCTGAAAAAAAGAAAAAGAAAAAAAAGAAGAATCTTTTAATTACTATGAAAAGCCTAACCCATGTAATCCATTTAATTTTAAGTTTTCTTGCAAAGAATTCAGGATTCAAGGCTGAAAGTGGATCTGAGTAATCTTTATTAACTCAGGACTTTATACCAACCATTATTGGGTTTCCAAGTTTATTCTCTGTATTACTGTTTAATATGTCAAACTTAACATAAACTATGTCATCACCAAATGGAATTCTAACTCGAACTAAGGAATAGATCCAGTGTTGGAGGCAATCTGATCAAATGATCTCAATGCCTTGTCTGTTGCAAGAATAAAGCAAGCAGACCAAAAAGCAGCAAGCTAGACAATTGTTAAAAAAAAAAATAATACCATCACAGAAGAGATGATGGCAAAACAATGTGATAATCTTAAATACATCCAAATCTGCTATGAAATGATAAAAGTAGAACTGTCTGGAAAGAATCCACTCATTTTGAATATCTCAAGAACCAATAATTTGATGTAACTTAACAAATTGAAAGCAACCTTATAGTGCATACATGAACAGACACTCTCTGATAGGGTTATAACAATGAGATGCCAGTGGGGGAGCTTGTATACTGTGTAACACTACCAACACTTTAGATATAGATAAACTATCATTAAATTTGACAAGTAAGTTCTTTTTACCTATACAAAATAGATGTGAGTTTGAATCTCACTAAGAATTTATTCTTTATTTCTGATCTGTGCTAATTTTTGTTATAATAGATTGAGAGTTTGAGTGCACTGTGATAAAAAGCAACTGAAAGTTAAAGATCAAAATGTTTGGAAAAATATGAAAATTAATAATCAAAGTTTCCGATCATTCATCAAAAAATGAAAGAAAAAAAGATAATTTTTCTTAAAGAATAAAAGAAATAATTATATACTTTGACTAGTATCCTCATCTTGGTCGATACAGTCACATTTCATTCATTGTTCTCTCTAGCCTTCCTTAGGTATTTGTCATAATAGATGATAATCTGGGAATTTCAAACTCAATCCATGGGGATAACATTATTCTTAATCCACTATGTTTAGAGGATATTGTACCAGTTAATTCTTCCAAGTTAGAATGTGTACTTAAAAGTATCAAGACTGAAAGGCTAAATTTTTCAATTCAAAATTTAAATGAAGATGTATGTACAGTTGAGTAAGTTATGTAAAGTGATGCAGTCTAAATGAGTCAGTAATAATCTAAAAAAAAAAAAAAATATTGAAGCCAGTTTCCATTCTTTTTCAACAGTAGTTTTTGGCAAAACACAGGGTTGTGCAAGTATGCCATACCTAGCTCCATGTGACCTTTTCTTGTTTCCTAAACTGAAAACCCATCTCAACAGTAAGATCTAAGGATGAAGAAAATATCTTAAAAATTACGACTCAGCATCATACCATATAAAAAGAGGATTTCAGAAGTGCTTCAACCAATAGAAAACGCACTGGAATAAGTGTTCTGAAAGCTAAAAAGACAATTCTGAAAAAAAATTAATATTTCATTCATTGTTCATTTCTGTCCTGCTAATACAACTTCAGTCTTTGTACTTTTTGAACACAATCTTGTAATTCAACTGTGTTGAATTGTAATATATTGCCTTGACCAGAGGTGAACTCAGCATATCAAGTTGACAGATACATCTGGTCATAGATAAAATCAACAAATTTATGACCAGAAAAACAGAAATGTGTGAGCGTGATACCTGAGACATAAAACGATGTATGGGTATAAGCAGTGACCAATGGAAAACAAGCATTGCATAGGTGAAGAAGCATGGCCATGTGGGTTGCATGGGAGTTTTAAGACTATATAAGGTCTAGAATTTTGGCTGAAGTTAGTTCCCGCTGGCTGTTCTGACTCTTGACAGTTCCTTGCACGTGCAAATTCTCTCCAATTGCTCTTCTGCTCCACACAAGTGTCACCGTCAAAGAATAAAAATATAAGATTATATATATGTGTGCATGTGTGTGTGCGTGTTCCTTATTGTTTCTCAAGATCTAGCGTTAGTATATAACTGAATGCCAAGAGAACTATTTTAAATAAAATTAATATTTCATTCATTGTTTACTTTTGTCTCGGTAAATACAACTTCAGTCTTAATACTTTTTGAACATGCCTTGAAATTCCTTATTGTTTCTCAAGATCTAGCGTTAGTATATAACTGAATGCCAAGAGAACTATTTTAAATAAAATTAATATTTCATTCATTGTTTACTTTTGTCTCGGTAAATACAACTTCAGTCTTAATACTTTTTGAACATGCCTTGAAATTCAACCTTGTGATGATTTCATTAAATCAAAGTATACAATTTTTTTTTTTTCCAGGATTGAACTCACAATTAGTAATTAAATAGAATTTAACCAAAACTTTTACCCACTAGGCCATGTTTGTTGCAACTATAACAACCAACATGATGATACAAGTTAAAGGGCATCAGTATACAATAATGATAATTCCTCATCTTAGAAATTCAAATAAAAATAAAGAAATTAGTTTTATGCTTAGTTTTGGTCTTTTTCACTAATATGCTTAAACAAGTCAATCAGCAGTGTTGGAGAAAGATAAAAAATTAAGCCAATGTCCATAAAACTTAAGTAAAGACTAGAAAGAAAAACCCCAGGACATTGGCTCATAAAAAATAGAAAAAAATAATGAAATCAAGGATTGAGAAGCTCTTCATAATCTCTAAGCTGGTCAACAAATCCAGCATTTGGGTGAATCACTGACCGCTTGCTCTTCACATGCCAAAAACTATCTGAAAAGGTCATCTTCTCAGTCTTCATAAGATAGCCAATTGTGATTGATGCTGCCCTTGAAATGCCTGCATTGCAATGGACAAGAACACAGCCAAATTTCCGGCCTTCATCGATAAACTTAAATGCTTCTTCAAATACTGCCCGGATGTTACTGTCTGGCAGATCATAAATCTTGATGGATTTGTAGGTGAATTTATCAGGGTAGAGATTCTCCACCCCAGTAGCAACATTCAGGATATGAGTGACATTGTATTTTTCCAGGGTTTCTAGAGATTGTGCAACATCTTGTGAGCCTGCAAAAGAACAGAAAAAAATTATTCAATACTAGCACTTAAATAAAAAAAAAAGTATTTTTCATTATTTATTACACACTCAGGCACAAAGACATAAAATGAATACACTGACTGTATCTCTGCAGAGTGTAAGACCTCCCCCTCAATGAGTGTCCTGGATATGATATTAAACCATCTGATGACAAGTCTCCAGCCTTGGAGATTTGGGGAATGTGGAGTACCCCTTTATTGCCATTACTCTCAGGTCCACTATGATCTGGAGTGGTAGCACCTGATAGGATCCTATCTATGGATCAAATAGAACAAACTAAGTGCTCCAAAAAATAACAAAAAACAAATGACTGATAAAATTGTGACTGTTATATAGCAATACTTGAAACCATTTAACTGTGTTCAAAAAAGATCTCAGGCTCATTTAAGAATATTATTTACAAAATGTGTTTACAAATCATGTGTGTATGTGTATGTAAACAGGATTTGGCATTAAATAATTGGTTGGTTGGGTTTTATGGGCATATCAACCTTTGTAGGTTATTTAACGTCAAATACATTTTTATGCAAATAGTCAGTTGTATTTCAAAGAATTCAGTTTAACATGAGTAAATAGTTTAATTGTCAAAACATTTCTATTTCAAACTATTCAGTTTATTTAAACAGTTCTAATTCAGTTTGGTATAAGTAGAGATTTTGTTTACACGCAGTTAGATGTCAAAACAGTTCTATATTAAACAATTTAGTTTAGTGTAAGTACAGTTTCAATGTCTAAAACAGTTCCATTTCAAACAATTCATTTTAGTACAAGCACACAGTTTAAATGCAAGTACAATTTAATTGTCAAAAATATTTCTATTTAAGGCTATTCAGTTTAGTCAAACAGTTCTAATTCAAACAATTTGGTTTAGCATAAGTATGCAGTTAGTTCTATTTAACCCATAGATAGGACCCTATTAGGTGCTACCACTCCGGGCCAGACTGGACCTGGAAACAATGGCAATGAAGGAGTGCTCTGCATTCCCCAAAGCTCCAGAATCACTGGAACCTCACCATCAGATTGTTTAGTGTCATATCCAGGACACTCATTGGGAGGGAGGGTCTTACCCCTTTGCAGAGGTGCAGTCGGTGTATTCTACAGCGCCAGCCAAATGGGCAATACACAGAGTTAATGTCAAAACAGTTTTATTTCAGATAATTTAGTTTAGCATAAGTACACAGTTTAGATGTCAAAACAGTTCTATTTTGAGCAATTTGGTTAAGCATAAGTACCCAGTTTAAATGTCAAAACAGTTCTATTTTAAACAATTCAGTTTAGTACAAATATGCAGTTTAAATGCAAAAAACAATAAAGTCAAGAAACCATGAGCTACCACTCCAGGCCAGAGTGGACCTGGGAACAATGACAATGAAGGGGTACTCCGCATTCCCCAAATCTCTAGCATTACTGAAACCTCACCATCAGATTGTTTAGTGTCATATCCAGAACACCCTTGGGGGGGGGGTCTTACCCCTCTGCAGAGAAGTAGTTTGATGCCTCAACCGACTGGGCAATACAATAGTTGATATGCCATAAAACCCAACCAAATCAATATAAAACAAGCAAGTAATACATTCAATATTGTCAAGTGCTGACTATTATCTCTGGCAAAAATTATGGAGTCAGCCCACTTTGAGATTGTTCATTTTCCTCTGCATAGCTTGGAAAAAAATGATACAATTAACTTAAATAATCTAATCTAATTAAAGGTATTTATAAAGTTAGAATGTTCAGTTATTGAAATATGTTTGGTGTTTTATTCGTTAATAGTTTATTAACTGCTAAATAAAAAAAAAAAACAAGGTAGAAGAGTTGTTAAAAGTACCCTGGCTACTGAAACATTAGTCATGTTAAAAGAATTTTATAGAAAACTGCTATTAGAACAACTACAGTTTTAAAAAATATAAGACAAAGAACATTCAAATCATATGCTAAACAGATAATTCTTGCTTCTATGATTCAGCACATTCATCAATATACATTTTGGTTTAGAGACTTTGCATTGAGATGACCATTTTGAAAGAAATGATAAACAGAAAAGAAATTGAAGAAATCTCTTGGATACCAACTGATGCAAACATTGCAGACTCCTTAAGAAAGAAAGGAGTACTATCATTCAAAATCTTTGGTTTTTATATCAGAGTCCAAGAAGTCCTCAATTTAATGAATTTGCATTTTTTAGGTTCTTTTTTTCCTCCAGAAAAACATGATACTCATCTGAAAGGCAAAAAAAAAATGCGGGTAGAGAATTGTTAATCCTCACAAGTTTCATTTTTTGGATATTCTCAGGTAGGATGGGACAATCTTACTAAATGTTCGATGATCTCCATATAGTTATCAACTTGCAGTGAACAAAGTCTAATAAATTCCTTCTCTTGATATACTTCTTGTTGTAGTTTCTTTATTTGCATTTTACACTGTTCATTCACTTGTCCATATACTGATTGCTTATTTATTGTCAAATAAAAAAAAAACTAAGGTGAACACTCTCTAAGTGTGTCAATTCCATAATTTTTGTCAGGGGTAGTATAACATTAAAAATGTTAATCTTAGGCTTAGAAAATTATATATGCTAGAATTGGGTTGTTTAGTACTATGAATGATATAGTACAGGACACTTTTATTATTTAGTCTTTTTTTTCATAGTAATTGTGTTAGTCATACACACAGAGGAATATTTAACAGACAGTAGTAGAACACTCGTAATGTTTTGAAATATTTCATTTAATGTACTTATTGATATATAAATTTAATTTTGTTTGTACTGCTTTGTTTTAAATGTTCTTTTCTCTGAGTCTTTCACATCTTTACGCCGTTTACCTTTTCAATAATATACTAACATTAAATGGTGGGGAACTAAATCAAGAACCACATGTCACCTATAGTCCCGACTCACCAAGGTTGTTTAGTACTATGAATGATATAGTACAGGACGCTTTTATTATTTAGTCTTTTTTTTTTCCTAGTAATCATGTTAGTTACACACACACACACAGAGGAATATTTAACAGACAGTAGTAGAACACTTGTAATGTTTTGAAATATTTTATTTAATGTACTTGTTGATATATAAATTTAATTTTGTTTGTACTGCTTTGTTTTTAATGTTCTTTTGTACACGTCGTTTCACATCTTTACTTCATTTGCCTTTTCAATAATGTGCTAACATTAAATGGTGAGGGAACTAAATCAAAAACTACATGTCACCTACAGTCCCGACTCACCAAGCCTAGTATTAGCATCAGTATACCCAATGACACACTAGCACTGAATAGATGGAAAGATAGACAAGCTAAGCTCATTTACACATATAGTAACATTTAATACATACATAATGTACTAACATCATCATCATCATGTCGTGCCGCCAGCACGGATATCCTTGACCATCTCTCGCCACTTCTCCCTATCATTCATCACCTCCGGCAGGTCTTCTGAGTTACATCCTGTGTCCTCACATAGCTGCTGTATGTGAGTTCGGGCTGGTCATCCTGCTTTTGCTTGGCCATATGCGGGGGTCCATAGGAGTACATCACTTACGAGCTCGTCCTTGCTTCTCCAGCAGTGTCTCGCATGTCTGGCTCATCTAACCTGTATAGTTTTCGTGATGGGAGGCAAGTGGCCGTATAGTTGGTGTCTCGTGGGGTGTTGTCACCAGGATTTGTTCAATATTACTCTCAACATTCTTGTGTAGTTGCCGTCAAGTTTCTTCTCCAGCTGTTTAGTTAGCGTCCATATAGTTAATGTACTAACAAGAATACATAAATGAGTCATAACAGATAAAAAAGATAAAGATGAGTAGTACAATGTACAGTAAAGTCAAGATGACTTTATATAAAGAGATGAGGGACAATGTGCACAGCTGGGTGGTGAGAAAGTTTCCACTGTTCAATGTGCAGAGATAAAAAGGCATATCTTAATTGGTCAAAGAACAGTTTCTTTACTGTTCAAAGAAAGGAGGTGAAAAAGGGACGAGAAGGATTCTGGAATTTTCATATGCTCACAAGGCATCCAAAGCACACACCCATAAAATCCAAGGGGGACAATTATCTATTATCTTCCTATAGTCACTTTAAGCTTCAGTGTGTGTGTGTGAACAAAGAGAGATCGGCTGTAGTTAAATGGTCAAATTTTTTTATATGAAAAATCACAGACCTTCACACGGTAGTGGTCATTTGTTTTTGTTTTTAATTAATGCCATATCAACCAACCTTTGCGGGACATTTATTGCCAAAGACATCCTTGTAGAAGAACAGCAGTGATACTATTTAACCCATAGCTGATGGGTAGTGATAATCAAATTCCTACCCTTATCAAGGGTACTAGTCTGAAGGTGAACATAATACCATAGCTGGAGTTTGAACTCACTCACTTCAAGGCTGCAATCCAGCACTTTAGCCATTACATCACGGAGACTCTCCCCAGAGTAGTGGTAAACAATACCAATCTAAGTAAGCTGCTAAAAATGAGAACAAGATTTTCATTGATTTCTTAGATATCTGGACTTGTAGCTATGGTAATAAAATAATAGCACCTGCTCGCATCATTGAAAAATAATTCAGCAGGAAAGAGGCAGATGATCTAAAATTCTGGATGTAGTTGCCCAATTCCACCTATGTTCCATAATAGTTATTACATTTTAGGATAGAGTTATATATTTCCATGTTGGGTTAGTAAAATGGTAATTACTGTGTATGGAGTGAGTGAGGGAGAAGCTCTCTGTGATTGGATATACTAATCATGTGAAGAGCCCAGAAGTCTTGGCACAAAAATCCAAAATCCAGATTCCACTAAATGTTCCATGAGGTGGGGACGTTAAAAGCTCTTAGAAAGACAACCCTAAGATACTAGATACCTTCTTCAGCATGCCAATAAGTCCCTTAAAATCAACTTTATTCACAGGGCGGACTGTATATTGTTATGAATTGTTTCACGTGTAGACTAATAAATTGTTAGAATTAAATGAAGAATTAATTCATTTATTTGTTGCTGTTAGCCTTAGAATAAACACTATCATCATCATCATCATGTCGCTAGCATGGATATCCCTGACCCTCTCTTGCCACTTTTCCCTATTGTTCATCGCTTCTGGCAGGTCTTCAGGGCTACATCCTGTATCCTCACAGAGCTGTTGAATGTATGTTCGTGCTGGTCGTCCTGCTTTTGCCCAGCCAAATGTGGGGGTCCATAGGAGTACATCACTTATGAGCTCATCCCTGCTTCATCTAACTTGGATAGTTTTCATGATAGGAGGCAGGTGGCCATGTAGTTGGTGTCTTGTGGGATGTTGCCGCCAGGACTTGTTCAAGATTGCTCGCAGCATTCTTGTGTAATTGCTGTCTAGCTTCTTCTCCAGCCGTTTTGTTAGCGTCCATGTAGTGCATCCATACAGCAGTATCGATACGACAGCTGCCTGGAAGAAACTGCATTTCATTTTATCGGTTGAATTGAGTTCCAGTATTAAATAATCCATAAGAGATTGATATGCTGCTAAACAAATAAATCAAATCTATACATATAGACAGAGATACATGTATATATTTACCCAACCCCTCTGCTATGGGTAGGATGAGACACAAGGTCAATTTTAAAGCAGAGTTAAGCTGGTTTGAACTTAGATTTTTCCTTCTAGAATGATTGCTTATCAAGGCTAGGGAGCCCATTCTGACCTACAAAGCCCAATTGGCTGGGGCTGTAAAATACACTGACTGCATCTCTGATGTAATGGCTAAAGTGCTGGATTGCAGCCTTGAAGTGAGTGAGTTCAAACTCCAGCTATGGTATTATGTTCACCTTCAGACTAGTACCCTTGATAAGGGTAGGAATTTGATTATCACTACCCATCAGCTATGGGTTAAATAGTATCACTGCTGTTCTTCTACAAGGATGTCTTTGGCAATAAATGTCCCACAAAGGTTGGTTGATATGGCATTAATTAAAAACTCCCCTCCCTCCAACGAGTTTCTTGGATAAAACACAAAACAATCTGATGGTGAGGCTCCAATAATGCTGGAGTTTTGAGGAATGCGAAGTACCCCTTCAATGCCATTGCTCCTAGGTACACTTTGACCTAGAGTGGTAGAACTTGATAGGATCCTATTTATGGGTCAAATAGAACTGTTTGACATTTAAACAGTGTGCAAACAAATAACTTATGCTGAATTGAACTGTCTGACTATTTAACTGTGCATAAAGAAATGACTGGTGTTAAATTGAATTGTTACTAATACATAGCAATACTTAAAACCAATTAATTGTGTGCAAACAAATGATAAATAGTAAATAGAATTATTTGTACTAAATAACAATACTTGAAACCATTTAACTGCGTGCAAAAAAAATGAGCTCAGATTCATTTAAAAATGTTATCAACAAAATATGTTTATAAATCATATATGTTTAATATATACATATAAAGATCATTTGACATTAAATAACCTACAAAGGTTGATATTCCATAAAAACCAACCCAACCAAATCATATATATTTAATATACATGTATAAACAGGATTTGACATTAAATAACCTACAATGGTTGATATGCCATAAAACCCAACCAAACTAAATCATATATATCTAATATATATGTATAAAGAGCATTTGGCATCAAATAACCTACAATGGTTGATATTCCATAAAAACCAACCCAACCAAATCATATATAAAGAGGATTTGGCATTAAATAACCTACAATGGTTGATATGCCATAAAACCCAACCAAATCAAATCCTATATAAAGAGGATTTGGTATTAAATAACCCACAATGGTTGATATGCCATAAAACCCAAACCAACCAAACCAAACCAACCATAGCTGAAAAAAAAAAATGGATTCAATACCTTTTCCAAGGATATTAGCATAAACTGAAATGCAAACAGTGTAACATATTGACCCTTGGCCGAGCTGTCAAATAAAAGATGCACCTGTGTAAATAACAGGTGCATCTTGACTGTGGATGGGTTGAATTGCAAGAAGCAGGTGGGCATCAAACAATTATATAACCCGGTGCCACAGACAGGTT
This sequence comes from Sepioteuthis lessoniana, assembly GCA_963585895.1. Taxonomy (NCBI): domain Eukaryota; kingdom Metazoa; phylum Mollusca; class Cephalopoda; order Myopsida; family Loliginidae; genus Sepioteuthis; species Sepioteuthis lessoniana. The sequence goes on along the minus strand of OY757941.1, from coordinate 48,925,665 downwards.
CAGTTAGTTGGAGATAAGATGCTGTAGTGAGAACTAGCACCCAGCAGAGGGTTATGGGCCCCCAGGACCCCCGGTTGAGCAGCCCAGCAGAATGAGAAAGAAGTGCTGCTAAAGACAGATGAACTTGGGGTCAATACGTTGCAGTCTGTTCAGTCTCCAACTCACCTCTCACATACAACCCTTTCGCAACCATTTTGAATAAAGTGTGAGAGGTATATTTTTCTAAAGAAGTGTGTCCGTTCATCATTATTGTTGATTTTGTTTCTGCATGTATAGTTGTATATGTATTACACGGCTATGCAACAACAGCTTTGTCTAGGATTTGAACTCAGGATGCCAATTTCATTTTCCACAATGATAATTATTACACTAAGTGTGCATCCCAAAATTTTTGCATGTAGTTGCCCAATACTACCTATGTCCCATAATGTTTTGTTCATGAAATTAACATGTAAATCCCAGCTATGGGTTAAATAGTACCACTATTGTCTTTCTACAACAAGGATAGCTTTGACATTAAATAACTCATGAAATTTGAAATGCCATTAAACAAAGAAATCAATATGTAAATATAACAATTATTTTTGCTTGGTTTAGTTTCTTTGTTCAATGACATATCAACCTTCATGGGTTATTTAATGCTAAAGCCATCCTTGTAGAACAACAGTAGAGATACTATTTAACTCATAGCAGAGAGGATAAGGGGGTATAACAACTATTGGTATGTATTTACCCAACCCCTTCGGCATGGACAGGATGTAACGCAAGATCAATTTTTAAGTGGAGTAGATCTAGTTTGAATTCTGAGTTTACTTTCTCCTAGACTGGTTACCAAAGTTAAAGAATCAAGTCCGTTCGAATATAACCCATAGTGGAGGGGGAGGGAAGGAAGATGGATATATGCCTTTCTCAAGGGCATTAGCACAAAATTTTTAATAATATTCATAAAAGATTAATATACTGATAGAATATAAATAAAACATTGATAAGATAAAACAGATAAACTTCAGATAAATAATTTAAATATTGCTTTAAAAAGTGAGTGCATGGTATTAAGAATGTTTTAAAAATCATAAAAACGAATTAAAATCCTTAAAAAGGGGACCCTTTTTTTCAGTCACTTCTCTTCAAAGAATTGTCAGTGACAATTGATTTTGTACTAGAAGAAGTAAGCATGGGATTGTAACCAGAGTAAAATCCAGGAGGGGTGAAGAAAAACATATAGAAAAAAAAAAAGAAAGAAAAAGTTTACTGTTAAGCCAGCAGAGTTGGTACATTTAATGATGTTTTCTTCTGATGGTCCGAGAAGGTTATTAAAAAGCAATGGAGTATAGGAGTGCTTTTGGATACATAATTCTGGTTGGTTGGTTGGTTGGTTGGGTTTTATGGCATATCAACCTTTGTAGGTTATTTAACGCCAAATCCATTTTTATTTATTTTTGTCAAAACAGTTCTATATATATATATAACAATTCAGTTTAGTGTAAATACAGTTTTACTGTAAAAAACAAAACAAAAAAAACAGTTCCATTTCAAGCAATTCAGTTTAGCATAAGCACGCAGTTTAAAAGTAAGTACGGTTTAATTGGCAAAAACAATTCTAATTCAAACTATTCAATTTTGTCAAACAGTTCTAGTTCAAACAATTCAGTTTGGCATAAATATGCAGGCAGTATCATTCTATTTACTTTTCCTTATTTGTTTGCATACAGTTAAATTATTACAAGAGTTCCTATGTAACAATAAGAATTTAACATCAGTCATTTGTTAGAACACAATTAAATAGATACGTATGATATGTAAGAGATCAACAATTTAAAAAAAGGGATTGAGCTAATAAGTTTGCCGACAGTTAAGTGGTTTCAAGTATTGTAATTTTTGATTATATCTTCAAGATTAAGGCTGGAAACAATCGCGGTCTGTGTCGTTATCCATACTCTCTATACTATACGTCCTTTGTAGGGGTTTTGTTGGTTGTTGAGCATTGGATTGTTTGGTTCTTATAGGCGACTTTGTTGTTGAAGGCATTTTCAATATACTTCCTGGTCTTTCCTAATTCACTTTGGTGTTCATCTGTATTTTCGCAGTTTGGCTAATGGGGAGTTGTGATTTTTGTTTCAGTTGTTCCGGTCTTATAGGAGACAAGTTTTTTAGTCTATCTTTAATGCTTTTTGGTAGACGGATTGGTGATTTATGTAATGACTGTTTTGATGGAGATTTTGCACTTTTAGGAGTAGTTTGTGTTGGAGTGATAGATCCTATGAGAGTTTTTGTTTGGACTACAATATTGGATCTCTTGCCATTCCCAACTTGTTGCTGAGCTGATGCTTGGTAAACTTCAACCAAGTGTAGTTTTTTCAGGTGCTCCTGAAACTTTGGCCAATCATTGGCTTCCAACTTGATCAATTTCTCCACGAGTGTTCTATATTTCTTGTCGTTATTGGTTCTATCTGCCCTTCATGCAACAGCTCCTTACAATTCTCCTAGTTTCCAGGAAGGAAACATTCCTCTTGTGTTTAACCTCAATTATTTCTTTTTCCTTTTGGTAAACAGCACAAGTTCTTGTGTAAGCCAGATGATCTTGTTGGCAGTTTGCACATAGAATTTCTTTCAAGCAATCTTTCTCCATGTGGTCTAGGTCCTTTTCACCGCATTTGGCACATGCCTGTCGACCTCTACAAGCTTCCTTGTGGTGTCCATATTTTTGACATTTGAAGCATCTCAGGAGAGCTGGGATGTACTGCTCAACTCTCAAGACAATAGCCGATCTTCACCTCTTTTGCAGTTCAGGCTTATTAAATGTTATGATGTAAGTGTTGGTCTGGATTCATTGTTCACCTTTTCTGATGGAGATTCTTTTTATATTTGTAACTCCCTGTTTTCCCAGGGCTGATGTTATCTCATCTTCTGTAGCTAATGCCAACTCTCTACTCCTGATAACTCCCTTGGAAGTGTTGAGTTTCTCATGTGGGTACGCTCTGCATTTGGTCGTATGAAACGTTTTTATTTTTAATATGTTTTCTGCCTGTCTCCAGCTGTCTACCTCAACAAGCAAGTTACCATTCCTTGTTTTCTTAACAGTTTTTGGACTAGCTCTTGCAGATAATACTTTTTTTTTTATTATGAGGAAAGGCAAGAATTTGACTAGGCAGATCTCTTCCAAAGATTCAATAACAACGAATCTGGGGAAGTCTGCTGCCTCATTCTCCAAGTCTGATTCTGAGATGTTTTGTTTAGATTTTTTGTTTGAAGACGCCATATATGCTGTATATTTTTCACTGGCCCTGCGCTCCACCACTCACCATGGAGTCTAACTTGTATTGGGAATGAACCAAGGGGGTAACCCATTCGCCTTGGTTGAAACGGGGGATACACAACCAGTATACTCGAGTGGAGGGTAGGCTTGGAAGCTGTTGCCAATTTCAAGTTCTCAGCACTGATCAAATTCCTTTTCTCAACACAATTGACCCTCAGCCACTGCCTTCTAGCAACTAACAGATAAGGGTTGGGAACTTGCTGCAAGTGCAGATTTAAAAGTACGGTCGGGATAAAATATATAGATGCTAGGTCTTGACATGACCAGCTGATTGATCAGATTGGGCCAATCTGACCGCCCGTCAGACCAAGTAAAGGCCAAAGTGGTGTGTTGCAACCCATTGACCACTCTGTCACCGGATCAATGACTGCTCGACCACCAGGGATCCATCCTAGCGCTTTATGGGTCGCCATCCACGGCCAACAAGTGGCCTCATTGGGGGGGGTCTCACATTCGGTGTATTCTATAGACCCAGCCGACAGGGCAACATAATTCTGGTTTGTATTTTTTTATAAATAATGCTTCCAGAATGCCGTTCATTTGTTGATGTCCCCAAGATGGTAAACATAGTGGGACTGTATATGCATGCATATGTCTGATTAGCCAATAGATGATGGCCAATGGTAGAAGTTGAATTATAACTGCTCAGTGTCGTACTTTGGTTCGGATACTCGAGGGAATATGTTGGTTTATTCTAATCTCTAAATGTTGGTTAGAGCGACCTATATAGCAAATATCGCATTCGCATGTAAACCAGTAAATGAGATAGATGATTGTAAATAAATCAGAGCTGCCCGTGGTGGATGGAGGTGCCCGTGGCGTAATGGTTATTGTCGTAGGAAATGGACACGGTGATGCAAGTTCAAATCCTGGACGAGGCTGCTTGCATTTCACATAGCACTAATACCCTTGGGAAAGGTATGAATCCAATTATTCGCCCTCCAGCTATGGGTAAATAGTAGGGCAGACTAGGTTCTTCAGCCTTGGTGAGGCAACTAGTCTAGGAGAAGGAAAACTCTGAATTCAAACCTGTTAAACTCCACTTAAAAATTTGACCTAGTGTTATATCCTGCCCGAGCAGAGGGGTTGGGTAAATATAAATATGAATAATTGTAAATAACTGAAAGCAAATTGTTTATATTGGATAGGAATACTATATAGCTGTGTATAGAAAAATGATCATGAACAAAAAAAATTACAGTGGAACATTGAAAATATAGCCGTTGTGATCAAACATTTAGTTAGTTGCTTGGGTTTTATAGCTTATCAACTTATGTGGGTCATTTAATGCCAAATCCTGTTTATACATATAGATATTAAATATAAGATTTATAAACAAATAGTTTGTAGGTAACAATTTTTAAAACAACAAAGAGTTTATTTGTTTGCTCACAGTTGAATGGTTTTGAGTATTGCTGTGTAACACTAACAATTCGATTTACCATCAGTCATTTGGAGGTGCCCGTGGTGTAATGGTTATCGATGTAGGAAGTGGATGCGGCGACACAAGTTCAAATCCTGGATGAGGTTGATTGCATTTCACATAGCACTAATACCCTTGGGAAAGGTATGAATCCAATTATTCTCCCCCCAGCTATGGGTAAATAGTAGGACAGACTAAGTCCTTCAGCCTTGGTGAGGCAACTAGTCTAGGAGAAGGAAAACTCTGAATTCAAACCTCTTAAACTCCGCTTAAAAATTTGACCTTGTGTCATATCCTGCCCGAGCGGAGGGGTTGGTAAATAGGATCAGTCATTTTTTTGTACACAGTTGAATTGTTAAACAGTTCTATTTGACTCTTTAACAATTCAACTGTGTACAAACAAATGACTGATCAAATTTACCAACCCCTCCGCTCAGGCAGGATATGACACAAGGTCAAAAGTTCTATTTGAGTCATAGAAAAGACTCTAAGAGGTACTATCACTCTAGGGTTAGGGTTAGGGGAGTAATGGCAATAAAGAGGTACTCTACATTCTCCAGGGCTCCAGAACTTTGGGGATGAGGAGTCTTCTCTCTCTGCAGAGATGCAGTCAGTGTATTCTACAGCCCCAACTGATGAGGCTTGCACACCTGACAGGAAAGAAAGGATGGTCTAATATTTAAAGAGCTCAATTAGCAGAACATAGTGAGTTCAGTTTTCACTGAGTGACCCATACTTCTGACCTTGTGCTAAGCTTAGTAAATAACATCATCATATCATGGAAGTTATCCAATATATGGTAGCACATTCAATTTTTTCCATTTGTGGTCTTCATCATTGGTGAACTTGCATTTTATAGTTTGGCCTAGTTTGGAATAGTGAAATTTGCATCCACAGATGTAGCAATTTGGGCTTTGTCGATTTGAATATCGGCTGTTAAATTTACGAGGTCCTCTTCTGTTGTTAGTGCTACTACTAGACAAGTGGAAGGGCAAGGGAGGTTTATTGTACGCGTGCCTGCCGTATAGAATTTGGTCGTCTTTTGAATGTGTGTCATCTCGGCTAAAAGCGATGTCCATTTCTTTTTTGGACAGAAATAGATTGCTGCTGTGAGGTGTTTATCAGGGTTAAATTCCCATGCGTGATTTTCTTTAATTGTTGGGCCATATCATAAAGGGTGAGGTTGTTTATTGTTGCCCTGATTAACCTCTCATTTTCGGGACTGAGGGTGGCAGATTTCAGAGCACGGTAAGCTAATACCAGTTCGGGTAATGTTATTTGAAATTCTCTGAGTTTCGCTACGTGTCGGTCGAATTGGATTAAATAGTCATTAATGGAAGTGTTACATTCCCGGTGGTAGTTCTCAAAGTCATTTTTTTGCCGTAGGTGTTGGTCTCTGCTACCAAATGTTAAGATAAATAAGGTCCAGGCAAGAATAGGATAAATATATATTTTATCTTAGAGTTAACACGTGCGACTTGTCTCGAAGAGATCCCACTAAAAAGTGGTCAGCCCTCCTTTTCCTCCTTCCTCTCCTTACAGCTCCCTCTTCCTCCAGGGGGAGATAATTGCTCGTCCCATAAGCCAAGATAGGATGTTAACAGAAATGTTATCACATCTAATTCAAACATCAAAATGTTTTTATCAAATTCAGCCTAAACATTAAAATGTTTTATCAAAGCCAACACAATATTAGTTGAAATTATCAATAACAATGATAATTAAATTAAAAGCAAATAGATAATACTCGTCAAATCTATTAATAATAATGATTGATAAAATAGAATTAGGAAGATGATAGATAATACAAGTCCAAATTATTAATAATAATGATTGAAAAGAAACTAAAATTAGGAATTGATTGATTATTTCAGTGACATGTCAAATCCATCTCAGATTATTCTATGGTTAGGGAATTACATTCACATTTTTTGTGTAGTTATTTCTTAAGAGTTTTTTTTACACAGTTATATGACACCAAGTATTCCAAATATAATTTGTACAGTTATATGACATCAAGTATACCAAATACAATTTGTACAGTTATATGACATCAAGTATTCCAAATACAATTTGTACAGTTATATGACATCAAGTATTCCAAATACAATTTGTACAGTTATATGATTTCAAGTATTTGTATCTAATACTAATCATGTGATTTTAAATAATTAGTTCTATTTAATAAGTGATTTGTTTGCAGACGGTTATATGGTTTCATAATAATCCTTGTAAACAATTATAACTTCAAGGAATTAATTGATCAATTTTAACAGCATTTCAACCTGTTGATGATTATTTTATACTTAGAAGTTAAGGAATCACATGCATTGTATATTCATATCCACATTTTTTGTGTAATCATTTCTTAAAGTTTTTTGTACACATTTCTAATAGAGATGAAATTTTTTTCTATAATTAGATGAAGGATAATAATTAATAATAATGATTGACAAAGTAAACAGAATTAAAATGAAAAATAATACTAGGCAATTATTATTGATAATAATGATAGACAAAGCAAGTAAAATTAGTTTGGTTTGGTTTTATGGCATATCAACCATTGTAGGTTATTTAATGCCAAATTCATTTTTATACATATAAACAGTTCTATTTCAAACAATTCAGTTTAGCATAAGTATGCAGTTTAGTTCTATTTGACCCATAGATAGGACCCTATCAGGTGCTACCATCCAGGCCTGAGTGGACCTGAGAGTGATGGCAATAAAGGGGTACTCCTCATTCTCAAAGCTTGAGTATTACTGGAGCCTCACCATCAGATTACTTAGTGTCATATCCAGGACACTTGTTGGGGGGGAAGGGTCTTACACTCTGCAGAGATGCAGTTGGTGTATTCTACAGCTCCAGCCGACTGGGCCAGCAAGTAGAGAGATCAAGGATGATACAAGTCAAAATTATTAATAATGATTGACAAAGTAAGTAGATTTAAGATGAAGGATAATACAGATCAAAATTATTAATAGTAAATTCATTTGCATTTTGATAAGCCCATTGCAAAACATGTCAATCTGATTTTCAAAACTTTATCATATATATTTATTAAAGTGTGTGTTTTTTTTTCTGCTTATCTATATTATATAAATTTGTTAAAAATGACAAGGCCTATAGAAGGAACTAACATTAACAACAACAAAAAAAACCTTAAAAAAAAAAACAACAAAAAATATGATGTACTAACATTCAAGGCCATTAGAATAAGAACATCTAAGATGAGTGTTTTTGCAATATTTATTTTTGGATCCTTTCATTCCAACAGTCTTAGATGCAAGTATATTATGTTTTCTTCAATGTTTTTTTAGTAATTAGCGTTATTTCTTTATATAGGCCAGGCTAGGCCATTTTATATATATATATATATATATATATATATATACACACACACACACTGAAGAAACTGACAGTAATAAAGTAATAAGAAAGTCTTTGAATGTGAAATCCCTTTTAAATTATTTTCATTTAAGGTTTTATGATTTTACCATATATTTGTGGCTCTATTTTTTGATGTTGGGTACTGTATTATGGAGAAAACAACAATTAGCCTTCTAATTTTCACCCAACATTTAAAAAAAAATGGTTGAGTCTCTTTCATTTAGAATTGAAGCCTCATATGCGGGACATAGTTTTATTGGTAGCAGCAGACCTCTTGGCTACAGATTTTTCAAAGAGTGAAATCAAGTATACTCAGAATCTGTAGGCAAGGGATTAAACAGTGAACAATCATACTATATGTTATATGTAAAAGTAAGTAAAGTTGGCAACCTTAGACAAGGGTGACCCGAAGGCTCCCTTTTCAATAGCTACTACACAAAGGTGTAGGAAAGGGCACTACAATTCCTGGGATTGCTCCACTTTACCCTTGACCCATACCTTATAATGCTGAGTGTTAAGCAATTTTTTTCAGTCTTTGGTATGACTCAACCTGGGATTGAACCCTGGTCTCCCAGACCATTTGCAAACACTCTACTCATTAGACCAATGGCCCAGTATATATTATATTTATATAGGCCTTAAATTATGGTCAGGCAACTTTCATCTCCTCACCTCATTCAGTGATTCATTAATAATACAATGAAATATAACTGAAGATTATGTGGTTATTTAGTTTAATAGCACATCAACCCTTGTTGCTTATTTAATGTTGATTTGTGTGCGTGTGTGTGTGTGTATATATATATATATTTGTAAGCAAATAGTTTGGAAGTAATTTTATTTTTAAATGAGTTAGAGATCATTTGTTTGTACAATTAAATGGTTTTTCTCGCACAAATAATTCTATTTAATAATAATAATTTCTTTGCACAGGGTTAAATTGTTTCAAGTATTGCTAATTATATATAATGCTTCCTAAGTGAATAGTTTGTATGTAACATTTTTAAATAAGTTAGAACCCATTTGTTTGAACACAGATAAATGGTTTCAAGTATTACTCTCTCAGCACAATTGACCCTCAGCCACTGCCTTCTATCACTTTTAAGATAAATTAGAGTTGGGTACTGGTTTGCCACAAGAACAATTTGAGGAATATGGTTGGGACAATCATGTAGGTGCTAGGGGTTGACATGACCAGCCAACTGATTGAATTGGGCTTCTCTGACTGCCCATCTAGCCTAGTAAAGGCCAAAGTGGAGTGCTGCAGGTCATATGACCACTTTCATTGCTGAGTCACAGACTGCTCAGCCACCAGGATCCTGTCTTTAAGCATTATGAATTGCCGCCCACAACCAACAGGTGGCCTTGTTCGGGGGCGGGGGGCTCTTACACCTTTGCACAGATGCAGTTGGTGTATTCTACAACCCCAGCTAACTGGGTGGTATATTTTGTGAGTCATTAATAATACTATAAAACATAAGTAATGATTATCAATAAAAATCAAAAAAAATATTGTAGTTACTTGATTTCCTTTGATTAAATTGATCTCATTTCTATTTATCAACATTCTTAATATCAATTTAACTGAAAAAAAGAAAGATATATTGAAGAAAATGGGTCATTGTTTTATCATTTGGTGGTAGTGTGAAATTAGAATAAACAAAATATTTTGATTAATTTTGCATTTTTTTATGCAAGCTTTACTTAGATTATTTTCAAAATGCATTTTTTAGATATCATCTTTTCAAAGTGTTTTTTTCTGTACAGATATCAAGCTATTTCTAAGATATTCATATAGACATCAGGTTATTTGTAAGTTGGTTGGCTTCTTGGGTTTTATGGCATATCAAACTTTGTAGGTTATTTAATGCCAAATCCATTTTTATGTAAATAATCTGTTCTATTTAAAACAATTCAGTTTAGCATAAATACACAGTTTGTCAAAACCATTTCTATTTCAAACTATTCAAGCAGTTACATGTAACAATTCAGTTAAGTGTAAATACAGTTTTAATGTCGAAAAACAATTCTATTTCAAATAATTCAGTTAAGCATAAGCACGCAGTTTAAATGGTTTAATTGTCAAAAACATTTCTGTTTCAAGCTATTCAGTTTAATCTAACAATCCAGTTTAGCATAAGTATGCTGTTAGTTCTATTTAACCCATAGATAGGGCCCTATCAGGTGCTACCACACTGGGCCAGAGTGGACCTGGGAGCAATGGCAATGAAAGGGTACTCCGCATTCCTCAAACCTCCAGTATTGCTGGAACCTCACCATCAGGCTGTTTAGTGTCATATCCAGGACACTCGTTAGGGGGGTCTTACCTCTCTGCAGAGGAGCAGTCAGTGTATTCTACAGCCCCAGCTGACTGGGCAAGGTTATTTGTAAGGTATTTCTTGCGTAAAGATAATTTACAATTCATTTCTTTATATTCAAACATTAAAGAGCCTTCCAATTATAGCATTCTTTGAACACAAAACATAGTTGACCTACCCAAGATAAGGCCTGGTCGGATTTCCCCAACCTGCAAATCTCGTCTGAGGTCACCAACAAATCCCCAACGGGTTTGGTTTACATTGGTGGTAACCATTCGTCCTCGGTCATCCTTTTTCTCAATCAAAGTTTGACCCCCAGGGGTTGTTATACGTGTCTCTGTTTTCTTCAGTTTGGATTTACTGAATTCCATCACTTCCTTTTTTAGATCCTCCATGTTTAAGCCTAGAAAATAAGAGTAAAAAACTTTTTTTTAAATAACAAGCATTTTTTTGCAGGAGAAATGTATAAATTTTATAAACATATGAGCTAAATGTCAAAGACTTGCATATTACCGAGAATATCAATTAAGCTCCAAATATTTAAAAGTAAAAACAAAAGTTATTGGTAATGCTTTTTATTAGAATTTTAAAATCTTTAAAGCATGCTGAGTTAACTAGTTGAACCTATAAGCTTGATGGTTGGTTGGTTCATTTGGGTTTTATGGCATATCAACCTTTGTAGGGTATTTAATGCAAAATCCATTAAAAAAAAGTTCTATTTCAGATTAGATGCAGTTTATTGTCATACCAGGACACTCACTGCGGAGATGCAGTTGGCATATTCTACAACCCCAGCCAACAGGGCAGGTATCTGTCTATAGAAGAATGGTTAGCAATTTTAAACCATTACTACTGTAATGTATCTTCATTGGTCATCCTATATGGAAAGTTTTATGCTGTGCAAAGCAAAGCTTAGTAAATAATATTCTTGAAGAGAAAAAAATTAATTGTATAAAATAATTATTTACATTTAATTAAACATTATTAAATTCATGGGTAATTCTTTAAAATGGAGATATAAAAGAATTATACAACCCTATTACTTAGTTAGGATGATCAGTCTGGTCAAAAAACAAAAATTTTCAAATCTATAAATCTCTTAAGTGTCACTTTCTTAAATTAAGAAATATATCTAACAAAATTCTGTGAATAATTTTAGAGAACTATTAACTTTATAAAGTAATAATATAAAAAATGTAACTGGTAAATCTCTTTTCCGTTGTGGATTTATCTTTCATAGTATCAATTAGTATTTGTAACAGTTCAGTGTTTAAAATAACCAATGGGAGGAGAGGAGTATTGAAATTAATTTTTAACTGACAACAATGATAGTAAAATAACTAACAGGAGGGAGTGGGTCTTGAAGTTTTGATCTTGTCTCTGGTGTTTTAGCTAATGTTTTTTTTAAATTCCTATACATATGCCTACCTTTCCTCAAACAGATTGTCTTGCCCATAGTAATCTATACTACAAAAATAAATTATCTGTGTGAGTGCCTGCATGTTTTTTAGGTTTGAAAATTACTCAACCAATTTTCAAATTTGGTGTATATATATATATATATATATATATATATGTAGCTGACTTCTGGGTGTTTTCTGGGCAGAAAATTTATTTTATACATACCCTTAAGATATTTTTAGAGGGCAAAAAACCAAAATTAACTTGATTGTCATATAGAATCAAGAGAGAGTGATATCAGATTTTTAATTATTTTTTTTAAACATCCCCAAACTTAAATGAATTTCAGTTTCCTTACATTATTATTCTGAAAATTCTCAAATATATTTCCTTTGAAGAAACAATCAAGATTGATTGATTTTAACATGTCAACTTGTAAAGGGTTATTTGATGCCTCGAGGTTAGAGAATCATATTCATTGTATGTTCAGATTTACATTTTTGTGAAGTGGTTTGAGAGTCTTTTGTGGCATAGTGGGTAGAGTGTTTGCCAATGGTCTGGGAGACCTGGGTTCAATCCCAGGTCATGTCATACCAAAGACTTTAAAAATGGTACTTGATACCTCCTTGCTTAACACTCAGCAATATAAGGTACATGTCGAGGGTAAAATGGAGCAATTGGTGTAGTAGCAATTGAAAAGGGAGCCTTCTGGTCACCCTCGATTATGGTTGCCAACTTTACTTTATCATATGTTTAAATAATTGCATGGTTTCAAGTATTCCAATCTAATGATTCAAACACGACTTTATCATATGTTTAAATAATTGCATGGTTTCAAGTATTCCAATCTAATGATTCAAACACGACTTTTTATATGTTTAAATAATTGCATGGTTTCAAGTATTCTAATCTAATTCTAAAGATTCAAACACAACTTTATGGTTGTATGAAATTCTTTCTAATTAATAATAGTCACTTGTTTGCATACACTTATATGGTTTCAAGTAACTAATAATAATTGACCATACCCATACATGAATATGCGAAATGTACATATAATGTTCATAACATATATACATAGAACATAGGAATCTTGAAACATGAAAAACACTTATGACTTCTTAGTTCAGGTACGAAACCTTTTATTACCTTTGAGTTAAAGGTTTCGATATAAGGAGAGAGATACACATTCTTTCTATTCTGGCTTTTTCATCTGCCCCCCATCTCGTGTGTTACCCGTAGAGTGCAAATTCATCTCACCTCAGCGAGTTCCGAAAGTCGACCCTTCTCATTCGGTATCTAGTTCTCAACTCAACTGACTTTTTCAAAATCCCCAAAATCCTCCACGCGCTTCTGGTACGTGACGTCACCCACATTCTGTAGCCCCATTTCCCATCTGGGCTATTGTGACATCTCTGAATGACACGTCTGTTCAGCCCGCGCATGTGAACACCTGCGTTAATGTTACACTAAGTAACCCATGCACTGAGCCGAAAGGTTCTCAGCCTAACTAAACCCAAAAGCATAAAATGAAATCCCTCAGCTATTATATTACAATGATAATAATTCTAAGTGAACAATTAACACTTCAAGTAAGTACTTTTAATCTAAATAATTTATAGTTTTATAGTTTCAAGTATTCCTATTTAATATTAATAATTTTCAGACAGACCTATTTGATAGGGGAGTCTCCATGGTGTAGTGGCTAACATGCCAGACTGCAACATTGTAGTGAATGAATTCAAACTTGAGTTGAGCTATAACATTTATTCATGGATTAATAGCCTTGGGGAAAGGCATGAACTTTCTTATTTCACCAGTTATGGATTAAATAGTACCACTATTGCCCTTTAATAAAGATGGCTTTGATATTAAATAACCCACGAAAGTTGATATGAGAGTTGATAGAACAAAGACACCAAACCAAGATCTATTTGACCCATAGAATGGTCAGAGTGGACCTGGGAGTAATGGAAATGAAGGGTACATTACATAACTCAGAGTTCTAGAAGTGGAACTCCATTATCAGATGCAGTCTAGTTCCTTTGTGTTTACAATTTCACGTACATATAGACTACTTAAACATAAAGCTAACATTAAATCTTCATTCTTTTTATTTTTCTACTAACAAGAAACGGAGAAAGAATCACTTTTGTCTTTTAGTTGTCCAGGAATATTGCCAGTATTATTTCTTAACTCATACATTCACATAATCAACCTATCCAAACTAGAAAAATTGATTCACAAAAAAAAACAAAAAACAAAACATTCTTCTACAAGGATGACTTTGAATAGCCCGCAAAGGTTGATATACCATTAAACAAAGAAACCAAACCAAAGAACAGAGGTACAATTTCGATTAGGATCGAGTGATTTTAATGGCCTTCCAACCTGTCTTGGGTTATTTAATGCCTAGAGGTTAGAAAATCGCAATCACTGTATGTTCATATATACATTTTTTTGTGTAGTTGTTACTTAAAAATTTATGGCTGTTTTATATCAAGTATTCCAATCTAATACAAATAATTTACACTAATTAGAATGAACATTGGCCTAATGAGTAAAGTGTTCACCAATAGTCTGGGAGACTGGGTTTAATCCCAGGTTGAGTCATACCAAAGACTCAAAAAATGATACTTGATGCCGCCTTGCTTAACACTCAGTATTTCCTTCTGAAAAAGGCTGAAAGATATATCGGCCGAAATGTTGTGAATATAACAAAGATGAGGTCAATAGTGCGAATATTCTAAGAAAAAAGAAAAACTCAAATCTTTTCCAGGGAATGGAATGGCGCCCTCCCCTACACCTCTGTGTAGTAGCTATTGAAAAGGGAGCCTTTGGGTCACCCTCAACTATGGTTGCCAACTTTCCTTTTATAGAATGATTTAAAGTATTCCTATCTAATAATCTATACACAATTACATTATTTCAAGTAATCATTTCTATTCAATAATAGTCATATGTTTGCAATTATAGGATTTCAAGTAAATAATAATAATCCTGAAAAAACAATTATAACTTTGAGTAATTATTCTTAATACAAATAATCTACAGCTATATAGTATTAAGTATTCCTATCTAATACAAATAATTTTCCAACAGATCTATTTGATCCATAGATGGGACCCTAACAGGTGCTATTACCCCAGGTCATAGAGAACATGGGAGTAATGGCAATGAAGGAGTACTCCATACTCTCCAGAACTGAAACCTCACAATCAGATGGAGTTTAATGCCTGTGGCAGGGGTGTATCTTACCCCTCAGCAGAAGATACAGTTTTTTAACATTAACTTTTTGTTTTGCAATCAATTTACCTGGAAAAAAGTTTGGCAAGGACATATGACGCAGTGGATAAGGTGTTTGGTTGGAAAATGCTTCTGAGTAAAATCATCTGGGGGTTGCAGGTTCAATCCCAGCAACAGGTAAGAATAACAAGGGACTATAACTTAACATTTGTACTTGGTCATGGTTAACAGAATTAGGACAGTCTAACCCTGCGGTTCAAATAAAAGGTTTAGTGAGATTCTGCGTGAACTCCTGAGTTCAATATGAAACATCTGAAAAAGGCTGAAGGACATATCGGCCAAAATGTTGTGAATATAACAAAGATGAGGTCAATAGTGTGAATATTCTAAGAAAAAAGAAAAACTCAAATCTTTTCCATTACAGTTTTAATGATTTTCCTATATTCATTTATAATAAATATTTGCTTTCATCTTTTTAGTTTCTTTGTTTTAATGGTATATCAACCTTTGTGGGATAT
The DNA here is from genome assembly GCA_963585895.1 of Sepioteuthis lessoniana. Taxonomy (NCBI): domain Eukaryota; kingdom Metazoa; phylum Mollusca; class Cephalopoda; order Myopsida; family Loliginidae; genus Sepioteuthis; species Sepioteuthis lessoniana. The sequence goes on along the minus strand of OY757941.1, from coordinate 48,910,053 downwards.
TTAATGACAAAGCCATCTTTCTTCAAGAGTATTATTCCAAAAGTGAACATAATAGTTTTGGTTTTATGGCATTTCAACCACTGTAGGTTATTTAATGCCAAATCCTCTATACATATATATTAAATATAGATAATTTGTAAACACATTTTGTGGATAGCATTTTTAAACAAGCCTAAGCTCAGTTGTTTGCATACAGTTGAATAATTACAAGTATTGCTATGTATCACTAACAGTTAATTTAAACATCAGTCATTTGTTTACACACAGTTAAATGTCAAACAGTTCTATTTCTAACAATTCAACTTAGCATAAGCCATTTGTGTGCCTACAGTTTAAATGTCAAAGTTCTATTTGACCTCTAGATAGGATCCTATCAGGTGCTATCACTCTGGGTTGGAGTAGACCTGGGAGAAATGGCAATTAAAGACCACTCCCCAATGATCCAGCATTACTGGAGTTTTGAGGAGTACTGTAGACAACCTCCCAGATAGCAAGTGTGGCTTTTAAACAGGACACAGAACCACTGACAGTTTTTGTAATGAAGAGGATCAAAGGTCCCCGCTCTTTTTTTAGGGACACGGACTTTCTCGAAACCTATGTATGGCACTAGACCTTGGTGTCTAGTTCAAGCCATAACCCGGCATACGTGCCCAGACCCACATTTGGGTTCGTGAAACTGCTTGCCACATCAGGCTCACATTGCACCAAGTGAGCCAATGAGCAGCATAGACCAGCAGGGTTCGAGTCTCAGCTTGTTCCCAACCTTCCCCTCTCCTTTATCCCCACTTTAATCGGCCTTCGGGCTTTTGACCATGTGTAAAGTCCTGTCTGGTGGGAGGCAGCGACAAATAAACAGAGGCTGTCTCCCACAACCAGTGATCCTGATACTTGGCTGTGTGACCAACAACAAAGGGTTAATCATGAGAACTCTTACAATAAGTGCAAAAAACAACCACACACAAGGTTTAGTTTGGTTAGGTTTTATAGCACATCAACAATTGTAGGTTATTTAATGTCAAATCCTGTTTATACATATATATTAAATATATGATTTGTAAACACATTTTGTTGATAATATTTTTAAACAAGCCTGTGCTCATTTTTTTGCACACAGTTAAAGGGTTTCAAGTATTGCTATGTATCACCAACAATTAAACAGCAGTCATTTGTTTGTACATATTCAAAGGGATGTACATATGTGGTAAATTCAATAAGTTTCCAGCCTTTTTTTGTACAGGCATTTAAAATTGTCAAAGACTCTTGAAAATTCAGTATGTTATTGCTATACATCTTATGAGATGACTGACCAATTTTTATGATTTCAGGTTCAAATGAACAGCTACAGCAAGAATTGGAATACACCCTACTAAATCTTGATTGTCACAGCTGGTGAATTTCAAAAATGCAATCTGGACTTGAGAACACTTTAGAAGAATGATATGTAATAAAATTCTGTTTTCAACTTGAATAAATACCACAGAAACATATGGAATGCTTCAGACTGCTTTTCGACCATCTTGCATGAATCAAGCATCAGTTTTTGAGTGGCATAAGAGATTCAAGGAAGGTAGGGAGTCTGTGAGGGATGATGAAAGGTGTGGGAGGAGTAAGGAAGTCAATACACCAGAGTTGATTGGCCAAACGGTTAGGGTTAGGGTTACTATGTTGAGGTTTTAAGGGAGTTCAGGAAGAGATTCCGTCGGAAGAGGCCAACTCTCTTCAAATCAGGTCAGTGGCATTTCCACCAGGACAATGCACCAGTCCACAACTCCATCCTTGTCAAAGACTATTTAAGCAAGATGGGCATCAAGACAGTTCCTCACCCTCCCTATAGTCCAGACCTTGCTCCCTGTGACTTTTGCTTATTCCCTAAGCTTAGAGGCTGTCATTATGAGACAAATGGGAAGATGAAAGAGGCTGTGATGAAGGTCATTGACATGCTCACACAAGAGGACTTCCATGGGGCCTTCCAGAAGTTGTTGGAACGGTACAACAAGTGCATTGCAGCCAGAGGAGATTACTTCAAAGGGGACTAGAGTTTCATGTGTGTACTATCAATAAAAATGCCCATACGAAAAAGTCTGGAAACTTATTTAATGATCCTCATCTATATGATTACTAAGTGAATAGTTTCTAGGTAATTTCATTTTTAAATTAGAACTAATTTGTTTGTACATTCATATTCCCATTGTTTCTACACAGTTAAATGGTTTTAATTATTCCTTTGAAATAATTCTACTCGATATCAATCATTTCTTAGTAAACAGTCAAGAGTTTAAAAGTAATGGTATTTAACACTAATAATTCTATTCAATACAATTTATTCATTTGCAAACAGTTAAATGGTTCCAAATATTACTATTTTTAAATCACAAACTGCACTAAAATGAAGATGAACGAACGTCCAATGTAATGTCTGCTTTTAGTTGATCTTGTGTATACATAGATATATATTTCTTTTAAATACCCTATCCGGTGGCAAAAGCTGCTCGGTAGCGCCAGGAGTGGCAGTACCACCTTGAGCTATCGAAACTGTGTTATCACCCTGGTTGGCGGCTGATGAGGCTAGGGTATCGCACGTGCTTTCACACGTTGTATGATGAAAAAAAAAAAAAAATAATGTAATACTAAGAATTCAATTTAGGTCCACAGTTTAAGAGTTTCAAGTATTGTTATTTAACACTAATAATTCTATTCAACCTCACTCATTTGTTAACACACAGTTAAAGGCTGGTTGGTTGTTTGGGTTCATGGCATAGCAACCTTTGTAGGTTATGTACTGCCAAATCCATTTTTATACAAATAATCAGTTCTATTTCAAACAATTCAGTTTAGCATGAGTACACAGTTGAATTCTCAAAAACATTTCTATTTCAAGCTATTCAGTTCTAATTCAGCTAAATCAGTTTAGTAAAAGTACAGATTTTGTTTACACACTGTTAAATGTCAAAAGAGTTCCATTTCAAACAATTCAGTTTAACATAAGTACATAGTTTGATTGTCTAAAACATTTCTATTTCAAGCAATTCAGTTTTGTCAAAAAGTTTTAATTCAAACAATTCAGTTTAGCGTAAGCATGCAGTTTAGTTCTATTTAACCCATAGATAGGGCCCTATCAGGTGCTACCATTCCAGGCCAGAGTGGACCTGGGAGCAATGGCAATGAAGGGGTGTTCCACATTCCCAAAAGCCCCAGCATCACTGGAACCTCACCATCAGATTGTTTAATGTCATATCCAGGACACTTGTTGGGGGGGGAGTTCTTACCACTCTGCATAGGTGCAGTTGGTGTATTCTACAGCCCCAGCCAACTGGGCAATACACAGAGTTAATATCAAAAGTTTTATTTCAGATAATTCAGTTTAGCATAAGTACACAATTTAAATGTCAAAACAGTTCTATTTTGAGCAATTCATTTTAGTATGAATACGCAGTTTAAATGTAAAAAACAGTAAACTCAAGGAACAATAATTTAGTTCTATTCAACCCATAGATAGGACCCTTATCAGGTGCTACCACTCCGGGCTAGAGTGGACCTGGGAGCGATGGCAATGAAGGGGTATGCCACATTCCCCAAAGCTCCACTATTACTGGAACCTCACCATTAGATTGTTTAGTATTGTATCCAGGACACTTGTTGGGGGTGGTCTTACCAGAGAAGCAGTCTGTGTATTCTATAGCCCCAGCTGACTGGGCAGTTAAAGGGTTCCAAGTATTGCTAAGTATCACTGACAATTAAACATCAGTCATTTGTTTACATACAGTTAAAAAGTTCAATTTCAAACAATTTCAGTTTAATTTAAGTCATTTGAAAAGAGTCAAGCAGTTAGTAACCAGTAAAGTGGCAAGGAACAACTTGAATTTTAGAGTTAGTGAACATACTCTTCCCATTGGAAATGGGCTATGATTTTTAATAGAGTTTTCCTTCATAAACTCTAAAATACCACTTTATTTTTTAGACTGGTCCAAAAAGTGGTTACAATATCAATAATAAAGGGAGTGGTATTTTTCCGTGATCCCCTTTCTGTTCTTTTTTTATTTTTCCTGATGTGAACTTGTTATTTCTTCTCATCTCACGTCAGTTTTTGAGATCCAGCAAACACCACATCGTTGTCCTATGCCAGATTCAAAAAAAAAAAAAAAAAAAAAAAAAAATACTAGTAACAAAACAGGGTCATATTTCACATTCAATGATTTGACTAAAGCACTTGACAAAATAGGTAAAGCTGGGTTGTTTCTTGAACCTTCTTACAATGCTCGACCAGTGCCATGACAAGCAGCCTGACTAGTTCAGACATGGTGGTGACCAAAGACCATTCCTCATTCAGAATGAATTGAAACAAGAGAACACCTTTGCCTCTTCTCTGATCTCAGCATCAAGACAGGCAGCAAAAATACATCAATGAAAAGGATGGAGTATATTGTTAAATAACAACATTTTAAATTATTAAATTATAATACTTTATTTTTACGAGCAGTATCCATGGAAATTCCACAATTTTTTTTATAAAATAATTTGTTTTAAAACAAAATCAAAGGAGAATAATATACATAAAACTTATAATTCATATTTTATTTATAACTTGATTTACTATCACTAACAAAAACAGTTTCATTCTTTTTTCATTTCTTTCTTCATTTCACCAGATAAACATTAAATGTATAGCATTATCACTTCTCTTTCTTCTTTTTTTTTTCTTTCAAATTATTTTTCATTTCTTTTGTAGTGTGGTTTTTTTCCCTACAATCTTCCATGATCAGAACAGAATGGCCCATAATTTTTTGAAGTGATTACAGAGCATAGTATTCAAACACACTGAAGTGAGTAAAAGGAAGAGCCCCTTAAGAACAAAACTAAAAGCAGCCAGCCAAGAAACATGAATACAGATGTGAAAGGAACATTTAAAAAATCTCCTTAGAAACTCCCTCAAATCACTGATAAACCTATCAGAAAAATTATTAATAACCAACTAGACATCAAACTAGGACAGTTTACAGAAAAAATATGTAGTACTGATAAAAATTAAAAGCAGAAAAGCTGAAATCCTTAACAAAATACTCCCCAAAGTATGGAAGACAAAGAAATTTGCAATGTTATATATATAAACAACAACAAGAGAGTTGGACAAAAGGCTGCATCCGCCCTTTCCCTAAAAAAGGTGACCTCGGAATCACCCAAGAACTACAAAGTCATAACTCTTACTTCTATAGCTGCTAAGGTATAAATTGCAGTTTTTCAATTGAAATTATGAAAATTCTTAGGAAAAATCAGAATATTTTGGGAGGAAATCAATCCATATCACAGTCAAATCATTGAAAAAGTTTATGCAAAAAATCAAGAGGCAACACTATTGTTTGTAGATTACTTCAAAGCGTTTGATTCCATACACAGAGGGAAGATGGAGCAAATACTTCTGTTATATACTATATTTCATGTATACAAATATACATGGGAACATAATCAACTGTAATGACGACTTCAACAAACGAACGAACACACTTCTTTATAAAAATATATCTCTCACTTTATTTTCGAAAGGGTGATGTTTGTTGTGTGTGAGAGATGAGTTGGAGATAGAGACAAACTGCTATATTGACCCAAGTTCTCCTCTTGATCATAGCAGTACTTCTTCCTCATCTTGGCTGGGTTGCTCAACTGTGGGTCACTGAGGGCCGCAAAGCCCTCAGTCTGCAAGCTGGTTCTCACGCTGGCATCCTGTCTCCGACTGACTCGAACCGTCTGGTTATATTATTGTCTAACACCCACCTGCTTCTGCTGTTCTTCTGCTTATTTACACAGGTGCATCTCTTGATTGACGGCTCGGTCGAGGGTCAATATATAACACTTCTAGCAAATGGTCTCTTCAAAGAAACTGTTGCAACTCTAATGATGCTTTATAGAAACACAAAAGTAAAAGTTATCTCATCTGATGGAGACACAAACTTCTTTAACATTGTGGCTGGAGTTTTGCAAGGAGATACATTAGACACCATATTAAATCTGTAATCTACCTAGACTACATTGAATATCAATTATTTATTATATATAGATATTTTTTTTTTAAAACTACATTTAGCAGCAAGTTGTTATTCAAGCAAGTTTTGTTAAAGACAATGGAACACTGTTTATCATTTTTAATTTTGTTTTTTCAAGTCTCCTTGTTATTTTTCTAGTGTCGGGCTCTAGATGGTAAAGGAATTGTCACATATCTTCTGCCCAAGCGCTTTTGACCATACTTTTGGTCATTATCAGGGGTAGTGTAGTTTTGAGTTGACTGTTGAGTTTTTACTGTTTTAATTATTTGTAGCTTTTCGTTTTGAAGTTGTTGGTTGGAACATTTATATTAAATAAAACAGACTACAACAAAAAAATTGAAAATATCCTCAACAACAAAACAAAATTTAAAAAAAACTCACCAAAAACCCCACCGACCAACTTAAAAAACACATTAACAAAATTACCACAGCCAATAACGCAGAAATTGGATCCATTAAACTAACAAAAATAACCAGAAATTACAAACCCAGATACATATATGGTAAAATAAAAACCCACAAACAAGGTAACCCAATTAGATCAATTATTTTACAGATTCTTAATCATATCAGATACCACATATCAAAAATCCTCAACAATATAATAGTATCATATATCCCAAATAAATATATTATCATATCAACACACGAGTTTTTATAAATTCTAAACTCTACCCCCTCCCAACAGATGCATAACGGCATTATTCAACGTTGAAAATCTTTTTACTAATGTTCCAGTTTACAAAACCATAAAAATGATAATAGAAAACATCTATAATCATCCCTCAATTCCTCCTCCAGCTATACAACCAAAAATTCTTGAAAAAACTCCTTACCTGTACCACAAAAGTCTCGTTCTATGATCCCTCTGGCAACATATACATACAAATTGACAGTATTTTGATGGGGTCACCCCTTGGTCTTACCATCTCTGAATTCTACATGTACCACATTGAAAACAAAATATTTAAAACACTAACTAAACCCAAGATATACGTCTGCTATGTAAATGACATTTTCATCGCAACACACTCATATGACAAAATTAACAAACTTAAACAAACTCTAGAAAAAAACTCTGTTCTAAACTTTACCACTGAACGCAATATTAATTTCTAAAAAATCCCTTTCCTTGATGAACTTACAGACTCCATTAATAATAACAAATTCTCTACATCTCCATATAAAAAGCCTAGCAAAGACAATTCCACTCTACCTAACTAAAAAATTAATTTTTAAAAAATCCCTTTCCTTGATGAACTTACAGACTCCATTAATAATAACAAATTCACTACATCTTCATATAAAAAGCCTAGCAATGACAATTCCACTCTACTTAACTATCACAGTGAATGTTCCCAAAAATATAAAATAGCAATTATAAAAAAACTTAATTCATAGAGCATTTTACATCGCATCTAAGTGAATATTTTACAAAGAATTTACCAACATAAAACAAACCCTTGTTAACAATTTTCCAAATGTACTAGTTAATCAACAAATAAAACTATATCTTCACAACTTTAACAAAAATAATAACACAACAATAACCAACAATAACTAATAACAAAAATAATAATAATAAAAATATAAACACAACATAAATAATAATAAAAATAATAACACAACAATAACCAATAATAACAACAATAATAACCAACAATAACAACGCTAACAGAATTAATCTATATTACAGAAATCAAATGCACTATCAATACAAATTAGACGAACAAGCAATAACCAACATTATAAAAAGACACATTAAACCTATAAAAAAACAAAAATAAAACTTATCTACTACACTAAATTTAAAACATCAAACTTTATTGTTAAGAATAACACCAACTCCGCTAAAATAAACCTAAACCAAAACAATGTAGTTTATAAATTTATATGTCCATTTCGAGATTGCCTCCAGGTAAAAACAAAAATAATTCTTACATTGGCTATACAACCACAACATTATCTCATCATCTAACTTATCACTTTTCTGAAAATAGTGCCATAAAACAACATTTAATTTTAAAACACAACAATAGCACTAACCAACTTAAATCTTCCAATGTAAGGAAGATTCTTACAATAATTATATATAAAAACAATAATAAAAAGCAGTTACAAATCCTAGAAGCAATATGCATAAAAAATAGAAAACCAAAAATAAATAAAATAGCATTTAACACAGGCACCAACATATTAAATATTTTTGATAACTAAAAATCACTAACTCTATTAGTAAACATTTTTCCAACTGAACATTTTAAAACAAAATGCTGAAAACGTTCCAACCGACAACTTCAAAACAAAAAGCTACAAATAATTAAAACAGTAAAAACTCAACTGTCAACTCAAAACTACACTACCCCGGATGACGACCAAAAGTATGGTCGAAAGTGCTTGGGCAGAAGATATGGGACAATTCCTTTACCATCTAGATCCCGACACTAGAAAAATAACAAGGAGTCTTGAAAAAAATAAAAAAAACGTGTTCCATAGTCTTTAACAAAACTTGCTTGAATATATATATATATATTCACAAAATTATAGTCATGAGTTGGTAGAGCAGTTGGTGAGTTTTATCAGGTTCCCCCATAGTAAAGGAGGCAAGAGTTCAAATCTCATCTAGAGCTTCTTTCTTATTTCTGTTGATACTAGTCATAGATCAACATCCTGAGTGAATTTTGATAAAAAAAGATATTTTATATATTAGTTAATCCCATATATATATATAACAGCTATGAGCAGTTGGTTGTATTTAATGGCAAATCAGCCCTTGATGGTTATTTAAAGCAAAATCCCATTTATACATATATGGCTTGTAAGTGAATAGTCTGTAGGTAAATCCATTTTTAAACAAGTTAGAGCTCATTTGTTAGTACACAGTTAAATAGTGTCAAGTATTTGCTAACACTAATAATACTGTTTGATAGCTGAATACTGTCAAGTATTTGCTAACACTAATAATACTGTTTGATAGCTGAATACTGTCAAGTATTTGCTAACACTAATAATACTGTTTGATAGCTGAATACTTTCAAGTATTTGCTAACACTAATAATACGGTTTGATAGCTGAATAGTTTTAAGTATTTGCTAACACTAATAATACGGTTTGATAGCTGAATAGTTTTAAGTATTTGCTAACACTAATAATACTGTTTGATAGCTGAATAGTTTGTGGGTAACATTATTTTAAAACATGTGGAAATTTGTTAAGGAACTGGTGATCCTGTTTCACCGAATATCAGCAGCCCCTTGTGGGGTCACGTAGTGTACACTATAAAAAGAGTTCCAACTGAAGATTCTTCCTCTTTTTTCCACTCCCACCACTGTTAGCAACAGGTCCATTCGTAGCAGCCCTTGACGGCAAACGTATTTGGTACCTTCAACACCAGCCAGGAGCCAAGAGCAATGACCGCACATGCTGAGGAACCAAGATCACAGCTAAGTTCCAACAGGCATTTTATCTGCAAAACTTCACCTTACACCTTATAAGCTAACCCTACATAACTTCATCTTTACAACCTAAACTTACAACCTCGCCTAAACCTCACAAAACCTTACCTAACCTTACTCTTATACACCTACCACCTATCAGAACATTGAACTCTTTTTTGGACTCTTACATATTCATTGTTTGTTCCATTTGGTGTAAAACCCTGTTTATTGTTTGTTGTATATAAATTCTGTTACACAAAAAGTCGTTCGTCTCCTTTCTTCAAAAGCTGTCACCCATCTCCCTACTGTGGATGAAGTACGGTTTATTCTTTTACAAAATGTAGGAATAAACTAGGCTTTTTGGGGCTTATAAAAATAAAAAAAAACAAGCCAGAACCCATTTGTTTGCACACAGTGACATGGTTTCAAGTATTGCTATTCAACACTAATAATTCTATTTAGTATTGACAATAATCCCTGATAAAAGATTGAATGGTTCTATTTGACCCATACATGGGATCCTAACAAGTAATATCACTTCAGGTTAGAGAAGAACTGGGAGTAAAGGCAATGAAGGGATACTCTTTTTTTTCCTAAGGCTCCAGGACTGGAGCCTCACCATCAGTTTAGTGTCATTTTCAGGACACTTGAGGAGGAGGGTCGTACTCCTCTGCTAAGATATAGTCAGAGTCTTCTACAGCCTCAACCAACTGGGTTGGTTATGAGTGGTTAACAGAGGTAAATTACAAGGTGGAGAGGGGCCACCAGTAGAAAAAAAAGGTAAAAACTACATTAAAGGTCATCATCATCGTATCGTGCCGCTAGCATGGATATCCCTGATCCTCTCTTGCCACTTCTCCCTATCGTTCATCACCTCTGGCAGGTCTTCAGGGCTATATCCCATATCCTCACATAGCTGCTGTATGTATGTTCGAGCTGGTCGTCCTGCTTTTGCCCAGCCATATGTGGGGGTCCATAGGAGTATATCACTTATGAGTTCATCCCTGCTTCTCCAGCAGTGTCCTGCATGTCTGGTTCGTCTAAATTGGGAGGCAGGTGGCCGTATAGTTGGTGCCTTGTGGGGTGTTGCTGCCAGGACTTGTTCAATATTGCTCGCAACATTCTTGTGTAATTGCCGTCTAGCTTCTTCTTGAGCCATTTTAAGGTAATATAATTGAAATGAGATGGAAATTAATTTAAGGACAAGGGAAAGAAACATTTTTAGATAGACATGTAAAGTTTTGAAAATTCTAAGGATTAACAGAAATATAGCAGTGATAAACTCAATTCTTCATGGGTTATTCAATTTTAAAATTTAATTAATTTGTAAATATTTTTATTGTAATCATAACTATTTTCTATGTTCCATTGCAGTTTTTTTTTTAATTACTTTTTTCATTTATCTATAATCATTTGTTTGCACACATTTTTATGGTTTCAAGTATTTCTATCTAATACAAATAATTTGCTCACAGTTGAACAGTTTTCTTACCCAATACTAATAATTTGTTCAGTTATATAGTTTCAAAGATTTTTATACAATACCAATAATTTGAAAATAGCTCTATTTAACTCTAACAGATACTACCACTTCAAGTTTGAGTGGAACTGGGAGTAATGGCAATAAAGGGATCGCTAGAACTAGAGCCCCGCCATTAAATGCAGTTTAGTGTCCTACCCAAAGACACTCCTTTTGAGGCCATTTTACCCCTCTGCAGAGGATACAGTGAATTCTAAGCTCTGCCAACTGGGCAATATTACCTTTTAGGGTACTAGAGTAGGAATGGAGCTATGAAGAAATGTCATCAACAGCAGATATAACTTACTCATATGAACTTTTCAAACGAAAACAAAAAATACGGAATTCGTGTTATTCAAATTTATTTTCTTTCGTATATGTTTATGTTTGTGGTTCCAATTTAACCTGATAGTCAATATTAAACAAATAAGTAAAATCAATTGAATTTAAATAATTTAAGAGGAAAGGTAAGAAAAACAAACAAACAAACAAAAACCTACTTATTTATTTATCCATGTGACTGACATCGCAAAATCGTTCCGACCGATGACAATGTCACACACGGCTGCTTTAAAATATAATTTAAAATTAATTACCTATTAACTTTCAAACGACTTTTTAAAAACGAGAACACTTTAATTTATTAATAATCGCATTTTGTTACTAAAAACTTGCTATTATTTATCTTCTTTTTAAATTTTCAAATGAATTGAAAAAAAAAATTATTTTGAGAATAATTTGAGGACAAGCAAAAGAAAGTAAATTTTCAGGTGTACATGAAAATTATTATTTTGAATTATAATTAATTAAAATTTTAAATTTAGGCACAAAATATTTTAAACTTTTTAAATTCCCTAAAAGTAAAAGAAAAAGAAAAAATATATGCTCATTTTCACATACAAAAAAGAATTCTCAGTAACGATACTCATTTTTAACTTTAAAAGGTAAAGGTTTCAAAAATTCTAAGAATTAAATTTTTTTTTTACCTTCCCTAGGAAGAATTGTTTGGCTTCGGCGTGACAGCGATCGCCGGAAGTAGTTATAAATATTGTTATTACTGGAGGTTGGGGGACTAATCAGCAGTTCAAATTTCCTGCTTCTTCATTCGTCAAAAATTAAGCACCGTCTACATTTTAAATTATGCCTTTTAAAGGCAGTTAGTGATATCGAAAAAGTATATGATAAAAAATCAGCAATATTTTTTTCGTTTGAACATTGTCTGTTTTTAAGTGGTTTAACCTTAGGTTTCGTTCGCCGAAATAGTACTTAGCGTATAAGCACGTGCAGCAACGACCCCGCACATGGTGCAGTAGTGAAAATGGCGGACACACGGTAAGTGCCGACTTTGCTTTGCAATTTATAAATTTTTGCATAGTTTTAATGTCGAAACTTACAATAGTTTTTCTCTGAAAGATTTAGAACAGGTCTTTGTTTGCTTATATTAACAATGGGGTTAACTGTAAATCATTTTTCTTTCTTGTTCTCTGGAAATCTTATTCATTGTATGAGTAGAGAAAATTGAGTGATGAGATAATTTTTGTATGGTCTTTCGTAGAATGTTCCAGTAAATCTTTTTTTTTTTTCTTCTTGTGTCATTCGTGTTTTTGCCGGGCTTGCAATCTTTGGTCTCTTGTATTTTATTTCGATTTGTTTAATAAGTTCTGCTAAGGAACTCCATTTTTATTCATTTATTTTGCCTGTCTATATGTCCTGAGGCTGCAAAAAAAAAAAAAAAAAAAAATCTGATTTTTTTTTTTCTTCTCCTTTTCTCCCTCTCAACGCCGTGAACGTTATCCATTCGCCATTCGGACGGACCCTTGGCGCCGCTTTGCTTTTAAATAAAGATTTTTGATAAAATTTTTATTCTTTTTAAATTCATTTTATCTTATTCACCTATTTTATCCATTCATTACAATATAATTTCAAATTAAGCTAATCATTACTCTCATATATATATATATATATATATATATATATATATTTTTATTTTTTTTTTAATAATCGGAAATTGTCGATCATCAAAAAGGGATCCCCCTTTCTTTTCGACTGCAAAAATTTTTCAAATAAAAATTAATAAGTCTCTTTACTCTTTATTACTATCTTAATTTAATAATCACTTTCATGTGTGTGTCTGGGATAATTTAGTGCAATCCCATTAACATTATTCAAACTGCAAGGGTCTTTTTTTTTTTCTTTTCTTTTGATCATTTACTAAATTTCGTAGGGAATTTTATTTTTCTTTCTTTATTTTACTTAACTCTTCGTCTTTATTTTACAACTTAATCTTAGAAATAGCTTCTTTTTTCACTTAAACTTGTAATTTACCGCTGACCTTTTTTTTTTTTTTTTTTTTTTTTTAAACATTAAGGAAGAAAGTTTGTCGTGATACTATTAAAATCTTTTTTAGTTGAGGTTTAAAATTTCATTTCTGTAAATTTTTCCAAAATAGATTAACTTCTAAGTTTCTTTATATAAACTCTATCGTTTTTTGAACAGTTAATTAGCTATTAATTTTATTTTAGTTTGATAAGATGGTTTAATGCAAAACTGATTTAAAACTGGATATTTTCATTGTTTCTAGCAACACGTGTACTTGAAATAATAAAAAAAACCCCGAGATCTTTTGTTTTCTCATGTGTAAATGAATCGTAATTCAGTTAAATTTCTAAAGATGAACTTGAACATCCGAAATAAGAACTTTCTTTTTCTTTAAGGGACTCTTCAATTAAGAATTCTTTCCATAGTCATTTCTAGAAAAAGTGTTTAACTTTTAAACCCAATTTTTAAGGGGTGGGTGGAAAAGTGTTTAACGTACTTTTTTTTTTCCCCCTAGGAATACTTATATATAAAACTTACGTTATCTTACTGACTTTGGCAAATACAAATTAATCTTTTTTCCTGATTTTAGCAACTTTTTTGTGTCTAAAATTTTCGTTTCAAATTTCTTTTTGTCTTAATTTTAAAAAAATTTTTTTTATAATTATCATTTATCATCTTCGACTCGGAGCACATAACATTACTTATTAGAAAGTCTTTGTCATTTTTTTTTATTTTTAAAGTTATTCAAATTATTTAAAATCTACTAAAAACAATTTTTCATGTAGTAACTTGTCTTCTGGAGATATATATAATACATAGATATCTTTTCTTTTCTTTTTTCTTTTTTTTAAGATGGCCGCGATTGATTGATTGGAAGAGGGGAGGTGTGTGTGTATATATATATATATATATATATATCTCTTTTTTTTTTTTTTTTTTTTTGGTTGGGAGGTTATGGCTCAAAATTATCATTTCAAACAAACGACAAATGATCTTGATAATAACCAACGATGGTCGAAATAATCGAATTCTAACTTGGAAAAAAAAAAATCTTCAGACTGTTTTTATAGACTTAATCCATATTTGTGGCCTCTTAAAAAATGGATTAAGTTCTTTGTTTGTCGTAATGAAACTGAAACAATATTTTTCTTAAATCAGTAAGGAGTGAGGGCAAAAATCCTGTTTTAACTCTTTTCCAAGAACTGAATTAAACTTTTGCAATTTTAGCTCTAGAATTTAAGGAACCCTTAAACATTAGGTTGGGCATCGTATATTTGAAAATGCAAATAGAAACAGTTGAAGAGAAATCTCATCTCATATTACCTATCCCCCACGTGTTTTCTATCCCCAACCTCTATGAGAATAAATATAATCAGTGAAACCTTTGCTTTTATTTTCCTCTTTACTGACTCTAATTGCTTTTTTTTTCTCTCTCCCCAACAACCGATCTTAGTGTTACCGGCGCCGACATTTCTTTTGCTTTATTAATAATTACGAAAAGCAAGGTTCTGCCCACTTTTTTTCCCTCGCCAAGTCCCATAAGACCCCCCCCCCGATTTTATTATTACTATAATAATAATAATGCACTTAGTTTTAACTATTTGGTTAATAAATATATCTCAGTATTTAGAAATTTGTCCTTATGCAGCTCTTTTCTTTTTTTTAAATTCTTTTTTAACGTGTGTTTTCAATATTACCTTTGGAGTCTTGATAACTTATTTCTCGAAGGCTCCTTTCCCCCCCTCTCTCACTAAAAATGATTGATCGTTTAGAAATTTGTATCCTTTTTGTTTTATTCATATAAATAATTTTTAAAGCTTTTTTCTTTTTTCTCTTTAATTATTATTATATCATTTACAACTTATAGAACTAGAAAAAATCCTGAGTGAAAACCTTTAATATTTCTCTCTAAGCAGCTATTCAGTTGCTTTTCAATCTTATTTGATTTAAATTTTTATTAATCAGGGATCCCGAAAAATATTTAGAAAAAAATGAGTGTACGAAAACTTTCTACACTGTTACGTTAATGTACTTGTCTGAATAGCTGGTCCCTAGTGAAAACAGGTGACGTATGTGCTGACGTCACATACTACTAGCATCTGATTTCTCATTTTCGTTCTAGATAGATCAGCGACCCTACTTATTTCCCTCATTCAGAAATCTATTCGATCTGGAATTGACCGTACATTCCGACCGGTAACCTGTTCTATTGCAGACATTCCTGTTGGGTATCACATTTCCTGCATGTCAACCATGTTGTAAATTTTGCTAACCCAGTTACTCATGCATATTATTTGGTTGCATGCATATAGAAAAACTAAGATCATTGCATCAAGTCTAATGAGTCCATTTGTTACCGTTACACTTAGACATGATTGTGTGACCCATGGTGACGGCAATATAAATGCATTAATGTTTTTGAGAATGTTTCTCATGCTAATTCATTTTTACTTGAACCATCTCTTTAGACAAGTGCCAGATATCTAATATATGTCGTGTTAGTATAAAGATGGGATGATGATGGATGCATGGTCAAAAATGGATCTAAGAAACTAATGAAGCTTTAGTTTCAGGGTCCCTGATCACAGTGGGGCTTGAGACGTGATTTTACTATGAAAAAGTAAAATCACGTCTCAAGCCCCACTGTGATCAGGGACCCTGAAACTAAAGCTTCATTAGTTTCTTAGATCCATTTTTGACCATGCATCCACCATCAAAATGTAGTTCCACTTCTGTGTATTGTTTGTTGGCTTTTGGGAAGAGATTTTTTCATCAAGGATCAGAAGTTTGTTTCTTGGTTGATGCTGATTCATTGATGACTTTAAGCAGATTTGTAAGATGCATTGATATTTCGTGTGTGTGTTGATCCCAAAACATTTTAGATCTTTGCTTTAATTTCTATATGCAGGATCTGAAACTGATATACAACTTTTTGTGATTTGTGGAAATAAAACTAGTCTAATTATCATAAATGGTTGCTTCATTTTATTATATTTTGGACATTTACATTTTAAGTCAAATTATAGAAACTATCAAAATTAACAAACCTTTTAAAACTAGACCATTTTTCTTATTCACAAATCATTGTCAAACTGATACGTGTAGTAAACGTCTTTCTGAATTTTCAGTTACAGAACATAACTTTCAGTCATTTGGTTGCTACATCTATAATTTTTTTCCCCTTTGTTTTGTTTTACTTAAATGTGTGTGTGTGTTTTTGTCATACCTGTGAAATTTATTGCATTTTTGTATCAGTATATTTGAATAAGTATTTCTTTATCTCAATCTTGATATTACCATATTCTTTTTCATGGCTACAATGATAATTTGGGAGGTGCCCTTTGCATAATGGTTTTTGTCATATAGAATGGGATCTGCAGCCAGTTCAAATCCTGGATGAAGCTGTTGTTTCATTTGATCATACCCTTGGGAAAGGCAGGAATAAATCTTTAGGAATAGATAAGGCAGGCTCTGTCCTTTTAACCATAGTTAGGCAGTCTAGAAAGAAAACTACTTAAAATAAATTGACCTTGAATCACATCCAGCTCATGACAGAGGGGTTGGTAAATACATGTAATCATAAAGCTCATGATATGCTGCAAATTAATTCGTTTTTAAAAAAAATATTAGTTTTTGATTTTATCTCAAATTTTGTACTTGGTCCTATTCTGTATTACTTTTATCAATCAAATTGTTCCTGGCACTGTTTCCTCTTGTAGAAACCAGAAATAAACTTTTTTTTGTGTCAAAATCAACCACCAATGATTCTTTAAACAAGTAATAATAAAAGTAATTTAAAAAAAATTCTTTTATTTCTTTCAAGTATGTATAAAGGGAACCCTGTGTGTTTTCTTAAATACTGTAAATAATAGATGTTTTAAAAAAAATTGATTTGGGATGTACATAGTGTTTTAGAAAAATTTATATCTTTTCATAATCTAATAATTTGAACAAGAATTATTCAAATGATTTCAAATTTTAATAGTATGTGTAGAACCAACTCAAAATTCTATTTAATGCTCAAATACATTTTCTTTTCCAGTAAATGGCCCTTCTGTGTCTGAAAAAGGAAAAACAAAACCATAAACATTTAGAATTTTGTAGTTCTACTCGTTAAAATTTAAGATCCTTTGAATGAGGATAGGTCAAGTTATTAGATTCAAAATATCAATTTTTCTGAAACACCCCGTTAAAGTCTTCTGCCATTTACAATCTGAACAAGTCCTAAATATAGATTGTACTGGTACATAGGCTGGCTGTTCAGTTTACTTATTTCTGTCATTTAAGCTGTTTGCAACAAAAGATATTGCTTTAATTATTATTGTAATTATTCTTTTATGACCGTAATTGAAAGCAGGTCTTGTGATTATTATTTAAGCAATTGGGCTGCTCTCCTCCCTCACCAATGGTTACAGTTAATAAAATTGATTAACATTGTTCTCTGCTAAGTTTTTATTTCTGTTTGTAAATATTGATGTTAGAGGTTTTATACTTCAATCTTAACCACTTCCAGAGCAAATCTGTTTGAAATGCACTCCATGTAAATTTTATCAATTCTACTGGGACAACTAGTTTCAACAACAGTAAAAAGTTGGCTATAAAACTGGATGGTTGCATTTGATCTTTACTCAATCAGTTATGTGTGACAGATTTTATGAAGTTAAAATTACTTGGACTCATCTTGAAACTTGACGCATTCAATCATGAGCGTCTAAAATTCTTGCTAAATTTGATTGTATAACTTGTAGTATATGAAAATGTTTTATATATTTAACTTTTTTTTTTTTTCTTTTTTTTTTAACTGTAACCAAATATGGTTAGTTTTCGTTTAAAATATGCAGATTCCTCCAAATGGTCTTCGCTGATATGAATTATCATTGACTTCCATTAGTAATTGGTTGATAAAGAATGGTTTTCAATTGTCAGTTATTCAAAACTATTTCAAGATAGCTAAAATGACTTATTGGGATGGGTCAGTTTAAGAATGAGATTTTCTTAGTTCTTCTAAGTTCTGTCTGACCATTTATATAAGAATTGGTGTGCAGATGTTTATATTAATAAAGTTCAACTTTATCACAGACATTATCTCTATTTTTAATTAATTTATTTAGAAATAAGTTAGATGATTATTTTCCTTTTATCAATTATGGTCAAAGTATTTTGTACAGATACTGAGTAAGATAAAATGAGAGAATGACTCATTCCATATCAGACAATTCTCAAGGCTTTAAACTATGAAACTGTAATTTAAATTTTTATAAATTTCAGGAATCCTCCAGTTTTATGGGCTCAGAGAAAAGACAAATTGTTTGTCACCATCCGTGTAGAGGATTGCTGTGATCCAAACATAGATCTTCAAGAATCTAAGCTGGTCTTCAAGTAAGTACTTTTCTTTTTGAGTGCAGTAACATATTTCTCTACTTAATGAGAATTTTTGCTTTGTGTGTGGGGTTGTTGTTTTCCATGGTAACCGTAATAAAGCTTTTGCAAATCAATTTCTCTTAGCTTTGTTAGAACAGTTAATGTTTAACTAGTCTGCCCTGTCAGTGGGCTTTGAATAAGCTTTAAAGGGGTATAAAAATGGCTATTCTATGTATGAAAAATATCTAATGGTGAGGCTCTAGTTCTGGGGAGTGTGAACTAATTCAGTGCCATTACTTCTTGGTCCATTCTGACATGGAGGAATTGTATTTGTTAGGGTCCCATTTAGGGGGTCAAATAAAATTAACTACACAAAAATGTAATTATGAATGCAATTTCTTAACCTCTACATATAACATAACCCTAGATCAATTGACATACCATTAAAATCAACCAAGGCAAAGGGTATGAGGATTAACTTTATCTAGAACTCATCTTTGATCATTTCTGATCCATGTTCCTTTTTAATAGAATGGCTGCTGAAGTGGGTTGTGATAAGACAACTAAAAATCAAAAGAAAACTTGTTTTAAAAGACAGTTCACTATAATTCCCCTAACCTTCCCCCCCCTTTCTCTTCAGTAAAATTTGATTTTAAAAAATTTGAGATTCTAATACTTTAACATTCTCCTGGCTTATAAATTGCTAACATCTTTGGGCCTTGATTTGACTGTATGTAAAGTTTTATTTCAACATCTGAAGCTCTGAGATAAAGTATTTTCATTAACCTTCCTGTGTGACATAGTAAAATCATGATGAAAGTATGGGTTCCCACCAGGCTACTGGAATTAAGCAGATTCACTTTCTCAGTATTTAAATGAGTGACCACTTCGTTACAGCAGGCATTGTAAAGCCTGTATGCCTTAAGCAAAGCTTAGATAAGATTTTCTATATCAAAGTGTTCCAAAGTGATTTTAATTATTGATGCAAAACTATACAAAATAGTGTCAAAATTTTACATGCAAACCTATACTTTGGGGGGGGGGTAATTATATGAGCTTGTAGAAACTTAAGTGATGGGGGGGATTTATCTACTTAATAAAGTTGTCTGAAGCCTAAGAGAATCACAAACCATGGGATGTTTTATCGTATCTGGAATTTATTGCTAAGCCAAAATTGGTGACTTATCACTTTCAAATTACATGTATATAAATAAATAAAATGTGTTTTGTTTTGGTTTTTTTTTTTTTTTTTTTTTTTTTTTAGCATTGAATAACCCACAAAGGTTGTTATATGCTATTGAGTAATGACCAACAAATGAAACTTCCAAGAATTGACCAAAATCTGAAACGGATTAACCAAAATCTGAAACGGATTAAATATGATAGAAAGTATGGATATTAAAATTGATGACAATATAATTGCAAACTCAAACTGAGCAGATACACACAAAACATAAGACACATCTATAAAGTATACATCTGTGAAGCAAAATTTGTTTACCCTTGTCTAACAATTTGTTTAAACAAAAGTATTTACCTCCCAACTATTCAATTGGCATTAAATAACTGTTAGGGTTGATATGCCATTAAATACCATCCAATTAAATAAATTTGCCTAAAATGATTAGACCAGCTGACAACGTATGAATCTCTCTCTCTCTCTCTCTCTCTCTCTCTCTCTCTCTCTCTCTCTCTCTCTCTCTCTCTCTCTCTCTCTCTCTCTCTCTCTCTCTCTCTCTCTCTCTCTCTCTCTCTGGAATTTAATCTTAGATTTCTGTGTAATAATTCTTTCTCTCTCAACTTGGATACTGTTGATCTTACAAGTTATAGAAATTTTTGTTCTCTTTTTGCCTATATATATATATATAAATAAATTTTTATTTGATAACAAAACTGAATGATTTTTAATGATTAGGCAATAAAGGGATTTTAAATTGTTTTTATTACATTTTCCTGTTTTAAAAAAAACAACATTTTCAACAATTTTGAGGGTAAAATACAATAAAAATGAAAGATTATTGAATTAAGATTTGGGAAGGGGCTTGTGGAATTTAATATGCTGAAGAGGCATGAAAATGTACTAACTTTTTTGTTTTTAACAATTTGAAAGGCCATTTATTCTTTTAATTTTATTTCTTTATTTTCAAAGTAGTTTCCAAGTGACAAACCTTAATCAATAAGAGAGGTAGTTTAACATTTTCAATTTATCCATTGAACAATTTAAAGTACAAAATACTTTTTTAAAAATGAAAAATTATTGGTACATTATAAAGATGCTGTCATTTTTTTAAAATATTGAACATTGTTTAACCTTTTTTTTTTTTTGCATTACTAGTGTTTATTTGTTATATGAACTAAGCTGGGTATTCCTGCTAATTAGTACTAATATTATTTGCTGTCAGTGTTTACTTATTAAATTTCTTTATAGAATTTTCCAGCAAATTCTCATTTTTTAATTTTAAACTTTGTCAAATATTAATACAAAACAAATTTACTTATTGCCCAGTCGGCTGGGGCTGTAGAATACACAGACTGCAAGGGGTAAGACAAGGCCCCCCCTGCCTCCAATGAGTGTCTTGGATATGACGCTGAACAATCTGATGGTGAGGTTCCAGTAATGCTGGAGCTTTGGGGAATGTGGAGTACCCCTTCATTGCCATCGCTCCCAGGTCCACTTTATCCCGGAGTGGTAGCACCTGATAAGGATCCTATCTATGGGTTAGATAGACCTAAACTGTGGTTTGAGTTTACTGTTTTTTGTATTTAAACTGCATATTTATGCTAAACTGAATTGTTTAAAATAGAACTGTTTTGACATTTAAACTGTGTACTTATGCTAAACTAAATTGCCTGAAATAGAACTGTTTTGACATCTAAACTGTACTTATGCTAAACTATCTGAAATAAAACTATTTTGGCATTAACTCTGTGTATTGCCCAGTTGGCTAGGGCTGTAGAATACACTGACTGCCCCCCCCCCCCTGTGTGTGTGGGGGGGTAAGACCCTCCCCTCCATGAGTGTCCTCATAATGACTCTAAAGAATCTGATTGTGAGGTTCCAGTGATGCTGGGGCTTTAAGGAATGTGGGTCATCCCTTCATTGCCACTGCTCCCAGGTCCACTCTGGCCCGGAATGGTAGCAACTGATAGGGTCCTATCTATGGGTTAAATAGAATTAAACTGCATACTTATGCTAAACTGAATTGTTTGAATTACAACACTTTGACTAAACTGAATAGCTTGAAATAGAAATGTTTTTGACAATTAAACTGTACTTACATTTTAAACTGCATTCTTATGCTAAACTGAATTGTTTGAAATTCAACTGTTTTTGACATTTAACTTTGTGTAAACAAAACTTATACTAAACTGAATTAGCTGTTTGAATAGACTGAAATAGAAATGTTTTTGACAATTAAACTGGGTGTTCATGCTAAACTGAATTGTTTGAAATAGAACTATTTGCATAAAAATGGATTTGGTGTTGAATAACCTGCAGAGGTTGATATACCATAAAACCCAATCAACCAACCAAATTTACTTGGAAGTATGATAGTTTTTTATACAGAGCACTTAATTCTAATACAATTTTAATAAATAAAATCTTAGTTTATTTTTTCTTTTTAATTAAAAATAAATTTAAAAGCCAAGAAAAAAAATCAAATTTTAAAGTAGAAAACCATGTACATTTACAATTGCAGTAATGGAAAATGAAACTGGCTGAAATTTGTAATTTGTTTGGGTCGAGGGTTTGTATAAAATACATTGAAAGGGAAAAGGTTAATTTGACTTATATAAAGCACTTAGTATCTTTTATTTCAAAAGGGGCCTTTTTTTTTTTTCCCCTAAAAAAAAAAAGAACCTATTACGAATATGCAAGGGTGCTTTTGTGGGGGTTCCTTAATCCACTGCTAAAAAATTCACAGTAAACACTGTGTGGAGGATCCTATTAATAGCAAGTTTGAACTTGTCCCTTGCATGTCAGAAATTGCATTACTTCTTGATCATTATATGAATTAGGTTGTTTTAGTGTGATACATTTGGGGAACAGACTAAATAAGATTACCTACATAGGCTTATGGCAAAGTGCTGAAAAGTTCTTGGCCCAACCAACAAGGGAACAGTATTTGATAGTGAACAAAACCTGAGTAACTATGTGCCAAATGTTGAATGGTGTGAGTTGGGGACAGGTATTCCCATTCCTCTTCATGTGAATCTTGCACATTGTGACAGTAGGTGTCACACATCAACATTATTCAATTTTAAATAATAAATTGAAATCTAGACGGGTCAGTGCCAGTTTGAAAGAAAATTATGAAGCCAGCATCTATTATTTTTGGTGTAATACAGGAATTGTTCAAGTGCAGTTACCTCTGTGCTAACCAAATTTAGTTCCATTCAAATTTTTCATTTCCTAACTGAAAATTCCTCTGATAAGAGATTTGAAGATGTGGAAGATACCAAACAAAATGACATCAAAGCTCCACACATTTATCAAAAGGATTTTGAGATGTGTTGCAACCAAAATTTCAACATAAGTGTAATAAAAGCCAGGTTATTTGGGAGTGAGTGGGGATTTTCATTGTTCATTTATATATTGGTAAATACATCAGTCTTGATACTTTTGAGCACACCTCATATACTACCCTAAGTAAATTTTACTTTTCCAAAGTGCTTCTGCTTCTTAACTTTCAAGTATTATTATTATATATATCTGAAAATTATTAATCCTTTACCTAACAGATATTTGGGTATTAAATGCACACCTACAACCATGTGTGTAGTGACTAAAAACTAAACTCAATTTTTTTTTGAAGCAACATTCTCTCTCACTCTCTTCTTCAAAAGTGCCTTTTTATAGTTGTCATGTCATCCATTGTTAAACTCAAAGGATATTTGGTGATTTGTTTGTAAGAAAAATACTTATTAAAAAATATGCATTTGTTTAGGTTGCAGTCTATCCATAAAATATTTATAGTTCATGTAATATTTCATTCTTTCTGTTCCCACTTTATAAAAGCAATTTATTTGAAATTATCTTGTGTTGAAAAAAATCGTTAAAAAAGATTTTTTTGTCTTCAATTAGAAATAAGATTTTCCTTCCAAAAATTCCATCCAAATGCTAGAATAAATTTTAGGGTTTTATAAAAGGATTTAAATAGAAGTAAGCATTAATGCTATTATATTCTTTATATATATATATATATATATATATATATATATATATATATATATATATATATATATATATATATATACTTTTTTTTCTTGAATATTGGCTTAGGAAAAGAATACCAGAATTTTATCTTTGAAAAATAGATTTTTCAATTCCCTCATTAAGTCATAATCAGAAAAAGACTTTATTAAAGAAGTGCAAATACCTCTTAGATTACTATCCTTAGATTTAGTTTTGCATTTCCATATTTTTGTAGGAAATCATTTCAGGGTATGACTTTAAACTGCATCTGATGAGTGTAAAGTCACCGTCATTGCTATTACTCTCAGGTCCACTCTGACCTGGAGTATTGGTACTGGTTAGTCTCAACTATAAATCTGTTTGAGATAATGTTTAAAGTAATTTTGAAGTACACAATTTTATTGGCTCTTAACATGAATATTGAAACTCAAGTATTTACCTGTTTAAAATGGTTACAAATTATTAGAATTAGATATGAATACTTGAAACTGCATAATTGTGTACAAATATTTGATTGAATTGTTTGCAAATTATTAAATAAGAATGTTTACTGGAAACCACATAATTGCTTGCAAAAACAAAACTGATTTTAGTGATAAAATAACTGAACAAGTGACATATTGTAAAATTAATCAAACCACCATTGTTGGGCATAATTGTCGTGGGAAGCATAAATGCAACAATTGCATAATAGGATAAGATTTTAATTTTGTGTAATTTTCAGTTAACTATTAAAATGTTATTAAAATACAGAGCTACAAAACAAGGTAAATGCGATCAACTGAATCTGTTTTCAGTGTATAGGTTTACTTATATAAAATGAGACACAATAGCAGAAAGTCTTCTGTTGAATGTTCATAGTGGGGTACTCTGTGGCGTACTGGCTAAAGTACTGGATTGTGGCCTCAAGGTAAATGAGTTTAAACTCCAGTCACCCTATTATGTTCACTTTCAGACCATTACTTTTGGGGAAGGTGTGAACCTCCTTATCCATCCAACTATGGGTTAAATAGTATCATTGCTGTCCTTCTACAAGGATGGCCTTAGCATTTAAATAACCCACAAAGGTTGAGATGGCATTGGATTGGAGAAGGATATAGTCTATGACAAGTGCTTTTAAAGGGAAAAGAATGAAATAAAAATGATGAAATGATAACAAATTGGATTGGTGGAGATATACCAGTTCAGCTTGTCCATTTTCTTGAAGCTTTTCAGTGTAAATCTGATAATGAGATTTAAATGAAATGTCAGTTGACACTGGTAGTTGTGATGCTTTTTTTTTTTTTTTTTTTTTTTTTTTTAAGCAAAAAACTAGTGTATATTATTAGATAAATATTGATTGTATTTTTCAATTTAAAAAAAGACTAATGAACTCAACCATGTAAGCCTGGGCTCCCTTTTCAATGGCTACTACACTGAGGTGTAGGAGAGGGCGCTGCTCCATTCCTTGGATTGCTCCACTTTACCCATGATCCTCACCTTTATAGTGCTGAGTGCTAAGCAAGGTGGCATCAAGTACCATTTTTTTGTTTGAGCCTTTGGTATGACTCAATCTGGGATTGAACTCCGGTCTCCCAGACCATTGGCAAACACTCTACTCATTAGGCCAATGGCTATATATAATATAATTTTCTGATTGTCATCCTACAAAATAATGCCAAGTTTATTGTTATTGGTCTGATATTCTTTCCTTTTTACAAATAAAGCTATTCAGAGGAGGTGTTAAAACTGGTGTGTTTGATGTGCACATAACTATTTGCTAGTAACATTTTGTTTAATAGGACCACAATCAACAGAAAAATAACAATCATGTTTAGCTTAGGGTATAAATAATTTTTTATGTGATTGTTGTTCTTGAAATTAAGTTTTGCACTGATTTGATATTTCTAACAATTCAGTTTCGCTTGAGTATACAATTTGTCAAACATTTCTTTCAAGCTATTCAGTTTAGTCAAACTGTTCTAATTCAAACAATTCAGTTTAGTATCGGTATAGTTTTTGTCCACACACAGTCAAATGTAAAAATAGTTCTATTTCAAACAATTCAGTTTAGCATAAGGATAGTTTCAGGTGCTACCATTATGGGCCAGAGTGGACCTGGGAGTGATGGCAATGAAGTGGTACTCCACATTCTCCAAAGCTCCTGCATTACTGAAACCTCACCATCAGATTGTTTAGTGTTTTATCCAGGACATTCGTTTGGCAGGAGGTCTTACCCCTCTGCAGGAGTACAGTCAGTGTATTTTACAGCCCCAGCTGAGTGGGCAAGGAACTGTAATGAATTTACTGTTGGTAAAAATTTAGCTTTTGGTTACCTTTTTTGGGCTTGTAGAATACTCCAACTACATCTGTTATATAGCCATAAGGAATGACACTTTCTTTATAAAAAACATAACTCTCACACTTAATTCTTGAAAGAGGTTGAAGCTTCTGTGGTGTGAGATGCAGATGGATGGAGAGAACAAGACTGCTATATTGACCCATAACTTCTTCCCTTGACCATACCATGCTGTGTTAATCTTCAAGGTCTTGTGTTTCTCTTCTGACAAGACATACTCAACTGGTGTTCGCCAGGTGGCCACTTGACCCCTTACGGTCACAGTTATCTATCTGTTGACTCAACTCCACTGCAAACTGGCACTGACAGACTTTAACTGAGGCCCTAACATGAGAATCTGCATGTATCATTTTATAACGTCCACAATTTCTGATCTACCTCATGACTGCTTCCAATTATTTTTACAAGCGTGTCCTGTTTAGAGAATCTGTGATTAATGGCTTAGTTAAGGGTCAATATAAAACATGTGCAGAGGGGTAGGACTTCTCCAATGAGGCTACCTGTTGGTTGTGGGTGGAAACCCATCCTACTTGATATGATCATGGTAGCTGAGCAGTCCATGACCTGGTAACTGAAGCAATCGTGTGACTTAAAACATTCCACTTAGGTTCTTACTTGGCTAGACTGGCAGTTAATCTCCATCTAATCAGTCAGCTTGTTATGTCAAGCCCTAGCACCTATATGGTTGTTCCAATTGTATTCTTCAGATTGCTCTTGTTGCAAACAAGTATCTGAACCCTATTTTATATAACCCTGTCAGCTGAGGCTGTGAAAATGTGCTGCCTGCATCTCTGCAGGAGGGTAATATCCACCCATCACTTCAGTGAGTATCCTGGATATGGCGCTAAACCATCTGATGGTGAGACTCCAATCCTGGAACTTTCGGGGGTGTGAAGTAACCTTTCATTGTCATTATTAGGTTCACTCTTGAGTGGTACTACTAATTATGGTTTCTATCATGGGTCAAATAGAACTTTTATCATTTCATATGTTTGAAACTATCTGTATGCAAACGAATGAGCTCTGGCTTGTTTAAAAATAATGGTATTTACAAACCATCTGCTTACAAGTCCTTACAAGATATAGCATTAAATAACCCACAAGGGTTGATATGCTGTAAAACACAACCAACCGGCCTATTTTATTTTAAAAGGTGCTAAAAGATGGTGGCTGAAGATCTATTTTGCTGAGATAGCAATACTTGAAACCATTTAAATTGTGTGCAAACATAATTAATATTAAATAGAATTGTTAGCAATACTTGAAACCATCTCCAGGATATAACAGTAAACTGCATCTAATGGTGAGGCTCCAGTTATAGAGTTTAGGGAATGTATTAAGGGAAAGTATCCTTTAATTACCATTACTCTCGGGTCCATTCTGTCATGAAGTAGTGGTATCTATAAGGGTCCTATTTAGATCAAATAGAACTGTTAACTAATAATCCTTAGTAAATGAGTAATTTGAATCTATACAGCTGTGTGCTAATTGTTCATATTAGATAGGAATATTTGATAGAATCCTTAATGTTAAATAGCAATATTTGGGACAAATAACAATGTGCAAATGAATAATTATTAGTGTTGGAAACTGCTTGAAGCCATTTAACTGTGCAAACAAATGAGCTCTTCATTGTTTAAAAACAGTTACTGACAAACTATTTGCTTACAAAACGTATAAGCAGGATTTGGCATTATATAACCCAAGAGGGTTGGTATGCCATAAAACACAACCAAACTTTACTTTTGGTACCACAAGACCCAGAGCTACTAGAAAATACCAAGCTTAATAGATAATGATTTTTTAATGTGCATGACTACTGCTAATATGTGAGTGGGGGTGAGGTGGGGTAAATAATATTGAGAAAAATTGATAAAGTAATCCAAATAGAAAGATTTATTGAGAAGCAGTCGACATTATAGCATTTCAATTCTAATGAACAATCATCAGGACTGTTAGGGGTGATATTAGTGATGTTAAAGTGACGATGAATGTTTAAAAATACCAAAAAAAACTAGGGAAAATTTGTATAACAAGAAAAAGTTGTCCGTTTAATTGTATAAATCCCTAGTTGAAATTGGAATGATTATGTCTATAGTTTATCAAATTTACAATGTCAAGGTTATTTACTCCCGGAGCAAATTAAAGGGTTTCTGAAAGAGAAAGATGAGCAATGATGAAGATGGATAGATATCATGAAATGTTAATTGATACAAACTAAATAATATAAACATTAATATCTATCTATCGCTGACAATTTGTTGGAAACCATAACATTTGGTAGTCATGTTATTTACAAGGTGGTTTTCTTTTTTTTTTTTTTTTTTTTTTTTTTTTTTTTTTTTTCTTAAGATTATTTACTTTAATTTAGTATTAATGCAGTGTGACGTTATTATCAATTGTTGGATGCTTTGTTTCAGGGGCACAGGAGGTGCAGAGAAAAATGTATATGAAGTAACAATTTCTTTCTGCGAAGATGTCATTCCACAGGTCAGTGTTTGTGTATTGTTGTGTGTGTGTTTTTGTTTTTTTCCCCCCTCTATTAGTTAGTCTATATAATCCTTTAAGAATGACTTCATTTTGGGCTTAGAGAAAGGATAAATCTTGATTCTTAAGCCAGCTACTCATGATTTACTTGGTTATATTTTATTTATACTTCTCAGCTTTTTGTTAGTTATCTTAAATATGAATTTATTCTTTAGTGTTTCCAAGCATTGGATAATGTTCTTTAATGAATTTCAATATTTTTGTAGAACTTTTTGGAACAAATGTGTTCATTTTCTTTTAATTCTTTTTTATAATTTTGATCTTAGACTTGAGTGATTCATTACTGCATAACTTTTTAACAATTACAAATATCCTACTTTATATCTGAAATCCTTTTTTTTTTTTTCTTTATTAAAAGAATTGTCTGTTAATCATTATCAAATCAGTTAACAAAACAATTTCACTTTTGAGGAAAAAATAAAGGAACTGGGAGATGTAGCCTTTAATATTCAAATTGTCTTCACTAAACATGTTTTCAGGAGTCAAAAAAATCCCTTGGTGCCAGAGAACTTTACTTCGTGATAAAGAAAAAGGAAGAAGGATGGTGGCCAAGATTGATAAAAGATAAAGTCAAGGTAAGTCTGTCAGCTGCTCTTTGACTTTAAATGATATGGTTTGTAACCAACAAGACCTGTGACCAATTTACTTGTAATAAGAGATGTCATTTGTAGTACTATCCAACCGTTTTATAAATACTTATATAGCTTGAATATTAACAAATATTTAAAATGTATTCAAATTGCAAGTATTATTTGAATCTATTAAAAATCCTCATCCGCATGGTGAGATTTTTTAATAGAGTATTTCAAGTGTATTACTCAAATTTGAAGAATAAAGCCGGTCCAATTTACAAGAATTTTGTAAGGTCTACTTTTGTATTGAACACTTTTAATTATCCAGGTTCTTGATATGATTAAAATTATTAAGTGCTAATTAGTATTCTTTATTCCTTTCTATAAGTATTATCATCATAGAGCAACGCTACAATGGAACCAAATAGCTTTATTGGTCAGCTCATAACTTCTAAAAAAAAATTTTTTATGATGGTTTTAATAATTAGCTAGTCTAAGCATCTATTTTGAATTGCTTTGTGGCTGAGGTATTAAGATTTCTGAAGAAATTCAAATATCTATACACCTACTCTTGCTCTTTATGTGAAAACAAGTTGTGAGTTATTGCCATCTTATTTTATGATTGATAATATATTGTGATATTGCTCTGTATTTTGTCTTGGGTACTAGAGATTTTGCAGTTTAGAGGTGCTTATGGTGTTCAATTCTAACCATAGTTTAATTGATATAAACAAATCATATACAATACTTTGTATTTTATTAGTGTGCACATGTTTTATGCTCACCCAAAGTTGAATAAATGAAACAGATAAACTATTGTAAAGGATATTTTACTCATTTAAAGTTTTTTTAACAATTTCTTTTGTGCCTTGACTTCAATGCTAGTACAATTTTTACTTTACATTAAAAATTAAAAATAATTTTTGAATTTAAACAAAAAATTTAGGACTTTTAAATAAGTGTTGATATTTTGTCACTGCATCAGTATGTTTGATGTATGCCTATTTGCATTTTAAGTATAGTTAAATTATATGGTATTAAAAAGTCAAGCAATTGATGATTGCAATTCAGTTACTGCTGTCATATTTCGATGAAAGCAAGAGTGATGGAGAGCTGATGGCTTAAACTGGTGTCATGGGAAGAGCTGGTGGACTAAAAATTTATCCCATTCAATTACCAACTTGAAGGAAGGGGTCACATTTAACTTAGGTCAAAAGGGGAGGGGTGTAGATAGAATTACAAATCCCGAGGAAATTTAAATATTGTATATGAAAATACAATTTGATGAGTTTGTGTGGCCTCTAAGCCAACCATAATTTAAATCAATTGATTAATAACATGAGTGAAGTATTTAAGTTTTGATTCTCTGAAGAATATAATACAAAAAAGATAAGTTCTTTTTTCTATATCTCTTGAAAAAGAGATAATTGATTTGTGCTGATGAATGATATATGAAGTTTTCTCATTTGTGTTTGTATATTCTGAAGATTTTGATTTTTATTATATCTGAGAGATGTCTTGTTATTTAGAAAATGGGTATGTAAAGTACTAATGTTTGTTGTATGTGAAATTAATTTCATTAAGTAATGTGGGGTGGGGGTGCATAAGCATCTTTTGATGGGTGGTAGTGGGTTTCAATTCAAACCTTGGGAATGAGTTTAAACATTTTTGTGAATTGTACTAAAACAATTTTATTTTTAGCATTGTGTACTTAGTTTCTTTTTCTTTTCCAATTAGACGCATTGGTTGAAAACAGATTTCAGTAAATGGAAGGATGAAGAAGATTCTGATCCTGATGATGGTGCTGATGACTTCAGCCTTAATGAAGTAAGTGATTCTCTTTTTTTTTTTTTTTTTTTTTTTTTTTTTTATAAGCAGGTGGAAAGGTACTGTCAAGTGGCAGACTGGGGTGAGTTGAATCCATGGCTATGATTGGGTGTGATCAGATAACACTAAGAAAATAATTTAAACATTTAGTTTTCAGATATCATAATAGGTGTGCATAATTTCATTTGTCCATTAAACCATTCCCAATGTATGAGTATTGTGTGTAGAAGAAATAAAGATGTGTGCACCAAAGTATCTCCCCCACCCACCCCCAAGAAAAACCTGTATATTCCTCATAACAAAACGGTGTGGAGGTTTGCAGCCATTGAAGAAGAAAAAGAATATCTCAGCCAGGAGAGTAAACCTGAGTATCTAACATCAGAATATGTATTTATCATTCTGTCAAGCTGTGAGTGCAGAAACCAGTTAAGTGTCCCTTAGATTTGACACTTGAAATATGATTGATATTTACCTAATATTACTTAAGTGATATGAGCTTCATTTATTGGCAGGCCGTTAACAATTTTTGGCTATATCTCAAAGGAAATGTTAGAACAATGGCCACCACAAGAGTAATATTGATGTTGATGGCCCTATAGTAAAACAAAAAAAATAAATAAAATAAACATTCGTGTTTTAACTACTGCTGCTTTTCTTTCAGATGATGAATAAAATGGGTGGAGTTGGAGAGGATGCTGATGAGGTAAATTCCAATAACTTGTTCCCCCTTTTGGTTACCATTTGACAACCTTTGCTGATTCCTATTTCCCTCTTTACAATAATCCCTGCATTTTCTATTTTTCTCTTTATCTTATTTATTACTGCTATTAATATTTTATTTCATTATTTATTTTATCTTATTTTATTTTTCAGAATGAGGAAGACAGTGATGATGAAAGTGAGTAGTCTCTCTCACTCTTAATCACCATTTTTAATATTAGTTTCCTAAGGCTTCCACTTCTTGCTAATATTCTTGCCATCTACCATTTAAAATGTTTTCTATGAAATTAGATTTGGGAGTGGGATAAGTTTCTTGTCTATAATTAATAAA
This sequence comes from Sepioteuthis lessoniana, assembly GCA_963585895.1. Lineage (NCBI taxonomy): Eukaryota > Metazoa > Mollusca > Cephalopoda > Myopsida > Loliginidae > Sepioteuthis > Sepioteuthis lessoniana. Next base: position 48,877,850 of record OY757941.1, on the reverse strand, counting down.
TTTAAAGAAAAAAAAAGCTCTTGGATAAATTTTTCATTTTTCCCTTTCTCATCACTTCCTTTATTTCATTTTTTGACATCATAAACATATTAAGATACAGACAAAATAGATCATTAATATTTGGGAGCATACACCTGTTGGAATATACCTTTTTTTTTTTTTTTTTTTTTTTTTTTTCAATCGGTTATGTTTCCCCCTATAGGAAATGACTAGGGCAAAACATTGAACTACAGTAAATTGTGGTATAAAGTCATTTCAAACCTGGAAGAAAAAAATCTACAACCAGTGCTAAAGGTTTGGTTTATTGTCAACCCTTGATTTTGTTGAAAACCTCTCTTGTTCTCTGGTTGACTTATACACCACAATTTATGAAATTAGTTTGTTCCTCATAATGTGATGTTTTTGTTTTAATTTGAATATAATTTTACCTCATCTGAGGTGTAGGAGAGGGGAGAAGACAATTTATGTAGCCTAGTGACAATCTCATTTATGTATGAGAAAATATAGATGGGTTTAACCTTCCCACCTTTTGCTAGGGGGGTATATTTAAAGAAAAATCTTTTAAATATTTGGTATTAGTGATTATTAGTAATCATTGTGCATTAGTTACTGTTGTAAGAGAATAGGCTTTCTTTTTATCAGTTGATGAGTAGACTAGTCTTTCGAGATATAATAGAATTTTTGGTTGTTCTCTGAGCAGTCTGGTTTTATAGTTATGATTTTAATAAATCTTCTAAATATGCATTCTTCCTATTGTGTTTTACATGTTAAACATTATCACTACGATGGTGCCACTAGATTTCAAACCAACTTACATACTCAGTTTTTGTATTTCAAGCAAGTCTATTCTCTCAAAAGTTACCATAAGTAAGTTTGGAAATTACCTGTTTTGAGTTGTGGTGGTTTGGTGTGTTTTTGTTTTTACTCCATGAAGTGGAACAATATGATAGATGACCAGCCTGTCATATAGTCCTCTTCAAAGAAGAACTAATATGATACATTTTGCATTACTTATGTGTAAATTTCTTTAGTTTAACTACATTTTTCTTAAAAGCCATCAGGCAAATTGTCTTTATTTTTTTGTTTTTTTTTTTTGTTTTTAATACTTCTAAATAAACTTTCCACCTTTTTGCAGGTCTTCCTGACTTAGAAGACTAAGCTTAGCATGCTGCATGTCTGAGAGCTGACCAGGGGGATGGTGTTGTCCAGCTTCTACTTGCTGCTGCTGCTGCAGCAGTAGTAGTAGCAGCAGCAGCAGCTTTTGACCGTTAAATCTTTGGGAGAAGCTGAAAACCAGTTGACCATCTGTTGCGCTCCCATCTTCATCTCACATTCTTTCTTTCCCCCTTTCCTCTCCCTCTCTTCCCCACTCTCCTTTCCTACTCTTCTTCCTCCTCGTTTTCACCCCTCCCTCTTCTTTCATCTCTATTTGTCTACAACTATCAAAGATATTGATCATTCCTTGATTTCTAAATTTCCTCAACTTTTGTTGCCAGTCAAGTAGTCTAACATATAGAGTGTGTGTGTACCTCTATGTTGTACTCTGGTTCTACGTTTTGGCATTACCACTTCTCTCACCTTCTGAAAATTGACTGTAGGCAGGTGGACCAGGTGGTCAAAAGATGTACTGCTACTACTATTACTAGGGAAGGAGGAGGAATGATGGGGGAGAGGCAGGTCAGTTATTTGGCTGCTGTTAAATTCACTTTTTTTAAAATTTTTTTTAGTCCATTTGTCCCACCACTGCTAGGCTCTTATTGCAAATTGGTCTCCAATGCCTAGGTTTAAAAAAACAAAACAAAAAAAGCACTGTTTGCATGTGTCTGTCTGTGTGTATGTGTGTTTGCTCAGGGTAGCTCTGATTTTGACATAAACTGGGCTTTCCTGTAGATAAAAAAGTTTGCCTGATCAGCTAGGTACAGCAGCAGTAGCCTACACTCCCACCCCAGCCCTTTATACCCACCCCACCCACTTTGCCACCTTTCTTTTCAAGATGGTCAGAAGATAAACAAATGTATTTTCTTCTCACCACCTTCAACTCTTGTTCTTTCAATTTTTTTTTTTTTCCTTTCTCTTCTCTCTCTTATTCTGCAGGGAGAGATGAGATTCCATCCATCTGTTCCGCTATATGCTGCTATGTCCCTGAAAATTCTTTTTTTTTTTTTTTCTTTTTTTTTTTTCTTTTTCCTTTTTTTTTTTTCTTTTTCCTTTTTTTTTCTTTTTTTTTTTTCTCCTCTCCCTCTTGGGTCTCTCTTTCTGTTCAGTTATCCAAATAAAATGTAAAAGAGACAAAAAACAATTTGTTTGGACTTTTTGATTACTATGAAGTTGTCTTAAAAACTGACCTGAGCAAACAAAACTGGTCAAAGACCGCTTGGTCTCAAAGTTTTAATGATTCCATTGCGAAGTTTCTTTCTACAATCTTAAAATCAATCGTTTGGTTTTGCTTTAAAAAAAACTCATCCCATTTCATTTGCAAAAATTATTTATTACATAATATCATTTAGATATCTTTTATGCAAATTGGTTTCTATACAAGCTATTTAAATCTAAATTGATTATTTCAAGGTTTTAGTCTTTAAATGTTCATTCCATTTATAAAAATGTAAATGTCAAAAATTTGGTCATGCAATTTAAGTAGTTTAGTCAAGATTTGGTTTTAGTTAGCTCACTATTTTCATAGATTGACTTTTTTTGTGTGTGTGTGTGTGTCCTAGAGCTTTGTGGAATGTGGAGTACCTCTTTATAGCAATGCTTCAAACCATTTAACTGTGTGCAAACAAATAAGCTCTAGCTTGTGGGAAAATTTTACCTACAAACTATTTGTTTATAAATCATATATTCATTATGTATGTGTATGCAGAATTTGAAATGAGATATCCTACATTGGTTGCTACACTGTAAAACACAACCAACCATTTTAATATTATCTTTAGTGTTAGTGATTAAGCTTAAAGTAAATTGATATTTTTCATTACTAAATAATCGTATTGAGGTCTTACAGCAAAACCATTTTCAAAAACTTGTGTGTGAAAATTTTAAACTTTAGTGGTCGTATTGCTTTGAGCTACCGAAATTATCGACCAGTGGAACAGTACTCCCAACAATTTATATACATCCAGCAAACTGCAACATACATTTTCAATTTAAACATGTTTAAGGAACATTAACACAATTAATATAAAATAATAAACCTAATATGAATTAAGTATATTAATGCTGTCACTAGCCATTGGTCTAATGACTTAAGTGTTTGCCAATGGTCCAGGAAACTGGGGCTCAATCCCAGGTCGAGTCATACCTAAGACTAAAAAAAAAATGGTACTTGATGCCTCCTTGCTTAACACTCAGCATTATAAGGTAAAAGGTGAGCAATCCAGGAAAAGGAGAAGTGCCCTCCTCTACACCTCGGTGTAGTAGCTATTGAAAAGGGAGCTTTTAGGTCACCCTTGACAACAGTCACCAACTTTACTTTTTACTTAGTTGTTTACAACAGCTGATGAATTGACTAAATGCTAACCAGAACGTCACAGCACTTGGGCAGCCAGTCAGACAATTATGGTATGTTTATCTGCAATTTCATGATTGTGACGTCATATGAATATAAACTGTAAAGATTTGTATATTTCATACAGTAGGTATAGGTCTAATCCAGAATTTTTAGCTAAAAATGTTGGAGGTTGACTTATATGCCAAATTGTACATGGCAATTTACAGTAATTTCTCTTTAATTGCTTTGAGGGGGGACTTCACTTTGAGATAATATCTGAACTTGTTCATGCATTGTGAAATTTCCAATATCAAGTGACTGTATACCTTCTACCACACTTCTAACTAAAGTCCCAATTCTTTTTTCAGCTTCTTATTGTGGCACCCACTGCTACACACCTCATTACCCTTTTTTTTTTTTTTATAATAGTGTCTGATTTTTAGAGGTTAAAGCCAATACAATTTTGGTATAAGGTTTGGTGAATTGATAAAACTTAACTGATTTAAAATTGTCCTCCACCTTTTAATTGGTAATCAATTGGATATTGACCTATGGAGAGTATTGTGCCTGTTTTCCAAGTCATAAACTTTTATTCTGATAATTTTTAAAAAATTTATGAATCTTAATTACCTGCACAAACTTTTTTTTTTTTTTTTTTTTTTTTTTTTTTCAAATACTTTAAAACCACCTTTTTGGTGGCTGTTAAATTACATATAAGTTGTGATACAAAGCCAGAAGTATTGGATGTCTAGTGAGAATCAAACTCAATCCAATAGCTTAGTTTACAAAACATTACTATTGGTCTGCTAATCTTGCTTGTTAGCCATTACACCTCGTAAGATGTCTTTTTTCTATAGTTATTAAGATTAGCTTAGTGGTGACAGAAGGCTAGAAGTATCAGGTACACTGAGACTCAAACTCAATAATAATCTTCAAATCTAGTTTACACTATTCAGAATGACCAAAATGTATATTATAATCTAATATAAAACAAGTGTAGCGTTCTGTGTGTGTGTGTGTGTGTCTATACATATGTTCGAAAAGAAAGGTGAGATCTCTGCCGTTTTTCTTGTCATCTTTAAAGAATGAAAAAAAGAACTAATTAATTTGTGGCTTGGCTCATTGAAAGAGAAAATGGTGGGGACAAGGTGTCGGAAAGCAGGCTTCCGTCCCAACATTTTTTAGTTTGCTTGGCTATGTATCGTTTGAATCTACATTGACAGCAGCAACAAGAGAAAGCGAGTCTCTATTTAACAACACAATTTAATTTTTCAGATAATTTTAAGTTAGCTACATGAAAGTTTTATATATATATATATATATATATATATATATATATATATATATATATATATAAGATGCTTTTCATTTAATTCTTTTTAGATTCTGAAATCTTTAATTCAGATTATGAGATTTTTGTATAAAATTCAACCATCACGATTGGTGGATGTATTCTAGTTATAAATACATATGAGGGAAATATAATATTTATGTTGGAGAAATTATACTGATCAAGATGATTGTTGCTTTATGGTTGGAAATTGTTTTATTCTACTTTACAAAAGAGCACGCTGTATTTGGTGACTTATAATAAATATTGTTAATAAATTTTAGATGTTAAAGAAAAACAGATCTATTATCTGTGGAAAAAGAAATGAGTTAGAAAGAGTGTTACGTCTTGCGGGCTCTGTTTTGGGGGATATTGTGGCCAACATGAATGTCTATCAGCTTCTGATATTTATGGTCAGAATTGAGAGTAGGAGGGGTGAGAGGTGATTACAACCTATATATTCAGGTTCAGTCACCTCTTACTGGGTTCAGTCTAAATTGTGTTATCAAGGAGACCAGACCGTTATTTTTTCTACTCCAGAATTTTAGATAGTTCTGTTACCAGACCTGGTTGGGCGGGTCACTTAAAGAGCAATTCTTTTTTGCAACCCCGATTGCTGCCTGTACTTAAAGTATCGCCCTTCTATATATATATATATATATATATATATATATATATATATATATATATATATATATATATATATTTCCCCCCCCCCCAACATATCAAAGGTTTAGCACTTGAAAAGAAACTTACTACTTAATTTGCAATCTGGATTTAAATCTAAATTTACTAAGTTTACTCGTCAGCATTTAGGCAGATAAATATGCACATGTTTATAGTTTGTTTTATTATTAATACCACCAAAAAACAAAAAAAATCAATGTAACAAAGGCTTGTTTCTTGGTTGACATTGATAAGATATTTGATTTAATCAAATGTACAAAATATCTAGATAGGTTTTTTTTTTTTTTTTTTTTTTTTTTTTTAATTTCCAATTTCATTGAAACTTTGGGAAGACTCGAGGGTCAGATATACTTATGTTGAAGACACTTCAATAATTGAATTACAATGTACGAATTAGGTGCCTTTTTAGGTCATGAAACTCAATAACCATGAAAGAAAGCAACAGAAGCGTGACCTCAACTGATGTGTGCTATTGACACGACTGAAGTAGAATCCTAGTCATTACCTTTTCCTTATCTGGTCATTCATATACGATATACAGGGTGTTTCAGAGGAGATACAATTCTTTCTCTTTTTCTGGTACAACTTGTCATTTATCTGATAGGAAGAGCATGTATTAAATTAATAAAGACAAATCTGTTATAAATAAAACCAGGTAACAGTACTACTGGGTGAAAACAAATGCCAGGAAACGAATTGTAGGTGTGATTGAGGCTTCTGTAATAACTCTTGCAACTTAGTTGGTTAAGCAGTTAGTAAGAATAACTCGACTTGTTAATTTACAAAGCTCTTTGCTTCGATGTGGCACAAGGCCGGATGAATGGGGCACCCAATGAGACTCAAACTCGTGTAGGTTTGCTAGTCCAGTTTGCTAACCGTTACACCACCAGAGGTGCCCATGAATAACTACTTGTCTGAGGCAAGAAAGGAAGGGTGCGAGTTTAAGTCTCTTATAGATGTGGCCAAAGAAATAACGACCTTAGCTTATTCAATAAATAAAAGGTGGGGAAAAATACCAGATATACTTGCGTATCATGACTTTCTGTGACAAAATTTGTGCCCAATAATACATGAGATACAAACTAAATAATTTCATTTCCAGCTGCAAAAGTCAAAAAATAGTTCCGGTTGATATTCAAGTATATACAGGACATCTTTTTAATGAATTTTTTTTTTTTTTTATATAAGTAGAACTTAAATTTGAAATAATGATTCTTTTTTTTTTTTTGTTTTGTTTTTTGCAAGATATGAATTTATAAGTGAAGAGATAGGTTCCCAACTATAAACTAACGAACACCATTATCACTAAGACAGATCATTAAAAACTTCCTCTAGTGCCAAAATTGGAGTAAAATCCTTTTGTTTTAATACATAAAAGTTGGGTAATTTAAGTCATTGTTTTGTAACGCTTCAACCAACAAATTGCTATTCAAACTTTGAATATTCAATATTGTGTTGTTGAACATGGGAAATCGTGATGTGTCAAGATTGGAGAAAATGTAATACATGTGTATATTACCAGAGTGAGGTGTGAAGACATTTGTTTTATAGGACTTCAATCAATAAACTCTAACAATGTATTTAAGATTGGGTGTTCAAAATTTTAAACTGATGTTCAGTGATGAGTTGTCTAGCAAGTTTTTACCACTAAGAACTGGCGCAACATAATCTTCTGAATCCAACTTATGGGGTGCGACTCACAAGGTCGAGGAATTCATGTTTGTGCTAGGGTTTGTACAGTATTCATTGATATTGCTTACTTTTAGAAGCCCTGAAATTCATTTTATTTTTTTTATTTTTTTATTTATTTATTTTTATTTTTTTTCGACCTAAAAGGTTGTCAAAGATTAGTTAGCTGTATATAGTCGTGTAATGAATGACTTTTTATGGCCCAAAAAAATGGGAGTTGTTCATTCCATGGGGTTTATTTTTGAAACTTTGAAGGTTACCTTGCTTAACCTCGGTCCAAAGTGTCCTTGCTTGGCCTGTACCTAAACAAAGGCTGTTAGTTAAGATAATAAAGTTTCTACTTAACATTGTTTATTATTTATATAACTCCTGTGTGTATAATATGTACAAATATTTAAAAAAAAATAGTTTTAATTTACTAAGTTTTCTTATATCTGGCACAGAGTTGTATGAATGGGGCACCCTATAAGAATTGAACTTATACATGAAGGTTTGGTGTTCTAGCTTGTTAACCATTACGCCACCCGAGGTGCTCTAATTTAGGAAGCTTTTTGCTTTGATGTAGTACAAGGCCGAATGAATAGGGCACCCAATGAGACTGGAACTTGTGAAGGTTTGTTAATCTAGCTTGTTAACCATTATACCACCCAAGGTGCTCTCAAATATTATGAATAATATATAAAAACTTCATTGTTTTAACTAAAAGCCTTTGTTACGGCAATGAGGAAATACGTCGGGTCAGATTAATGGGAAATTAGATTGAGTCATGAATATGATGACTTATGTTTTGAAAAATTAGTTTAGGATCGTGAACAGTTTTCATAGATGTTATCGTTCAGTATAATAAGTGGCTTGATTTATTAAAAACCAGACTACATAGTTTATTTACGATATTGCATTGATTTTGATTGTATTACTGTAGTTTTGAAAGTATAAATTAGATGTTGAAATATTTTTTTAAGGCTAGCATAACAAAAAGTTAGGAGTTGTTCATTACTTGAGTATATAAGATAGTATTTTATTTTATTTTTGTTTTGTTTTTTGATTTAAGGAATCTCACATAATGTAATGGTTAATGAAATTTTCTTGCAGACTATTAATACGGCTTTCATTTAGAGTTCCATATTTCTGGCATTGTTCCCTACTAAACTTGGTAAATTACTATGGGTATCTGGTAGTATAATAGGTTAGCAGTCCATTGTTAGTGATTTTGATTCTCTTAGTGTTCGCCAATGGGCCGGGAGACTGGAGTTCAATCTCAGGTCGAGTCATACCAAAGACTCAAAAAATGGTACTTGACACCTTGCTTAATACTCAGTATTATTAGGTACGTTTCAAGGGTAAAGTGAAGCAATCCAGGGAAAGGGGTAGCACCCTCCCCTACACTTCGGTGTAGTAGCTATTGAAAAGGGAGCCTTCTGGTCGCCCTTGACTGCCATCACCAATTTTACTTTACTTATTTTATGGTCTTCAAATACTGGTGATCACTTTCCTGTGGTGTACTTATTTATTCAACTAGACAATTTCCGCTCTAGTAAATTCAATTCTCATTAAATGCCCGAAGCCAGGAATGAGGAACCTTTTCAGGTTTCATATAATTTCTCTCTTCATTTAATGGCATATGAACCTATGTGGGTTATTTAATGCCATAGCCATCCTTGTAGAAGAAGAATATTTGTGGTACTATTTAACCCATATCTGGGGGGGGGGATAAGTATTTCCTGAAAGTATTAATCCGAAAATAAACGTAATAATGAATGACTGGAATTCGAACTTGCTAACTTTGATGCCTCAGTCCATCACTTCATCCACTACATCAAAGGACTCCCCCCCTACTTTTCATGTTTGAGGCTACACTGTATTTACAACAGAATCTAAATTTTTGAGTTAATAATTTAGTTGAAATTCAATATATAGTACTTTTTTTTTAAATGAATGACTTAGTTGAAATTTAATATACGAGGATCATTAAATAAGTTTCCAGACTTTTTGTATGGGCACCTTTATTGATAGTACACACATGAAGCTCTAGTCCCCTTTGAAGTAATCTCCGGCTGCAATGTACTTATTGTACCATTCCAATAACTTCTGGAAGGTCTCATGGAAGTCCTCTTGTGTGAGCGTGTCAATGACCTTCGTCACAGCCTCTTTCATCTCCTCAATTGTCTCATAACGACAGCCTCTGAGCTTAGGGAAAAACCAAATGTCACAGGGAGCAAGGTCTGGACTGTAGGCAGGGTGAGGAACTGTCTTGATGCCCATCTTGCTTAAATAGTCTTTGACAAGGATGGAGTTGTGGACTGGTGCATTGTCCTGGTGGAAATGCCACTGACCTGATTTGAAGAGAGTTGGCCTCTTCCGACGGAATCTCTTCCTGAACTCCCTTAAAACTTCAAAATAGTAACCCTAACCTTTGGGCCAATCAACTCTGGTGTATTGACTTCCTTACTCCTCCCACATCTCTCACAGACTCCCTGCCTTCCTTGAATCTCTTATGCCACTCAAAAACTGATGCTTGATTCATGCAAGATGATCGCAAAGCAGTCTGAAGCATTCCATATGTTTCTGTGGCATTTTTTCCAAGTTTAAAACAGAAGTTCATTGCATTTTTGAAATATACCAGCTGTGACAATCAGGCTTTAGTAGGGTGTATTCGAATTGCTGCTGTAGCTGTTCATTTGAATCTGAAATCCTAAAAATTGGTCAGTCATCTCATAAGATGTATAGCAATAACATACTGAATTTTCAAAAGTCTACAACAATTTTAAATGCCTGTACAAAAAAAAAAAGTCTGGAAACCTATTGAATGCACCATGTATAGTACTTTTTTAAAGAGAGCAAGGCCATAAATATGAGACACCCAGTGAGAATCTAACTCATTAACAATAGTCTGTAAGCATACCTTACTAACCATTACAATATGAGACACTCTTTAATTGTTCAAGCCTCTCTGAGTGCCCCATACTAGGATAACGGACCATTGTTAGAGATTTGGATTCTCACTGGGTGCCGCATACTTCTAGTCTGAGTAAATCACTGCATACTTGAGTTCTAGGCAATGGAATGACCAACTGAGAATCTCACTTTTTCTCAAATATTGACAAGGTGCTACCTGGAAGTTCGTGAAAGTTAAACAGTGCACATGAAAGGAATATAATATGTACTTCGCCCACAAAGAGTTGAGGCCTACTATTCAAACAGCCCAAGAAAACTACTTTGGCGGAAACAAGATGTTAGGATCCCTTTTTATGATCAAATTTTTCGACTTTGTGCGTAGCACCCCGTAAGCTGCACAAAAAAAATAAATAAATAAATTCTGTAGCACCAGATCTTAGTAGATAGTTTGATTTGGTTTCTTCGTTTTAGTGGTATATCAACCTTCGTGGGTTATTCAATGCCGAAACTGTCTTTCAAGAAGAACAGCAATGATGCTATTTAACCCATAGCTGGGGGGGATAAGGGGGTTCATGCCTTTCCCAAGGGTATTTGTACGAAAGTGAACGTAACAGCGCAACTGGAGTTTGAACTCGCTTACTACAATTCCGCAGTCTAGCATTTTAACCATTACACCACCCACCAGATCTTAGTAGAGAAAACTTGCTTATAATATATATATTTACCAGCCCCTCTGCACAAACAGGATACGACCTAAGGTCATTTGCTCAACCTCTTAAACAGATGTAGGATATAAGACACGGTCAATTTTTAAGTGGAGTACTGCTGGTTTGGATTAAGAGTTTTCCTTCTCCTAGACTGGTTACCTAAACAACGTTAAAGAACCAAGACTGTCCTACTATTCAGTAACAGGAAATGAAACATAAACAGTCTTGTCCAGGATTTGAACTCAGATCGCCAATTCCATTTCTTATGACGATAACCATTACGCAAAGCATGGCATCAAACTTGTATAATGTGTGTATTTACTCTCAGGACGTGAAACAAAGTCAATTTGATGGCTACTTTGAATTCAGAGTTTATCTTCTTTGCCACGCAAAAGCTAAACAGCCCAGATTGCCTTACGGTTTACCCCTAACTGAAGTGAAAAGAGATTCATATCTTTCTTATGGGTGAAAAAAAAAAATGCAAACAGCCTCTTCCAGTATTTGAACACGAGTCCATTTTCGACGACATTATCTATTACACCAAGCTCGCCTCCAAATTTGCTGTTAAAATAAACCAGCATTAAAAATACGCACACATCAAGCAGATTTTTTTTAAGTAGGCAAGTCCTTCCTTTGACGTTATGATAGTAAACACTCTTTTTAAATTCTGCCTAACAGTGGTTCTCAGTGACATCCGCTACCCTTCTCACCTTTTGATCCCAGTTTTCTTTAATTTCTCTACTTCGATTTTGAATCATCTAAACTTTTCACCGTTTTACTTCTGCAGTTATAATTATTGTAGCAGTCTTCGGTTTATAGTTAGCAAATTATTACTCTTAGGTAATCCAGTTAAAATAAGGCTATGAGATTTTTCCTTTTTAACAGTGAAAACAGTTACTATCATTATTTCTGTATAACACGCACCCCTAACTTTGAACAATGAAATTTAGAAAAAAAATATCCTCGTGTGTAATATGCATTAACTTTTTAAAATTTGTGGCAGCTAAATCTAACCTAAAGTTAGCATTTATATAGTTTAAATTATTAAATTAAAACATAAAATGTACGCCGTATTTAGAGAAAACACACGGACATGTTCACACAAAAATGCAACGAACTTCGAACAAAAACTAGCTCACATTAGGAGAAAGAAAATTAGAGGCAAACACACTTTCCATTTTTGTGAAACGGCATAAAACACATTAGTTTGGACTATAGATATAACTTACTTTCCGTCATTTCTTCCCGAATATGGTGAGGAATGTGATAGGAAAAATTGATTATATAGTTCTCAGGTATAATACGCACCCGAACTTTTGGACTGGAAAAGCAGGGAATTTTATATACAAATAATTACGGTTCATCGAGTATTCAATAGATGCAAGATGGTCAAATGAAACATTAGCAATTTATTAAATATTAACCGAAGAAGAACAACATTTTTGTGATTTTTTTCTTGAATAAATACGAGTCAGTGACAGAGCAGTCACTGACACTAGCAACAATTAGTTCAATGTTTCTATAAGGAAGGAAAAAAATAGACAGAAGCGAAAGATACGTGCGACTTAAGTATCGAAAAAGGTCTTAATAGCATAGTAACTGGCAATAAAAAGAGAAAAAAAATAAGGTATGCTTCTAATAACGCGCCGAAAAACAAGTTAGAGGGGCAGATAACCCTACATAGCTTATGGTGAAAGAGAGATAACTCCTAAAACTTCAACCTAAGGAAAATAACCCAACACAGTTTATTACTTTATTAATTGCAATTAAATAAAAAAGAAATTTTTAATTAAAGGGTTTTTAAACTTCTACTTTAATTCCTTTATTAGTGGTCTTCGGCAGCCATTAGGTGGGACGCCAAGTCATATTCTATTCACAAAATTTATATTAGAATTAAATACAAGTAAACAATGGAAAGTAATCGATAGTAACTTAATGGTTATCTACCTTGAGATTTTGGTCCTAACGTTACGCCGGAATGATGCTGTTCCGTATAGAAAGTCGATTCTGTTATATATCGATTTTCTTTCAAGAACAATATCATTCTGACTTAGAAATTACAGATTCACCAGTAGTAAAAAAACAAACATTTCAACAGCAAATGAACAGTGTGCACCAGTCAAACCCATCATTTGATTAAAAAATGATGAGTCATTAACTACATGAAGCTACCATTACCACTTGCACTACGTAGGTGATTGTTTAGAATGTGAGTAGCATTTCTGCAGCATCATACATATCCGTCATATACTGAACACAACGAAAGACAAGATAAATGTATTTGTACAGAGAACAGTGAACTGAATTCTCAAAACCAGAAAATCCGGCAAACACTTGCGCGCAACACTGGACAGCTGTTTTGACCTTATTAGGTCTCATCAGCAGTATATACCGCATGATCTCTCCCACTGGGGATCGAAGCAGCAATCACAGAATGCAGAGCTGAAACTCTACCACTGACCACTGGTCCACATCGCACACAAGCGATGCCAAATTAACTAGTCGTGGCAATTGCACGGCCAATTAACCTGAATATGTCTTGTAAGTTAAATCCATACTCTTTACAGAGGACACGGTCACCTCCAGGGCCACATTTTCTCAAGAGGATTGGAATGCGCATCCAGTGGTTCTGTATGTCGCACGCAAGTGTTTGCCGGATTTTCTGGTTATGGTAATTCAATTTACCATATAATTCCTTTACTTAAAAAAGAAAATGTACATCTACATAAAATAACATTTAACCTTTTATATACTTGAAATAGCTAGAAATATACACATAATATTTCATGAGCAAGTGGAATAAGAACGAGGTACAAAAATGAAAAAAAAAGTTTATTTGATGAGGGAAAGTGAAATAGCCACGTATGATTTTTCCATTCTCAAGCAGAATACGAGAAACGTCTATTCTGTTCAAAGAACAGGAGCAAAAGGGTCAAGAATAGATTCCTGGAATTGTCATGTGACACCCCATGAGACACTCAATGAGCAAGCTTGTTCTCTAAGGGAGATAATAATTTAATGTCTCCTTAAAGACAGAAAGCTAAACACTGACATCGAATATTTTTCCTATTAATTTAGTGAAATGACGGCCATTGAGAAACTGGTATGATAAAAAAATTATTACCAGAATTCACAAACCAAAATCAAAAGACGTGGTTACATGTGTCAAATAGAAATGAAATGTGATTCATTTTACCAATGTTCTTCGGTCATATTCAGTTGTGATCAGCATTTGGACACAGTTAAATGGCTATCTAATAATAATCAAACGGGTGACATCTCCACTCTAGACAGAACCCCTCTTAAACTAGCAGACAAATTCACTTACCTAGGAAGCAGCGTCGCATCAACCGAAAAGGACATCGACATAAGGTTAACGAAAGCATGGACAGCTATCAATAGGCTATCGATTATATGGAAATAAGACCTAACGGATAAAATGAAACGCAGTTTCCTCCAGGCAGTGGTCGCATTGATACTGCTATATGGATGCACTACATGGACTCTAACAAAACAGCTGGAGAAGAAGCTAGACGGTAATTACGCAAGAATGCTGCGTGCAATCTTGAACAAGTCCTGGCGGCAACACCCCACAAGACACCAACTGTATGGCCACCTGCCTCCTATCATGAAAACTATTCAAGTTAGACGAACCAGACATGCAGGACACTGCTGGAGAAGCAGGGACGAACTCATAAGTGATGTACTCTTATGGACCCCAACACATGGCTGTGCAAAAGCAGGACGACCAGCACCAACATACATTCAGCAACTATGTGAGGATACGGGATGTTGTCCAGAAGACCTGCCTGAGGCGATGAACGATAGGGAAAAGTGGTGAGAGAGGGTCAGGGATATCTGTGCTACCAGCACGACATGATGATGATGATGACTACTAATAGTTTTATTCACACACAGTTAAATGGTTCCAAGTATTGCCCTGTAATAATAATAATATAATTTAACAGTTATTTGTTTGCATATAGTTAAATGGTTTGGCTAGTCCTTTGACATTGGGCTGACATACTGTGGTGAGTTTTCGGGTATTGTCCTCTATCCTCCTATCCAGGTTTCTTGGAGCCAAAAGGATCCAAAAGATATGTAGTCCATATAACATCAGGACAGTTTTTCACAAGTGGTTCAACTCTCCAGAGATATCTTTTCCGGGTCAAGCCACCAACAGAATTCAACATGATCAAGAACTGTGTTTATTCTATCCCTTGCAGTTGTGGTAAAATATACTAAGGCAAGACAAGTCGCCTACTAAAAGTAAGGTTAGAAGAACACCGGAAGGCAGTAGTATGAGGAGAGATTGAAAAGTTGGGTATGGCGGACCATATATGGAAGGATTCAATAAAGGACGTAGTCTGAAGTTCCATGTAGGTTCCCAAGTTTAACAAACACCTGAAGAAGGTTGGAGGACATATCAGCCAAAACGTTGTGGAAATAACAATAAAGATGTAGACAATAGTCCGAAAACCTTTAATGATAAATATTTCTATTTGACGATAGATGGGACTCTAACAGGTACTACTATTCAAGTGGAGTAATTGCAATGAAAGAACTGGAGCCTCATCAACTGAGGGTGCTTTGTTAAACTTATGTAAGTAATGGCATAAAGCGGCATTGTGATTGTGCCAATGGTCTCAAGTCTTCTGAAAAGGATGAAAAATCAATCTTCCTTCAACTATATAGCTTTTTCCTTGCTGCTAAGGCAAGGGCAGATAACCCAATGACATTGTAGATTAAATGAGGATATCCATAAAATTGTTGAAATCAGTGTCTCAAAATTGTCTGGCAACTTTGCTCTGAGGGTGGAATCCCCAGAACCAGACTGGCCATATTTTGTTTATTTATTTTCGCATTTTGTCTGAAGACTGGAACATGGCCAAGAAACATGAACAAATACAAAACTCAAGTCCATATTAAAAAAAAATGTCTGAAGATTTCAACAGGTGAGACACTCCAGGAGATGACAAGACTCACATGACAAATAAACATGTGAAATTTGAAGCATACTTAGATTCAAACCCCCAACAATTGTTCTGGAGCCAATATGAAAATATTAACAACTTACCATAACGACTGCGTTCACAAAGACCAGGGATTTACAAACCTACGATCCAGGGAACAGTCTGCCATAAGATTTTATCCGACCGTTATCATCTTGAAATGTTCATGAATCAATAACCAGTTTTTTCTAATCTGCAGTTAAGTAATTGATTATTTCATCAGATGGCGGGCTGGCTTGCAGGTTGGTTGGGTTTTATGGCATATTAACTCTTGTAGGTTATTTAATACCAAATTCTGCTTATGAATATATATTAGATACATATAATTTGAAAACAAATAGTTTGTAGATAACAATGTTTAAATGAACCATTTGGTGCATATAGTTAAATGGTTTCAAGTATTCCTCAGTAACACAGATAGTTTTATTTGTACACATTTGAATGATTCCAAGTACTGCTATGTAATACTAATAATACAATTTAACAGTTATTTATTTGCACACAGTTAAATGGTTTCAAGTATTGGAAATGATTAAATACTTTTATTTGACCCCTACATAGGACCCTAACAGTTACTACTACTCCTAGAGTTATCGCAATGAAAGGGTACTCCACATTTCCAAAGCTCTTGAAATGGAGCCTCACCATCAGATGATTTAGTGTCATATCAAGGACTCTTGTTGGAGCGAGGTCTTACCCCTTTGCAGAGATGCAGTTGGCATATTCTGCAATTTCAACCAACTGGATTGTATTTTATCCAAAAATTTCAGACACTTTTATTCCTTATATGCTATTTCTCTTCCCAGGAAAGTTGATATGCCATTAAATAAAGAAAACAAACCAAATAATCTTAATTGGTTTTATACTATAAGTTAGGGCATTTTAATGCAGTCAGTCTACAATGTACCATTTATTTTGCCATTTTGAGGTACCATATATAAAAAGATGGATCATTTTCATATAGATTCTTGATTCTTACTCTGGGAACTAGGTGACTCTCACTTGTGAATCTAATTTGAAATCAATGTGCATGTCTTAATGAAAATTATTGCTACTTATATAAAAGATGGGAGTAATAAAAAAAGACAAAAACAGTGAAAATCTAAAAACATTCATAGGGAGTAGTAGGAGGATTAGCTGAAAAGTTTATAAGATCATCATCATCATCATCATCATCATCATTATCAAGTCATGCTGCTAGCACGGATTTCCTTGACTCTCTCTCTCTCTCTCTCCATCCGTTCCTATCATCCATTGCTCTTGGCAGGTCTTCCAGACTACATCCTGTGTCTTCAGAGCTATTGTAGGTAAGTTCTTGTTGGTTGGTCCCACCCGTGTCATGTCCATGTGAAGGAGAATATCACTTATGATTCCATCTTTGCTTCTCCAGCAGTGTCTTTTTCATCTTATTTTGGATGGTTTTGGAGATGGGAGCTAAGTGTCCATACAGCTGTTGTTTTGTGTAGTGTTGCTTCCAGAATTTGTTCAATATACCTTGTAACTTTCTTGTGCAGTCCTTGTCTTACTTTTTCTCTGTATGTTTTGTCAGCGTGACTAACATACTTTCATGAAAAGTGACTTAATGAGGTTTATTTTTTAACAAACTCCCCATTGTGGTTAACACACACTTCTTCCATCAATGCTTCAATCACACTGGTAGAAAAGTCATCAACAGTAGATATGATGTCATCATATGAACTTTTCAGCCTATGAACGTTTCAGCCGACCTTTGTATTTACTAAGATTAATACAAGGTCAGATGAAGCACCCGTTGAGAATTTTAATCACATCATTGCTATAATGTAATTGGACATTTCTCTTCTGTTCTGAATCATATCATCCTGTTTTTTTCAGGCTTAAAAAGTCAAGTTGTATGCCACAATTTACAGTAGGTTTTCTTTTAGTAACACAGCAGATTTTAACATCCACACACTTTTCACTTTCAATTTTTTAACAGATATCAGTTTTCATTTATAAGGTATAATCAACATCTTATTTATTTTATTTATAGATAAAGCATTGTTAGATATTGTTATTAAATTATTGTTTTGGCTAGTATTTTCTTTCATTTGTTATGTCATTTTAAAGGAATTTATTTGAAAATCATTTCCACAGAACTTTTATACCAAAACCATCTCCAATGAATTTTTATAGTAAAAATTATTTTCAATGCATCTTTATAGTAAAAATCACTTGAAATGCATTTTTATAGTAAAATCATTTCCCAGTCCAATCACCTGGGGCTGTAGAATACACCAACTGCATCTCTGCAGAAGGATCAGACCTCCAAAGAGTGTCCTGGATATAACACTAAACTATATGATGGTGAGGCTCCAGTCTTGTAGCTTTAGGGAATATGGAGTACCCCTTCAT
The DNA here is from genome assembly GCA_963585895.1 of Sepioteuthis lessoniana. Lineage (NCBI taxonomy): Eukaryota > Metazoa > Mollusca > Cephalopoda > Myopsida > Loliginidae > Sepioteuthis > Sepioteuthis lessoniana. Next base: position 48,859,667 of record OY757941.1, on the reverse strand, counting down.
TGCCATTGTTCCCAGTTTCATGCTAACCTGAAGTGGTAGCACCTGATAGGGTCTTATTATTGAGTCAAATAGAACTGTTTGACTTTTAAACTGTGTCTTAACAAATAGCTTATGCTAAATTTAATTGTTAGAAATAGAACTGTTTGATCATTTAACTATGTAAACAAATGACTGATGTTTAATTGTGACTGTTATATAGCAATGCTTGAAACCATTTAACTGTGTGCAAAAAAATGAGCTCAGGCTTGTATAAAAATGTTTTCAACAAAATGTATTGATAAATCATGTTTAATATATCTGTATATTTGGTATTAAAAAACCTACAATAGTTGATATGCAATAAATCTCAATCAAGCAAACTAAACTAAAATCATTTCCAATGTCTTTTTTATTGCGAAATCTTTTGTCATGCATCTATATAATTGAGTTGGAAGAGTTTATTTGTTGCTCTTCAAAATGGTTTAATATATTTTTATAGCAAAAATAATTTTAAATACATTTTTATTGTAAAAATTATTTGAAATGAATTTTTATAGTAAAAATCATTTGAAATGCATTTTTATAGTAAAAATCATTAGAAATGCATTTTTATAGTAAAAATCATTAGAAATGCATTTTTATAGTAAAAATCATTAGAAATGCATTTTTATAGTAAAAATCATTAGAAATGCATTTTTATAGTAAAAATCATTTGAAATGCATTTTTATAGTAAAAATCATTTGAAATACATTTTTATAGTAAAAATTAGATTCATAGTAAAATCTTTTGTAATGCATCTACATAAATGAGTTGGAAAAGTTTGTTTATATCTTGTTTATAGACTGCAAAACAGTTCGATACAGAGCAACCAATTTTGCTCAGCATTCTAATTGAATTAAGCAGAAGGTTTTAACATTAAAAAAAATGTCGCTCATGGGGAAAGAGGGTCTCTCACTATAAACAATAATCTGCAATAATCTGGAGGTGCCCGTGGTGTAATGGTTATCGTCGTAGGAAATGAACACGGCGATATGAGTTCAAATCCTCGACGAGACTGATTGCATTTCACATAGCGCTAATACCCTTGGGAAAGGTATGAATCCAAATACTCTCCCTCCAGCTATGGGTAAATAGTAGGGCAGTCTGATTTATTCAGCCTTGGTGAGGCAACTAGTCTAGGAGAAGGAAAACTCTGAATTCAAACCTGTTAAAGTCCGCTTAAAAATTGACCATGTGTCATATCCTGCTCGAGTGGAGGGGTTGGTAAATATGATAAACAATAATCTGCAAAAACTAACTAATTGTACAGATTTGAAATTTCCAAACTCCAAAAGAAAAAAAAAATCAATGAATTATTTATGTATGGTAGCACATGTTGGACATTAATGAAAAATGCAGAGAAAAGGCTTGATGGGAACTAAACAAAGATGCTGCATGCTGTTTTGAACAAATCCTGGAAGCAGCACCCCTACAACACAACAGTTGTATTGTTACTTACTTCCCCTCACACATATCACATAAGTAAGATGAACAATACATACTGAGCACTAATAGAGAAATAAGGATAAACTCATAAGTGACATCCTCCTGTGGACTCTTACTCACGGACATACCAGATTTAGCTGACCAACAAAAACTTACATCCATCAGCTATGTGCTGACACTGGATACCGTCTGGAGGACTTATCAAGAGTGATGACCAATAGGGACGGATGGTGAGAGAGAAAGAGTGAGTCAAGGGAATTGATACTGTCTGCATGCCTTGATAATTATGATGGTGATGAAACAATTCTAATTAGAGTTAGATGTAGTTTTTTAAGCTGAGGATATAAAACAATTGCATAGCATTATTGCTTAACTTGAACTAATAACCAACACGTACCTTTATTGCTTAGTTAGGACTAATAACTGAGATATAATATTATTGCTTAGCTTGAACTATCAACCTGGACATAGATTTATTGCTTAGTTAGGACTAAAAACTGAGATATAATATTATTGCTTAGCTTGAACTATCAACCTGGACATAGATTTATTGCTTAGTTAGGACTAACAACTGAGATATAATATTATTGCTTAGCTTGAACTATCAACCTGGACATAGATTTATTGCTTAGTTAGGACTAACAACTGAGATATAATATTATTGCTTAGCTTGAACTATCAACCTGGACATAGATTTATTGCTTAGTTAGGACTAACAACTGAGATATAATATTATTGCTTAGCTTGAACTATCAATCTGGACATAGATTTATTGCTTAGTTAGGACTAACAACTGAGATATAATATTATTGCTTAGCTTGAACTATCAACCTGGACATAGATTTATTGCTTAGTTAGGACTAACAACTGAGATATAATATTATTGCTTAGCTTGAACTATCAACCTGGACATAGATTTATTGCTTAGTTAGGACTAACAACTGAGATATAATATTATTGCTTAGCTTGAACTATCAATCTGGACATAGATTTATTGCTTAGTTAGGACTAACAACTGAGATATAATATTATTGCTTAGCTTGAACTATCAACCTGGACATAGATTTATTGCTTAGTTAGGACTAACAACTGAGATATAATATTATTGCTTAGCTTGAACTATCAACCTGGACATAGATTTATTGCTTAGTTAGGACTAACAACTGAGATATAATATTATTGCTTAGCTTGAACTATCAATCTGGACATAGATTTATTGCTTAGTTAGGACTAACAACTGAGATATAATATTATTGCTTAGCTTGAACTATCAACCTGGACATAGATTTATTGCTTAGTTAGGACTAACAACTGAGATATAATATTATTCCTTAGCCTGAACTATCAACCTGGACATAGATTTATTGCTTAGTTAGGACTAACAAATGAGATATAGTTTAATTGCTTAGTTTAAACTAACAATCAGGAGAAAAACAAAAATACTTAAAACAATATAAAAAATACATTATTTGAAGACACCATTAGGGCCGAAGAACCAGCAGTTTTTAATTTTTATGCAAGCTTCTAAACTATCAAGTGCACCTTCTGCAGCCTTTTCAAAGAACTAAATAAAAAAATTATTATTTTTAACAAAAGATTCTTTGATATTTCAGCACTATATACAATCATCTACCACATAACTTCTTTGTTAAATTCCTAAAATCAGACATTATATGATTTTGATGATGTCTGAACAAAGCCTTTTTCCAACCCCCTAAAAACAATTATAGCTTATGGAAATTTAACATCTCATACTTAGCATCACCCTCACCTCTCTATTTGGGTAATCATGTATTTACATGTTGTTTAGGGTATTTTAGAAAAACTGATTTTATGAAATGTGTGACTATATATATATTGTGACGAGGAAATATGACACTCTCATACATTCATAGGGTTATGGGGAAAGGAGGTGTGACTCACTGGCTGTCAGCAGACTATAGTAGTAAGCAGAATAGTAGAGGTGGAAGGGCTGTTTCTCTTCAACCCTCCCTATTAGTACAAGGTGACATGGGCATGAGAAAACCCCACTCTCTATTAGCCATGTATGAATCAGCGGAGAGAGGCAGACCTGTGGCCATGATTGGTACTGAGGGATAAACCGCCAAAAAGCGAACACGTGGTAGTTTTTCAAACTACAGAAACTAAACAGTTGCTGTTTATTCATTGAAGGGTGAAGACTCATAAGCAGTTGCCATTTCTTTGTTGGAGAGTGAGGACATAATTTGGGATATGGAGGAAACCCAAATTCTATAGTCATGCTGCACAGAGAACATTGAGAGAAAAGAAAAAAGTTCTCCTTTGAATGAATTCAAACTCTGAGGAATGGTGAGCCTCATTAAATGAATACCAAAAGAAAAGACTTGTCCATGAGGAAAGAGACAATAATTAATCTTTGTCTTATCTGAAATAAGACGTACATCCTTCTATCAACGTGTTATAGCAGCCCAGTAAGGAAAATATAAAAAGGAGGAAAGAAAAGATTCTACAAAATCCCAAGTAAGTGAACATAAATTTAAGTATATTCTAATTTATCTTGCTGTATTCATGCTGACGTGAATAAAAGACAAATTATGAGAGGAAAGAATAACTCTGATAAGAGAGAGGAGAAAGGAAGAGGGAATATCCCCCAAATGATAAACTTGAGATTTAGAGCATGAGCTTTGCTATCAAATCCCAAAGTTTGAAGGAAAGCGGACCATATCTACCGCTGAGAAACTGTATTTTCACCTTCCACGGTTTAGAAGAAAGACTTTATCACTCCTGGCTTTTACCTGAATTGTTTTTTGTTTCTTTCTTTTATTCAATAAAAGAATATTGTTATTAATCTTGTTAACCCAAACACGGCAGTTCAGAGTCCTTTTTTTGTTGTGGAAGTATTGTATTTGTCGAAGACCTTGTATTTGAGGGGGAAAGCTAGCTAGTTAGCTGTGTTGACTTTTAATAATTCACCTATAACTCGCCTAGTGGCTTTAAAATGTGGTTCAACAAGGAAGTTGGTGATATCTGTAATATTAAATAGCGTCGGCAAACCACAGCCAATGTGTGTGCCCTGCTTTAACTGGTGGACTTGGCGGGAACGAACGGCAACCTGCAAGCCTGCTGGGCACATGGTGGGGTAACAATATATATATAAAAAAATTATATACAAAAACTGCCGCAAAAGAAGCAGCTTTGCTTCCAGTAAAGTCTTCACCAGATGATGACCCTGGGTTCAGGCATGGTTTCGGGGCCAAAGCATCATTACCACTAACACAGGGCACCCAGCAGTATCTCACAATACTACCAGACTTTATTGGATGGTGTTTAATCTGTATGAATGCCATATCTGTTCAGATGCAGTTACAGCCTTGTTTTGGATCATTTTTATATATACCCTCTTCTTTGCTGATGAAAGTCCGATTTTGGTTAAAAATGTAGAGGTTGCGTTCGAAATAAAACCTTGACATCCAATCTCAAGAGGAAATATGTCTGTTGACCAGTCATTCTTAGTACACTGTTCACGTAGGTCTTCGTACTTTTCCAATTTCCGCTGATGCACCCGGTCGATGTTGGTCTCGAAAGAGATCATTAATTCTGCAATGATGACTTTTTTTGAATTAACTGACCAAATGACGAGATCTGGACGCTGGTGAGTTGATATTTTGAGAAAAAATGATTTTATGAACTGTGTGACTATATATATATAGGGTATTTGAGAAAAACTGATTTTATGAAATGTGTGACTATATATATATATATAGGGTATTTGAGAAAAATTGATTTTATGAAATATGTGACACTATATATACATATATAGGGTATTTGAGAATAATTCATTTTATGAAATGTGTGACTATATACATATATATATGTATAGGGCGTTTGAGAAAAATTGATATAATTGTGTAATCCAATAACTTGATTAATTTTCATTGAAATGATCTCAAATTTTAACAGCATGTTGAGAAACAATGTAAAATTCTGTTTAATTTTTTATGTTTTTTCTTTTCAGATATGGAAATATTAGAAAAAAGGCTTTTAAATATTTAGGATAGAATTTTGAGTTGGTTCTACACATGCTGTTAAAATTTTTGAAACTTTGAACAAAATTTGGTTAAGTTATTAACCAGCTCATTGGTCTAGTGGGTAGAGTGTCTGGGAGACCTGGGTTCAATCTCAGGTTGTGTCATACCAAAGACTTATAAAAAATGGTACTTGGTACCTCCTTGCTTAACACTCAGCAATATAAGGTAAGTATCAAGGGTAAAGTGGAGCAATTCATGGAAAGGAGTAGAACCCTCCCCTACACCTCAGTGTAGTAGCTATTGAAAAGGGAGCCTTCTGGTTACCTTCGATTATGGTCACCAACTTTACTTTTTATTTATTAGATTATGAAAGGATATTGATTTTTTCAGAAACACCTGTACATCTCAAATGATATCAATTTTTTTATATATTTATAAATTGTCATCCACAGACTGTTTCATTGTATCACTACTTATCAGTGTGGCTAGACATATGAGATGCTTCTAGCTGGGATTGGAACCCAGCTGACTTTCTTAGAAGCAAAATTACTTTCAATATTGCAACTTTTAACATTAGAACATTAAATGCAATAAGCCAGCATTTGCAGCCAATAAGAATATTGTTGGGATTTTACCTGTTAAGAACAGGACGAAATCAATATCTGCAGTGTAAGAAGAAATAAGCCCTACAGTAACATGAGATGTGACGAGAGAAAAGGAAGACAACAATTTGGTTGAAAAAAAGGGTTTATATTTAGTGAAAGAGATAAAGTAAAGAAGAAAAGAAGAATAATTGCCAAAAAGAGGTGTTTTTTATAGACTTAACTGTAGCATTTGTCTCGGTAACAGTTCTTTCAGTTTCATGTAGCTGGTCCGTACAAATTTAAGGATTGAAGAAGGAGAATTTTGGGTCCCCACGTGCGTAGAATCTCTCAGGGGATGATCGTCCTCGTATGTAGTGTGCCACATGGAGTCACTAACTAGTAGCCTGCTTTGTCAACAGTCAAGATTCCGTGTTACATTGTTAGTGTCAAAAGGGAAAAGGGATCTGTTTGTTTGAAAGTGTGGTGGTACGGCAGATGTACTGATAGCAGCTTATGATTGGTTATTTTTCAGCCAATCACGGGGCACGTAAAAGGTGACTCCATAGATAATTTCCAATAATATACACATAATATGCATACAGGGATATAGATATTATCATAACAAACTAAAACAAAAATACTATGAATCTAGTAATGGATGGACATTTGTGTTGGCATCTCACTGACAATTCTCCACTTTGGTTTTTATTGAGCTAGACGAGCGGTCAGGGAGGCCTGATCAGATCAGTCAGCTGGTCATGTCTAGTCCTCGCAATAATATGGTTTTCCAGATTATATTCTTCAAATTGCTCTTATGGCAAACAAGTAAGTAAGTAAAATTGGCGACCTTAGTTGAGGGTGATTCAAAGGCTCCCTTTTCAATAGCTACCACACTGAGGTGTAGGGGAGGGCATCATTCCATTCCCAGGATTGCTCCACTTTACCCTTCATCCTCACCTTATAATGCTGAGTGCTAGGCAAGGTGGCATCAAGTACCATTTTTTGAATCTGGAGAATTCTTAGACTCTCTTAATACTTTATAGATGTTCTCTGAATTCAGTGGTATCAAGGAGGTTGGTAGTACATAATAGTACATTGATCTTATCATCATGTCATATAATTCAAATTAACACTGTAGTGATACTGGAACAGTGTAGAGAACTGGAGGTTCACTCTAAGAGGTTATAAGTAGAAATGACAGAAATAAGGTTGTGCACGCCCGGCTTGATGCATTGTTCCAGTCAAACAAAAAGAAAAATCTAATAAAGAATTAGAAACCAATTAAAAGCGTTTGCACCCAAAATAAATATGTTTTTCGGTCAAGATTTTTGATCCATCTAACACACATAAATAGAGACCTTTTCAACCAGCAGATGGAGTTCCCAACTCCAATATACAAAGTGATGCCAACACGACACTTCGATACGATTCAACACTCAGGGACTAATGTCTTCCTATCTCTTCACCACCACACCTGAAAAGTATTGTTTTACTACATACTTAAGGACAATTTAAATATCTCTTTTTTACAATTATTCTTAATGTCTATTTCTAAAATTTGAATTATTGACTTTGTTCAGTCTAAGAACTAAAATATTCACTTTATCACCAAGAACTCTCATATACATATATGACAAAAAGTTTTGAAAAATTGTAATTTTATCATATAGAGATTCTTATTTTACAGTTTATTGAAATTTTGATCTAATTTCCTTTTGCCTTATTTTTATGGGGTTAATCTGTCTGACTTACCTACCAACCTCCTTTATACCACTGAATTCAGAGAACATTTATAAAGTATTAAGAGAGTGTTAGAATTCTCCGGAATTTATTACTTCAGATCCAAGACTTTTCAGCCATTTTCAAGTTATTGTCAAGAATCAGAATGAGATATGAGTTTTTTGGTCTTCAGGCAAAAATGAAATATTGAACTGTCTTTGGTACCTTTCTTCCAGGACGCTAAAAGTTAAATTACGTCAAAGACATAATACATATTTTCATTATAAGACAATTATGTAATCAATGTTTTCCTTGTTAGAACGTTTAAATAAAACTGCTATGATGTATGTAATATTACGTTTTCTTATGTTGTGTTTAAATAAAGATTAGGTGATGTTTGAGCTCTGCCTACTTCCGCCTAGTTTGTATTTGTGCCGGTTTTAACTGTAAATTTTTAGTTTCCAATAAATTTTGTTTGTTACAACATGGGGATTTTTTATCTCCCTCTATTTGTTATATTTGTTGGGGAATAGGATTACCCAAGGTTCCCTGAAATGTAAAACTTTGGGTGTTAGTTCAACAATAAATAAGTAAGTAAAGTTGGTGACTGTAGTCAAGGGTGACCTGAAGGCTCCCTTTTCAATAGCTACTACACTGAGGTGTAAGGGAGGGGGCTACTCCTTTCCTTGGATTGCTCTACTTTACCCTTGATACATACCTTATAATGCTGAGTGTTAAGCAAGGAAGTATCAAGTACCATTTTTTTCAAGTTTTTGGTATGACTCGACTTGGGATTGAACCCCAGTCTCCTAGAACATTGTCGAACACTCTACCCACTAACAATAACACAACACAAATTTACATAAGCAACATAGACACGAGAAATTTGACAAAAGACAAGAACCTTAAAGAAAAACAAATTTATATTTTATCAACTTGACAATGGCAATGATTATACAAAAGGTGTTTATATGTGTGTGTGTGTGTGTGTGTAAAACAAGAATTTTCTCAGTCAAATTGAACGCGTGTAGATGTGTGAGTATGTCCAAATTAAAAGGAGAAGATAGGTTTGTACTTACATACAAATGTATGTGTTTGTACGTAGTGCATTCAATAAGTTTCCAGACTTTTTTGTACAGGCATTGAAAATTGTTGTAGACTCTTGAAAATTCAGTATGTTATTGCAATACATCTTATGAGATGACTGACCAATTTTTATAATATCAGATTGAAATGAACAGCTACAGCAGCAATTCGAATACACCCTACTAAAGCCTGATTGTCACAGCTGGTGAATTTCAAAAATGCAATCTGGATGTCGGGACACTTTAGAAGAATGATATGCAATAAAATTCTGTTTTAAACTTGGAAAAAATTGCCACAGAAACATATGGAATGCTTCAGATTGCTTTTCAACCATCTTGCATAAATCAAGCATCAGTTTTTGAATGGCATAAGAGATTCAAGGAAGGTAGGGAGTCTCTGAGGGATGATGAAAGGTGTGGGAGGAGTAAGGAAGTCAATACACCAGACTTGATTGGCCAAAGGGTTAGGGTTAGGGTTACTATGTTGAGGTTTTAAGGGAGTTCAGGAAGAGATTCTGTTGAAAGAGGCTAGCACTCTTCAAATCGGGTCAGCGGCATTTCCAGCAAGACAATGCACCAGTCCACAACTCCATCCTTGTCACAGACTATTTGAGCAAGATGTGCACCAAGACAGTTCCTCAGCCTCCCTATAGTCCAGACCTTGCTCCCTGTGACTTTTGGTTATTCCCTAAGCTCAGAGACTGTCGTTATGAGACAATTGAAGAGATGAAAGAGGCTGTGATGAAGGTCATTTACATGCTCACACAAGAGGACTTCCATGGGACCTTCCAGAAGTTGTTGGGACGGTACAACAAGTGCATTGTAGCCAGAGGAGATTACTTCAAAGGGGACTAGAGTTTCATATGTGTACTATCAATAAAAGTGTCCTTACGAAAAAAGTCTGGAAACTTATTTAATGATCCTCGTATATATGTGTATTCTGGTATGTATGAGTTTTCGGTCATTCTCCTACCATAGTGTATATTAGTGGGTCATTTGCGTCAATCTATCGTGCTGTGATGTGACTGTCTGAAAATTTGTTGGTCTCACTGCTTTGGACTAAAAAATGTTTGCTATTTATACTTTTGGGTAAAATAAAAGTGTGTCAAAGTTGTGCCGTGATGTGACTGTCTGCAAAAATGTCGGTCTCACTGCTTCGGACTAAAAAAAGTTTGCTATTGATACTTTTGGGTAAAATAATAGTGGTCAAAGTTCTGCCATGATGTGACTGTCTGCAAATTTGTTGGTCTCTCTGCTTTGGACTAAAAAAAGTTTGCTATTTATACTTTTGGGTAAAATAAAAGTGGATCAAAGTAAAATATTTCAAGTTTATTACAGGTCAAAGTGAGTTTAAAAACACAACCCATGAACTGTCTTAATCTATCAGATTCACAGTAATTACTTATTTATTTTGGAACCTAACTATTTTTGTTTCTGTGACATTTTTCTACAAGTTAGTTTTTGAACCGCTTTTTCTAGAATATTCTATTCTATGTGTCTTTCGCTGATTAGTTTAGAAATATAAGAGCATAAATTTTATGTAAGTGTGATTTTTATCCTTTTTTTCTAGAATATTCCTATCTATGTATTGTAAATGTAAGAGTTTGCATTTCAACCGGTATAGTTTTTTAGATTGAACTTTGTCTCCCGCACCGGTCGCTTCCGGGTGGAAGGTGGGGGAGGAACTTCCAGCTGGAGTGAATTCGGTCTTTTCAAATTGACTGGCATGCAAGATGGACATTTTTCTTTGTGGGTCCCTAGCAAGGCAAAAAGAGGTAAGCACATGAATTCTCTTGGATTGATTCGATTCAAATCATCACTTTCGAGGTGTATTTCCTTTTTTGGAACATTTATGAGTGCGCTTGTTTTGTTTCAGTTTTCACGTTGGAGAGTGTATAGTTGGAGAATGTGTACTTGTTTTTACGCTAAACATGTGCGCAAATAAAGATATACAATTTGATCAGTCCGAGACTCGTGTCTTTGATTTTTGGCCCCAGTTGCTGCTGTAAAAACGTATTCTGAGTTGATTTATTCAAAACTAAAGAAATGTGTCTCCTATATATTTTAGCATCTCACCATTTCATTCATTCACTATGGAAAACTCTATTCGGCTTATTTAACTCACTCGATTTACTCAGCATTCCTAATTGGTTACTCCTCAAAGTAAAGTTCCGAACAGGTTTATCGTTGCTTAGCTTCAGTGATCTAGAGGGATTTGGTACTTTCAGCATGACTTAACTATTAGTCCCATTGGAGCGAGTGCTATCATTTATTATGTTCAGTTTAGTTTGGCACAAAGCCAGAAGCACAAGGCACTCAGTAAGAACCGACCCCATTAACAACAGTCTACTAATCTACCTTACTAACCACTGCACTATGTTACTAAGAAATATTCAGTCGAAGAATTTAAGAAAAACAATTTATTCTTCTTTCTTAGCGCCCAGTTTAAGGGAAATAATTCTTGTCTGATTTATTGTAGTAATATTAGAGTTACTTCCCTTATTGTTCAGTACCCATTTCTAATGTTCTATATATTGACGACTGTAAGAAAGTAAAGTTGGCGACCGTAGACGAGGGCGACCCGAAGGCTCCCTTTTCGATAGCTACTACACCGACGTGTAGGGAAGGGCGCAACTCTTTTCCTAGGATTGCTCCATTTTACCCTTGATCCTTACCTTATAATGTTGAGTGTTAAGCAAGACGGCATCAAGTACCATTTTTTGAGTCTTTGGTATGATTCGCCATGGGATTGAACCCCGGTCTCCCGGCCATACCGTGACTTGTCATAGAACGGTTCTTCATTTCGCTATTTTTAATCGAGTAAAAAGGATTTTAAGCTTTTTGTTGAGTGAAACTACAATTGTTACTGTTGTGACCTTATAAATAAAGCTGGCTCACTTACGAACGTCAGCATTACACATGCGCACACAATCTTTTGAATAAAGTCAGTTCGTCATCTGTTGTCAGAGTGTGTCGACTTGTTTTCTTTTCTCAGCGAAGTTACCCTTTATAAACTCAATTTACGAAAGGCATAACCCAAACAGTTACGATTGCCAGTTTAACTGAATGAAATTATCCAATCATATTTAGAGAATTTGTCATAATTATACAAACTTTTATTGTCCAGTTGATTACTATTGTTATCAGTGTCTACCGCATAATATATGAGTTTTACGATGGTTATTGATGTTCAAAAAGTATTCAATTTTTTTTTTCATTTATTTATTCTTAACATACATGTAACTTTTAAAATTTAATATCATAAATATTTTTATCACGAAAAAACTTTAAATAGATGACTTTGCTTCTGAAGTATATGTTCTTGTTAGACCTTTTAGTGAAGTTTCATAGCTTCTCAATGTGTCCAGTTCTGTTTCTAGTTACGTGGAGAAAATATAACTTCTTCTGGGACAGAATTTTCCCCTGTACTTTATAGTTACTCCAAAATAAACTTGAACTGGAAACTGTTCTCGTTGTATGCTAAAGGTAGATAGCTTATCACTGGGAACAATGAAAAATACGTACTACAAACACATTTTCATATCGTGGGAGGAGAGAGAGAAAGAGACAGTGACAAAGACAGATAGGTCGCGCCTAAAAACAATTTGAACCAGATATTCGCATATATTTTAAAACCTTTTTAGGAATGACCCTAACAATTCAAAAAAAGTTCGGTTGAAGTCAGGCGGAAACGGCTGAACCATAGCTTGACGGACAAATGCACATTTGGATGATTATTATTATTATTATTATTATTATTATTATTATTATTATTATTATTATTATTATTATTATTATTATCCTCCTCCTCCTTGAGAGTTTCTTACCTCAGCTAACGCTGATGGTCTTTCACCGGAGTTTGAGTGACAGCAAGTCTCCTAAAGTTTCCAGGACTCTTCTCAGTATCCTGGCCGATCTTAATAACGCTTTAGTTTGGATGGTCTCTACTCGTATTATTTCTAAGTCTTCTAGTTTTCTGTACCAATTCTATACTGACTGTACTGAGAGCACCAATTACAATTGATATCATCGTCTCTTTCATGTTCCATCAGTGAGTTTTTCGCACCAGTTTTAACTGGTGTTTTTTCACTGCAGCCGAAGTGACAGTAAGTCTCCAGGACTCTTCTAAGTATTCTAAATGATTTTAACAGTGTTGTGGTCTTGATGGTTTCGATTCTTTCTCTAATCTCCTGCTTCTTCTGTCTCTTTTCTAGGATTTTGGGGGCCGTTCAAAGAGCATCTTCATGTTCCACAGCTTTTTCACCTCTCTGACAAGATCTAAGTATTTATCTATGTTTTTATTTTAAGACTGTTGTCTGATGGAATGGTAAAAATTCACTAGATGACAAGTTCTTTATTAGTTTAAGGATCCCGCTTTTTTTTATTGTTTCAAAACTCAATTTACAGTCATCAGACCAGTCAGTCAAAGATAAAAATCAGTTCTTGTTAACCTTTTTCATTCGGCAAGGGGTATATAGTGTCTTTAAGAACTTTAAGTTTTTATTTTATTTATTTATTTGTTCATTCATTTATCAATTTTTTATATTGCCCAGTCGGCTGGGGCTGTAGAATACACCGACTGCTTCTCTGCAGAGGGGTAAGCCCCCCCCCAAAGAGTGTCCTGGATAGGATACTAAACAATCTGATGGTGAGGTTCCAGCAGTGCTGGAGCTTTGGGGAATGCGGATTACCCCTTCATTGCCATCGCTCCCAGGTCCACTCTGGCCCGGAGTGGTAGCACCTGATAAGGGTCCTATCTATGGGTTAAATAGAACTAAACCGTGCTTCTTTCACTATACTGATTTTTGCATTTAAACTGCGTATTTATGCTAAACTGAATTGTTTAAAATAGAACTGTTTTGACATTGGAACTGCGTACTAGTGCTGAACTGAATTGCTCGAAATAAAACTGTTTTTGACGTCTAAACTGTGTACTTATGCTGAACTGAATTATCTAAAATCAAAATGTTTCACATTTAACTCTGTGTATTGCTCCCAGGTCCACTCTGGTCCGGAGTGGTAGCACCTGATAGGGCCCTATCTATGGCTTAAATAGAACTAACAGCATACTTATGCTAAAATGAATTGTTTGAGTAAACTGAATAGCTTGAAATAGAAATGTTTTTCACAATTAAACCGTACTTACATTTAAACTGCGTGCTTATGCTAAACTGAATTATTTGAAATAGAACTGTTTTTCGACATTAAAACTGTATTTAAACTTAACTGAATTGTTACATATAACTGCCAGAATAGTTTGAAATAGAAATGTTTTTTGACAATTAAACTGTGTACTTATGCTAAACTGAATTGTTTTAAATAGAACAGATTATTTACATAAAAATAGTTTTGGAGTTAGATAACCTACAAAGGTTGATATGCCATAAAACCCAACAAACCAAACCCATTTTTTATATCGAGATTACTTTTCATTGAAATGGCTTTTCATTGGTTTTTTACTAATTTTTATAGAATAATTTTAAATAAATATGAAATCTTACTTCCACCTCGGCTAAGGAATGCTATCCCAGAATCCATCGCCTCTCGCTCTTCTCTCTTCCCTTCTCTCTCTCGCTCTCCCTCTCCCTCTGGCCAATCAGCGGAGATAGTAGCAGTTGCCGAAGACGATCCAAGAACAGAAGAGGAAGCCAGTTGCTGAAGAGATTCGAGATACAGAACACGTGTCTTGACCGCCGGACATTTTCTAGCCAACACGTGGCGTTGTATACGAAGAATAAAATTCCTCTTTTAAAGTTAATATTTGTACTTCTCATTTATTATCTAAAATAACATAACTCAAGTACATATATTACAATGCTATTTAACCCATAGCAGGGAGGATAAGGGGGTTCATATAATTTACTCATAAATTATCGAACGATTCTTCACGCGGATAGAAAGCAAAGTCCATTAGTATTAATGGGCAAACAAATTAAAGCCCCAATAATTCTGTAGCAGAAAGAATTTCGCATTTTTGTTTGGCGCGTGATTTAATTCGACCGTTAGGGTCGACGCATAATTTCACCCAATTAGGATGACTTATCCTATTCATCTCGGACCATCTTTCTGGGCAGCACAAATTGGGGGAAGCCGTCAAACACCCTCTTTGGCTGAACAACTCTGTTCTGTACAGACGTCTCACTGGCTGCTCTTCAATAGCAGCAGCAGCATCTCACCACCATGAGGGAAACTATCTAATTTATGGACCCCTGGCGTCTATTTCTCTTGGACCAAGGGTTCCCAGTTGAATATGAATTAGATAAATTTAATATGCCTAACACAGGAACAACTTTACGTCACCTCCAAAATTGGCTATGTCGACTGCGATGCAATATTTCGCTCCGGTACCTAGCTACTTCTTCACTGGGCAACATTTTCTGGAGACATTCACGCTTCTTCCCGAAACAACCAGAACCACAAACTCACGGTGACTTCAACGTTTCTCTCCTCAAACAGCAAATACGACTTTTGCTACACTATGGCGAATATATCTCCCTCGCACATCCAACAATGCCTTTACCTAACAATGTACTTTTCGCTCAGGCATTTAGCTGCTAAAATGCTTTCTCCACTCCATAACTACTTCATTTCGTTTCCTTACTTCTTTTCTTCCTACGAGACTTGCAGCATAAACGTAAACTCTTTATTCCATGCTGCCATTAAAAACCTTCATATAAAAGGTAACGGCATCTTCGTCTTCTTCATTCTCCTTTATTTTACAACAACACTTAGCGAGGGAATAACACACACATGCAAGAACACATTTCTTCGCTAAAAATGGTAACAAACATTCCTATCGCTAAAACCATGTCATTTGCCACAGAGGAGAAAGTTTGGTATAAAATAAATAAGGAAACAGAGCCAGAGAGAGAGAGAGAGAGAGAGAGAGAGAGAGAGAGAGAGAGAGAGAGAGAGAAGTTCATTCTACAATTCAATTTCTGCAATTTAATGAGAAGCCCTCTGTGGTGTAATGGTTAACGAGCTAGCCTCGCAGAATGATAGATACTGAATAGAGAGTTCGATTTTCTCTAGATGCCTCATGATTACGTCGTTGTGAGAAATTTAAGTTCAGGGAAATTTTTAGACTTAAAAGTTAAGTCACGTTGAAAGAGCCAGTTCTCGCTAGATACTGAAATTAAGCGATAAGCATGAGTAACCATATTGTAAAAGCAATTACTCATGACAGTGTGTTAACCTAAACAAAACTTTGTAAATCTCATGCATACAACTTTATACTGTAATAAAAGAAGAACTTATACTTTATTAAAATATAACTTAACTGTGGTCCAGACAACGTTGAGATTCTTTTTGTATTTATAAGTGGCTGATTCAGGGGCAGACAACTATGACTTTTCCACGTTAACTTCATTTTTTTCCACACAAATATTAAAAAGATTTTGATTGGTTTGGTTTCTTTGTTTAATGGCATATCAACTCTTTTTAGGTTATTTAATGCCAAAGCCATTCTCCTAGAAGAACAGTTGTGGTACTATTTAACCCATAGCTGGGAGGATAAGGGGGTTCATACCTTTCCCAAGGGTATTTGCCCGAAAGTGAATGTAATAGCACGACTGGAGTACGAACCCGCGTACTACGATCCCGCAGTCCATCGCTTTAACCATTACACCATGAGAACACCCCCCCCAAAAGATTTTGAGAGAATAAAATTAAAATATGCAATATAAAAGAAAAATTTGAAGGGATATAAAATAAAATTTGTAGGAATGTGGGTGACACTTAAGGCAAGTTTAGTATTTAACTGGGTGATGTTTTAGTGTGCCATTAACGGTAATTCAAACTGTAAGTTTAGACCGTAAGTTCCGCAGCTTTCTAGTTCGGATGTTGGTTCGAAAAGATAACGCAGACAATAAAGTTTCTTAAAAAGGAATTGTATACAAAGAAATAAGAAAGAAAGGGATAGAAAAGATATAGTGTTGCAAATTTTTAGTACAATTTGTAGGAAACTTATCTGAGTGAGTGTCCGGGAAACAAAGTTCTTTGAATTCGAGTCTTTTTCTTTTCTTTTCTTTCTTTCTTTTTTTTTTTTGTCTTATCGAAAGTTTCAAAGTTCATTAAATTTCGAGTTTTCTTTAAGGTTCTTTTCCGCATAATTCTCGGTTGAATTTTCTTTCAGCTGAATTTTCTTTCCCTTGAATTTTCTTCAGTTGAACTTCAGTTGTCGACTTTCATTTATTTTTATTTCTTGGGAAGCTTCATTTAAAAAGTGACTGACGAAACCAATCTGCTAGCTTAAGTTTTTCTTGCTATCAGTTCGGGTCCCCAAGTTCGTACTGAGAGTCAGACTAGTAGTTCTTGACAAAAAGGAGGAAGTCACTTTTTGGTGCCGCACTGTCTGGGATTACTTCTCCCTTCTCTACCCCGGCCAAAATCAAGTGGCGCATATGGTCGGCTAGATTTTTTCTTAGAAATAAATTTTTATAATATTGTCTGTTTTTTTCCCCTTACTTTTATATCGGGTTTGAAGTAAATGATTAGGCAAAAATGTCAGGTTATAATTTCCAAATTTAAGTTCAGAATAAATATTTAAAAGATATTTGTTTGATTATTATTCATTAATAAAAAAAAATGGTATCATCATTGCTAAAATCTACTTTGAACGATTCACAAGTTTCATAAAACCGTTTTTTGTAAGTTTTCTAATTTGTATTGTGACACTATAAGTTCTTCTATCGTTGGATGTGCATATTTAGATGCAATAATGCATATGCGTGTTAATATGATTATGCATGTGTATTTGTGTAAAGTAAAAGTATTCGGCACAAGTACGGTTTGAGGTTATGGGATACACATTTTTTCTAGTCTTAAAATAAGCAATAAAAACATACTTAAGAACATTTTAGAAATTTAGGATCAAAACTGCATTAGCATTTAAGTTACATTTTTATATTTTTCAACCAATCAGCTAAAAACATAGAATAGAACATTCTAGAAAAATAGGATCGGAAGTCAACTCACAGAAAATATTTAGGCTCGAAAATAAAATAGTAAAATACAAATCTGATTGGTCAATAAATGTCTACGCGCCAAAATTTTAGGACGATTCTTTGATCCACCTGTAGGATATAAATAACACAGAGTTAGGGAGCCATACGCACAAACTTACACACAGACTAAGACAAGCCACTAAGCCCGTAAAGCAGTGGCCGATACTGTGTTCGGCAAATTCCTTTCCTTCCTCAACTAAAGTTCATGACCTATCTTCAGATGGCCGCAAATCACATTCAAAAGAAAAACCCGATAAACTTTCTTTCATCAACGCGACACGCTGTCGCCACAATCATAAAACCCGCTATGAACTTAATGTAAGTAAGAACGACTTATTTACGGACTCCGTTAACATGAACATACACACATCTTTAAACAAATTTATTTCCTTCTTGCCAAACTTTATTATCCAAAAGGCCATTTACACGTCATGTATTTTATTTGTTTTCATATTCTGTTATATGCATATTAAATTGTTTGTTGTTTAATGTTCGTTGTGTTCTATTCCATTTCTTTTACGCGATTGTAAAGTTTTGTGTTGTATTTGTGGTGGAAATAATTTAGAGAGCAATACCCGTAAATTACGGACGCACATCTACTGAAATAACCAAAATACATACTAACCCCACAAGGTCAGCAGGTCATTATATCATTTTCGAAAGTACGTTAGTTCTGGTCCACGCGAGAGTTGTTATTTCTTCCGGAAGTACGACCTTCATATATTCAAGAAGCAGGTGCCTGTGGTTTAATGGTTATCGTCATAGGAAATGGACACGACGACACGAGTTCAAATCGTGGACGAGCCTGATTGCATTTTACATAGCACGAATACCCTTGCGAAAGGTATGAATCCAATTATTCTCCCTCCAGCTATGGGTAAATAGTAGGGCAGACTGTTTTCTTTAGCTTTGGTGAGGCAACCAGTCTTGGAGAAGGAAAACTCTGAAGTGAAAGCTGTTAAACTCCGCTTAAAAGTTGACCTTGTGTCATATCCTGCTCATGGGGAAGCGGTTTGTAAAAAGCAATCAGATGAGTTGTGGCCTTGGGCAATTGTAATTGAACTGTTGGGTTGTGCTAGGAATCCTCTCCCTTTACCTCACCAGAAGTGGTCTCATTAAGAACATCGACATCAGAGTTAAGAGCTGAGTCCTTCTGCTACCTGTATCGCGACAGTGAAGGATTAGCGCCAAAATCCCTATTACGAAATGTCACCTCCCTCCCATAGTTAGATAAAGACGGCTGTACATGTGAAATTCGTTCGTTTTTTTTTACCCTTGACTTATACGATTTTTGACAAAATCCAGTGACCTGTAGATCTCTCCTTTGGAAGCCAATGACAACGTGGAAGAAAAAATATCGGCCACGGCGGCAACGATAAAAAATCTACTTTCCATTTTTTTGTGTTTACTAAAGTGGACGGAAAAGTTCTCATAATGATGTCATATCTGCTGTTAATGGCCTTTTTTCAACAATGGGAACCAAGTACAGAAACACTGATGTAATAGGTATGTGGACCGTAAGGAGGACTATGTTGAAAAATAAACCTTATTTGGTTTGGTTTCTTTGTTTAATGGCATATCAAGCTACATGGGTTATTTAAAAGCCATACTTTAAAAGGGCAGTAGTGGTATTATTTTATCCATAGCCAGGGATAAGTAAGTTCATTACTTTAGTCCGAAAGTGAACGTAATGGCGGTACTGAAGCTCGAACTCGCTTACTACAGTGTTGCAGTCCAGCACGTTAGCCACTATACTACAAGGACTTCCGCAAACCTCATTGGTCACATTATATAAGAATATTTTGGACAGCTAATTAACTTTTTAGCCGAGTCTTGTGAGTACGAGCCCTTCTGAGTGAGTCTAAAATAGTTGACAATCAAGATGTGTAGAATAAGATGATAAAGGAACCAACGACCATAACAGTTTTCAACAAATATATATATAAGTAAAGTAAGTAAAGTTGGCGACCGTAGTCGAGGGTAACCCGAAGGATCCCTTTTCGATAGCTACTACACCGATGTGTAGGGGAGGGCGCTACTCCTTTCCCTGGATTGCTCCACTTTACCCTTGATAGTACCTTATAATGCTGAGTGTTAAGCGAGATAGCATCAAGTACCATTTTTTAAGTCTTTGGTATGACTCGACCTGGGATTGAACCCAGATCTCCCGGGCCATTGGCGAACACTCAAACCATTATGCCAATGTCCGGTAATATATATATATATATATAATAATTCTCGAAAGGTCTAAAATTCTGTAAGTGTGAGAGACAGGCAGGAAGACGAGGACATGGGCTGGCGGAGGACTGTTATATTGACCTTTTCTTAACCCACGTTGTGATTATATTACCAGGGCCTTACATCCTTGTTTTCTTGACGAGATGTTTTCAACTACTTGACTCCGCCCCCCTCTGGGCACTCGCTGTCTGTTCTCTAAGCATCTTGACTGTCCGACCGACTGACTGACTGCACATCTGACCTGGGTACCCGAGTATATATAATTTCATAACGCCTATACGTTCTTTCGGTTCATGATTTACGTGGTTTGCTTACACCCACGCATCGCTTGTTTTCCGGTAATCACATTGTTTACACAGCTGGAATATCCTATCCCAGAAATCCCTGATTGATGGCTCTGTCAAAGGTCAGTATTCAACAATATTATTTATTTATTTTTTTATGGTTTGAATTGAGTTCTTCAAAATTTGCAGATGTAAGCATAAAAGTATCGGACCATACATTGGGAGTGTCCTCGTGGTGTAATGGTTAAAGCGATGGACTGCGGAATCGTGGTAAGCGAGTTTGAATTCGAGTTGCGCTAATACGTTCACTTTGGGACAAATACCCTGGGGAAAAGTATCGAACCCTTTTATCCTCCCAGTTATGGGTTAAATATCAACACTGCTGTTCTTCTAGAAGGATGGATTTGGCATTAAATAACCTACAAAGGTTGATATGCAATTAAACAAAGAAATCGAAACCGTACATTAGGATGATGGAACACAATACTTTTGCAATAAATCAAACTTGGCCTATTTTCCTTTAAGGCTGTATTTAACCTCTCGAACTAGTATAGATGTCAGCTGTAATTGTAATATTGACTGATATCAACTCAAAATACAAGGATAAGTAAAACGAATTGTACTATTTTGGTAACGTGAAACACAATTCGGCAACACTAGATGCTTTTGCCGAGGTCGTGAAAGTGACGAACCATACGATATTGTGAGATGCAGAGCCCGCCTGATACTCCCAAAGTGCTACTGGCCGGATGTATCTCTATGGCTAAGAGCACGGTCTCAGTATCTACGGTTTTAGGCCTACCTGACCTTGCCTAATCGTCAAGCTTCTTGCAACCCGATCAAAATTTCTTGAACCATCTGGCTACAGCATTGTGAGAGACTGCGTATTCACCTTTCGTACAAATAAGGTTTTGTGTTACATTTCTAAGCGTTATAGCCGAGTTCGACTTCTAGAAACATGAGTTATCGAAATAGACAACGATGCACGTTCAAATCACGCACAGAGTAAAGCCATGTACAACGTTTCAGCGCACCAACTACCACGATACTACCAACAACGGCTTAAGCTCTTTCACAAACGTGATATACCGTTGCAAACTAGCACGTACCATAATATTGCAAAACTTTTGATTCACCTGGGTAGATTCCCCCAAATGCACACCCATCAAACACTTAACAAAGCTTTTCTTAGACGGAGGTCAGTTTTGAGGTCAGCTTAAGATTTGTTTAGCTTGGTTTGGTTTGGTTTTAAGATAAATCAACCATTGTAGGTTATTTAATACCAAATCCTTTTTATACATATTTATTAAATATATGATTTCTAAACACATTTTGTAGATAACATCTTTAAACAAGACTGCACCCATTTTTTTCATACAGTTAAATGATTTCACTTATTTCTATCTCATATGAATCATTCTATTTATTATTAATCATTTGTTTGCACTGTTTAATATTTTCAAGTATTGCTATGTATCACTAATAATTCAATTCAGTCATTTGATTACACAGTTAAATGAACAGTTAAATGATTCAAACAATTCAGTTAAGCATAAGGACAGTTTTTTTTTACATACGCACAGTTAAGTATAAAAACAGTTCTATTTCAAACAATTCAGTTTTACAGTACACAGTTTAAATGTCAAACAGTTCTATTTGATCTATAGATAGGACCCTATCAGGTGCTACCCCTTCGTGTCAGAGTGGATCTGGGAGCGATTGTAATGAAGGGGTACACTGCATTCCCCAAAGTTTTGTTTAGAAAATCATCATTACTGTTTACTATCTATTTAATATTCATATCTTTTTCTTCAAGGTGACAAAGGTAATCGATATTGGAATGTCTTTTATTATGTACTAACTTTATATTCTAATAAAATTTCTATTTACATTGCTGACTTAGATGCCAAAAATGGTGCTTCTCTCAAATTGACAGTCTTGAACAAAGGAGGTTATATTTGGACAATTGTTGCGGTTATTTATGTGTGAGTAACCATTACGGAAAATTTTCTCGAAAGATTCTTTAAAGAAAAAAAATATTTTAATGACTACTTGGGTAGGATTAATTTATATCTGTGGTTGTTTTGTCAGTCTTTTAATTATAATTCTGATTGCTTTGTCAGTCTTCCATTCATGTGTAAATAGCTGCTTAGTATTTCATTAATATTTATGACAACTTAGGCAGCCTTTCCTTCATGCTTATGCAAGTTTGGGTAGCCTTTCTTTCAGGTCTGTGACTGCTTAAACAGCATTTCTCGCATGTCTGTGACAGTTTAGGCTGCCTTTCCTCCATGCCCGTGACTGCTTAGGCTACATTTTCTTCATGTCTGTGACAGCTTTAGTAGCATTTCTTTCATGCCTGTGACTGCTTAAACAGCATTTCTTGCATGTCTGTGACCGCTTAGGCAGCCATCCCCTAATGTCTGTGACTACTTAGGCAGTCTTTCATTAATGTCTGTGATTACTTAGGCTACCTTTTCTTCATGTTTGTAACTGCTTAGTGTACCAGCTATTGTACAAAAATGTGTACATCACTTATTTATGCAATTTTATTTTCGGTTACAGAATCAAATCAGGTTGAGTTTGGTAATAAATAATGCCTAATAATATCCGTTTTGATTGTATAATATTCCACTAGAAATAATAAAAGCCTGGTATTTTCGGTTCAGAAGAAAATGAATTTTTTATTAAAAAAATTGTAAGGGTTGTTATTTCCTTTATGGTCGATAGTGCACATCAGGAGCCCCAAACCCACGACCCACAGGCCACATGCGGCTTTTGAGGTCCATCCATGTGGCCCAACTGTGACAATATTGGTCTGTGGCGTGGTGCATGAAGGGTTAGACAAAAAAGTTGAGCAGCGAAATATAATTGCCGAGAAGTGTAAAATTGAAATTCTGGGAAAAGAACTTTTGACAATGGCCAGAAATGAGATTTGGAAGATGTTGACAGGTAATGGGGAGGATTAAGTTGGTTACAAGTACAATCGGTAATAGAGTAAGAAAAATATGTTGTTTTAAGAAATGAGTGATATCATGAAACAATTCCCAAGCCTGAAAAAAAAAAAAAAAAATGAAAATTAGAAATTTGACAATCAGGGAAGATAACCCGTGACCTGTGACTCGCACCTGATCGCAGTGACATGGAGATACCCCAGTTAAAAGGATGGATCTCAGAGGCGAATAAGTACAAACGGAAATTGAGGAAGAAAAAAATTGTTGAAAGGCGAACCAAGGAATCTTGTTGATGATAGGAAGGCTATCTGGCAATTAATGAAAACACCGCGACTAATGAGGTGAGGTAATTTTCCGGAATTACTTATCGGTGCTGAAAAAGGAATTATCAATTAGTCTGGGATGAAGACCAGCCCTTCCTCCCACACAGGTTGAAACCAGTTCCATCAAAAAGGTGACATGCGAGCATATTTGGGCATAAGGGGAGTAATCTCCAGCTTGACGTCATAAGCAGTAAAATGAGAGAAACTGTGCTGGTATGAGGAGAGCTATCCTCCTGTATTCCTCATCACAAGTGCAGTGAGAGGAGCGACTTAATGGAAGAAGTGGAAAAGGGGTTGGACCCTTTCTGATGACGAGAATTGAAACAAAGACATAACGGATGTCTGATGAGTTAAAAATGACGTTATGGAGATCACCCCTGCCTCAGTCAGAACCTACCCCAGAATATTAGCAATTATTATATAAACAAGCTGATTTTTGAACTCAGCAGTTGGTGGCAGTAAGCGAAGCAGTTGGGACCAGACGAAGCAGACGAAGAACAGGCAGGGACCAACAGATTGGAATTGTGCTTCGCGCTGCCAGCTCATATCACCAGTCCGCCGCTAGGACGAATTATTGTTAAGAAGACTTGACCCTCATTAGACCGACGCCTTAGACCATTATAAGTCACATCCGCAGAATTTGTTACCATCTGTAAACTTGAAGATGATAAAACATTTTTATTATTAACTACTGCAGGAATCATAGTTGTATTTTTTTTGTTCTACAATATATACCCTTCGGTTTTCAGTCTTCGGTTACCTGCAACCCCTTTTCCTTTCAGACGTGATCGTCGGCCTTTCCATTTAAAGAATCACAACGTGGAGCAGGGCAGTGTATGGTCACTTTCCTGGAAGGAACTTTCAATCTTTTTTTTCCCACGCTGTAGCAGAGAGATTGGAGGGAGGTGGACGAGGTTGTGGCTAGGGTACCATATTTGGTGCCGTTTAGACCAGGATTCGACCTTGAGGGTATCATATTTGGTGCCGTGACCGAGGATTCGACTCTGAGTGTATTATACAACACCCAAGTTTTAAAATTTGCACTTTGCCTTTTGATGTTGACTTTGAAGAAGTACTATTACAATTGTAGATGGAATTCATTGAGCTTCAGTGTTCAAAAGATTTGAAGTCCAAATTTCCTGCTTGCCGCTTCCTCGATTTCTATAAAAACAACATGTTTCCATCTGGATAATTCCCTTAGCTTATCACCCAAATTCAGCATAAGTAGTGGCCATGTTTAGCACTACATACTTCCCTGAACACTTGTTCTCAAAAATGAAGCATGCCAAGAATATGTCACATTCGCATCTGTCAAATCATCACTTGTTTGATGTGCTCCTGTCAGCCTCTTCCTTTAACCCTAATATATCTTTTTGAGATTGCAGACAGCATCAGATGTCTCATGAATTATTAATTTTTGTTACCTTGTGAATTTAGCTATTTTTCTGTTTTTTAAGATCGTGGCTTCATGCCCTCCAGGATTAAACTTTGTGACCATTTTTTTTATATAGCAGGACAGATTAACAACGACCAGAGCGCAAATTAAAAAATTATCATATCTCGTTTTCTTCGATTGTGGGTGAGCTAAAAGACATCTGTTTACGACTTTCTTTTTATTAACACTTTGGATCCGAATAACCGGTATCTATACTAACTAGAAGCGCATAAACCTGGGCGTCCTGAATTTTGACCATGAATTCTTTACTTCTACATCAGTGAGGCTCCAGTAATACTGGAGCTTTGGGGAATGCAGAGTACCCCTTCATTATCATCGCTTCCAGGTCCACTCTGGCACGGAGTGGTAGCACCTGATAGGTCAAATAGAACTATTTGACATTTAAACTTAGTGGAAACAAATGACTAAATTGAGCTGTTAGAAATAGAACTCTTTCATCATTTAACTGTGTGTAAACAAATGACTGATGTTTAATTGAATTATTTGTGATACATAGCAATATTTAGAACCATTTAACATTATTGACTTTTGCTAAATTGAATTGTTACAAATAAAACTGTTTGATCATTTCACTGTGTGTATGTACAAAATGTGATTACAAATTACGTACTTAATATATATGTAAAAACAGGATTTGGCATTAAGTAACCCAAAATGGTTGAAGTGTCATAAAACGAAACTAAACCAACACAAACTTCTGCATTGACATAGCCAATAAAATGTTGCAATTTTATATTTTATATAAAATTTTGTTATTTCTAAATATTTTTAAAATTTTACAAGAATGTTATATCTGTTGTTTAAGAGCATGTAAAGCGGTTAAAAAGATGTTACATTTGACATTTTTAGCGATTTTTCAAGCCAAGAATTCAGGGTGGAGAGGTCTACAGTCGCGAAAAACTCTGGGTTCAAAAAGTTAATTTCTATTCCATTTATAAATGTCTCGTCTATACTCTAAAGAAAACTGCACAATGGAAAATAATTTTGTCAAAAATATACATTTAGAATATAAAGTCAGGTAAATAAAATAAGTGTGTGTACTCTAAAAGAAGAATTAGATTTGGCTCAGAATTATCGTCTGATGGTTACAGAAAATAACTGTCAATCATGCACTGTTAGTAGCTGTTATTTGGCAAACAAATACTCAATAGAATTGAGTTGTCGTGGCCTTTGAGAATAATGCAGACAATCCCACCTGCCATTATTGGAAAAATAAGTAGGTTGAGCACCGCGGTTTTTATTTGAAAAACAATAATTCAACTTCTAATACGAGATATGGAATCCTGTGGCTTCTAAAGTAGATTGCACTGCCTTTTGAAGTCAAAGGTATTAGTTTCAGATATGTGAACAGCGAATCTATTTACAGATAACGTTTAGAAAGTAGATAGCGTTGGACAGGAAGAATACCGGTAATTGTGGAAGCGCACTTATCGTAACAGATATCGTCGTGGGAAACGGAACCGGTGACCAGAGTTCAAACTATCGATGAGACGGTTTGTGTTTCAAATTGCAGTGACGTCCTTAGCGAAAGCCTGTTCTCCTCAAATAGTTAGGCAAACTGGGCTCTTTAGACTTATTATAGCAACCAGTCTAGGAGAAGGAAAATGACTTCAAATCACCTTTACTCTGCTTAAAAATTGACCTTGTGTCACATCCTACCTTTGGTGGAGGGACTGAGTCAATACATACGACGATCTCTCAGTTTGTATGAAGGATAGGTCAGTATAATCAAGGACAGGGTCACAATAATAGATCTCCCGGTGAGGATCAAATTCATGAACAATTAATTACAGTATCATAATGCTAATAATCATTCCACGATGTTTCACTTTACACTAATGCCCTTGGGAAAGATATGAATCCATCTCTTCTCCCCACACTTACAGGTAAATAGTAAGGCAGACTTGGTTTGACAAGTAGTCGAGAAGAAGGAAAACTTTGAATTCAAACCAGCTTTACTCCACTAAAAAATGACTTTGTCTCACATCCTGCCCATGATGGAGTAAATACATACATATCCGTAATTGTTATGTTTGCGGCATATTTGCTTTGTTGTACACCGTACTTTATTTTATGTTAACCTTCTTGGGGACATTGTAAATGTATTACAGCCATACCTATCTATTTGTTAACATATTACTTGCATATTACTTATGTTGTATATTGACCTTCGACCCGGCCAAACACGCCATTCCAAAGTGATGCACCGGAAGGAAGTGACACATTCCGATGGCAGTTATGGGAAGAAATTGCGTAGGCGGGCTTGGCTGACAATATGGGACAAGATAAAATCCCTTGGTACAGTCATAGACTGATGCACCGGAAGAGAGTGACCTGTGAACTGCATGACAGTTATTTCCACTTGATGACAATCAAACATGCCATTCCAAAGATATTGAGTGGGCGATTGAACTATTATATAACTCGGTGAAGACAGGAAGTCAGTTAGATTGGAGAGCAGTTAGTGAGAAGATGCTGGGATGAGAACATGTCCCAGAGAGGCTGGGCCCCCAGGCCCCCGGTTGAGCTGTCCAGGAGAACGATAATGACACACGGCTATGTCCGGAGGGGCTGGGGAGGTCAATATGTTGCAGTTCTATTCGGTCTCCAACTCCCTCTCACACACAAACCTTTCAAATAAAGTGAGGGGTATATTTTTCTAAGAACTGTGTCGCTCGTCTTCATTATTGCGTCAATATGTATTCTGCATGTATATGTGTATAGTTGCATATTTATTATGTGGCTATACAACACTTACTGACACGCATACACACTCATATGTGTGTAAGTAAATCACTTGCATATTATGTAGGTAAACATATGTATCAAGAAAAGAAGAAGTAGGTGGACTCGCCAGGATTGAAGAATTCGCAGATGCAACAATTTAGGAACTTGTAGAATTAAGACTGATTACAACAGCTATTAACAGCAATATCAACAAAAATAACTTAAAGAACAAACGGAAAAAGAAAAATCACAAAATCAATATGTTTAAAAAAAACAACAACAAACAAAAAAGCTGTATGGATGTGAAAATAATTAGGGTGATTAATTAAATATATTAGTTATTTTATTTATTTGGTAAAATTGTAAGTTAGTAAAGGAATTGAATGTAAGTGTAGATCCTCGCAAAGGTCCAATGTGTGCACTGGTGGCGACCAGGTTTAACACCTCACGTCAAAATAACATTGGGAAAGATAGAATATGGATTATAAATAAATCGAGGTTTGTCAACCGATGTGGAGAAATAAGCATTTGTGACATATGCGATGAATCTAAAAAGTATAATGCAGTGGTTTAGTGAGATGACGTCACACCAAAGGAGTCAGATGATGCAATTATTAAAATTATATAAAAAAGATAGATAAAATGAGTCTTCTGTGAGTCTTCTATAAATCTTCTGGGAGTCGGCAGTTATAGTCTGGGGTTGTCACATTGGTGTGGCGCTTTGTGG
The DNA here is from genome assembly GCA_963585895.1 of Sepioteuthis lessoniana. Lineage (NCBI taxonomy): Eukaryota > Metazoa > Mollusca > Cephalopoda > Myopsida > Loliginidae > Sepioteuthis > Sepioteuthis lessoniana. The sequence goes on along the minus strand of OY757941.1, from coordinate 48,831,093 downwards.
ATTTCGTTACGATGTCTCTCTCTCTCTCTCTATATATATATATATATATATATATATATATATCTTTGGTTGGTTGACGATTAGAATGTTACAGACAGAATAAAAACTTTCATATCTGAACGGCAGAGTGGCTTTGTGCTTTGCGAAAAGTGTGACACCTGTTGAAGTTGGAGATGGGCTGTGATGTTTTAGATGCTTCAAGCGAAATTACACAAGATATTACCTGTGGATGCACAAAAAGAAAAATCTAAAGAGAGAAAGTGAATATCTCTTAATAGTAATGCAATATAATAGTATAAGAACTAATTATATCTAAACAAAAATTGTTAATACTCAAGAGAATAGCAATTTTGGGTTATGTGAATCTTTTTTGATTGCAGTACAATATAATATCATCAGAACCATTTATATCAAAACAAAAATTATTAATACCCAGGAGAATAGTAAATTTGGGTTATGTGAATCTCTTTTGATTGCAGTCCAATATAATATCATCAGAACCATTTATATCAAAACAAAAATTATTAATACCCAGGAGAATAGTAAATTTGGGTTATGTGAATCTCTTTTGATTGCAGTCCAATATAATATCATCAGAACCATTTATATCAAAACAAAAATTATTAATACCCAGGAGAATAGTAAATTTGGGTTATGTGAATCTCTTTTGATTGCAGTCCAATATAATATCATCAGAACCATTTATATCAAAACAAAAATTATTAATACCCAGGAGAATAGTAAATTTGGGTTATGTGAATCTCTTTTGATTGCAGTCCAATATAATATCATCAGAACCATTTATATCAAAACAAAAATTATTAATACCCAGGAGAATAGTAAATTTGGGTTATGTGAATCTCTTTTGATTGCAGTCCAATATAATATCATCAGAACTTTTTATATCAAAACAAAAATTATTAATACCCAGGAGAATAGTAAATTTGGGTTATGTGAATCGCTTGATTGAAGTACAATATAAGGCCGTAATGTTAAACCACCAGTTAAACTCGTTTGAAAAACTCACAAGGAATGGTTAATTAGCAGTAAGTGGTATCAATATCAACCATAAAATGTTATAGAGAATGATCAATTTTATACACTTTGAGACTTTATGATACAAACTGAAAATGAAATCTAGGCAAGATGTTCAGATATTGTAATGTTCAGCATGTGACAAATATGAATTCTTTCTTTCCTATTTTCTCAAATTGGCAAGAACTTCTAAGCTGAAAAAAGAGGAGAGTTGCTTTAGTGACACTTATCTTCTACAAGAAAGTGGACGGTTTACCGGGAAGCATTGGAAAAAGAGCGCGTTTTAGGGAGGGAACAAAGGAGTGGGTCATTGAGGCGAAATACAGACGAGACAGCTCTACAAAGAGAGGGTTTAAGGACCGAGGAAGTGTTTCCCTTTTGTCGCGTATTACTGAATTTTGTTAGGATTAGTTCCGCAATTTTTTTGTACCTCATTTTCTTTTAGTTTCTTGAGCTGTGTGTCAACGTGGGTTCTGTGTTTGCTTTATTTGCGAACTCCTACTGTAATATATTGCCTTGACCGGCGGTGAATCCAGCGGATGAAGTTGACAGATACATCCGGTCGTAGATAAAATCAACAAAGTGACTACCTGAAAATCAAGCAATGCGTGGGCGTGATACCCGTGGCAAAAAAAAAAAATGCGTGGGCGTAAGCCGTGACTAATGGAGAACAAGTATTGCGTGGGTGTAAACCATAGTCAATGAAAAACAAGAATTGCATGGGTGATGAGGTGTGACCGTGTGGGTCGCGTGGGAGTTTTAAGACTATATAAGGTCAAGAATTTTGGCTGAAGTTTAGTTTCCGGTGACCGTTCTGACTTATGACAGCCCCTTGTGAGTGAAAACTCTCTTCGACTGGTCTCCTGCTCTACAAAAGCGTCACAGTCAAAGAATAAAAGTATAAGATTATATCTTTATATATCCGTGTTCCTCGTTGTTTGTCAAGAGCCAGCGGTAGTATACAACACTACTTTTTGGTCTGTTGGACAGGTTTCATCCGCTTTTTGAATAAAGACAAGGATGTTTCTCTCCTTTATCTTAAACTTTATCATTATTTTTTATGTGGTCCCCGTGTTATTATTGCTCGTTGTTGTTTTTAATTTTACCTGCTCGATTTCTTGCTATTAAATCCGACCCCAGCAATAGTTAGTTCCTGGCTCGGAAAGTCATTAAGCAGCGTGTCTTTGAAATGCAGCTAAGCGATAGGATCGATTCAAACTGTAATCTTGGATAAGACCTCCGAAGAAAGCAACATTATAGATATAGCTGTATCTGCTAATGTGAATGTAACGTATAATGGGAACGAAAAAGTACTTGAATATCAAGACCTAGCATGAGAGATAAGATGAATATCTTTCCCCCACAAAAGTTATAGCAGTAGACAGGAGGTGCTTGTGGGGAAGTAGTTATCATCGTAGGAAATGGACATGGCGAACCGTATTCAAATCCTGGACTAGGCTGCCTGTATTTCACAAAGTGTTAATACTCTTAAAGCTCAGTCTACCCTACTATTAATACATAACTGGTAGGAGAATAATTGGATTCATACCTTTCATAATACTTTTAGGAAAGGCATGAATCCAATTATTCTCCAACCAGTTATGTGTTAATCGTAGGGTAGACTGGCGCTTTAATCTAGGTATGGCAACTAGTCAAGGAGAAGGAAAACTCTGAATTTAAACTCCGCTCAGAAATTGACCTTGTGCCACATCTTGCTCGCACGGAAAGGTTAATAAATAGATACCAGTCGATAATAGATAGATTATACATAAATACATTCATATATATATATACAACACCAGTTGCATAAATGTTGAAATCTGCATTACTTAGTACAGCAAGAATCACCAGAAAGGTATTTGATATCTATGGGGTATAAAATGTTTAGTGTGGTGTGTTGGGAAAGATTATGAAGATGGTAACTGGCTATTTTTTATTATCCCCATTCACTTAAAATCTTCTTTTAGTTCATTCAAGCTGCAAAGGAATAAATTGTAGCGTAAATTTCATATACATCTACAAATATCGCACCCATAGATTTTTTAACCAATCAAATACTTTCCCCCAAAAAAAACATTCATAGCCGTTTTGATCCTCTTAGGTGTTATAAAAAGAAAGCGATTGAACAATTCAACAGAGATCTAGCCGCTAACAACAAGGAACCTATGTTACGCTACTGGACTGCTCCCTCACCCACCAAAACACGAGAGACGCCACACTGTCTAGCAAAGACATTGCCATTTCCACTTACACCAAAGGCGAAATCGGCAACAACAACGACAACAACAACATTGTGAGTTCTTTGGTACATATTCTCACTGAATAATAAACCTTTATTTTATAGTTATTCAGATTTTGTTTTTGTTTTGTTCGGGAAATTACTTGCGAGGAACACGTACTGCCTCCAAACTTTATTTCATACTTGTGACACATCTCGCAGATATAACCCGACAATTGGTGACCGCGAACACGTAAATTCAAAGAAAAGAAAAAAAAAAAACACCATGGAAAACACAGAAATGGACGCCTTATTGTCACAGCCAGCTACCCAGTCAGCTCTCAGGATACCGCAGTTTTGGACACACGATCCCATTTTGTGGTTCGCACATGTCGATGCTCAATTCGTCACACACCGGATACGCAGCGATGCAGCGCGACTGAACCACATCATTGGATCACTCACTCACGAGGTGATGGCAGAAGTCAGGGACTACATCATGGCTCCGCCTGGTACGGTCCCGTACGACACTTTCCGGGCCGAATTGATTAGACGAACCTCCGACTCACGACAGAAACGTCTACGCCAGCTTCTCGTGGACGAGGAACTAGGCGACAGAAGGCCATCGCAGCTGTTGAGACGGATGAAACAGCTGATGGGCGAAAACCCACTTCAGCCAGACATCCTAAAACAGTTGTTCGTCAATCGATTACCGCCAAACGCACAAATGATCCTCGCTTCCGCCGGAGAAAACACACCAGTGGAAGAACTAGCCGAGTTAGCGGACAGGATCATGGAAGTTACAACTACCGTAGCCCCGGTGAGACAGGCGCAATCTTCTACCAACCCTTTCCTGCCGACCCCTGACAGCTCAGAGCTTACTGAGCTACGAGCTCTAACCCAGCAGCAAGCGCGACAAATTCAGACCCTCACAGACCAGTTACAGGCCTTCACTAGGGACCAACCGCGACGGAACTACAATCAACACTTTGGCCGTCGCCGCTCTCGTAGTCGGGACCGACCTAGTAGTTATTGCTACTACCATCAACGATTCGGCGATAAGGCAGGGTTCATATAAACAGTCGACCCCTTCACCACCGGGAAACGAGAAAGCCAGGTGGTAAGAGCGACCGACACGTCTGGCCCTGCCCGAAGGGGTCGCACATTTTATGTCAGAGACCATACAACCGGCATTCACTTCCTGGTGGATACCGGTGCGGAAGTCAGCGTCATCCCCGTAAAATTGGTGCGAGAAAAACGCACACCAACCACGATACAGTTACAGGCCGTAAACCATTCCCCTATTCGGCGAGAAATCCCTTACTTTGAACTTGGGATTCCGTCGTACATTCCAGTGGATTTTTGTCGTAGCAAAGTTACCAACCCCTATTTTAGGAGCAGATTTTTTGCACCACTTCGGCCTCTTAGTCGACGTAAAACGAGGACGATTAGTCGACAACACTACAGGCCTCACTGTGCGTGGTATAGCCACCCGAACGCCGTTAATCAGCCCTGTTGTCTTCCAGCCTACAACCAACCGGTACGCGGACATCCTCAAGCAGTACTCTGACATCACCCGACCTGTGTTTCGAGATAAACACATCAAACATGATATTACTCATCACATTCAGACACAGGGCCCACCTGTCGCAGCTCGACCCAGGAGACTCAGACCGGATCGTTTAAAAGTGGCTAAACAGGAGTTTCAACACATGATGGACCTCGGGATCATCCGCCCATCCAGTAGTAGTTGGTCCTCCCCACTTCACATGGTTCCTAAGAAAACGGCCGATGACTGGCGCCCTTGCAGAGATTACCGGGCACTTAATAGCTGCACCACCCCGGATAATTACCCGATTCCTCATCTGCACGACTTCTCAGGCTCACTTCACGGAAAGTCCATTTTCTCCAAAATTGATCTTGTGCGAGCTTACAACCAGATTCCAGTCGCGTCGGCAGACATTCCAAAAACGGCAATCACCACACCATTCGGATTATTCGAATTTCTTCGGATGCCGTTTGGTCTTAGGAATGCTGCCCAAACCTTCCAACGTTTCATTGACGCAGTTATACGAGGTCTACCCTTCGTATACGCGTATATAGACGATCTGTTGGTAGCAAGTGTTTCCGAGGAAGAACACACGCGACATCTACATCAACTATTTCAGCGATTGACGCAATATGGTGTGGTGGTCAACCCCAGCAAATGCGAGTTCGGAGCCACTTCTCTATCTTTCCTCGGTCACGTCATAGATAAGGACGGAATCCGCCCTCTGCCCGAGAAGGTCAAATCCATCATGGACTACCCTGCACCAACTTCCTTACGAAAGCTCAGGGAATTCCCCGGTTTAATTAACTTTTACCGGCGGTTCCTCCCTCACTGTGCAGAAACGGCCCAGCCACTCACAGACCTTCTACGACACCGAACGAAAAAGAACGAGACCATAACCCTAACTGAACAGGAGCTAAATTCTTTTTCGAAACTGAAACAATTACTGGCCGAAGCGACGATGTTGGTTTTTCCGAAAGCAGACGCCCCTCTTTGTTTACTAGTCGATGCATCTGACGTCGGAGTGGGAGGAGTACTGCAGCAACTGGTAGACACCACCTGGCAGCCACTATCTTTCTTCTCCAGACGACTGCAACCTGCGGAGACTAAATACAGCACCTTTGGCCGAGAACTGCTAGCAGCATATTCTGCAATCCGACATTTCCGCTACATGTTGGAAGGGGCAGTCTTCACCATATATACAGACCATAAGCCGTTAGCACATGCCTTTCACGCGAAACCTGGACGTCATTCACCCAGAGAGGCCCGTCACCTGGATTATATAACCCAGTTCACGACGGACATACGACACATAAAAGGCACGGCAAATATGGCCGCCGATGCAATGTCACGCATGCATATAGATGGGTTACAAACAGTTGATGCAATCAACCTTCAACAGATCGCAGCCGACCAAGAAGGCGATGAAGAACTAGCAACCCTGCAAAAGTCCCAAAGCCTTACCTTCCAGCAGATGCCATTACCTTCTTCGGCTGGACTCATCTGGTGTGATACCTCCACCGGACATGAACGCCCGTATGTACCGGCTAAACACCGACGGCAAGTTTTTTTAGCGCTACACAACCTAGCGCACCCAGGCATTCGTGCAACACAGAAGTTGATAACGTCCCGTTTTTTATGGACAGCTATCAACAAAGACACCCGCGAGTGGACTCGAAGTTGCATCCCGTGCCAGAAAGCGAAAATTGGTCGCCATATCAGGAGTCCTCTAGGAACCTTCCACGAACCCGATGCACGTTTTAAACATGTGCACATCGACATCGTGGGACCACTGCCACCTTCACAGAACATCACGTATCTACTCACCTGCGTCGACAGATACTCTAGATGGCCCGAAGCATTCCCTCTGTCTGATATTTCGGCAGAGACTATCGCCAAAACCATTACGTCATAGTGGGTATCTCGCTTTGGCACACCGGAAATAATAACTACAGATAGAGGACGACAATTCGACTCCCACCTCTTCACAGAACTAAATCGCCTGTTTGGATGCAAACATATTCGCACAACAGCATACCACCCAGCAGCCAACGGCATGGTTGAACGATTCCACCGTCAACTAAAGGCTGCACCCAAAGCCTACCCTACCAGCACCAACTGGATGGAGTACCTCCCTTTCGTCCTCCTCGGCATCCGTGCTTCTATCAAAGAAGACATTGGGCATACACCTGCTGAGCTGCTGTATGGAACCACGCTGACCCTACCTGGTCAAATGGTTGCACCCATCACACCACACAATGTTCCGGATCCGACGAACTACGTACATCGCTTACGAGAGTTCATGTCACGTCCATTACACACACATCCACGTCCACAGAGAGTAAAAACACATGTCCCTTCGGACATCAACCAATGGACTCATGTATTTGTGCGCAACGACGGAGTATCAACGCGTCTTCGACCATCATATTCTGGTCCTTACCAGGTACTCCGGAGGCACGCCAAATATTTCATACTGGACATTAACGGGAAGCAAAAGGCAGTTTCTGTCAATCGACTTAAAAAAGCAGTCATCGAAGAAGCTCCGGTCGAATCATCACCACTCCAACCTCATACCCCACTAACCACACCAACACAAACACCTTCAGCTACAGACAGGGCACCCACAAGTACACCCCAACCACATACTAAATCTGGCAGAACAATCCGCCGGCCCACCAGGTTCGTGCGATTCTTTTAGTAAAAGACAAGAATTGCACATATAAATTATTTTTTATTTATTTATTTATTTATTTATTTTTTAATATTTAAGAAATATTAATCCGGAAGGGGAGTAATTGTAGCGTAAATTTCATATACATCTACAAATATCGCACTCACATTTTTAAACCAATCAACAAACATTAGAACATTCTAGAAAAAAAGGATCCAAACAACATATACAAAATTCGCGCCCATAGATTTTTAAGCCAATCAACAAACATTAGAACATTCTAGAAAAAAGGATCAAAACTACAATATACAAAATTCGCACCCATAGATTTTTTAACCAATCAAATACTTTCCCCCAAAAAAAACATTCATAGCCGTTTTGATCCTCTTAGGTGTTATAAAAAGAAAGCGATTGAACAATTCAACAGAGATCTAGCCGCTAACAACAAGGAACCTATGTTACGCTACTGGACTGCTCCCTCACCCACCAAAACACGAGAGACGCCACACTGTCTAGCAAAGACATTGCCATTTCCACTTACACCAAAGGCGAAATCGGCAACAACAACGACAACAACAACATTGTGAGTTCTTTGGTACATATTCTCACTGAATAATAAACCTTTATTTTATAGTTATTCAGATTTTGTTTTTGTTTTGTTCGGGAAATTACTTGCGAGGAACACGTACTGCCTCCAAACTTTATTTTATACTTGTGACACATCTCGCAGATATAACCCGACAAAATGATAGAAAAAGAGACGGGGATACTTTTAAACTCAACTTTTATTCCACAGGTTTACAACAATTCCGTGAAGGGGAATGTTCTCCTCAAGGCAGGAAAATAGCTGTCTGCTCGGTCGAGATGTATCAAGGGATCTCAGCGAGAGTTTCCTTTGGGCGCAAAGAAGCCCACGTTTTTCAGGTATGCGTAGATTGCGCTTCCTGTCAGAGGCCTCCTGGGAGATTGTTAATTTTTGTCTGTATTTATTTTATTTTATGGTTATGTCTATTTTTATCTTTATTTTTTTTAATGTTATTATGTTGTTGTTTTTTTAAATTTATTATTCAGTCGCCACATATCTAAAGAAACTAGAAGTAACAAGGATATAAATCCCGAATTTATTCGCGCGGACTACTTCTAAGAAACCAAACTAAACCAAGCCTAATAATCATGATAGTCATGAGCAAATCATTTCTCATCAACATTGTTTACTGATAGCCCGACTTGTTAGCGGGGCAGGGAATACGCTGTTCGTACCTCCTGAAGAGGATTAAACGCGTCACTATACCTTCTCCCAAAATAAAACTGGGTGTCTTGGGTAGAAATGCATCTGTTGATGAGGGTTCAGTTCTAGAGCTATGGGGAATATGGAGTTACTTGTTGCCATACATGTTGTGTAAAAAGAATGTGCCGATACCGAACCGTGAGGTCAAACACGGACCTCCACATAACAACCACAACAGTTGAAATGGATTGTGCTCCTGGGGGTCACGTGACTAGGAATTGTAACTATATAAATCAGTCAAACAAAAGTTCGGTGTGCAGTGAAGAATTGCGTATGTAGCAGATGATATTTTGGTTTGGCGCGCAATATAATTCGACGCATAATTTCACCCAATCAGGATGACCTATCCTATTCAGCTCAGACCTCTTTCCCGGGCAGTAGAAATTGGGTAACTGTTATACCGGAACTATACACTCAGTGACTCTTTTTAGTATGACACCGGTAAAGATATAAATGGACGGTGTCTGACTACTTCAGGGGAAAAAGCGTTAATCGCTCTCTGATAGACTTGCCAACTCTTCGGCTTGTACCTGTGGAATACCTTTATTGAACCAACGATACAACAGTAAGCTACTGAACACACCCTCTTTGGCTGAACAACGCCGTCCAATGCAGACGTCCCACTGGCCGTTATTCAATAGCAGCAGCAGCATGGACACATGAGGGAACCTATCTAATTCATGGATTCCTTGCGTCTATCACTCAGACCAAGGAATCCCAGTTGAATATGAATTAGATACATTCAATACGCTACCACAGGAACAACTTTATGTCATCCCCAAAATTGGCTCTGTCGATGCGATGCCTTAAACCGCTCTCGGCATCTAGCTCTCATTTCACCTCTGGGCCACTTTAATGGAGACAACGCACGCCTCTCCCTCAAATCCACCAGACGCACAAAACTCACGGTGACTCCAAAGTTTATTTTCTCCAACGGCAAACAAGATTTTCGCTAAACTACGGCGAACACAATTCCTCGCACGTCCGACGATACGCGCTGCCTTCTCAACTTTCTCATAACTCCATTTCGTCTCTTTACTCACAACCTCTCCTATGAGGCTTGCAGCACAAAAGCAAACTTTATTTTCCATGCTGCAAATAAAAACTATTCCGAAAAACACATTTCGACTTTGACATCTTGAACCTTCTCCCTTGATATACCTAACAACAATTAGCGAGATACCTTACAAACTTAGCGAGGAAACAACTCAACGTAAACACAAACACGTTACAACTTTTCCTCACTAAAAATAACAATTTTTACTGCCGCTAAACGTATGCAGTCATTACTCAATTCATTATTTGGAATTGTACGAGAGTGAATACATTATAAAGACTCGGCAAAGATTTCGGCCAGAACGAAACATCATAAAACATGTTGAACTACATTCTTTATTTGATCAACCTTCGTGGGTTATTTAATGCCAAAGCCATTCTTGTAGAAGAATAGCTGTCATTAACCCATAGCTGGTGGAGAATGAGAAGGTTCATACTTTTCCTAGGAATATCAGTCCAAAAGTCAGCATAATGCGACTAGAGCTCGAACTCGCTTACAACGACATCGTAGTTCAGCACGTTAGCCACTACGACATGAGAACTCTCCCTGAAATTAATACATTGGCTCTTAAAACATTGATATCACAACTAAGTATCCAGTGTTTACCTATTTAAAATGGTTATAAAAATACATTTTTGTACTGATTATAGTTAGAAGCCATTATTGCTAAACTAACTTTTTGCATCGGGAAAAAAAGTTGATATACTTTAAAACAAACCAATCAACTAGGAAACCCACCAACCAATCAACCTACCAGCCAACCAACTAAACCACCAAAAGACCACCCATTGAATCACTCAATCAACTGACTAACCAGCCAACAAAACTACCAACAAACCAACCAACCAGCCAATGAGCCAATCAACTAAACCCCCAACAGACCAACCAACCAACCAACCAACCAACCAACCAATCAACCGACCAACAAGCCAACCAGCTAAACCACCAACAGACCACCCAATGAATTAATCAATCAACTGACCAACCAGCCAACAAAACTACCAACCAACCAACTAGCCAATCAACCAGCCAACCAACCAGCCAACAAACTAAACCCCCTACAGACCAACCAATGAACCAACCAACAGACCGACCAATCACCGACCAACCAGCTAACCAACTAAACCACCAAAAAACCAAACGATCAACAGACCAACCAGCCAACAAAACTAAACCACCAACAGACCACACAATGAATCAATCAACCAACTGACCAACCAACCAACAAAACTACCAACCAACCAAACAACCAACCAGCCAATCAGCCAATCAACTAAACCACCAACAGATCAACGAATGAACCAAACAACCAACCGACCAACCAAACAACCGACCAACCAGCCAACCAGCAAACTAGCTAAACCACCAACAGACCACCCAATGAATCAATCAATCAACTGACCAACCTGCCAACAAAACTACCAACCAACCAACTAACCAATCAACCAGTCAAACAGCCAACAAAGTAAACCACCAACCGACCAACCAGCCACCCAGCCAACCAACTAAACCACCAACAGACCACCCAATGAGCCAACCAACCAGCCAACCAGCCAACAAAACTAAACCACAAACAGACCACCCAATGAGTCAATCAATCAATTGACCAACCAGCCAAGAAAACTACCAACCAACCAACCAACTAATTAAACAATCAACAGACCAACTAATGAACCAACCAACCAACAGACCGACGAATCAACCGACCAACTAGCCAACCAGCCAACCATTTAAACCCGCAACAGACTAACCAATGATCCAACCAACCCACAGACCAAACATTCAACCAACCAACCAACCAATGAACCAACTAAACCACCAACAGACCAACCAATGAACCAACCACCCAATGAATCAATCAATCAACCGACCAACAAGCCAACAAAACTACCAACCAACTAACCAATCAACCAACTAACCAGGCAACCAACTAAACTAACAACAGACCAACCAATGAACCAACCAACCAACAGACCGACCCACCAGCTAACCAACAGACCAACCAATCAGCCGACCAACCAGCCAACCAGGCAACCAACTAAACCCCCAATAGACCAACCAATGAATTAATGAATCAACTGACCAACCAGCCAACAGAACTACCAACCAACCAACCAACCAACCAATCAACCAGCCAACCAACTAAACCACCAACAGACTAACCAATGAACCAACCAACCAGCCAACAGACCAACCGACCAACCAGCCAACCAACTAAACGACCAACAGACCAACCAATGAATCAATCAACTGGCAAACCAGCCAACAGAACTACCAACCATACACCCAATCAACCAGCCAACCAGCCAACCAACTAAACCCCCAACAGACCAACCAATGAACCAACCAACCAGCAGTCTGACCAATCAACCGACCAACCAGCCAACCAACTAAACCACCAACAGACCGCCCAATGAATCAATCAATCAACTGACCAACAAGCCAACAAAACTACCAACCAACCAACCAGTCAACCAGCCAACCAACTAAACCACCAACAGACCAACTAATTAATCAACCAACCAACCGACCAACCAGCCAACCAACTAAACCACCAACCAACCAACCCTCCGATCAGTCAACCAACTAACCCGCTAATGACAGCAAAATATTGGCCTCGGCCATTGTGATAAGAAAAACAACTGAAAATTTCAAGTATTCCTATCAAATACCAAAAATTTTCAATCAAATCTATTTCACTAATAGATGGGTCCCTAACAGTTACTACAACTCCAAGTCTGAGTGAACCTGAGAGTAATAGTAATGAAAGGGTTCTCTACACTCTTCAGTGCTCCAGAACTGTAGCCTCACCACCAGGTGCAGTTTACCAAGGACACCCCATTTTTTTGGTGGTGGTGCGGGTTTTACTCCTCTGCAGGGGATACAAGTATTCTAAGTCCTGCTTATAGGGCAGTAAAACATTTGTTTACCATCATCAGTGCTTTATCCAAGAAATTCGGACAACTTAAGACTATTGCATCTATTATTACTGCTACGTATGAACAAGAGAAAAAAATGTCTTAACCTTGCTAAATGTAATTAAATATTTAAATAATGAAACAACGTTTCAAAGAGATAAATGATGAAATTCGATAACGGAAATGAACGAATTATTGCACACTCATGCAGAGAGAGAGAGAGAGAGAGAGAGAGAGAGAGAGAGAGAGAGAGAGAGAGAGAGAGAGAGATTTAATATATCATTAATTATTGCACACACATACAGACTGAGAGAGAGAGAGAGAGAGAGAGAGAATGAGAGATTTAATGAATTACTGCACACACATACAGACTGAGGGAGAAAGAGAGAGAGAGAGAGAGAGAGAGAGAGAGAGAGAGAGAGAGAGAGAGATTTAATATATCATTAATTATTGTACACATATACAGACCGAGAGAGAGAGAGAGAGAGAGAGAGATTTAATGAATTATTGCACACACATACAGACTGAGAGAGAGAGAGAAAGAGAGAGAGAGAGAGAGAGATTTAATGAATTATTGCACACACATACAGACTGAGAGAGAGAATTGCATTATCTGTTATTGTTTTTCACGCCAGCAGAGTTAGAAAAATTGTAATAAAAATAAAATAATATATATAGTATTTAGTGTGTTTGGAAATGGTCAGGGAGACCTGGGTTCAATCCTAGGCCGAGTTATACCAAAGACTCAAAAAACTGTACTTGATGCCTCCTTGCTTGACACTTAGAATTATTAGGTACGGATCAAGAATAAGTGGAGCAGTCCCGGGAAAGGGGTTGCACCCTCCCCTACACCTCGGTGTAGTAGCTTTGGAAAGGGAGCCTTTGAGTCACCATCGACTTCGGTCGGCCAACTTACTTCAAGCTCATTTTAAAGCGGAGTTTAATAGGTTTGAATTCAGAGTTTTCCTTCTTTCTGTTGCCATACCAAGGTTAAAGAACCCAGTCTGGCCTATTATACCAATAGCTGGAGAGAAAATAATTGGATTCATACCTTTCCCAAGGATATTAGCGCTACGTTAAATGCTTAATCTCGTTCAGGATTTGAACTCTAGTAGTCGTGCCCATTTCCTACAACGGTATCCATTACACCAGAAAATGTCCACACTCGTCACACACGTGTTCTGCCCGTATAGGATCCACACTTTTTATTTTTAGTTAAATTAGCTAAAATCACATAAACCAGAATATTCTAGAAAAAATGGATCCAAACATCACTTACTTAGAATATTTTTAAGCCAATCAGCAAACACATAGATTAGAATATTCTAGAAAAAAACGGATCAAACACTAACTTGCCAAAAGATTTTTCATAGAACCAAAAAAAAAAAATAAATAAATAAAGGCGCTGTTAAAGGGTAGACGAGTATCTGGGGTAGAGAACGATATGCAGGTGTGTACATAAGCTTTATTAGCTGGTAAAAGGAGTGAATACAAACTGGGCGCCAAAATATATATGTCATCCCCAGACAAGTCACGTGACACGCCGTCGCGTAGGAAAGAATAAGTAGTTCGGTGAATGTCTCACCGTACCTAATATATACATTAGGGACTATTTCAGCTGATAATTCCAACAGGCGCCCCAATAAATAAGTAATTTCTACGGTTCTCTTAGGTTAGATCAGGTCACGAGTTGTGTTTACTCATACGTCCGCACATTTGAACTTTAGTTGACCCGCAATAAAATCTACCCGCGTAAACTTAAAATTTATCATTTCGATCCACTTAAAGAGTATAAGAACCTAATTTTTTTTTAGTTCAAAGGAGAGGCGGCACACATACGACACGGAGACGACACGTGTTGAAGAAAAAGTCAGACGCAGTTAAATACACTGACATGTCAAGATTGGGCTTGAATGACGAATAGACTAAATGATTTATACATACCAGAACCCACACATACCCGCACAGATACACATGTATATAAGTGCAAGTTGACCTCTTTTTCTCCCTGTTATTCCAGACTAAAAATATTCTTGTTGTTACACACACACACACACACACCTCTATACATAGCAAAATCTATGAAGATTACTACTTTTGTATTTTGTTATTTGTCCTGTTGTGATAAAGTTTAAAAAGAATGTTTGTTTTTTAAAATTCTTGTTTTTATCAATTTTCTTTCGTCTGCGTTTGTTTGTACAAATTGTGTTGTATATTGTGGAACTGGTACTCGGAGTTAGATCTTAGAGAAATACTCATTCTTCCACACCCGCGTTAAATGAGGGCGACGTTGTTAGAATACGCCCGTACAAGTAAGGTGATCATGTGTAAAGGAAAGATGTTATAAATCATCTTGCGGACAAAAGATCATACAAAGTCCTAACACTTAACGGGGTGTATCAAAGCAACGAGGATGAGAGTCGACAGAGCAACTTCAGTGGGTTGTGATGGGGAGGGGCACGCAACTGGATGTCGACTCCGACCCGCCTACTTCAGATTACACTAGTTGTCACAGGCAGCACTCAGGTACCACAGTCACAGTTGGGAGAATAATCTTCATTGCCTGAAGCTATCCCGTCCAGCTTAACGATTCTCAATCTGTTAGAAACTTCATTGAAAGAAAGTTGGTACTAACAACATTCCGTACTTTTTTTCCGTTAAAAGGAATTAGAAAATAAAGTTATTATTTAAGGTTTTTGGAACGAGTAGCCGCAGGCATAGGCCTCTATGTCAATGCACACAAAACGGAATATATGTGCTATAATCAAACGGGTGACACTCCACTCTAGACGGAACCCCTCTTAAACTAGTAGACAAATTCACTTACTTAGGAAGCAGCGTCGCATCAACCGAAAAGGACATCGACACGAGGTTAACGAAAGCATGGACAGCTATCAATAGGCTATCGATTATATGGAAATAAGACCTAACCGATAAAATGAAACGCAGTTTCTTCCAGGCAGCGGTCACATCAATACTGCTATATGGATGCACTACATGGACTCTAACAAAACGGCTGGAGAACGGCAATTACACAAGAATGCTGCGAGCAATCTTGAACAAGTCCTGGCGGCAACACCCCACAAGACACCAACTATACGGCCACCTGCCTCCTATCACGAAAACTATTCAAGTTAGACGAACCAGACATGCAGGACACTGCTGGAGAAGCAGGAACGAACTCATAAGTGATGTACTCTTATGGACCCCAACACATGGCCGTGTAAAAGCGGGACGACCAGCACGAACATACATTCAGCAACTATGTGAGGATACGGGATGTTGTCCGGAAGACCTGGCTGAGACGATGAACGATAAGGAAAAGTGGCGAGAGAGGGTCAGGTATATCCGTGCTACCAGCACGACATGATGATGATGATTTAAGGTTAAATTTTAGTTTTATTTGAAAATAGTAATATCATAATTATCCGCATTAAAGGCAAAATAATATTATATGTCTAATCAATTTTTAATAGGTTTTAAACATTTAAATTCACGAAAAGTTGAAAATTTACTGAATTAGTGGTTACGTAAATTTAAAAAATGTTATCAAAATTTTAAAATTCTTTTAAAAAGATTTTTTTAAAATTAAATTCGTTACTAGAAACATTAATAAACCGATCTTTGTAAAAATATTACTTACTATGGTATTTAAATCCTAGTTGGTTAAAATTAATGACAGAAGATATTCTGGGTCACTTAACAGTAGACTTCCCCTTCGCCTGGGAATGGGACTGGTTTCGAAGAGGTGGTGGAAACTTCCAGTATTTTCTGAATCATTCCACCCCGCACGAGAAACAAGAAGGGCTTGGTCATTTCTTGTTTCTTTGTCCCCTTTTCCGTGAGGAGCCTTACACTCCTGCAAGGTCGCGAGGTCGTTTCATTCAAACTCACGTTAACTTACTGGCCGACCAGGCTGATGGTGGGTGAACAACTTCCTCTTCCCTCGTCTTGACACATACATATCCATATATGTACCTACACTTACTCATATGTCTACCATGATATTCATACACACATACACATGCACACACATATATCTTACTCTGTATTCTACCACACTAAAGGTCCATAGTGTCAAATTAACCCATTTATCTGATTTCCTTCCTTGTCCATTTTAGGAATCGTCCAGAGCATCTTACAAGGAGGACTGCCGAGGTGTTTATACTTTTGATTGCTGCAGCACTTGGGTTTGAGAAGTTTTCTCGTTCCCCTGAAATAATCTTTCTTATTTTTTCTTTTATTTATGCTTGTTTGATTGTATCCATTTCCAATATTTCTAAATACTTGTAATATTCAACATGTCAAATTCCATTCCTATATCCTGGCTGTATATACTTATTGTTTTTTATCAGGGTCTCCAGTTCTTTTTCATTTTTTGCAAATGACTTGATATCATCCATCTACATAAGGGGGGGTATCTTTTCTGGTGATTTTGTTAATTTGTAGCCCTCACCGTGCACTTCCTAATTATGTAATTGACTGGCATTTCATTTTCGGCTTTACTTTCGGTTTCTTACAGTCCCTCACCGTGTCTTTATCCAAGACCTAGCGTGAGGGAAGGTAGCGATCATGTATATTCTATGTATTTGTTTTTTGTTGCCTCTTTTGTATGTTACTTCTCTAATTACATTGATAGTATTCTCCGAAGGAGTACTGAAATGGGCTATTTTTTTTTGTATTTCATATAGGCAGGTATTATTATTAATATTCTACTCCTTGCGATGTCTTTACACCAGCGTCTGAGTCACAACAAGTCTAACCGATCTTAGTACTGCTGTGTTCTGGTTTCTTCCTCTTATTTCTTTATCCTATTTACCCAACCCCTCCGCTCGGGCAGGATATGACACAAGTTCAATTTTTTTAAGCGGAGTTTAACAGGTTTGAATTCCTTCTCCTAGACTAGTTGCCTCACCAAGGCTGAAGAACACAGTCTGTCCTACTATTTACCCATAGCTGGAGGGAGAATAATTGGATTCATACCTTTCCCAAGGGTATTAGTGCTATGTGAAATGCAATCAGTCTCGTCCAGGATTTGAACTCGTGTCGCCGTGTTCATTTCCTACGACGATAACCATTACACCACGGGCACTTCCTTCCTCTTATTTCTTTACCACCAATACCTTCTCCTTGTTTTCTTCTTTTTTTTATTATTTTCTTATTTCTCTTCATTTCTATCTTCTTTCTCGTGTTTATTTTTGCTACTAACACCTACTTCTCTTTCTTCTCTCTCTCTCTCTCTCTCTCTCTCTCTCTCTCTCTCTCTCTCTCTCTTTCTTCAATTTCTTTCTCTTTTTATTTCTCTTCATCACTCTCTTCTTTCTCATCTCTTCCTTTACTACCAACACCTTCTTCAAATGAATAAATTCATGAACATTTTATTTTTAAATCTTGCATGATTAACATGGGAGTATAAAAAATATTTGTTTTCCAGTGAGTTTGAGGTGTTAGTAAGTTTCCTTGGCATTCCCTTTAACAAGTGTGCTCAGTAGAACACACCGATTCCACCTCCGCAGAGGGGTAAGACTCCACTCCCAAACAAAGCTACCTGTTGGCCGTGGATGGTGACCTGTAATGCTTGAGGATGTATCTGAGCAGTTCGTGACCCGGCAACCGAAGCAGTCATGTGCCTTGCAACACTCCACTTTGGCTCTAAGGGGAGGAGACAGGCAGTCGAAGAGGCCTGATCCAATTAATCGGCTGATCATGTCAAGCCTTTGCACCTATATGATTGCCGTGACCATATTCTTCAAATTTCTCTGGGGGAAAATAAACACTCAACCCTTCTTTATCTTAAAGGTGTTTGAAAGTCAACTGCGTGGAGAAAAAACTAAACTGTGAGTATGACGGAATGTGAAGAAAGTACCCCATACTAGCCCGAGCACTTAAGACCATTTTGCTTTCTTCTCCACCTTAACCCAGGATTAAGAAAAATAACAAGACTTGAACGTCTTCCCTTGAAATTCTTGAAAAGAAAACAAACCGCAGTCTTTAATCGAACATGCTTGAGCAATATTGAACAAGTCCTGGAGACAGTAGCTCACAAAGCAGCAGCTGTACGGCCACCTACTACCCATCACGAAAACTATCAAAATTAGACGAACCAGATATGCGGGACACTGCTAGAGATGTAGGGACGACCTCATAAGCGATGCACTCCTGTGGACCCTTTCACATGGATGTGCAAAGGCAGGACGACCAGCTCGAACCTACATACAGCAGCTCTGTGCCGATACGGGATATAACCCCGAGGACATGCCGAAAGCGATGAACGATAGGGAGGGGTGGCAAGAGAGGGTCAGGAATATCCACGCTGATAGCTCGAGATGATTATATATATATATATATATATATAAAGGATTTAGCATTAAATAACTCATAAGGGTTGATATGCCATAAAGCACCACTAAACCTTCAACAAGGGGTGTCCTCGTGGTGTAATGGTTAAAGCGATGAACTGCGGAATCGTAGTACGCGAGTTCGTACTCCAGTCGCGCTATTATGTTCACTTTCGGGCAAATACCCTTGGGAAAGGTATGAACCCACTTATTCTCCCTCCAGCTATGGGTAAATAGTAGGACAGACTAGGTTCTTCAGCCTTGGTGAGGCAACTAGTCTAGGAGAAGGAAAACTCTGAATTCAAACCTGTTAAACTCCGCTTAAAAATTGATCTTGTGTCATATCCTGCCCGAGCGGAGGGGTTGGTAAATAGTACCAAACCTTCAACAAGTCTTTCCAAAGAGAATCAGTGTGAAGTGAACTCACAGTCCAAGCGGAAATTTGAACTCGGCTTGCCAATTCCATTCTTCGAACCGGTAACCATTATGACTTTCGCAGATTAATCACTTCGGATTGACATATTTTAAGTGGCTGTTTTTTTTTTTTTAAACTGAACTAAAGTTCAAATTTTCATTCAAGATAGTAGTAACAGCAAAAAAACTGTTACAACCATTGTCAGTCTTGACAGAAACCAGTTATGCGTATAAACATAGAAAGGCAAATATGCGAAGAGGAAGTAAATCGGTGAGTGAGAGAGGGGGAGAGGAATAGGAGGAGACAATGAAGTATCGATTGATAGACAAGATCGATTCATGTACGATGTGTACAATTGCAACAATGACACCTGATTCAAAAGCATCAGAAGCAATTATTATTATTATTATTATTATTTCGAAATCACTCTCCCATAACTAACTTACGTCATACGAAGTAAAAACCTATTATAACAATTGACAATTTGGACAAGAAGCAATAATATATATGAAAAGAAGGAGGCAAATAGAACAGTATGTATGTCTGTATATGAGAGAGAGAGAGCGAGAGAGAAAGAAAATCACTCATTCACAAGATCGATTTATCCAAGACGAATATGTATGGTAAGTATTATTACAACGCTGACGCATTCAAAATCATCAGAAGCCACAACTATTATTATTTTAAAACCACTCTCCCATGACCATCTTACATCATAGGCAGTGAAACCTGTAACAATTGTCAATTTTGACATGAGCCAGTTATATATATATATGTATATATAAGAAAGAGGCAAATAGAGAAGTATGTAAGTCTGTGTGCGTGAAAGAGAGAAATCAAAACACTTTAACTGCCATTATTTAGTTACCCTGTATTAAGCATTAGTATAGTTTGATACAAGACCAGGAGTATGGAGCCCCCAGCGAGGATCGAACACAGTAAACATGGTCTGTTGACCTAGCTCGCCAACTATTGCACCACACAAGTTGCCCAGCTGTCATTATTTATTTATTCAGTTTTTCATAACTTGCAAAGCTAACCTTATATAATTGATTTGAATATCACTTTTTTTTCTTTGTCCTTTCTACGATATAATAAATTACAAGGACAGAAATGATAAGAAGTTAATAAAAAAAGTAATCTTTTAATTCAATGTATCAACTTTTTCCCAGTACTTTATCAGCAGTCCTGTTGATATTGACATTAAGTCTCTCACCAACATGAAAATCATTATTCTTATCAATAAATCCTTGGAAACAAAGCGCAAACAGTTATATCGTCCAGTCATTATTTATTCTTGTTGTTTTAGTCACCATTATTGGCCCCTTTCATTTTTATATATAATATATATATTTTAATTCATATAAACTGGCTATTTTATCATTTGCTGTTCTTTATCAACTTTGAATTTTTAATTGACCAAAGCTGTTTAATACCTCTATCATATAATGGATTTATTGATTCATCTTTGTTAAAAAGGAAAAATAAAATTTAATCTTTTTTTTATCTTTTCAACTTTTCTTAAAATACCAACATGTTTACGTACACACACACATATACAGGGTGACAAAAAAAACAACAACAAAAAACAAAACAAAAACAAACAGAAACCATATATTTTGTTGAAGTAATTATGGGTTCTATTTTTTTTTGGGGGGGGGGTCACCCTGTATATATACCAATGACCTAATGAGTTGAATGTTTGCCCATGGTCCGGGAGATCGGGATTCAATCCCTGGTCGAGTCATACCAAAAACTCAAAAAATGGTACTTGATGCCGCCTTGCTTAACACTCAGCATAAAGTAAGGATCAAGGGTAAAGTAGAGCAATCCAGGGAATGGAGTAGCGCCCTCCCCTACACTTCGGTGTTGTAGCTATTGAAAAGGTAACCTTCATGTCTCCCTCGACTAAGATCGCCAACTTTACTTATATATATATAAACATGTTTGATTAAATGATAAAGACACATTTTGTCTATATGATTTTATTAAGATCCTTTCAAGTCTCCAGTTAAGTGTCTTGGGAGATGAATTTACCAAAATTGTCCCGATCGCTTTCCATCATTTATATCCTGAAACCAAGACACTTATCAGGAAACTTGAAAGGATCTTGATAAAATCATATAGACAAAATGTGTCTTTATTATTTAATCAAACATGCTTAAATGAAAGACTACTGCCCAACCACTCACACACACACACACACACACACACACACACACACACACACATATATATTTGAAAAACAAGAAATTTACAAATATTATTCCATTTCCATAATCGATCTATTTCACATATTTAAGTTAGTCAGATGGAATTCAAATATATTTGGTTATATATATATATATGTATGTATATTTAGGCAGCATTTCTTCGTTAATGCAAATTTCATTAAACATAATAGACATTTTATGCCTACATATTCTCTTTTGGATCCGTTCGAATTCCCGTATTACTTTTATCGTATTCGGGGGGAATTGATTTAGGTATTGTCCATAGTTGTATGTATCCCTAGTACTTTCTGCCCGACTTTGGGCCATCATCAGGGGAGAATCTGTTACAAAAGTGATGTAACTTTTGTTTTAGCAAATTACTACTGTGTAAGGACGTCTTTGTTGTTGGAGATTATGGCGCTTGCTTTTAAATGTAATTCTGTAAATAGTGCCAGTAGCTGAAGACATTTAAGTACGTTAGCACTGGTTTGAAAATTAATTCTATTAAGTGCTGGTTGCAGGTTTCTAATATATAGTGCTTCGAGAATCTGAAGTTTTTGTTTATCATTTTGATGTACGAGTATTGTTGTGCTGTCGGTGAGAATTTTTCGTAGTTGTGTTGTTGGGCATGAATGTTTTTTTAAATGCTGTCGGGCAGAAAGTACTAGGGATACATACAACTATGGACAATACCTAAATCAATTCCCCCCCGAATACGATAAAAGTAATACGGGAATTCGAACGGATCCAAAAGAGAATATGTAGGCATAAAATGTCTATTATGTTTACTGAAATTTGCATATATATATATATATATATATATATATATATATATATATATATATATACACAACCAATTTATATAAATTGTATTATCATTTGCTGCTCTTGATCAACCATGAATTGTCAATAGACCAAAGCTGCTTCACGAGATTCATTTTTTTTTGTTTTTTCCAGAGATATTTCACATTATCAACTGAAATTTTATGGATTCAAATAATTGTAGTAATTTACTAAGCTTTTTGCTTAGATGTAGCACAAGGCCGCATGAATTGGGCACCTAATGAGAATCGAACTCACTCGTGTAGTTTTGCTAGTCTACCTTGCTAACCATTACACCACCCGAGGTGCCCTGGATTCAAATAATTGGGACCCGCACTGTAACTTACGAAATGACTGTCCATCAGTCATTTTATCCCAATTTCATCGAATTTTCAGAAATTTGAAAAAGTTTTAAACTAAGAGATCTTGTTAAGATTGTCCCTGACCGTAGTGCCTTACTTTCCATCTCTGTATCTTGTCGGTGGCGTGAAGAATATGAATAGTGTATCTCCTATATCTATTTACCTATCTTCAGATTGGTCTACATAATGTTCGCGCCAGGTGGGTGATGTTAAGATGATCGTCTAGTCCCAGGGGTATTCCCACCAGGTACTACGTTCCAAGCAGGGCTAACGTTATTGCTTGGCACGTAAGGAGCTCCAAAAGGGGGATGCCGAGGAGATTAAGCATTTTTTTTGTGACCGCCATGCATGAATCTCGATTTATTCTTGATTTTCACATTAAAATGATTTCATGTTAAAACTGACTTTGTGAGACCCCCCAAAAAAAGGGGGTTCCTGAGAATGATACTAAACTGCATTTGATGGTGAGGCTATTGTTTATAATGACCAAAAAGTTTGATATAGAACTATCAAATTTGGCAAGTGTACTTATTGGACCCAGATGAAACTTTTAACATAAAAGGAATTTTGTTCCTCGTAAGGAAATAATCATATTTACCAACCCCTCCGCTCGGGCGGGATATGACACAAGGTCAATTTTTAAGCGGTGTTTAACAGGTTTGAATTCAGAGTTTTCCTTCTCCTAGACTAGTTGCCTCACCAAGGCTGAAGAACCTAGTCTGTCCTACTATTTACCCATAGCTGGAGGGAGAATAATTAGATTCATACCTTTCCCAAGGGTATTAGTGCAATGTGAAATGCAATCAGTCAGGTCTAGGATTTGAACTCGTGTCGCCGTATCCATTTCCTACGACGATAACCATTACACCACGGGGAGTTTAACAGGTTTGAATTCAGAGTTTTCCTTCTCCTAGACTAGTTGCTTCACCAAGGCTGAAGAACCTAGTCTGCCCTACTATTTACCCATAGCTGGAGGAAGAATAATTGGATTCATACCTTTCCCAAGGGTATTAGTGCTATATGAAATGCAATCAGTCAGGTCCAGGATTTGAACTCGTGTCGCCTTGTCCATAAGGAAATAATAATCATTGATACATGACTTGTCTAATTGTTCAGAATTTAAATTTCCAAAATTCCAAAATAAAAATAAAAAGATATTTCTAAGGTAATTGTGTATATTTGATTAAACATTAGTAATTGGATTTATTGGTGTTCTTTAGCTGGTCAGTACCATCTTAGCCACTGAAATTGTGGGATCACCCTGGTCGGTAGCTGATGAGGACATGGTATCGCATGTGGTTTCACGCGTTGTATGATAAAATGTAAAAAATTAAATTGGATTATTGGTGGTTCTTCAGTTGGTCATTTAAAATAATCATATAATATTATTGCTTAGTTAGAACTAACAACTTGGGCATAGCAGTATTGCTTAGTTAGGACTAACAACCTGTATATAGTATTATTGTTTAGTTCGGACGAACAATCTAGACATCAGCATTATTGTTTGTTTGTTGTTGTTTTAAAGGCATATCAACCTTCTAGAGGGACAGTAGTGGTACTATCTAACGCATAGCTGGGAGGATAAGTGGGTTCATACCTTTCCCAAGAGTATTTGTCCGAATGTGAACGTAATATTGGAATTTTTAGCGAATGTTTTTAGCCGGAGGTTTTGTAGGTGTGATATTAGCGAGAGAGAAGTGTTGTTTGTGTTTAGCGAGGAAGATGGTTGTAACGTATGTGTGTTTACGTTGTGT
This sequence comes from Sepioteuthis lessoniana, assembly GCA_963585895.1. Classification (NCBI taxonomy): domain Eukaryota; kingdom Metazoa; phylum Mollusca; class Cephalopoda; order Myopsida; family Loliginidae; genus Sepioteuthis; species Sepioteuthis lessoniana. Next base: position 48,806,450 of record OY757941.1, on the reverse strand, counting down.
TGTTTCCTCGCTAAGGGTGTAATTCCCTTCGCTAAGTTTGAAAGAGATAAATGGAGGATGATGAAGGAGTAAGATGGCGAGAGTCGAAATGGGTTTTTGTGAATAAGTCTTTATTTGCAGCATGGAATATTGGGTTTACTTTTGGTGCTGCAAGACTCGTGAAAGGTTGTGAGTATTTAGACGAAATTGAGTTATGAGATGTTGAGAAGGTTGAGATGGCAGCATGTGTCGTCGGACGTATGAGGGATTGTGTTTTAGAGTCACCATGGTTTTTGTCCGTCTGGTGGAGAGGCGTGCGTTGGTCTCCATTAAAGTGTCCCAGAGGTGAATTGAGAGCTAGCGTGTCGAGAGCGGGATTACGCTCAGATCGACATAGCCAATTTTGGGGTGATATAAAGTTGTGCCTGTGCGTGGCATGTTGAATGCATCTAATTTATATTCAACTGGGATTCCTTGTAAGGAATCCATAAATTAGATGGGTTCCCTCGTGTATCCATGTTGCTGCTGCTGCTATTCTAGAGCCGCAGTGAGGCGTCCGCACCGAGCGGCATTGTCCAGCTAAAAAGCATCGCTATTGAAGAACGGCTAGTGTGGCGTCTGCAGTGGTCGGCGTTCTCCAGCCAAAGAGCATCGCTATGGAAAGAACGGCCAGTGTGACGTCTGCACTGGTCGGCATTCCCCAGCCAAAGAGAGTGTGTTTGGCAGCTTACAAGATTTGGTGGCCGGAAATGAAGGTCCCGGCTGAATAGAATAAGTCATCCTGATTGGGTGAAATTAAGTGTCGAATTAAATTTGCGCGCCAAACCAAAATACGAAATTTTTCTCTTCTCTACAAATTCGAATTCGGTTACAACGATTCTGCAGTCCCGTGCTTTAACCATAACCTCATAAGGACTCCCCAGCATTATGGCTTTGTTAGGATTAATAATCTTGATAAAAAAAAAATGCTTGTCGAAGGGGCTTAGAATACACTGACTGTACCCTCTGCAGAAGGGTAAGACCTTTCAAAAGGATGTCCAGGGTATGACTCTAAACTGCATCTGATAGTAAGGTTCCAATTCCAGAGATCAGAGGACTTTTGGGTACCCCTTCATTGGGATTACTCCCAGATCCTCTCTTACATGGTGTGTTAGTGTCTGTTAGGGTCCTATTTATAAGTCGAATAGATCGGTTTGAAAATTATTTGTATTAGATAAGAATGTGTGAAACCATGTAACTGTGTGCAAATAAATGATTATAAAATGAGAATAGTTACTTTAAACCACACAATTATGTGTAAATTTTTAGAGTTATATAAGAATACTAGAAAATATATAACTGTGTTTAAATAGATGATTATTATTAAGTAGAAATATTGATGTTAAGAAGACTTGAAACCGAAGAAGTAGTCGTACTTACTTGAAATCGTTTAACTGTGTGCAAACAAGTGTGATTATTATGAAATACAAATAATTACTTCAAACCATATAATTGTGTAAAATTATTAGTATTAGATAGGAATACTTGAAACTATACAGTTGTGTGCAAATTATTTGTACTAGATTAATTTGGTTTGGTTTGGTTTCTTTGTGTAATGGTATATAACCAGGACCCTTTTCTATTCCAGGGTCTATCTCGAGGACCCCCCCCATATAAATAAAAATGAAGTCTTGTGAACCACCATATAAATGATAATGAAATATATAAAAAATATTTAATGAAAATTACATACAATGTTTACACTGAGTAATAACATTTAGTGAGAGGGTTGTGTTTGCTTTGCTTGGCACGAATTGTCAATTCTTAGTGATTTTTTTTGACAAAGATACACGCTATTCCTTTTGCACAAGTCAAGATCTGCATTTGGTCATCATATTGGTAAATGCTGAAAATAATGTTTCACATAAATATGTTGTTGCAAAAGTCAGCAGCATTTTTAGCGCCTTTTGAGACAATAATAGATATTTAGAAGCCATACTAAACCAAAAGTTTTTGGGCGTAATTGCTGTTTAAACTGAATTTTCATAGGTGTATACAAGTAACTAGAAATACAAATTTGCAGTTCTATCACTAATCGGATAATATACAATTTCAAAACACCCTAGTAGTGTCAACGGATCCTCACTGTTGATGTTGAGGACCCACTGTGGTCCCTGGATTACAGTTTGAAAACCATTGATTTACTGTCTCCCTAAGTCCAAAAATCATCATCACCAACATGTTGTATTGACAGCATGGAATTCCCTGACTCCTTTTTGCCCTCCATCCCTAATATCTATCGCTCCTGGAAGGTCTTCTTGGCTGTACCCTGTGTCCGCACAGAGCGGATGTATGGAAGTTTTTGCTGGTACGTCCGTGTGTAGGAGTCTATAAGAGAACTTCAGTTACGAGTTCGTCCTTGCTTCTCCAGCAGTGTCCCACATGTCTTGTTTATCTTACTTGAATAGTTTGTGAGATGGGAGGCAGATGGCAGTACAACTACTTTTTTGTGGGATTTGTTCAAGACAGCACGCATCATTTTTGTGTAGTTCCTATTGAGCTTTTTCTCTATGCGTTTTGTCAGTATGGTACATCTATTTAGTAATATTGACTAAGCTACAGCTTGAAAGAAATCCCGTTTTATTTCATTGAAGTGATCAGATTTCCATATAATCGATAACTTGTAAATAGCATTCTGTGCCTTTGCTACGCGTATTTTGACGTCACATTTAGTAGATGAGATGTAACTACCGAAGTATGTGAACTGGTCTACTAATTTTAGAGGCTTGCCATTTAGAGTGGATTTGGCTCCTTTTTGTTTAAAACCCACAACTTATTTGTATTCCTGTAGAAGCCTCCCACTGCTTGTTAAACATTTGAAATATTTATTGATTTTTTGGTTGGTTGATTGGGTTTTATGGCATTTCAACCTTTGTAGGTTATTTAATGACAAATCCATTTTTAAGCAAATAATCAGTTCTATTTCAAACAATTCCATTTAGCATGAGTATACAGTTTAATTGTCAAAACATTTCTATTTCAAACAATTCAGTTTAGCATAAGTACACAGTTTATTTCTATTTGACCCATAGATAGGACCCTATCAGGTGCTACCACTTTGGGTCAGAGTGGACCTGGAAGCGATGGCAATGAAGGGGTACTCCGCATTCCCTAAAGCTCCAAAGGGAGGACACTTGGCATATGCATTAAGTTGGTTGCTTGGGTTTTATGGCATATCAACCTTTGTATGTTATGTAATGACAAATCCATTTTAAAGCAAATAATCAGTTCTATTTCAAACAATTCAGTTTAGTATGAGTACACAGTTTAATTGTCAAAAACATTTCTATTTCAAGCTATTCAGTTTAGTCAAACAGAGCTAATTCAGTTTAGTATAAGAATAGATGTAATAGATGTAAGTACAGTTCCAATGTCAAAAACAGTTCCATTTCAAACAACTCAGTTTAGAATAAGTACACAGTTTAGTTGTCAAAAACATTTCTATTTCAAGCTATTCAGTTTAGTCAAACAGTTCTAATTACAACAATTCAGTTTAGCATAAGTATGCAGTTTAGTTCTATTTAACCCATAGATAGGGCTCTATCAGGTGCTACCATTCAGGGCTAAAGTGGACCTGGAAGTAATGGCACTGAAGGGGCACTCTGCATTCCCCAAAGCTCCAGCATCACTGGAACCTTACCATCAGATTGTTTAGTGACATATCTAGGACACTCTTTAGGAGGGTCTTACCCCTCGGCAGAGGTCCAGTCAGTGTATTCTACAGTCCCAGCCAACTGGACAATGCAGACTTCAATGTGAAAACTGTTCTATTTTAAATAATTCAGTTTAGCATAAATACACAGTTTAAATGCAAAAAAACAGTAAACTCTAGAAACCATGGTTTAGTTCTATTTAACCCATAGAGAGAACCCTTATCAGGTGCTACTACTCCGGACCAGACTGGACCTGGGAGCGATGGCAATAAAGAGGTATTCCACATTCCCCAAAGCTCCAGCATTACTGGAGCCTCACTGTCAGATTGTTTAGTGTCATATGTAGGACACACGTGGGGGGGGGGGTCTTACCCCTCTGCAGAGAAGGAGTCAGTGTATTCTACAGCCCCAGCCGACTGGGCAATGATTTTTAGGGTTTTTCAAGTAATTATGAGTTCTCCAAATGAATCTGAAGCCATCTTCCTCATGCCACTCTTGATGTAAACAAGGCAATGTAACGGTCTCTAAATTGGGTGTTTCATTATATCCTTATCTTGAAAAAGGCCCAAGTCAGTTATTTTCTAAAACAACTTTTCCCTATTTAGGAACCAAAATCTGGTGGGTCTGCTGAGCTTGACAGTAAAAGTTTGGTATTCAAAGAAGACAGATCTATTTTACTGCTACTCCAACTGCTGAGGCAAAAGATCCGTTCTGAATTTCTTGAATGATAAGATTTAATTCTCAAAGGAATTCGGGACCAAAACACAGGTAAGAAATTAAAAAAACACTAAAAACATTTTTTTATTCTGTATGCATACAAAATTAAACATGCAAACAAATAATAGAAGGTTGAGTTTGTGATAGAATGCTACCCTGGTATTGGAAAGGGGTAGCTTCTACCTGCTACATGAATGATGAGTGTAGAGCTTTAGAATCAATGATTTCGAGGATCTGACCACTTGTGAGTGGGGCAGAAAATTGACTACTGAGTATCAACTGCTACATTAGATATGCAAAGGGGAAAGAAAAAAAACTACATCCTGAATTCAAATAGTGATCAGCCCCAAATTGTTGGTTTTGAAAAGTTATGTCTAACCTTAAAAAGTGGCTAGCATTTGATAAAAGATAAAACAAAGTTGTCTTCTTCATGGGCAGCTAAAGTAGGTGGAGATTCTTTTCCAAGAAAAAACTGGTCTTTTGATTAGTCCCAGTGGAAGTAGTTTGTACTGAATGGAGGCAGATCTTTAATCCCTGGCGACATTAGAGTCAGACAAGGGTAGTATAAGGAAAGGACACACCATATCACCAAAAATCAAGTTAAAAACTGCCGAGGAAGAACTTTTTAAATAGATTCTTTTTTCTTTTCCTTGTATATAAGAAATAGACAATAAACCTTATTGTAAAGTTACTCAGCAGATTTGGTTGTTCCTTTGAAGTTGTTTCAGTTCTGATCCAACCATATATAAGGGACACAAGAGATACTAGTTACCATACCATGCTAGGGACCTGATATACTTGTGTGGACACAACAAATTATTCTAAAGGGTTCATTATTAGACATTGCTGTCAAACCAAGACTTCAGAGTATTAGTTACTCTAATGAGTCCATTAGTGAACGAGATATAATTCACAAACAAACAGGGCTGGTTTAAAGTTACAAGTTGAACAGATGTTGTCTTTTTATGCATCTCTATATATATTAATAATAATCAATAATTCACTGATATGCTTTTGTGTGTGGATTAATTTTCCATGTATACCCTTATAGCAGTATAGTGGAGGTACCCATGGTGTGATGGTTATCATCATAGGAAATGAACACGGCGACACGAGTTCAAATCCTGGATGAGACTGATTGCATTTCACATTGCACTAATACTCTTGGGAAAGGTATGAATTCAATTATGGGTAAAATAGTAGGGAAGACTAGGTTCTTCAGCTTTGATGAAGCAACTAGTCTAGAAGGAAAACTCTGAATTCAAACCTGTTAGACTCCGCTTAAAAATTGACCTTGTGTCATATCCTGCCCGAGCAGAGGGGGTCGGTTTGGTTTGGTTTCTTTGTTTAATGGCACATCAACCTTTGTAGGTTATTTAATGCCAAAGCTATTCTTCTTGAAGAACAGTAGCGGTTCTATTTAATCCATAGCTGGGAGGATAAAGGGGTTCAATACCTTTCCGAAGGGTATTTGCCCGAAAGTGAACGTAATAGCGCAACTGGAGTACGAACTCGCTTACTATGATTTCACAGTCCATCGCTTTAACCATTACACCACGAGGACACCCTCTAGGGGGTCGGTAAATATGTATAGCATATGTATAGAACTAAATGATTTAAAAAGTCCTTTAAATATGAATGATTATTGTAAACTTCAACAAAAGTTGTTTTTTTTTTGTTACAATAAATGTAAACACTAAGAGTTTTGCCTTGTTACGGTTAAATGAACAAACAAGAAGGAAAAGTTTAGACATTGCAGCTATTTCTTTTTACACTTACACTGCAGTTATAGACAAAAATTACTTATATACGAAAACAGAAAAAAATTAAATTGGAAATGAATAACACAATAATCATTGTTTAAAATCAACTTTTAAAGATCTTTATGCAAATTATATATCAATTATTTTAGTTTGGTTTGGTTTGTTTGTTTAATGGCATATTAACCTTCATAGGTTATTTAATACCAAAATCATTTTTGTAGAAGAGCAGTAGTGGTACTATTTAACCCATAACTGGGGGGGGGATAAAGGGGTTCATATCTTTCCCATGTAGACTGTTTTGTTCTTGATGCTAAAAGGTGGAAACACTGATTTATATAATGCCCATTCATAATCAATATACAGATATGTTATCTTAACAGCAAAAAAGATACATTGTAGCTAGACTTTTGATTTAACTAATAGCTTTAAAATAGTCTGACAGAGAGAAAAAAAACAGTTTCCCATGCCAATCAAGCTGAATGTAACTGCCTCATTTGTCTTTCGTATGTTCTGCTTCTTAGCAATTACGAAAATTTTTATTATGTTTGTATATATGTATGCAACTGTAATGTAACAAAAATGGCACACCATAGCAAGATTCTTATAAGAGCAATAGGTTTACTCTTAGACAATAAAGCAATTTCCAGTCAAATTTGCAACTGAATGATAATTTCATTGAGTCAACATCTGTAACTGCTCTTCTGCTCCACATAAGTGTCACCATCAAAGTTTAAAAATTATCCTCGTTCTTGATATAATGGAGATAACTATGAAATGCTAATTAGAACCCTTCACTCCTTCCTAAATAGAAGCATCAATAACATCATGGACCACAGTTAACTATGAAATGCTGATTAAAAACTCTTCACTCCTTTCTAAACAGAAACATCAATATGTAATGGTCAACTTTCCACCCAACTCACAGGTGGTCAGATCCTCAAAATCATTGATTTTAAAGCTCTACACTAACCATTCATGTACCAGCTTGAAGCTACCCCTTCCTGATACCAGGGTAGCACTCTATCACAAACTCAACCTTCTATTATTTGTTTTCTGTTGGCGTGTTTAATTTTGTATGTGTACAGTATAAAAAAACAACATTTTTAGTTCTATTTTTAATTCTGGATATGATACTATGAAATGCAAATTAGAACCCTTCACTCCTTTTTAAATAAAAGCATCAATATCATCATGGATAGCCACTAACCATGAAATGCTAATTAAAACCATTCACTTCCTTTGAAATATAAGCAGCAATATCATTCATGAATAGGTGCTAACTACGAAATGCTAATTAGATCCCTTCACTTGGAGGTGCCCTTGGTGTAGTGGTTATCTTAGTAGGAAATGGACACGGTGACACGAGTTCAAATCCTGGCTGAGGCTAACTGCATTTCACATAGCACTAATACCCTTGGGAAAGGTATGAATCCAATTATTCTCCCTCCAGCTATGGGTAAATAGTAGGGCAGACTAGGTTCTTCAGCCTTGGTGAGGCAACTAGTCTAGGAGAAGGAAAACTCTGAATTCAAACCTGTTAAACTTCGCTTAAAAATTGACCTTGTGTCATATCCCGCCCGAGCGGAGGGGTTGGTAAATATGATTAGATCCCTTCTGAATAGAAGCATCAATATCATCATGGACAACAGTAACTCAAGTGGTTAAAATCAAATTGTCTGCTATTTAAGTTTTAGGCAAATTGTCCTAGAACCGGCTGTGGTGACAGCAGGGAAATTCAATCTTTTGGAAAATGGATTTTTGTTTTGTCATTTTCCATTCTTTTGATCAAAGTAAACTAATCGGTTTGAACTGTAACATTATCTACTTGATAAAAAAAAAATAAATGGAGTTTCAACAGCATTAATGAATTTTTGACGTTTCACAAGTGCTACATTGATAGAGAAAAAGAACAAAACAAAAACAAATAAATAAATAAAACAAACTCCATGAATAAATAAAAAAATCCCCATAAAACTAAACAACAGGTAACATCTTTTTCTTTTTTCTTTCAATGTTTTTTCACAAACGTTTATTATATAAGGGAATGGAAACTGCATGTAACTTACTAAACCATCAACTGCAATCTGCCAGGTTCTTGGTTGGTTGGGTTTCATGGCATATCAACTCTTATGAGTTATTTAATGCCAAATCCTGTTTATATACGATTTGTAAATGAATAGTTTGTAGGTAACATTTAAAACAGATCAGAGCTCATTTTTTTGCATACAGTTAAATGGTTTCCTGGTTTCAAGTATTGCTATCTAACATGAATAATTCTATTTAGTATCAATCAATTGTTTGCACACACTAAAATGGTTTCAAGTATTGCTATCTAACATGAATAATTCTATTTAGTATTAATCATTTGTTTGCACACACTAAAATGGTCTCAAGTATTGCTATCTAATGCTAGTACTCTGATGTGTACACAGTTAAATGGTTTCGAGTATTGCTATATAATGCTAACAATTCAATTTAACATCAGTCCTTTGTTTGCTCACAGTTAAATGGCTATTTTCGTGTACTTGCTTAAGAGAGATTTTTTTTTTAAAGATGGTTTTATTAAATACAAATAATTTTTAAACAGATCATAGATGGGAACCTAACAGATAACAACACTCCAGGTTAGAGTGGAACTGGGAGTAATGGCAATAAAGGGATACTCTCTGCAGTTCCCGAACTGGAACCTATCAGATGCAGTTTAGTGTCATATTCAGGGCACCTCTTTCTGGTGGGGCGAGGGGCTACCCCTCTGTAGGAGATACAGTCTGTGCATTCTTAGCCCTGCGGACAAGACATATGACAAAGAGATTATATTGAAAAATAGATATTCGTTGTGTAGAGTAAATACTTTATATCTATCTATTTATCAGTATGCTACAGATTAATTGAGGTTTTAAATTTGTTAAAAACATTTTCCAAGATTTTTCCATCATAAAGGTTGAATTATCAACACAGGATATTTAAAAAAAAGTTAGCATGAAATAATAATTTTAAAGTCTCCAGTTGTTTTTCATCTCTGTCAACTTATTATTGGAATCTTTCCCAGGTGGTTTCCTTAAAAAAATCAGTTCTGATTTTCTAATAAAGATACTCCCAGAGAAATATTAACATTTCTTTTAATCACCAGTGAAAGATTCCAAGAATAAGTTGACAGGGATGGCAAACATGTGGGAGACTGCTTGAAATTATATCATAAAAGGTAATCCCATAAGGGTATTAACATTTTTTTAATCAACCTGTATTTTCTGCTTTCAATGGTATACAAACCACACACCTATTTACATTTCATGGAATTTAATACTATCTATGAATAGTATGAAATTTTGTTAAGTATAGATAGTTTATGACTAGTTAGGCATGAGTATAGTTTGCCATTTAGCAAGGACTTACATACATCAGCTTTGTACAGCCACTTACCTCCCATCTCACAAACTATCCAATGTAGAGCACTGCTGGAGAAGAAAAGACAGACTCATAAATGATGTTCTCTTATGGACTCCTATACATGGATGCACCAGGATTAGCCAACCAGCAAAGACTTACATACATCAGCTTTGTACAGCCACTTACCTCCCATCTCACAAACTATCCAATGTAGGGTACTGCTGGAGAAGAAAAGACAGACTCATAAATGATGTTCTCTTATGGACTCCTATACATGGACACACCAGGATTAGCCAACCAGCAAAGACTTACATTAGCTCTGTGCAGACATGGGATGTTACCAGGTACAATGAATGATAGGGATGGAGAGAGAAAGAGTCAGGGAACTTTATGCTATCAGCATAATTTGAAGATAGGTAGTTTAGGTAAATGTTTGCTGACTAGAAACCTCAATTTTGTATAGAAAACCAGGGAGATATTTATGGAGCAATTTTTTTAACCCTTTCACTACCAAGTCTTGTGTTATTTTTAAGTTTTGCACATACAAAAATGCTTCGAGTATGATGCTTTAAGGGTTGAGATAAAATTTGATGGTAGCATGGGTATCCCAGTGGGAACGAAAGGGTTAAAAACCATTAAAATATTCTATCTAAACAAAGACTTTTTGGCAAAATCATTTTTCCTGTAATGAAAATAAAAAGATTTGAAAAAAGACAAACAAAAATTTTCTTTTTCTTTTGATTTTCTTTCTTTTTTTTTTTTTAAAATCAGCAAAATTAAAAGAATTTTATTTATTTTTTTTATTATTTAAGTACAGAATAAAAAGAAAAATAAAAAATAAGAGAAAACATTCTTCCTGACAATTCAAGTATGTATTTGGTTTTTTTTTTGTTTTTTTATTTTTATTTTGGAATGTTCACAGCAGTTTTTAAATGTTCACTTGTCAAATTTTAATATGGCTGACAAACATATTTATGTTTCTTAAGGAGATCTTCAGCAAAGGAGAATAAGGAATGAATAATTTAGGCTGAATACAATCCAACCTTAAATAATGATTGTCAACATAATCTGTTTTTCAGTGTATATGTAGATATTCTAAACCAATTTAAAGGCATAGAACTTTATGATCATGCATAATCAATTAGTTGACATATAAGGTGATCAATAACCTAATAACCAAGGTGATCAATAAGTTTATAGCCTAATGAACAAAGACATGAGTTCCAGAGTTCTGATTAAATTCACATACTATTGGAATGATTATACAGAAAAGTTGAGTCATGGTAAATGTTTGATGGCGATTTTATTTATCAAAAGATTCCAACCTTTATAGATGAATAGCTGTAGTTTTCTGACTGAACTATTTGATTCTGACAGTTGACCTATGAAACTCCTCTGTTTAACAAGCAGCACCCTACAAGACAGCAGCTGTATGGCCACTGACCTCCAATCTAGCAAACCATCCAAGTAAGATGAGCAAGACATGCTAAACACTGCTGGAGAAGTAAGGACAAACTCATAAGTGAGAAACTCCAATGGACTACTGCACAGTGTTGGCTGACCAGCAAAAACTTACATTCATCAGGTCAGTGGAGATAACTGATGCCATTTAGGGGACTTGGAAAAAGCAATAACTGATAGGGACAGATGGTGAGGGAGAGTCAAGAGAATCCATGCTGTCAGCATATGATGATGATATAGAAAAGGTGAAGTTTCTAACAGCTTATTTTGTTTCAGAAATTTGAAAATCGGCAATTGTTGAGAAAATGGACCGCATTGTCCAACATTTATTCAGTTGATCATCATCAAGTCATTCTGATAGTCAACAGACTATCTCTTGCCATCTATCCCTATTGACCATTGCTCTTGGCAAGTCATCTAGACGGGATCCAGTGTTCACACAGAGCTGATGAATATAAGTTTTTGCTAGTTGACCACCATTGGTGTGTCCATAAGTAAGAGTCGACAAAACACATTGCAAATGAGTTTGTAAAACACATCCATCTTTAGTGTCACTAACATACCCTTGTCAATCTCTTTAGGTGATAAGCCCTCAACTGTATATAAATATAGTTAGAATTGAGTAACTCATGTCCTTGTGCTTTTGGTCACTCTTCAGTTTATGCAATAGTGGTCATCATTATTGGCACCCTCTCATTTCTATTTTACGATATCTTCAGAAATAAATGGAAAATAACAAAATTTATATAAACTTGTTTTATCATTTTCTTTTCTTTATCAACAGTGAGTTCTCAATAGACCAAAGCTGTTTCATTAGATTTGTTTTTTGTTTGTTTCAGGAGATATTCTAATTATGTCAATACATAATTAGAATATCATATCATAGGTGCTAATAATTGTGACCAGGACTATATATATATTTATTTATTTTGTGTATGTGTATGTATATGAGTTTGTGTGTATATATTTCCAAGCAATATATATAGGTTTGAGCAGGTATTCATTTTTTGGAAATAGTGAATTTTTTTCATCTTATGAATACCTACAAGAATCTTTGAGAAAGAGAAAAAAAAAGTATGTGTTTGATACCCAAGATCATAAATTCCAAGACATAGAAAAATGTATTCAGAACAACTCTTGGATATCAAAATTACAAGGATGTTAGTATTTTCCAATTTTAAATGGGAGGGAGCAAAACTCCCAAAAGGAAATCAAATCTTATGTGGAAATTGCTAAAATATACAGAGAGTGGAAACAGCAGTTTTATGTAATAAATTATTTAATCCGTGAATAAACCGAGGAAGTTTTTAAACTCTAAGTGTCATTCTAGCTTAAAAAAAAAAAAAAACTCCTAAGAACAATGAAGACTATAGAATAGGAGAACAATGTGAATCTTTTATCCAGAGGTGAAGCTGAGAAATGACAGAAGGGGCTATTTGAAAATGTCTCCATGAAACCCCAAAAGCTTTATAAATACTAGTTCATCACTATTTATATTGATATAAGTAGTAAAGTTGACAACCAGAGTCAAGGGGGACCCAAAGGCTCCATTTTCAATAGCTACTACACTGAGGTGTAGGGGAGGGCACTACTCCTTCCCCTGGATTGCTCCACTTTACCCTTGATACATACCTTATAATGCCGAGTGTTAAGCAAGGATGTATCAAGCACCATTTTTTAAGCCTTTGGTATGACGTGACCTGGGACTGAACCCTGGTCTCCTGGGCCATTGGCAAACACTCTACCCACTAGGCCAATGAGCTGATTAGAATTTATATATTATTTCAAATTTTGATCAGTCTCTCAATTTGTCAGGATAATATGTGCTTTGTTGATATAAAATTACATTTTTATCCTACTTAAACTACTAAATAGTAATTCTCAATAAATTGGTGTTTTTTTTCTGTTATATTGATATATTATGATAATAAATATCAGTAAATGTTATTGGGAGTAGAAACTCCCTCAAACAATCAAGCCAGTACCCACCATTTTGACTTCTAAATCTCTACCGTCTTTACCAGCAGGAATGTGACAATTTTCTTTTCAGCTGGTCTAGGAAAACCATGAAATTTCTTGGCTGGATTAGAAGCAAACATACTACTCATTAAAAGAAAAAAAAATGGTATTATTTACATATAAATTGGCACTTTTGTCAAGTTTCAGAGTATTTATGTGCTCTTCCTAGTATCAAAGTGCCAGTTTCCAACCTTCTGCCAATAATCAGTTATTCTAAAAACTACAGTACTCCAGTAATGAACAACTTTGTGTAATGAATGACCTTTTAAATTTTAGCCACGAAAAGGTGTTTTTATTATATTTCTAGGTTAGGCCTAGAAACAAGGTAAGATTCCATTTTCCAAAAACATACCTAGTGTAGCAATTTTGAGGCAAAAAATTGGTCTTAAAAAGTTGTTCATTAAAAAATGTGTCTATGAAAACCATTACTATTTCAAGAGTATCAAGTCTAATACTTTGTTAAAAATAAATATAAAATGAACCCCCCCCAGATATATATAGTTATTTTAATTGAATGATTATTCAAAATATCACAAAAAATAAATATGATTTTTATATTCAATCATTCACGAGCTATTCAAATCATCTTATTGTTTACTGTTACTACCACAAAATAAATAAATAAAATTCCAGCATTTAGTCTAAATAAATCCCAAGAAAATAGGCATTGTTTGTAAAGTGTGTTGACAGCAGCACAAACAATTCTATAAAACATAAAAATGCTAGGAGAAAAAAGTTCTGTCAAATATACTGATTAAACCAAACTAACTTATACTAATCCACCTTGACATTCTAAAGCCTTTCTCAGTTATACAATTCATAGGGAAAGGAAACAGGACTTCTTTTTCTTTTTTTTGTAGGATAAAAAAATGAGCTCAATTCTCCAAACAATTATTGGAACCAAGAATACTTGTCTGACATTCTGAAATTAACTGTTGCAATTGTCCCATGAATTATTCAAATACGTATCATCTTTTTTATTTTATCATCAAGTATTCTGGCTGGTTAGTTTTCTGGCCATTCTAAGGCTTATATTACATCCAGAATCTCTTGAGTGTTATGTACAATGTGGGTATACATGGATATATGATTTAAAGACTTTGTTAAGGATGGCAATAGATGCTTCCTAAAAAGCAGGTTCCTAAGTGCTAGGCTTGTCTTGTACTATTCAAAGATTGAGACCAGTCCAACTGATGGTAATAGGACCACAAATTCTATAGAACATAAAAATGGAAGCCAAACAAACAAAAGAAAAAAAAAAGTGCTATCAAATATACCAATTAAACTGAACTTATTACGGATCCACACTCTGATATTCTAGTTTTTCTCAGATGTACAATCTATATAGAAAAAAAAACTGGATTTCTTTCTTTTTTTAGACTAAAAGAGAAAATGGTTTGGAGTGTTTGTTTAATAGCATATCAACCTTTGGAGGCTATTTAATGCCAAAGCCAAACCTTGTTGAAAGATAACAGTGATACTATTTAATCCATAGATAAGAAGGTTCATACCTTTCCCAAAAGTGAATGTACAAGTCAAGATTGAACTCGCTTACTTCAAAGCTACAGTCCAGCACTTTAACCATTATGCCATGGGGACTCCTGCCACAGAAAATAGTTATGAAAATTCTGAGCAGACAATCCCATTATACTAATCTTCAACTTCATGTGATATAAACAAGTCTATATTTTATATACATGGTTGCTCTCCCTCTCAAGACATCCACACCAACCTGACTTATACATTTATCTGCAAGGCTAATGTAGACAGTTTCTTTTCTAATTTCTCTTTCCAATTATTTATAACTTGGACTTTTTCTTTTTACCATATTGGTGGAGATGGCAGAAAAAAAAAAAAAAGGTTTTCTTTACTCACCTAAGCTTCCATACAAATTAGACACCTGAGGAAGATCATAAAATAGATTCACCAAAATGTTGCAGTAAGAACAAAAAATAAAAGAATAAGATCAATAATCCAAACAAATCTTGGAATTAAAATTTCTATTATTTTAAACATGAGAATTTTTATTGCTCAGGTGATGATCAATTTCTTTTTGTCTTTTATAATACTGACTTAGATTTCAGCTATTATTTCTTCTAGAGTAATAATATTAGCATGATAATAACAACCAGTCATGTTATCAGGTTTTCCTTTGTCCATATATTCTCAGCATTTATCCATTCTTAAACAAAGTAATAAGCAATTCAGTATTCTACCCTATTCACCTGACAAAGCCTTCAGCTAGTTGTTGAATACTATTTTCTTTCTTTGAAATAATAATTACTAGTATTTTACAGTCAGGTGCCTTGACTACCATAACACCAAAATTGATTCTCATGAATATTGATTTCCTAAACAAATTTATTGGGAGGAGGCATATCATAAATCAAGCAAACGAAGGGAGAAGACAAAATACACCCTTTATATCATATATCCTGTCATTGTAAATATAAAAATTCCATTATTTTATTTTCATACTCAATAATTGTTTCCTTTTAAAGTTTATATAAAACATTCACAAATTTTGAGTAGAATTTAGCCTACCAAACTTTTTTTTTTTATATTAATTACAAGGATCTCTTGGTTTGCTTTCATTTATTACTTTGACCCATAACTCCCACTTCTTCCATATAGACTGTATACCTGGTAAAGACCATAGAATGGATTTTTGTAGCATTGTAGGAACAATTTTGAGAATATAAGTGTAATATATTGCCTTGACCTACAATGAAACAGCCAGATGTAGTTGACTGATACCTCTGGCTGTAGATAAAATCAAAGTGATTACTGGAAAACAAGCATTGCATTGGTGTAAACCATGGCCAATAAAAAATAAGCATTGGATGGGTAAAGAGATTTGGTTATGTGGGAGTTTTAAGACTATATAAGATCTAGCATTTTGACTGAAGTCAGTTCACGCTGACTGTTCCAACTCCCAACAGCTCTTTCATGTGTGTAACCTCTCTCTAACTGCTCTTCTGCTCCACATAAGTGTCACCATCAAAGAATAGAAATATAAGATTATAGTTATATATATATATATATATATATATGTGTGTGTGTGTGTGTGTGTGTGTGCGTGTGTTCCTCATGGTTTATCAAAACCTTTAAAATAATAATTAGTAGTATTTTACTTGTTAACGTAAAGTTGGAAACTTGTCACATACCAACACTGGTATGAATAGCACTACTTTGAGCAGTACTGATTTGACTACCAAACCATTTTTAAAAAATTTTTATTTTTACTGATAGCAAAATATTTTTGTATGCTCCCACTTTTTAGTCTACCCTTCCAAGAAAGAGTGACTTTGACCTACTCCTTCCATATTAACTGGATTCTTGGAGAAGGTAGCAGAATGGATTGGCTGTAATATTGTGGTAATGACATTAAGAATATAAAGAAGAGGTTCTATTGTATGAGAAATTTCTGCTAAATCTTGGAATAAGGAGTTTTCTCAAAACTATAGGAGGCTTTTCTCTTTCTTTAATGATTGTACACCTGAAGAAGGCTGTAGAATGAAACAATGGTAAAAACAAGAGCAACAAATTGAATGAATTCAATCATATGAACAACTTTGGGGACCAAAAATACTTGTATGAAATTCTGAAACTAAGTTGTCATTATTTTATAACTATTTAAACAAGTCTCTTCATTTTTTGCTGTTCTGATTTGTTCTCTAGTCTTTTTAAAGACATATATTTCATCAAGAAATCCTCTTTGGAAGAGTTGCCAAAATAGTAATTCAATTTAGATCCACCTTTGCTCAAAATTCTTAATGCCTCCAGGAAACTTGAGCAAAAATCAAAAAAGATTTTGAACATGTTCAAATACTTATGAGCAGTACTTTTTACAAGCAATAGATTACAGAAAATGCAGTTTATAAATATTTGAACAAGCAAAAAATTATTATTGCATAAGATGACTCGGGTCAATCAGGAATTTAAGCAGAGAGGATTCGAAATAAAGTTGGGAAAAAGCATCCACACATCAATGTGAGTTTATTGTTTTAATCTTCTTGATTGATTCTGAACAAAATTTTAGAAGGGTAAAAACTTTTTCAACAACTCTATACTCTCCAACAAAAAAAAAAAAAACAAACAAAAAAAAACAACACCCAACTAAATGCTGCATACCTTATTATGTTGACTGCAATAAAAATTTTTGTGTAATGTTCCCGTACTGTAACTAAAAACAAGATTATTAGAAGTAAGTTATCTACTTGTTCAAATACTTATGAGAAGTTATATATATATATATATATATATACACACACACACACACACATAAAAAGTGTAAACTTCACTAACAATAGAATTAGGGTCAGCAGGAATTGTTTTAGATTTGATTTCCATTTGGAAGGTTTAAAGAAAAAAGAAAAAAAAAAAAAAAAAAAAAAAAGGAAAAAAGTCAGTAGATAGATTACATTTTGTAATTGAGCTAAATAATACATCTGTCTCATAATAGTTGTTACATTTAGTGTATGGAATTTATATGCAAATGTCCCAACTTTTATGGGACAGAGATAGTTGAATTTTATATTTTCTCTGATAAAAATGAAAAAACAACAAAAAAAACAAAACATTATGTAAAAACCACAACGAAGTCAAATAATGCATAGAATTATATACCTCTGTCCAATAATAGTCTTTACATTTGCATATGACATTTTCACAAACCAAATGTTAACAACTATTATGTGACAGATAAATTTCATTTCTATCATAAAAACAAAGAAGTATTACTTGGGCAGCATTTCCTACTACAACATACATGTAAGTAATGAATAAAATATGTATGCTGTTTATTTTCAAAAGGTAATTTTAAAGTATGTTCATGCAAGAAAGTGCTTAACAGCTTTCTTGCTCAGGGCAGGATTTACCTACTTGTAGGCCCAAGGCCAAACTCATCAGTGGGTCCCAATTATGTCTGTGTCCCACCTGAGAACTACCTTATGACCCACAAGTTGAACATCACTGTAGGCCCATACTCATTGTACAGGAGCCATTTTTGTTTTGAATATATTATATAATGAAATATCCTGGGTACACTTTAAACAAAGTTATAATCTGGCACACTGTATAGGTTCTTGTGCAATGTCTACTGGTAAATCCAGCCCAATTTATATAAGTAAGTAAAGTTGGCGATCGAAGTCGAGGGTGACCCGAAGGCTCCCTTTTCGATAGCTACTACACCAAGGTGTAGAGGAGGGTGCTACTCCTTTCCCTGGATTGCTCTACTTTACCCTTGATCCTTACCTTATAATGCTGAGTGTTAATCAAGACAGCATCAAGTACCATTTTTGAGTCTTTGGTATGACTCGACCTGGGATATACACACACACACAGAGTTGATTCACTAAGCTGAAAGAGGGCATTATAGCAACTTCAGCTTGAAATAAAAAGCAGTTTTCAGTTGAATAATTATGTTAACATGGTATAGAAATTTAGTGTGTTTAATGGTGATGCAGGAATAAAATAAGCAAAAATAGAACAGAAAAGAAAAAAGCATTTTCCAGTTTTCAGTCACCTAAAGGCTTTTAAGAAAAAAAAAATCTAATCACAAGAAATAAACTTCAAATGTTTAAATAAATGTAGTTGAAGTAGTTAGCTCACCGGAAAACACTTAAAATAAAAAAAAAATGATATAAAATAAAAAATGCACTGTATGTCAGCCAGTCACAAAATGCCACCTTGTCACAATCATTTAAGGTAACAGAAAAGGAAAAGAAAAAAAAAATGGTTATAATGTTACAAATGTAAAATTGTATAGCTATGTTTTGTACAATGGTAGGCACAAGAGTTCTGGGTTCAGTCACCAGACTGGATTATTCTAAGACTTCTGAGAATTGAAAACTCAGAGAATTAAAGAAAAGAAAGGTTATGATAAACAAATTAAAAGAGAAAAAGAGACAGATCCTCTACATTTGCACCTCCGATTCCATGCCAAGTCACATCTTTAAAAAAAATTAAACAATATGGATACCAAAATTTTCATAAGACTTAAAAAAAATTTCATGACTACTAAACTACCCATGAACTAATTGGTTTCCTATTATTAGTATTTACCCAACCCCTTCTGCCATGAACAGGATGTGACATAAGGTCAGTTTTAAAATGGAGTACAGCTAGTTTAAATTCAGAGTTTTCCTTCACCTAGTTGCCTTAGCAAAGCTAAATAACCCAGTCTGTCCTATTATATACTCATTGCTGGGGAGAGAACAGATGGATTCATGCCTTTCCTAGTACAAAGTGAGACAGAAATAGCCTCATCCAGGATTGAACTTGGGTCACTAATTGGACTGGAATTTTCTTTATTCTCTAAGAGTGTTTTAAGTTTATTACTCCTATAAAAATCTTGTAATAATTTGCTGCTTTTACTGGTTTATGATTATACACATGCAAGAATTTTAGGACCATGTGAAAAAAAAAAATCTCTAAAGGAACAAAAAATATAAATGTGAACACAGAATGAATGTGATTCCCTAACCTCTAAGCATAAAATAACCTTAGACAGGTTGATATGCCATTTAAATCAATCAATTAACAGTGAGAATTTTAATAATATATAGAAGTCCAGAGTCACCTAATTTAAATTTGGTAAAGAATGATAAAACTTAATTTAAATTATAAGAACAATTGTTTTTAATTACTAGTCTGGCACATGACCAGAAACTATCTATAGCACCTGGTGTTCCTCAGTGGTCACCCATCTAAATAATAACCTAGTTTGATGCTACTTAACCACAAGCCAAAAAACAAGTTTTGCAGAAACTGTTATGCAAAAGTATTCATCATCAGGTCATGCTGCTAACATGGATTTCCATGACTCTCGCCATTTATCCCTATCATCCATCACTTCCAGCAGGTCTTCTAGACTACATCCTGTGTTTCTACAGAGCTGTTGTAGATAAGTGCTACTTGCACGTCTGTGTAAAGGGATTCATAGGAGAATGTTGCTTATGAGTTTGTCTTTACTTCTCCAGCAGTATCCCACATATCTTGTCTGTCTTATTTGAATGGTTTTAGAGATGGGAGGTACTATTTACCAACCCCTCCGCTCGGGCAGGATATGACACAAGGTCAATTTTTAAGCGGAGTTTAACAGGTTTGAATTCAGAGTTTTCCTTCTCCTAGACTAGTTGCCTAACGAAGGCTGAAGAACCTAGTCTGCCCTACTATTTACCCATAGCTGGAGGGAGATGGGAGGTAGGTGACTATACAGCTACTGCTTTGTGGGATGTTGCTTCCAGGATTTGTTCAATATAGCTCGTAGCATTCTTGTGCAATTTTTCTCTATACACTTGGTGCATCCATATAGTAGAATTGATATGACCGCTGCTTGGAAAAAAATTACATTTTATTTATCAGATAAGTTTGACTTCCATATATTTGATAACCAATTAATAGCTGTCCATGCCTTCACTAGTCGCATATTGATATTATTTTTAGTAGATAAGATGCTGCTTATGAGGTAGGTGAACATATCCACTAGCTTCAGAGAACCACCATTTAGTGTGGAGATGTCTCTTTTTTGATTAAAACATGTACTCCATTTTGTCTGCATTGACATGGAGGCCAATGCCACCTGCTGCCTGCTCCAGACTATGCAGCAAGGATTTGGCTTGGGTAGGTGTATTTGCCAAATGCACTACATCATCTGTGTCTGCAATAGTTTGTGCAGAATATCATGGTTTTACACTAAAAAATGCAAGAAGCAGATGATATCCACACAAACTATGCAAAAGTAAAAAATGTAAAATACACTTTCAGGAACAATGTGGAAAGAATAAACTCAATTGCAACTTCTAGCCACTGGTACACCAATATACAGTCTTATCCCTATCAACATTATTCAGTTAGAAATTTCACTTCTTTAAAGTAATTCTATAACTTGAAATCAACTTAAAAATTTCTTAAGTTTCTATAAATATATACAACCAAAAGTAGGAGATTTTAGTTTGATAGTTTTTTCTTTACAAGAATATTATTCTTGGAATTTAAAATCATTTTTCCATTCTTCTGATATTGCCCTTACCTTAAAAGCTTTGACTAGTTCTCGTATTTCATTGTTGTTGAATTCACAGCAGAGGTCGACTGACTGTGATCTATACCCCAGGGCAAAAAGGGGTTATTAGCTGCTGGAGCCATCCAAACCTATTATCTATTAGATATTGGTATATACAATCTCAATCAGACATCTTGTTTCTAAAAGCAAGATTTGACAACTATCATTATATATATATATATTATATAAAATGATAAATTTGATGATACTATTCCAATAGTAAAACATGTCAATCTGATTCTCCATATTGTCTTTTATCACACTGTCAGATTTCATTACAAAGTATATATATATATATATATATATATATATATATATAACCTTTTCTTAAAGGAAAAGATACTGTAACTTTTGTTTTTCAACAAACTTATCACTTACCTTAAAGAAATAAGATTTATTGAATTTGTAGACCTGTGTTTAATTCAATCATTTACACACTTTTTTGCTACACACACACACACACACACACACATATGATAATTCGGATGATACTATTCCTATAGTGAAACAGGTCAATCTGATTTTCGATAGTGTCTTCCTTTTATATCATATCATCAGATTTGATCACAAACATATATATGTATATAACTATAACCAAGCAAAAACAGCACATCATACTAAGATTTTTTATCATTGGTTTGATTTCTTTGTTTAATGGAATATCAATCTTCAGGGGTTATTTAATGCCAAATCTATCCTCATAGAAGGGCAGTAGTGGTACTATTTAACCCATATCAGGGGATTTTTATCATAGCAATACACTTATACTTTAAATACAATTACACTTAGAATACCTTGTGTAGTGTAATGGTTAGCAAGCTGGATTAGCAGACCATTGTTAATGAGTCTGTTTCTCACTGGATACCCCATACTTTCAACCTTGAACCACAGCTAAGCTAAGGTTAGTAAAATAAATTAGAGAATAGAGCAATTTCCAGCCAAATTTGCAACTGAATGATAATTCTGCAGAGTCTGCATTTGTAATGAATGTCATTTTTCTAATTATCCAAGTTATGAAAATAACTACAAAATACAAATTAGAATTCTTCACTGGTTCTTTCATCAAGTGTTGTTCTAACAGGAATTCAGCAGGTTCATTAGCCAAGATTTTGGCTAAAGCTTGGAGCACCAGTGGTAAACATTCATCTGAATTCAACCTTACTATTACATGAAGAATTTCCTTGCTCTTGTAGTACTATATTACACTAGCTCGATTAGTCTGCTAAAAATTGAGCAGGTGTGTAAATTCAGTCAGCACAAGACCTTAAATTCACTTAATCCCCTCTCGCTCTCTCTATGCAATACGATTCAACATGATAAACAAAAAACTTAACTTAAATTACAAAAGATTACTTATCAAATCTATTCTAACTTTTATCAATATTTTCATTTATGCCAAATCTACACTTACATACTTCTAAATCTTTATATGTGAAATCAAACATCTAGTGGGGAAATAAGTAAAGTTGGCAACCATAGTCGAAGTGACCAGAAGGCTCCCTTTTCAATACCTACTACACCGAGGTGTAGGGGAGGGTGCTACTCGTTGTCCTAGATTGCTCCACTTTACCCTTGATTCGTACCTTACATTGCTGAGTGTTAAGCAAGGAGGTATCAAGTACCATGTTTAAAGTCTTTGGTATGATGTGATCTGGGATTGAACCCATGTCACCCGGACCATTGGTGAACACTCTACCCACTAGGCCAATGAGCTGGTATAGTAGGGGAATAACCATACGTATATATTTACCCAACCCCTCTGCATGAGCAGAATGCGACACAAAGTCAATTTTTTTTTAAAGTGGAGTTTAACAGGTTCAAATTCAGAGTTTTCCTTCTTGACCGATTACCATACTAAGGCTTAAGAGTAGTCTGCCCTACTATTTTATCCATAACTGGAAAGACAATAGTTGGATTCATACCTTTCCCAAGGGCATTAGTGTTATGTGAAATGCAAACAGCCTCATTCAGGTTTTGAACATAGGTCACCATGTCCATTTCTTAAGACGATATCCATTACACTATGAGTGTCTCCTGTAGGCACACATGCTTTCTTACATATTACATACACTAACATACACAAAAGGATGCTACATAAATATTCACCTATGTACCAATTTTATTGTGCACAATTTAAAAATTGTAATGTTAAAAAGAATATTATCAAAGTTGGGAGGTAGCATAATATATGAGTAAAATAATTGGGTTTTTGTTGCCTAATATTCCATTTTTTTTAAAAGTCATTAGAATTCTGTTTGTTCAAATACTTATGAAAATTACTGTATGTGAGTGTATGAATGTTTTCTTACCTCCTCATGCCAGTCTAATGACTATGAATTTAATGTATTTGTTAAAAAATTATTTTAGGTTTTAACTTGCTTTACAGGTATTTGAGCACATTTATGATTCATGAAAAAAATGTCTTTATGACAATTTGTTCATTTCTCTATATAGAAATGTCTGATTTGTCTAACTTGGATAGTTTTCATGATGGGGGGTAAGTAGCCGTACAGCTGCTGTTTTGTAGGGTGTTTTCAATACATCTATATATTTAGCACTTAAAATTATATACTGTGTGTGTGTGTGTGTATATATATATATATATATATAAAAACACACAGATATACACATTCTGGTTGAAAATAGCTCACCTGATGATCAGCTCAGTGAAACTTTAAGTCATGAGTTGTTTTATATCTTAAAATATTTGATCAATGTATCATTTCGATATTTTATTGAACACTAATGATTTAACTGGTTCTACTGCTGTTTGAAATTTTATCTAATGGTGAGTAAAAAGATTTCAATCGTGTGTATTTGGTTTGGTTTGGTTTCATGGCATATCAACCATTGTAGGTTATTTAATGGCAAATCCTGTTTTTACTTATATATTAAGTATATGATTTGTAAACACATTTTGTAGATATACACAGTTAAAGGATCAAACAGTTCTATTTCTAACAATTCAATTTAGCATGAGACAACAAAGTTAAATGTTTCCAAGTATTGCTTGTATCACTAACAATTCAATCAAACATCAGTCATTTGTTTATACAGAGTTAAATGTAAAACAGTTCTATTTCAAACAATTCAGTTTAACATAAGTCATTTGTCTGCACTCAGTTTAAATGTCAAACAGTTCTATTTGACTCACAGATAGGACTATCAGGTGCTACCACTCCACACCAGAGTGGACCTGGGAGCAATGGCAATGAAGGAGTACTCTGCATTCCCCAAAGCATTACTGGAGCCTAACCATGACTGTTTAGAGTCATATATCAGGACATTCGTTTGGAGGAGGGGTCTTACTCCTCTGCAGAGATGCAGCCAGTCTATTCTACAGCTCCAGATGACTGGGCTGATGTTTATCAGGGTATGGGAGTTATCAAATAAAAGGAAAAAAAAATGAAAATGTTTAAAAATATTCTATTTCTGTTGAAAGCATTCGGTTTCACATTTGTGTAATGTAATTAGCATTTCACAAAAACAAAACAACATATCACATCAGTCAATCTATATATGCTAATATTTACATTATTTTATTCATATCTACCTATTTTAAAAAAGCAAGTAAAGTTGGCAACCTTAGTCGAGGGTGACCAGAAGGCTCCCTTCTCAATAGCTACTACTCAGAGGCATAGGGGAGGGCACTACTCCATTCCTTGGATTGGTCCACTTTACCCTTGATCCTTACCTCATAATGCTGAGTTAAGCAAGGTGGAATCAAGTACCATTTTTTGAGTCTGGTATGATTTGACCAGGGATTGAACCCTAGCTTTCCTGTACCATTGTCAAACACTCTACTCATTATGCTAATGGCCCAGTCTAGTATGATTTGACCAGGGATTGAACCCTAGCTTTCCTGTACCATTGTCAAACACTCTACTCATTATGCTAATGGCCCAGTCTTTTCTTGTTTATCAGTTTTAGCCTTCTTCCTATCTCTTTTTAGTCCAACTATCAGTCAATAAATAAAATCATTGTCTGAAAACCCTTGTGTTTTTTTTCATCTCTTTTCATTTTCATACTGTTGGATTAATTTCTAATTTTCCCCAGATATTGGTATATTTCTTGTAATGAGGTATTAATAGTATCAGTAACTGAATACACATATAAACTTTAAATGTCAGCATAACTTATCTTCAAAGAACAAAAACATATCCAAAAGATTTCAAATAATAGTTAATGTTGAAACTTAATAGTTGCAGAAGGTGTATCAATCATTCCACATATGAAAAAGTGACAAAGGAGAAAAAAAGAGCAATGAAATTTCATTGTGGGTTGTCACTCAGTGTTTTTTTTAAAATTCCTTAAGAAACTTTTCTTTCAAAACTCTAGCTTACCAAGCTTAAAAATAGTCTTAGTAAGAGTTTTCTATTTTTTATTTACCAAACTAAAATTGGCACAACTCCAAAGGATTGGACCTAATATTGATTCATTTAAAAAATCTGTAATTGATGACAGGACAGGTCAGTTTTGTTTATTACTATGCTAATCTTACATGTTAGCATGTGGCTCAATTTCTTAAGTTGCATTTTTTTTATTTTTGATTATAACGGAATCATAGATCCTTATTAAATTGTGGGAATTATGAGTTAATTAAATGTATTGCAAAATTATTATGAAAAATTGGCAGAACATTTACAGAATTAATTTTCAAGTGTAGTAAGCAACGTCCCTACACACTTTAACTTAGTGACAGAATTTCCAACCTATGGTGATCTTGTTGACTGACAACATGGGGTCAACTATGAAAACTCTAAACATGAGATTTTAAAATGGGTCAGTAGTCAGTAGGAGACAAGAAGTGACTTAACTTTTGGAGCTTGAGGATGGGCTATATGATTTATAGAACTTCGGGATCTTTCATTCAAGACTAAAATACTGTTTCATGCCAAATCCTGTTTATACATACATATATCTCAAATATATATGATTTATAAGTGAATAGTTTGTAGGTAACATTTTTAAACATGCCAGAGCTCATTTGTTTGCACACAGTTAAATGGTTTCAAGTATTGCTATTTAACGTTAAGAATTTTATTTGCCTACAAATGGTTTCAAGCAGTGTAAATGATTAAACAGTTCTATTTAACCCATAGATGGGACCTCAACAGATACTACCACTCTGGTTTAGAGTGGACCTGGGAGTAATTGCAATGAAGGGGTACTCTAAAGTCTCCAAAGTTCCAGGACAGGAGCTTCACTATCAGATAGTTTAGCTTCATGTCCAGGACACTTGTTGGGAGGAGGGTCTTACCCTCTGTAGAGATGCAGTTGGCATATTCTACAACTCCAGCCAACTAAGCTGATTTTTACTTGGCACACATTTGAATTTTTTCTTTTTCTATGGACTTGTCATCATCTTTTCATCTTCTCTTTGTTTTCAGCAACAATTTCACATAAAGACGTGTGCACTGTTGAGCAAATTGTACAATAAAGTGATAATGTCTAAACGTTTAGATTACTGTTTAGATGTGTGCACCGCTGAGCAAATTATACAATAAAGTGATGTTGTTGAAATGAGTCAGTGTCACTTGAAGCCAGTTGCAATACTTTTTTTGAATTAATGTTTTTGGCAAAATATTCAATTGAGCAAGTGCAGTATCCTCCATACTTTTTTCTGCTTTGTCATTAGGGTTAAGAATAGACTGACTGTATTCCCTGCAGAGAGGGATAAGACTGCCCACAAAGTGGGGTCTTGAGTATGACACTAAACTGCATCTGAGGATGAGGAGGCTCTAATTCTGGTGATCTCAGGAGTATGGAGTACCTTTTCATTACTATTACTCCCAGAATTACTCTGACCCAAAGTGGTAGTACCTGTTAGGGTCCCATCTTTGGATAAAATAGATGTTTTAAAATTATTTGTACATGATAGGAACATGTGCAAAAAAGACAAAAAAAAAAAACTTCTTTAGCAACTACTCAAAAAATGTAAATATGAATGTGATTCCCTAACCTCTTGGCATGAAATAACTCAAGACAGGTTGACATTCCATTAAAATCAATCAGTCAATCAATCAATCCATACTTTCTTGTTTCCCAATCTGAACATTTTTTCTTCATCCATTTAATGAATTCAGGTAAAAATAATGTTACTTACAAACTATTGACTAACAAATCATATACAATATATATGTATAAACAGGATTCAAAATTGAATAATTCACAAGGGTTGAGATGGTATAAAATACAATCAATCAACTAACCTATTCCGACTTAATTATCATTTCAAGTAATTATTCTTAATACAAATAATTTGCATCCAGTTATATAATTATTTAATAATTTGCTAACAATTAGACATCTGTTAATTTTTCCTATCTAATACTAGTAATTTACAAAACTTCATATAACTAAATGATTATTCCAATCTAATCATCATGTCATGCTGCTAACATGGATCTCCCTGACCCCCCCCTGTTCTATCGTCCACCACTCCTGGGAGGTCTTCCAGGCTACATCCTGTATCGACACAGAGTTGTTGTATATAGGTTCTGGCTGGTCATCCTACCTTTGCTCATCTATGTGAAGGGGTCCACAGGAGTATATATCGCTTGTGAGTTCAGTCTTGCTTCTCCAGCAGTGTCCTGCATGTCTGGTTTGTCTAACTTGGATAGTTTTCATGATGGGTGGTAAGTGGCCGTACAGCTGCTGTTTTGTAGGGTGTTGTCAATACATCTTGCAGCATTCTTGTGTAATTACCGTCAAGCTTTTCCTCCATGTTTAGTTAGCATCCATATAGCAGTACTGATACAACCACTGCTTCAAGATATACCTTGGAACCCATGGGAAGCAGCGTGGTGGATGTAAAGGTGGATGAACCTAATGAAGGGTCAACGGCAAGCCTAACCAGGTGCTGGGTGAACAAATCCCATGGGACAACAGCCAGGATCAAATAGTTTGATCAGGGAACTACTGCTGCCCATCTTTTTGGGTGGCTTCGATGGATGAGAATAAAATACAACCATTGAAAGATTACCATGACTCATACTCAAACGACATGTCCAAACTGCATTACCTTTTGCACAGGTAAAAAATGGGCGTGTCCTGCTGAGGTGGGAGCTCTGGCTCCAGTGTTCAAAAATCAGCTACAGAACTCAAACTCAAACTAAAACAAAAATTTCTAAAATGAAAACGCACAATACAAATAGTGACATTCAATGTTAGAACTTTAAATAGAATAGGCCAACTACAGGAGCTAACAGCTTCTACGATAGATCATAACATGGACATAATATGCATACAAGAACACATACCTTCATAGCAATGATATGAAATACCACGATACTGGCAATGGATAGACATTTGTTGCGGCATCTATGTAGAAAAACTGTCAATGCCGCATTAGGTGGTAGGTATGCTTATCAGACCGTGGGTCCTAAAATCACTAAATAGCATTGAGAAAATACAACCGAGAATGATGGTAGCTACGTTTAATGGCAACCCCAGCACAACTATCATCTCCTGCTACAGCCCTACCAATGTTAGCGAAGAAATAGACCTCATTGCTTTCTATAACGAGCTATCTTCCCTTGTTCATAGCATCCCAAAACACAACATTCTCATCATCGGTGGAGACATGAATGACCAAATAGGTAAAAATGACATCCTATCTAATAAAAGTATGCATTACCCAGCCACAAGAAGGATGTGACAAAAGGTAATTATAAAGCAAACTACAGCTGGTTTGAATTCAGTTTTCTTTCTCCTAGACTGGTTGCCGAAGAACACAATCTGCCCCATTATTTATCTATAGGTGGGGTAGAGTGGGTTTAGAAGAGATGGATTGATGTATTTCCCAAGGGCATTAGCACTAAGTGAAACACAAACAGCTTAGTCCAGGATTTGAACTTGAGTTGCTGATTCGATTTCCTACATGATAACCATTACACTAAGTGTAATTTGTACACAGTAAAAGGAGGTTCCAAATATTCTTATCTAATACAAATGATTTGTAAGCAATTAAACGTCGTAGTTGACAATCATATTAAACAGGTAAACACTTCATACTTAGTTGGAATATCAATGTTTTAAGAACCAATATATTGATGCAGTTGAAAATCATTTTAAATATCTTTATTTTAAATAAAGATCTATTTGCAAACTGTGGCATGATGAGAATTGCAAACTCCACTAGGAGTAAGTGCTTGTCACTCCACCTCGCTAACTAACACTCTGCAATTTCTTCATCTTCCCTGAAACAAAATTCAAGATCAAGGTTCACCATTTTCATACCATGGTAGAGAGCCAGGTGCTAAACATACATTTCTTTTTATAAAAAAAGTGTAGTTTAACAGGTTTGAATTCAGAGTTTTCCTTCTCTAGACCGCTTGCTACACCAAGATCAAAGAGCCTTGTCTGTTCTACTATTTATAAATAGCTGGAAGGATAATAGTTTGATTCATACTTTTCCCAAGGGTATTAGCGTTATGCAAATATATATATATATATATATATATGGGGGTGTAGATGGGGATGTGTGCAATGATAATTTAACAGAAGACTTTTTGGGATGCCAAACCAAATAGTGATTAAAAAAAAAAATTGGTAGGAAAATTTAATAGGATAACAATCTTAGTCATAAAGAAAAAAAAAGTTGACAATTCCAAAAGTAATAAAAAATTAGAATGATTTTGAGTCAGACTTTTAGGAAAATTTCTAAGTCTAATGTAAGCAGTGGGAGTAGCAATCTATAGTTGTACAAGTGTCTACTTTGACCAGGATAGGGGCCAAATTTGAATAAATTGTTTTTAGAACAAGTTATTTTTCTTCTAAAGCTAAGATACCAAGATTTTATTTTCAGTGGAATATTATACAATCAAAACAGATATTAGTAGGTATCATTTATTACTAAACTCTACAGTATTGAAACTATAAAACCTCTGTAAACAAAATAAAATTGCATATATATATATATATATATATATATATATATATATATATATATATACACATAAAAATAATAATAGGTGTACTTATTTTTGCATATTCACATTTTTGGTGATATGAACAGTAAAAAGAAACACTGAAAAAAAGCCAGAGGGGAACTACACAAAAATACTGCATATTGTCTTGAACAAATCCTTGAAGCAACACTCCACAAAACAGCAGCTGAATGGCTATCTACAGGGCACTGCCAGAAAAGCAAGGACAAACTCATTTGCAATGTTCTCTTATGGACGCCATACATGTGGAAATGCCAATATTAACCAACCTGCAAAGACTTACATGAGCTTTGTGCAGACACAGGATGCAGCTGATAAGACCTGCCAGGAGCGATGGATGATAGGGATAGAGGACAAGAAAGAGAGTCAGGGAAATCCGTGCTGTCAGTATGACTTGAAGATGATTATATATATATATATATATATATATATATATATATTGCTATATTCCTAAATAAAGAGTGCTTAGTATTAGTGATAGAGCAAGTAAGGTTTTGTTTCTTTTTAAAGGTATATCAACCTTTGTAGGTTATATAATATGAAAGTGATCATAGTAGAAGGATTGGAGTGGTGCTATTTAACCGTTAACTGGAGGATAAGAGGCTTTACATTTTAGTAAGTTAGGATAGGCAATATTTAGTCTGATGATTGTAACGGCAAGAAACTGTCAGTCACTAAACTCCACTAACTTTGTGTCACTGTTATCCTATAAGTAAATAATGGAGTAAAATCTGACATTATAGAAAAAAAATTGATAACAAGGTAATCCAAGCAGAAGGAGAGATTTATTGAGAAACAAAGTTGACACCATAGGGATCATATTAGTGATGTTAAATCAACAATGGATGTTTAAAAAAATTTTTTAACATCACTAATATCTTCCCTTCCAGTCCTGATGATGGTTCATTAGAACTAAAATGCTATAGTGTCAACTTTGTTTCTCAATAAATCTCTCCTACTGCTTGGATTACCTTGTTATCAATTTTTCTTTCTCTCTCTGTCTTTATATATATATATATATATATATATATATATATAAAATTGCAAAATGAACCTCTGTAGGAATCTTTTGCAATAGAAAAATCATTGTGCTCAAATAATTCCACTCTCTTTTTTCTGTTTAATGGCATATCAACTTTGTGGGTTATTTAAAGCCAAAGCCATCTGTGTAGTAGAACAATAGTGTTACTATTTAACCCATAGTTGGAGAGGAGATAAGGAAGTTCATACCTTTCCCAAGGGTATTAGTCTGAAAGTGACTGTAATAGCATGACTGGAGTTCAAACTTGCTTACTTCATGGCCGCAGTTCAGCTCTTTAGGAATTATGCAATGGAGACTCATCTCTGACTCTCTTGGACAGAGGAGATGTTTATAATAAGTGGCATGACAAAGCATAATGACTGAAGATTGCTAGTCTTCAGTGGATGACCAGCACTTCTATGAGTCACAAACATACCATAATAATATATTTATAGTACACAGTTTCTTCCAAGCAGTGGTCATGTCGATACTGCTATATGGATGCACTACATGGACGCTGACTAAACGGATGGAGAAAAGCTTGACGGCAACTACACAAGAATGCTGCGAGCAATTTTGAACAAGTCCTGGAGGCAACACCCTACAAAGCACCAGCTGTACAGCCACCTACCTCCCATCATGAAAACTATCAAAGTTAGACAAACCAGACATGCAGGACATTACTGGAGAAGCAGGGACGAGCTCATAAGTGATGTTCTCCTATGGACCCCCTCACATGGCCGAGCAAAAGCCGGGCAACCAGCTCGAACCTACATACAGAAGCTCTGTGAGGATACAGGATGTAGTCCTGAGGACCTGCCTGAAGCAATGAACGATAGGGAGGAGTGGCGAGAGAGGGCCAGGGATGGCAGCACGACAAGATGAATGATGATGATGAGAGGTAGGCATGACTTAACGGTTATCATCCTAGAAAATGAACTCAGCAAACTGAGTGTGTGTTTCCTTTTTCTCTAATGCCCTTGAGAAAGATATAAAAGTAGTTGGATAAATTCGGATCTTTAGTCATAGTAAGGTAAGGAGTAAACACTCCTGTTTGGTAAACTGGTCTCTGGCTGATGAAACAAAAGAGTGCCACAGAAGAGATGCAAGAACTCCTTCAAAATAACCTTTATCTCCTGGAAAATCAACTGCCATCAATGATCAACAGAAGCTACCATTTTTTCTCTCTGTCAGTACCTTCTATTGACCACTAAAAATAGTTGATAACGTGATGTCTACTAGGTAACTTCTCTTTCCAAAGCAAACTGCTGTGCAAGGATATTAAAGGAGAAATAGCAGAGCCCCCTGAAGTTGTCAGACTCCCACCAGCAGCCATTGAGGAAAAAACCTACCTCTTCAACACGGGCATCACTAACCATGAGAAAACAAAAAATTTGAAATATTTGTTGGCATAGTCAACAAATTTTCAATAATTTTTGCATTATTATTCAAATTCTTTTGAACTATATAATAATTATTAAACTTATATAAAATTCAGAATATATGGTATGGAAGCAAAATATATAATAATTAAAAAAAATTTTTTTTAGTGTGATTAGTTCAATTTTTGAAAAAAAAAACCCCAAAAAACAACAACAAACAAAAAACTGCAATAAATCTAAATTTTCATGACTACCTCTATTGTTCAAGCACTTTCTCATGAAAATTCAGCCCAATATGAGTGAGCAAGAAAAGAAACAAAGAATCTATGATTTACTTAATGCTGAAACCAAGCCAAAAATATTTATGAAATAATTGGAGTTTCTTTGTAGCCTCCATCAAGCCCAGACCTTAACCCTCTTGATTATGCTATAAGGAATGTTTTAGTAAACAAAACAAATGCAACTTCCCATCCAAATATTGGTTCGCTTAAGACTGCTATTGAGGAATAATGGAATAAAATGTCTGAAGAATTTGTTTTGAAGGTATGTTGATACAATAATTAAAAAAAAAAAAAAAAAAAAAAAAAATGGCAGATAAAATAAACACAAAACAGTAAATTTACTCAATATAGCTATTTTTAAAAATTAGAATTAGTCTTGTTTTATAATAGATTTGTTTATTATTATACCAGAATATTCCTAATTTTGCTTCTGCAACCTATATATATATATATATATATATATATATATATATATATATATATAGAGAGAGAGAGAGAGAGAGAGAGAGACGTATACGTAGAGACAAAAAGAAATCTTAGGCTTTTTTGTGAATATTTGACAAGGTTTTATCGAACTAGAGATTTTTGAAAGATGAATCAGGAATAGAGATGCTCAAAATTTACTTAGTCTAGCACAGACTTTGGATTGCATTATGGTATTTCCTATTTCTAAGTGGTCACCCATCTAAATTTCAGCAGGCTAATCATTAATTGACTTCAGTGATCTGAACTAGTACTTTCAATGTGACTTGACAGTAAGCAAGGTGCTAGAGCAGAGTAAATTGAAGCAAAAATTATGGAAGGATCTTTCTTACTCACCCATATAAAAATAATGAATATAAGAAACATTTTAAAGAAAATCCTAAAATCACTAAGCAAAAATAATCAAATGGTCTTTAATATATATCATTTTTAATAAGGAAAATCTTAAAAGAAAATTCAATATGAATTTACATATTTCAGAAAGTAAGAATTTTATTAAATGGGTGATGGTTATTTATCAAAAAAAAGAAAAAAAGGTTAAGAGAAAAAAATCAATTTTGTCAAGAATTAACCTTCATCTTCTTAATTTGAGTCACTTTAAAAAAAAAATATTTGAGTCTTACTGGGAGCTTATTATTTATTGTTTCCCATGTGCTATGTTCCTCACTGTCATAGAAGTGAGCTTAATAAAAAGCAACTGAAATTAAGATGGGGAAGGATAATTCTAGTCAAAATCAAAAATTTATGATAAATATGTAAATGAATAGAATTAGCAAAAAAAAAAAAAAAAAAAAAAAAAAAATCAGTTTAAATTAAAAAAAAAAAAAAATTAATGTCCTGGGGGGCGGGGGGTAGAACAGAAATACAGACCTGT
Source organism: Sepioteuthis lessoniana (assembly GCA_963585895.1). Lineage (NCBI taxonomy): Eukaryota > Metazoa > Mollusca > Cephalopoda > Myopsida > Loliginidae > Sepioteuthis > Sepioteuthis lessoniana. The sequence continues at coordinate 48,772,375 of OY757941.1, read as the reverse complement.
AATGAAAACAAACCATGTGACTGAACCCATACCAAGATGACAATACCCCCACCCCCAGCACTAATGCAACAAACTGGGAAGCACCAAGGGTCACCATCCTGTAAAAAATGTTCAGTATTATCTTGGAATTCCCTTTAAACCCACACTATTTTTTCCTTTCTTCTCATTTTCACATATTCCATTTAAAGTTCATTCAAATCAGCAATTATTACCCCCCAATCCCTACCCCCAGCCCTTCATTAGATCAAACCTGTCTTCCCAACCTCAGGCCACAAACCTCACCATCTTATCTGCCTACCTTTGTCTTAGAAGTACCATTCTCTTTTGATTTGACAGTGGTCACTGAATGTAATTTGTCCGAATTATCTTTTTTTATACTTGAGGACGGAGGAAGAAATGGTGAAGAATTGGTTGGTGTGGCGTTACTGTTCTTATCTTGGGCGGAGTATGTGATGCTGTATCCATACGGCTTTAAGTGATAGACTAAATACTCAAAGACATACATCATATTTGGTGGCACATAGTGAAAAGTGATTGCATGGTCACTACAGCAGTTGGGACCCTGTCAGAAGAGAAAGAAAAAATATATTAGAACAATTGAAATGCATAAAATAATTTAAGGAAGATCTAGAGGAAAAAAAATGTATATATCTCAGAGTGAATTTATCCAGTAGAACCTAGTTTTTTTTTTATCATTGACAGGACTCACCCTCCCAGCAAATAGTGAAATCCAAGGATAACAGCTAAACAAAACTGTCTGATAAAATAAAATGTACATGTTGGTACTACTGTATGCTTGCACCACTTGGAATTTTAAAATTAAAAAAAAGAATAAAATCCCCTCTGAATTGATTATGAAGTATTCTTAAAACCTTGCCAAAGAATATATATATATATATATATATATATATATAGCCTATGGTGTAATGGTTATCAGCATAGGAAATGGACATGCTGACACGAGTTCACATCCTGGATGAGGCTGATTGCATTTAACATAGCACTAATATAGTTGGGAAAAGTATAAATCCAACTATTCTCACTCCAGCAATGGGTAAATAGTAGGGCAGACAGGTTCTTTAACTTTGGTTAGGCAACAAGTCTAGGAGAAGGAAAACTCTGAATTCAAACTTGTTAAACTCTACTTAAAAGTAGACCTTGTGTTACATCCTGCCTGTGCGCAGGAGTTGGTATATATATATATATTCAAAATTTAACAAAATCTGCAAACACATATGAAAGTTAGCTGAAAAGTACATAGGCTGCCAAGATACTTTCATGGAATGTGACCAAATGAGGTTTATTTTTCAACATAGTTCCCCTTCTGGTACACACATTTCTTCCAATGGTGCTGCAGTGCTTGGATCCCCTCAAGTAAAAAAGAAAAAAAAGAAAAGAAAAAGTTATTGACAGCAGATAACATATCATCAAAAGAAATTTTCAGCACATTCTCATAATTAATACAGGAGAACCTTATTTTCTATTGACAGCTTCTCAGACTCCCTCTCCCTGCAAATAGTGAAATCCAAGGATAATAGCAAACTGTATCTTTCTGATAAAATCAAATGGTCATTTTCTAAACTGTAGCAGTGTCAGTACAACTCTATGGTTTCACTACTTAGACCTGGAGAAAAAGCAAGATAGGAAGTACTATAACCCTTTTACCTGTCCAACCTCTGTCTACCTCCCTTCAATCCTCTGCTACAGCATGGGAAAAAACAGATAGAAAGTTCTCCTCAGGAAAAGTGACCATACACTGTCCCACCCCATGTTGTGATTCTTTTTAAGTGTTAAGGCAGCGAAGATTCACGTCTGAAAAGAAGAGGGTTGATGATAGCCAGCGACTGGAATCTGGAAAGGTATATTGAAATAAAAAAAACAACAAAACACACAGCTTTTTAAAGATAAAACAAAAAGTTTTATGATCTCTTGAGTTACAGCTGGAAACTAATCTGCATACGTGACTTCAAAAATGGTCTAAGGATGTCAGGTTGGCGAATGTTGAGTCCTTCTTAATGGCAACTTCGTTCAGATGTTCGCACGTCCTGGTGACAGGCTGGCAGTTTGTTGGCAATGTGCTGGCAAAATGCTCCAAGCTCTCTGTGCTGCTTAATACTGCTGACAAATGTGCCGAGCTCAAAAATCAGCTCGTTTATATAATATCTGCCAAGATTCTGGGGTAGGTTCTGACTGTGGCAGGGGTGATCTCCTAAATGTCATTTTCAAATCATCAGACATCCGTTATGTCTTTGTTTCAGTTTCGTCTTAACTAAGGGTCCAACCCCTTTTTATACAACTTCCACAAAGTCCTTCCTATCACTACACTCATGATGAGGACAATGGGAGGATAGCTTTCCTCCTACCAGTACAGTCTTCCTCATTTTCCTACTTAAGACGTCAGGCTGGAGTTCCTCCCCTCATGCCCAAATATGTTGGATTGTCACTTTGATGGAACTGATTTCAAAACCTAGTTGGCGAAAGGGATGGTCCTTCGTCCCAGACTAATTAATAATTTCTTTATCGGCCCCTATAAGTAATTCCGGATAATTATCTCACCTCATTAGCTGAAGGGTGCTTACCAAATACCAGATGGCCTCTTCACCATTAACAAAGATTCCCTTGTTAGCTTTCCGAGTTCTATTTCTTAACTGGGGTGTTTACGTGACCAAGTGCTGGTCACCAGATGGCCCTTCTTAACATCTTATTGTCAGTTTTCTTATTTGTTTGTTTCCCAGCCTTGGGAAAATCATTTTAATAATATTATTCATTTTTCAAGTAATATCTGTTCTTCATCCAATGTTTTTTTTGTCAAGTGTTCTTTCTTTTCTTGCCCAGAATTTTCAATTCTACACTTCTTGGCAAATATCTTTAGCCCCTCAATTTTCTGTATTCAACCCTTCATGTACCAATGCCATAGACCAATATTGTTACACTACACAATGATGTTGCATGCTGTTTTGAACAAATCCTGGAAGCAGCACCCTACAAGGGATAACAACTGGGAAGATTTTGTTCATCTGTCCTGTATATAACCAAACAGTTTGATTGTGGTAGAGAAATTTGATAAATACACATTTTCTGCAGAGCTTTTGTTGTTTCCAAATCCTTCAACCATTTTATCTTCTAATGTAAATCCTCTTTAATAATTGCCTTTTTGAAAAATAATCACAGGATACAATTTCAAAAACAAAAAAACTTAAGATCAAATCAAAAAATAACCTTTCATTTTTTTCCCAACTGAAAGTACTGTCAACACATGCATAAGTAATAATATCTCATCAACTGAAAGCAATGTCAACACATGCATAGGTAATAATATCTTATCAACTGAAAGAAATGTTAACACATGCATTGATAAAGCATGAACTGCTGTTGACAGGTTAACGACCGGTTATAAATCTGAGTGGTTTTGGTTTGGTTTTATAGCATATCAACCATCATTGGTTATTTAATGCCAAATCCTGTTTTTACATATACATTAAATATATATGATTTGTAAACACATTTTGTAGATACACACAGTTAAACCATCAAACAGTTCTATATCTAACAAATCAATTTAGCATAAGTCAAGTAAGTTAAATGGTTCCAAGTATTGCTATGTATCAAAAACAATTCAATTAAACATCAGTCATTTGTTTACACACAGTTAAATGATCAAACAGTTCTATTTCAAACAATTCAGTTTAGCATTTCATTTGTTTGCACTCAGTTTAAATGTCAAACACTTCTATTGACTCACAGATAGGACTATCTGGCCAGAAGCAATGGCAATTAAAGGTTACTCCGCATTCCCCTAAGCTCCAGCATTACTGGAGCCTCACTATGAGATTGTTTAATGTTATATCCAGGACACTTGTTAGAGGGAGGGAATACTCTTCTGCAGAGATGCAGTCAGTGTATTCTATAGCCCCAGCTGACTGGACTTGGAAATATGATCTCTGATAAAATAAAACAGGAATTCTTGTATGCTGTAGCTGTGTCAGTACTGTTGAATGGTTGCACTGCTTTAATGAAATACTTTAAGAAAAATCTTCACAAGAATGCTATATGCTATTTTAAACAAATCATGAGAGCATCACCTTACAAAACAACAGCTGTATCTCCATTTATTTCCGAAACCATCCAAGTAAGATTAAAAAGGCATTCTTGACCACTGCTGCTAAAGTAAGTACAAATTCATAAGTGATGTTTTCCTATGAACTCCAACGTAAGGACACACCAGTATTAGCCAACCAGAAAAAACTCACATTTATCAGCTCTGTGTGAATATTGGATGCTGTCTAGAGGACTTGTCAAGAACAATGACTGGTAGGAACAGATGGCTAGAGGGAGTCAAAGGAAGTTATGCTGTTAGCATGCCATGATGATGATATATTAGACATGTCCAAGAATTTTCATCAAGCAATCAACTTTTAAAAATGTCATTAAAAACTTAAAAAACTAACAAAGAAATTACTGATATATCCACTCAACACCGACTGTAGAATGAGAACAATCTACCCAGTAGATTGAATGAAAAGTTTGAAATCCTTTGAAGTTTATTATGACAGACATCCAGAAGAGGTCAGTGAGTGCAATGGCTGAAACTTTATGAAGGATAGAAAGGAAAACAGAACAGAAAATAAGACTAATATGCTTCATTATAAATGCACTTTCTTCAGACTCTATTTTCCTCAACAAAAATGAAAACTTCATGTAATAAATGTGAGAGAACCAAGCCACTTCTCTTTTTTTTTTAACCACACACACACATACACATAATTAGTTAATTTCTGGTCCTAATTTATTCTAATTATTTTGTTTTAATTTTTTTTTTGGTTTATTTTGTTTATATTTTTTAGTAGCTCAAATTCTTTGAGCATTGATTTGGCAAAGATGAGAGCATATACTGTAAAATCCTAGTTGTAAGTTAATGGTATCAGTTGTATAAATCAGTGCTCTCTCTCTCTCTATATATATATATATATATCTCCAATCCCTCCACACAAGCAGGATGCAACACAGGGTCAGTTTTAAGGAGAGTTTAACAGGTTTAGATTAAGACTTTTCTTTCTCCTAGACTGGTTGCGATACTGAAGTTAAAAAGTTCAGTCTAACCTACTATTTACCCAGAGCTGGAAGGAGAATAGCTGGATTCATACCTTTTCCAAGAGTATTAACACTAAGTGAAATGCAAACAGTGTTTCACAGTTAAATGGTTTCAAGCATTGCTATCTAATACTAATAATTCAATATAATATTAATCATTTGTTTGCACATAGTTAAATGGTTTCAAGCACAGGTGTCAAATACTAATAATTCAATTTAATAATATTGGCCTAGTGGGTAGAGTGTTTGCCAATGGTCTGGGAGACCTGGGTTCAATCCCAGGTCGCGTCATACCAAAGACTTTTAAAATGGTACTTGATGCCTCCTTGCTTAACACTCAGCAATCCAAGGTATATATCAAGGGTAAAGTGGAGCAATCCCGGGAAAGGAGTAGCGCCCTCCCCTACACCACAGTGTAGTAGCTATTGAAAAGGGAGCCTTCTGGTCTCCCTCGATTATAGTCGCCAACTTTACTTACTTACTTACACAGTTTTGAGTAGAGTAAATGATGTGACCTTTACAGGTCAGAATGGACCGGCTAGTAATGCCAATGAAGGAGTATTTAACATTCTCCAAAGCTCCAGGACTGGAGTCTTAACATTAGATTATTTAGTGTCATATCCAAAACACTCACAGGGGGCCAGGTTCTTACCCCCTCTGCAGAATTGCCATATTCTACATCCCCATGGGACTGAGTAAATTTGGTTCCCACACAGTTACTTTAATGCATTTTAAGGAAGCATTTTATGATGTTAAAGAGTTGTGATAAAATTCTTCCTTTAAGTGAAAAATTAAAACTTCTTGACACATTAGAATTAACTGCATCACTACTAAAGTGCTTTGATGATTTTATTAGTAAAAAAACATGTTATGAAATTTAAATTAGGATGAACAATAGCACCTTGATCTGATGATCAATATTCTATGAGGGTTATTTTATTATACACTATAAGGCCATTTAATAGCAAAGGGAACAAAACTCTTTAACAAACAAATATGTTTTACCTGGCAAATCAACTGTAAAAATGAAATAAAAATTAATTTGGACCTTTCCTCCTCAGGATCTGATTACCTAAATTTTGACAGCATTTAAATCTCAATTTAAATTGATAATTCCAAAAGATGATGGACCTCATTATTATATTTTGTTATTAAAAAAATTCATTTTTTCAAATGTTTGATTTAATTTGACTTGTGTAAATTTGTTATAAAACTGAGAAAAACTTAAATTTATTAAAAAATTAGATATATTTATGGAGTATTTTAAAATTTATGTGGAAAGGATTTTAAGGAATAAAAAGATCTTTAGCAAAAAATTTCCAAATAGCTTAAATATTGAACATAAGCAAAATTAATATTTTATGGTGATTAAGAAAAAATAGAATATAGTGTGAGTGAGAGAGAAAAAGTGAATGTGTAAGAGTAAATGAGAGAGAGAGAGTGTATGTGCAAGAGAGAGAGTAAGAGAATGCATGTGTGAGAGAGAGAGAGAGAGAGAGAGTGTGTATGTAAGAGAGAGAGCGTGTGTGTGCGCGCAAGAGTGAGAGTAAGAGAGAGAGAGAGAGAGTGTGTGTGTGTCTGCAAGAGTGAGAGTAAGCGAGAGAGAGAGTGAGTGAGTGAGTGAGTGAGTGAGTGAGTGAGTGAGTGAGTGTGTGTGTGTGTGTGTGTGTGTGTGTGTGTCTGCAAGAGTGAGAGTAAGCAAGAGAGAGTGTGTGTGCGAGAGAGAGAGAGAGAGAGAGAGAGAGTGTGTGTGTTTGTGTGTGCAAGAGTGAGAGTAAGAGAGAGAGAGAGAGTGTGTGTGTGTGTGTGTCTGCAAGAGTGAGAGTAAGCGAGAGAGAGTGTGTGTGCAAGAGAGAGAGAGAGAGAGAGAGAGAGAGAAACTGATAATTTTAAAAGAATGTTAAACCATCAAGATGAGAATTCTATTCATATTTACATTTTTTGTGTAATGTTTTTTTAAGAGTATTTTTTGGCACATAGTGTTCTATCAAATTCAAATATAATTTATAAACAGCTGTATTTGACCCATAGATTGGACCATAACAAATATTGCCAATCTGGGTTAGAGTGGACCTAGGAGTAATGGCAATGAAGAGGTGGCTCCACACTCCAGAGATCTCCACAACTGAAGTGTGTACAAGAGTAAAAAAAAGAGTATGTAGGAGTGTGTGAAAGTGAATAACAAATGACCTTGAAAAGTCAAGCTTTAGTACAATCGGGGTGGGGGAAAGAAAAGCCATTTTCCTAAAAACATCAATTCAGACAATAAGTGCCTGACTAATGTGACATTATGCCAACAAAAAGGGCCAATAAAAGATTGTGGACCAACTTTGGGACAGTTTTGTGGCTGAGTTGATAAATAAGAAAATATTGACAAGAATAATAATTATAATTAAGAGCCTTTAATGGTTCATAGATTGAAATTTAGCCTTAATGCAGAGGACAGCTGTGGCTAAAGATTGGACATTGTCCACATTTTCCAAGGACTAAAACTAAAATTTACTCAATGTAAACAAATGAATGGATTTATTAACCAAAGCAGAAATCACTCAATGAAATGGGCAAGCATAGAAAAGCAATAAAATCACAAGATAAAACAGCAAGTTTACCGAATATTGCTGGTAAGAAAATATTGTTTCATGCATATTTTGATATGTCATAACTACTAATGGGGATAACAGCCATAGTTACTACAACCAAGCAATAATTCTTGGAAAAAAAATGATCACTATCAACTGCTTTTCCTTAGAGGAAGTTCAATGAGAGTTGCAAAGAAAAGATAAAAAATAGCCCCTGTCTTTGTAACCAGAATCATCTTGTCTTCTTTGCTGTGTTTTGTACAAAGGTAAGAACATAGAAGAAAATAAACAGATATCATACTTTGATCCCAGCTATTAAGATGAGTGTTATACAGGAATAAAGTGAGACACTGGTGATTGAACATTGACTGTCAGTGGCGGGCCTCCAGAAAATATAAATAGAGATATCATGTTGTTAGGGCGGACATTAGTTGAAATGACATATAGCCGGATGACAATCAGTCAGATGGACTTCAGTGGGAGAAAGACTTTCAGTAATAGCTTGCCGGAAGTGTTTGGGTAGTAAATTTTTTCTGTTAATATGCTATTTTGGTTGAATGAAATAATTATGCTTTTGTTAAGTTGTCTGTCAATTATTTCTTCTGTTTATACACATGTGAGTGTTACAAAAATGAGAAAGTTGATCATTGCTATTTATCCATTTCAAATTTTGTTATGCAAAAATATAAGGAGGCTCTTTTAGTGTAATGTTATCATCATAGGAAATAGAATCAGCAACCCTAATTCAAATCCTGGATGCATTTCATTTCGCACTAAAGTCCTTGTGAGAGGCATGGATCCAACTGTTCTCTTCCAGTTATGGGTAAATAGTTGGGCGGATGGGGTTCTTTAAACTTGGTTAGGCAACCAGTCAAGTGTCAAAGTTTGGTACTTGATTGTAGTTCATGTGTTGAATTACGCGTGAAAGTGTCACTTGAGCATCAGGAAGGGAAGATTATATGCGCATCGGGGCGTTCCACCATGCGCAGGTGGTCTCGTCCATTCCCAGTGTGTTGATTGTATGTGAGCCCAGGAGTGACTATGCTAGCGTGCATATATGCTGACCCACTCATTGGCATTTGTTTGTTAGCTGACGTCAGCCGGACGCTGAGCAGGTAAGTATTGTTTATTTTCTCTTGTGCGTTCACAAGGAAAAGAAAACTGAATTAAAAATAGCTGTACTTCACAAAAGAAGTGACCTTGTGTTACATCTTGCCTGTAGCAGAGGGGTTGGGTCAATACACATCAAGTTCAAATGCAATTGGTGCTAATTTTCAGTTTTCACTTTACACTGGAATTTGCTGTAATATGTAATCGTTGGAGTAGATGAGAAATTTGTTGAATTCAATATATCATACTTAGGATATCCTTATAGATTATATCAACAGTTAGTTTTTAAAACTAACAGTATATAAGCCTCCTCATGGATTTATAAAGAAATAAAACATGGATATATACCAGAAATAAGGTAATTTTTTCTTTATATGAGCCATAAAAAATTTTAATTAAGTGAACATTTTAGTGAATTATTTACACACACACCCTTATCTTTAGAAATGTGATGTATTAAAGTTATACATACAAACGTAACTATAAATCTCAAGAAGGCACACTTAGTATAATGGTTATCATTGTAGGAAAAGGAATTGGTAACCAGACTTCAAATCCTGTTTATATTTCACTGTGCTAATCATCTTGGGAAAAGGCATGAATCTATCTGTTCTCTCTTCAACTATGGGTAAATAGTAGGGCAAACTGAATTTTTTAACCGTAGTTAGTGTTGTCGACTAGCTCATCATACCTTTTCTGGGAGTAGTTGAACTAGTCCATGATTACTTGTTTACAGCTGTTTAAAGCAGTGGAGACAAGACATACAGAGACCTTTACGCGAACCATCTATGTAATACCAATTGTCAGCACTCTGCTGTAAACTATTAATTTGTACATACTAGTATACTGAAACATTCTAGGTCCCGGTATACAACAGTTAGGCAATCAGCTTAGGAGAAGGAAAACTGGGGATTCAAACCAGCTGTTCTCCCCTTAAAAACTGACCTTGTAACAAATCCTGCTCATAGCAGAGGGATTAAATAAATGCATATACATCTCAAGAACATATTAGAGAATAGGAAAACCTTTAAAAGTGTCTCCTTTTTTTTTCTTTTTAAAAAGGATCTCCTTTTTGCAGCTAACATGTTTTATACGATCCAAGGAAGTCATCAACCCAAGACTTTTTTTCATACTATTGATCTAGTTATTTTTTGTTATCCCAATGTCCATCCGATAAAAAATCTGCTCAGAAAAGAAGCTTTTCAATTATAGGCACATTGCCAATGGTAGCTTAGAGAGAGAGAGAGAAATCTCTTTCCATACAGAAGAAGGCTGTAGAATGGACTGGTTGAAAAACAGGCAAACAACAAAAAGATTTTACCATATTGCAAAATTACAATTATAATGACAACTTCTAAATAGAATTAAAAACAGAGACCAAAGAAAAGTCCCCAATGATTATTTATACACAACTAGAATTTTAAAGAGTACAACAAATTCTTTTGAGTAGGACATGACACAAGGTCAATTTTTAAGTGAAGTAAAGCTAGTTTGAATTCCAAGTTTTCCTTTTCCCAGACTCGTTGCCCAACTATAGCTAAAGAGCCCAGTTTGCACTCCTATTTATCCATAGTTGGAGAGAGAAGAGATGGATTCCATTAAAATTAATCAATCTTCCCAATTATTATTATAGATTTTTCTTGTGTAGATATTTACTTACTTTGTTTGCCCAGTTGGCTGGGACTGTAGAATACACAGACTACTTCTCTGCAGAGGGGTAAGACCTCCTCCCACCAACAAGTGTCCTACTTATGACACTAAACAATCTGATGGTGAGGTTCCAGTAATGCTGGAGCTTTGGGGAAGGTGGAGTACCCCTTCATTGCCATTGCTCCCAGGTCCACTCTGACCAGTGTAGTAAACCTGATAGGGTCGTATCTATGGATCAAATAGTACTAAACTGCATACTTATGCTAAACTGAATTATTTGAAATGGAACTAATTTTTTATGCTAAACTGAATTGTTTGAAATGGAGCTGTTTTGACATTTAACTGCGTGTAAACAAAAACTATGCTTATACTAAACTTAATTGTTTGATTTAGAACTGTTTGACTAAACTGAATAGTTTGAAATAAATGTTTTTGACAATTAAACTATGTACTTATGCTAAACTGAATTGTTTGAAATAGAACTGTTTATTTGTATAAAAATGGATTCGGCATTAAATAACCTACAAAAGTTTCTATGTCATAAAATCCAAACAAACAAACTTACTTTGGTTGGAATTTATGGAATATCAACCATTGTTGGTTATTTAATGCCAAATCCTCTTTATACATATATATCAAATATATATGATTTGGTTGGGTTGGGTTTTATGGCATATCAACCATTGTTGGTCACACATACATATATATTAAATATTTATATGATTTGTAAACACATTTTTGTTGGTAAACAAGTTTGAGCTTTTTTCCCTTTTTGCACACAATTAAATGGTTTCAAGTACTGCTATTTTATATGAATATTCTATTTACTATTAATCATTTGTTTGCACACAGTTAAATGATTTCAAGTATTCCTATGTAACGCAAACAATTTAAAATCAGTCATTTGTTTGTGCAGGTTGGTTGTTTGGGTTTTATGGCATATCAAACTTTGTAGGTTATTTAACACCAAATCATTTTTATACAAATAATCAGTTCTATTTAAAAAAATTCAGTTTAAATCATGAAAAATATTTCTATTTCATGCTATTCAGTTTATTCAAACAGTTCTTATTCAGCTAATTCAGTTTAGTATAAGTATAGATTTTGTTTACACACAGTTAAATGTCAAAACAGTTCTATATTAAACAATTCAGTTTAGCATAAGTACAGTTTCAATGTCAAAAACAGTTCCATTTCAAGCAATTCAGTTTAGCATAAGTATGCAGTTTAATTGTCAAAAACATTTCTATTTCAAGCTATTCAGTTTAGTCAAACAGTTCTAGTTCAAACAATTCAGTTTAGCATAAGTATGCAGTTTAGTTCTATTTAACCCATAGATAAGACCCTATCAGGTGCTACTATTCCAGGTCAGAATGGATCTGGGAGCAATGGCAATGAAGGGGTGTTCCACATTCCCGAAAGCTCCAGCATCACTGGAACCTCACCATCAGATTGTTTTGTGTCATATCCAAGACACTCGTTGGTGGGGTTTTACCTCTCTGCAAAGGTGCAGTCAGTGTATTCTACAGCCCCAGCCAACAAGGAAATACACAAAAGTTAATGTCAAAACAGTTTTATTTCAGATAATTCAGTTTAGCGTAAAAACAGTTTAGATGTCAAAACAGTTCTATTTCGAGCAATTCAGTTTAGCATTAGTACGCAGTTTAACAACAGTAATGCAGTTTAGTTCTATTTAACCCATGTGCATGGCCCTATCTGGTGCTATCACTCCAGGCCAGAGTTGACCTGGGATCGATGGTAATGAAGGGGTACTCCGCATCCCTCAAAGCTCCAGCATTACTGGAACCACACCATGAGATTGTTTAGTGTCATATCCAGAACACCTGTTGCGGGGAGTCTTACCCCTCCGCAGAGAAGAAGTTGGTGTATTCTACAGCCGAAGCCGACAGGGAAAATTTGTTTGTATACATTTAAATAGATATACATGGTATGCAAGAGATTAGTTTGTCAATCATTTCACTTTTAAATGAGTTAGAAATAATTTGTTTGCACACTAGTATTGCTATTGTTTCTACACAGTTAAATGGTTTCCATTACTGCAATCAAACACTAATAATTTTATTCGATATTAATCACTTGTTTGCAGACAGTGACGTGGTTACAAGGATTGTTATTTAACACTAATCATTCGATTCAAGAATACTCGTTCATTTGCACACAGTTAAATGGTTCCAATTATTGCTACATATCACTAACAATTCAATTAAACATCAGTCATTTATTTACACACAGAGTTAAATGATCAAACAGTTCTATTTCAAACAATTTAATTTAGCATAAGTCATTTGTTTGCACACAGTTTAAATGTCAAACAGTTCTATTTGACCTAAAGATAGGATCCTACTGGGTGCTAACACTCCAGGTCAGAGTGAACCTGGGAGCAATGGTAATGAAGGAGTACTCCATATTCCAAAAAGCTCTAGCATTATTGGAGCCTCACCATCAGATTGTTTAATGTCATATCCAGGACACTTATTGAGGGTGTGTTTTTTACTCCTCTGCAGAGATGCAGTTAGTGTATTCTACAGCCCCAGCCAATATTTACTTAGGTTAGTCTGATATAGAAATCATAATAGTTAGGCGCCACAAGTGCGGATCCAATTCACTACAGTAGAGAATAGTCTTTGTGATTCACTTACTAGCTTTATAAGAGTCATCCTTAACTTTTAATCAAGGTTGTTTAATCAAAAATAAGACTAGCCAGTGCTGATGAATGAATAAAGAAAGATAGTTAATTGTTGAAATATAAAAGATAAGGTTTTTATGTATCTTTTAAATAAGGTCATTCAGATATTAAAAAAAAAATCAAAACTACCAGCAGCTATATTTAAATCAAAATTTAACAGACATCTTATCCAGGCAATTACGTGATAAATCATAGAATAAAATATGACAAGGTTGACAATAACTGCACAAAGATAAAATAGTGAGACACCCTGTGAGGACAGAATTCATAATATTAGAAATTGTTTTCTTTGGTAGTCATTAATCTATGGCAGTAAGTCATAATGATTCATTTCAGTCCAGTCTGGCACAAGGCCATTGTGATCAAATTATATGTGAAAAATTTACATTGAATTTTTGAGTATTCTTTTTTCTTTACTGCACATTAAATGTAAAATAAAAAAGCAATATTTAAGTTTTCAATCAAAAGTTAGAGAACTCAGAGGGTGAAACCAGAAGGAGGAAGAGGAGGAGAAAGCCATGAGAGATGAGGAATAGGAACCAAAGAGAAAGAGAGAGGAGAAAGCTAGAGGGAAGAAAGAGAGAAAGAAGTTAGAAGAGAGGTAAGGAAAGAAAAGAGAAAGCCAGAGCAGGTAAACAAGAAAATAAGAGAGAGAGAGAGACAGAAAACGAGAGAGAAAAAAGCAGAAACCAGAGAGAGAGAGAGAGAAAAAAAGAGGAAACTAGAGAGAGAGAGAGAGAGAAAGGGAGAGAGGAAGCAAAATTAAGAGTGGGAGAGAAAGAAAGAGAAGGGAGGAAGTTAGGAGAGTTGAGGAAAGGAAACCAAAAGGAGAGAAAGAGGAGAAAGCTAGAGAGGAAGAAAGAAGTTAGATCATGGGGAGAGAAAAGAGAAAGAGAGAGAGAGAGAGAAAAAAAGAGGAAACTAGAGAGAGAGAAAGGGAGAGAGGAAGAAAGAAGTTAGAAGAGGGGCAAGGAAGTTAGATCATGGGGAGAGAAAAGAGAGCGAGAGAGAGAGAGAAAAAAAAGAAGAGGCCAAAAGAAAGAGAGAAAAGTCAAAATCATGGCAGTAATGAAAAGACATTTAAACAAAAGCTTTCTCAGGCCAAATTACAATGAAATGATTTGGAATGTTATTCATTCTGATGACTAAAACACATCCTTACTTCAATTTCTTAATGTTCCAATCATTAATATTTATGGAATCTCTTTATTTATATTGAACAGAAGAGGAGGAAAAGCCATTGAATTTTTTTCATGTCTATCATACAGCTGACCCTACAAATTTCCATAAACTTATGCTAATAAGACTACTTAAAAGGCTTATAGTTACATTCTATGGAAAGCACTGGTTCTTATTCAATCACCAAAGTTAAGCAGCATCAAGCCAGATCAGTATTTAGATGGGTGACTGTTTCGGAACACTTGGTACTTTGAGAAGATTTGTAGACAGATGCTTTGCAATGGTGCAATAATTAGCAAGTACTGCAGCAGTTATGGCCTTGTACCAGACCAAACAGAGACTTAATGAAGAGAGAGAGAGAGAGGAGAAAAAGAAAGGAAGAGGAAGCCAAAAGGAAGAGAGATAGAAGAGGAGACTATAAAGTGATGATGGGTAAGGTAGTCTTGTAGATTTTTTTATTGTTTTGTTGTTTAATGGCATATCAACCTTCTTGAGTTATTTAATGTCATATCTACCCTTCTAGAAGAACAGTAGTGGTACTATTTAGCCCATAGCTGGGAGGATAAGGGATTTCATACCTTTTCCAACAGTATTTGTCTGAAAGTGAACATAATAGCGCAACTGGAGTACGAAATTGTTTACTACGATTCCACTGTTCAGTGCTTCAACCATTTTTTGTTTTATTTTGTTTATTTGTTGTTTAATGGAATATCAACTTTCTTGGGTTATTTAATGCCAAATCCATTCTTCAAGAAGAACAGTGTTGGTACTATTTAACCTATAGCTGGGAGGAGAAGGGGGTTCATACTTTTCCCAAGGTTATCAATCCAAAAGTGAAAACAATAGAACGACTGGAGGTTGAACTTGCTCACTTCATGGCTACAGTCCAGCACTTTAGCCATTACACCACGAGGACATCCCCCAGTCTTGTAGAAGATTACTGAGGAAGCGAGTTTAGGCTTCCGTGGGTAACCACACTTAGTGTTACTCTGTCATGGGGGCTTAGAAAACATTATCCTCTGCAAAGAGGCTAAGACCCCCCCCCCAAAAAAAAGAAAGGGCGTCCTAGGTATGACACTAAACTGCATCTGATAGAGAAGCTTCAGATCTGGAATGTGTGGAATACCTCTTTATTACTATTCATTCCAGGTCTATTCTGACCTTGAGGGAGAGTACCTGCTAGGGTCCCATCTATGGGTCAAATAGATCTGTTTAAAAATCATTTATATTCAATAGGACAGTGTGAAAAAAATACACAAAATATGTAAATATAAATGAATAAGAAATATGATTCCCTAACCTAGGTATTAATTAAAATTAATCAATCCATTCTTAGTGCCTTGTGCCAGATAAAACCAAGTTTAGTAAGTCTCCCATCCAATTTATCTTTCCATGATGTAATGGTTAACAAGCTAGTTTAGTTAGCCTTTACAACAGTAGTACAACTGATCCTCAGTGGGTGCAGCAGTGCTCATTGCCTTGTACCAGACAAAGCCATGGTTAATAAATTCTTTCTATTGCATCAGACCAAATAACATAACCCAGCAATGAACTTGTTCTTTTCAGTATTGTTTACTCTTTGGGTTTTACATCAGTACCAATTTAACAAGGTGAAATATTTTTATTTTTAAAATAGAAGTTCCTGGCATTGCATAACACAAGGCCAGAAGTATAGAAGAAACCATAACAGATCCAGGGAGTACAATAACAATGTACTCATAAAATGGTTGCTCAGAAAGTAATATTTCTTATTTTATTATGATATCCCACAGTGTAAGATATGGATGATGATGGTATGGCAGTAGTAGATAAACCTAACCACCAATAATTCCAACTTTCTTTTTATCTTGTTACATATAAAAGCTAAGCAGCAGTCTAGCAAAATAGCATCAGATATAAGAGAAGAGGCATGTTATAAAAATTGTAACTGAAAGATATTTGCTGAATATTTACAGAGACTAAATAGAGGATGTGAGCACAGTGAAGTGCTGGGTGAATTGCACCTCTTGACACCAAACAGTGGCAAGTGATCACAGTTAGGTGGTGAGTACTGTTTCAGAAGTGGTGACAGCAATAGAAGAGTTCTTTGATCAGCTAATCTGCATGAGTTGAACTGATAAAAGATGGCATATGAAGGCATTTACTAATTATTTTCCATCAACGTTGCAATGAAAAAGTGGGTTGCCACCATTGGGATAGATTTTTTTCTAAATACAGTATTCAGGTTTTTGTTAATCACTGACAAATAGAAGCATAACCAGTAGTGGTAATTATGTGGGAAATAAGGTTTGGTTTGGTGGCATATCAACCTTTGTAGGTTATTTAACGCCAAATCCATTTTTATGTAATTAATCTGTTCTATTTAAAACAATTCAGTTTAACCTAAGTACACAGTTTAATTGTCAAAAACATTTATATTTCAAACTATTCAAGCAGTTATATGTAACAATTCAGTTAAGTGTAAATACAGTTTTAATGTTGAAAAACAGTTCTATTTCAAATAATTCAGTTAAGCATAAGCACGCAGTTTAAATGTAAGTGCGGTTTAATTGTCAAAAACATTTCTAGTTGAAGCTATTCAGTTTACTCAAACAATTCAGTTTAGCATAAGTATGCTGTTAGTTCTATTTAACCCATAGATAGGACCCTTATCAGGTGCTACCACTCCGGGCCAGAGTGGACCTGGGAGCAATGGCAATGAAGGGGTACTCTGCATTCCCCAAAGCTCCAGCACTGCTGGAACTTCACCATCAGATTGTTTAGTGTCATATCCAGGACACTCGTTGGGGGGGGGTCTTACCCCTCTGCAGAGAAGCAGCTGGTGTATTCTACAGCCTCAGCCGACTGGGCAAGGGAAATAAGTTTTTTTTTAGCTGAAAACTTGCTCAATGGTATTATTGTTCTCCATGTATATATTATAGTTTCCATCAAAATATATACTTTTGGAACAACCCTCATGGATTCTGATAGAAAGTCACCTAAAACATCTTTTCTTTGCTTTTTTTTCTTTCAAAAACAAACAGAAAATATTCACAAATTCTAAAGATGACATCAAAAAGATAAAATCATCATAAAAAAAAACAAAAACACAAGTTTTTCAATCTAACTTGATAAAAAAATGATTTGTAGCAGAAAACTTACTCTATTCAATAGTGCGTTATAGTTTCTATAGAAACAAAAGAGTTAGTACTTTTAGAGTGCCCCATAAAAAAAACAACCCAAAAACCTTACTTCTCTTTAGTCTCATACTGTGAGGATCATCGGCAATTCCGATTCCTTTTTGGATTCGGAGCTTCTCTTCCTATCTGCCTGTCTTATCTCCTGGAGAGACAACATTATATAAAGCACATGAGCCTGTTAATGTTAAATTCAATTTAGTGAATTCCTACTGAGAAAAAAGTCTTGATTGCAACCAAAAATTTTGAAAAAGAAAATTGACTTAGAAAAAAAAATGTATTCTATAATAAAATAGAATAAAATAAAATGAAATGAAAAAACGCTGCCGACCCCTTTGAACCCTAAGAGATCTCTGCATCTCTTGTTAACATTCTACTATTCTTACATTCATTACCTTCCCGCTTTTAAACAGCAGTGAAGCTTGACAAGGAGATTGGAGTCATTAACATAACGAGAAAGGGGCAAACTGAGTTAAATGATTTTTATATCTTGAGACAACCAGGTGTGTGTGTGTGTGTGTGTATTAGGATAAAAAGTTGGAAAAAAACAAAACAAAACAAGAGAGTGAGAAGAGTCAAGGAAGACAAATAAAAATGCAGTTCTTAATTATGAGATAACAATCAACATGATTCATAAGTAGACAGTGCCCAAATTGGCTGAAGAGCAATTATTCTATAGGTGATAACCACAAATGGTTGAGGTTACTGTTCACAATACATAGTATGTCAGTTAAAGATATCATCTTTTGTTGGAGTATGAAATATTGGTTATTTTTCAAAAATAGTCTAAACTAATATATTCTTTTGGGCTCTGACTGCAATGTATCGTTTATATTAACTTTTAGTGAAATGCTGTGGATATTGTTATGATGTCACCAGATTATTCTGTAGTTCAATGCCCTCTTTTTGTATCCGTTGCCTTTATCCTAGTAGCATGACTATATAGACAACCTTTCCCCATCATATGCGAATTACATACAATTAATGTCCAATCTCATCACTTCAAATATTAACTAAGAGGTTCAAGTTCATTTTTGAAAGCAGCTTTCAAGGTTATTATTTTGTCAAGGCTAAGAGTAAAGAGAATAATATCAAGAAAGTTATTTTTAAAAAATGGTAGGTTATTAGAAAAAAAAAAGTGTTATGATGTTACTTCGTAAGATATTGTTTCAAGTCTGGAGTTCAATGTCCTCATTTTGTATAGTTATTTACTAAGCTTAGATGTAGCACAAAGCTAAAAGTATAAGGCGCACAGTGAGAATCAAACTTACTAAGAATGATCTGCTAATCCAGCTCACTAAACACTAAACCATGCCATGGCGTCTTTTTGTATATCCTTCCTTTTTTACTAGTAGCATGACTATTATCTATTCTTTTCCTTCGTATGCAAATTACATACAAACACTGTCCAATATCAGTACAGATATATCATTATAGTCTTGACAAATCTAAAAATACCTATATTGTCTATTTTTTCTTTTTTTACTAGTAATAAAATATTTTGTCTAAAACTACTGAGTCAAAAAAAAATCATTAAGAGAAAGCATAACAATAAGAAAACTTTGGGAGACTTTACATTTTAACCAAACAAAAAAGATTACTGAATGAGAAATAACCAAAACAGAGGTTGGAAATGAAATGGAAATCTTCATAACATTAACAAAATACAATACTCGTTAATGGTGTTAAAAAAGTAACCACTGCTCTTGGTGACTACTTAGCCCATTTTTCCCCTCACAATAGTGTCCAACGTTTTTATGAGGAATGGCACATACTCATTAATCTTCATAGGTAGGGTATATAACAGTATGAGGAATAGCACATACCCATTTATGTTCATAGGTAGGGTATATAACAGTATGAGGAATGGGACATACCCATTTATGTTCATAGGTAGGGTATATAACAGTATGAGGAATGGGACATACCCATTTATGTTCATAGGTAGGGTATATAACAGTATGAGGAATGGGACATACCCATTTATGTTCATAGGTAGGGTATATAACAGTATGAGGAATGGGACATACCCATTAATGTTCATAGCTCGGGTATATAACAGTATGAGGAATGGGACATACCCATTAATGTTCATAGCTCGGGTATATAACAGTATGAGGAATGGGACATACCCATTAATGTTCATGGTAGGGTATATAACACTATCTTAAACATTCATCTATTTCAATCATTTGATATTTATCTCACTATCTGTTGTCACCAAACAAAAAGGTTACTGAATGAGAAATAACTAAAATGGAGATTGGAAATGAAATGGAAATCATACATTAACATTAACAAAATACAATACTTGCCAGTGGCGTGAAGAAGGTAACCTGCTGCTAGTGATGACTACTTAGCAAAATTACCCACCCTCACAATAGTGTCCAACGTATTTATGAGGGATGGGATATACCCATTACTGTTCATCGGTAGTGTATATAACACTTTCTATCTAAGGAGAATTGTGTGTTATTTCTGAAGGAGAGGAAAAAGCAGTCAAGTAGACTGAATATGACACATTCCATTAAAGGAATTAACTAAACTGCCCTTTTCTGGTCCCTTCTGCATAAAAATAGCAGCAAAATTTTACACATGCACCTGTTCAGGTTCACCAGGAACTTTTTAGTAATTTGAACTAATTAGACCCTCAAACTTGGTTGATTGGTTGGATTTTATGGTTATTTAATACCAAATCCATTTTTATACAAATAATCAGTTCTATTTCAAACAATTCAGTTTAGCATGACTACACAGTTTAATTGTCAAAAACATTTCTATTTCAAGCTATTCAGTTTAGTATAAGTAAAGATTTTGTTTACACACAGTTAAATGTCAAAACAGTTCCATTTCAAACAATTCAGTTTAGTGTAAGTATGCACTTTAAATATTAAAACAGTTCTATTTCAAGTAATTCAGTTTAGCATGAAGTTGGTTGGTTGGTTGTTTGTTTGTTTGGGTTGTATGGCATAGCAAACTTTGTAAGTTATTTAATGCCAAATCCATTTTTATACAAATAAACAGTTATATTTCAAATAATTCAGTTAAGCATTAGTACACAGTTCAATTGTCAAAAACATTTATTTCAAGCTATTTAGTTAAGTCAAACAGTTCTTATTTAAGAAATTCTGTTTAATATAACTATAGTTTTTATTTATAGTTAAATGTCAAAACAGTTCTATTTTGAACAATTCAGTTTAGCATAAGTACAGCTTCAATGTCAAAAACAGTTCTATTTCAAGTAATTCAATTTAGCATAAGTACACAGTTTAGTTCTATTTAAGCTATAGATAGGGTCTCACCAGATGCTACCACCCCAAGCCAGAGAGGACCTGGGAGTGATGGCGATGAAGGAGTGCTCTACATTCCCCAAAGCTCCAGTTCATTGGAACCTCACCATCAGATTGTTTAGTGTCATAATCAGGACACTCGGGGGGGGGGGGCAGGTTTCATCCCTCTGCAGAGATGCAGTCAGTGTATTCTACAACCCCAGCCGACTGGGCAGTCAAAAAAAAAAAAAAAAAACCCCAGTTATTTTACATTTTATAAGGGGTTTCACTTTCACATTTTAATTCAATGTAAAATGATCACCCATTTTCAGAATAAATAATGTTGGAAAAGACAAATAACCAAACAGGTTAATTATTTCGATTTTCTTTCTTTTTCGTTTCAGGTGTGTGTGCTTGGAGGGGTCTTTTTTATTTATTTATTTTTTAAATACTTGTCCTGGAAACGGGTGATCATTCTACATTAAATTAGAATGTGAAAGCGAATCCCCCTTATAAGATATAACATTTTTTTCTCCAAAAATAAAAATAATTGTGATGAGTTTGAGGGTTGAATTAGTTCAAATCACACACATACAAAAAAGATTTCCCAGTGAAATTGAATGGTTCTGTAATCTTGGTATGCCCACTGAGCTAGAAGAAAGAAAACTCAGATCTGTTAAACTCCACTTAAAACTTAGCCATATATCACATATTGATTGTGGCAGAGGGGTTGGGTAAATACAAAGCATGATGAGTCAATTTTCATTTAAATTAGGTAAAAATGAAAATAAACACTGACATCTCACTTAATTAGATATATTTACAAAAATTACATGAATTTACTATCTATTCATAGTAATTGCCATTGGATTAAATTATAGCCTCCAGAAAACTGTGGTATTTCTTGCAAGTCTTTCCGATGATCTCCTTGTTTAAATTGATAAATACTACTGTTATCCTTGCCTTCAGTTTATCTTTGGTATTGTATGGAGTTTTATTGGTTTCTTGCTCAACTGCACCTCACAATTATCAAGGAGATTGCAATCTGGGGAGTTAGATGTTAGGGGTGATGTAGTCAGAAATTTTCTGACAGCCAATACTGGGTTCTCCTGCTTGTGTGGCATGGTGCAGAGTCCTGTTGCCAGACATAGGGTCTTCCAGCAGCCATCCTCTCAATCCAAAGTAACACTACCTCCTTCAGGTACTTGATGTAAGGTTCATGTGTGAAAATGAATGGAGGCATGATGTGATTACCCTAAGCACCATAATATGGACTGGGTGTATGGTTTTCATCACTATCAATACATCTTGTAGGGATGGAGCAAGCCAATGGTTGTTCTGTGACTTCACCATCTGATACTAGCAAAAATTTTTCTCATCTAAGAAAAACTGAAGTATGTTCACTTAGAGGGGATGCTTGAGTTTGTTCAAAAGCTTTGTAGCACTTCATGACCTGTGATAAAAATTGACTCTTTTTAATCTTAGTAAACGACCTGCCTGATAAGAAACTCATACACTTCCATATCCCTGATTATGGATCTGATTGACTGGTTGAAATCACTGTCAATCATGGCCTGGATCTCACCAACAAATTCAGGAGTTCTTTTCTTATCAGAAGAATCAGAGTGAGGCTTCCAAGCTGCTGTACCTTCGTAATCACCATTGGACTCGTCTGTTTTCAAATAATCTGCACTGTCCTCAGATTGATACTTAAACACTCTGAAATCTTTGTATTGGAGCTTCCAGGATGAATGCAAAGAGTACAGCATATTGTTTCTAAATTTCTGAACAAGTGAATTGTATCATGGTGCTGCTTTCCTTAGAGACAATACCCAATTGAATCTAATTTGCTACACAGTAGACAATACCTGAAACAAACAAAGTGCATGCACAAAATTAATTTAAAATGGTGACAATCCACCCATTGCACCCTGTACATATTTACAAATAGGAGGATATTTTATAATTTAATATGTGATTTTTATTTCCCTTAAGAAATAAAAAGATTGGTATGAATGTAGGTCATAAACCATTAGTACAATGTGTTGGGATTGGAATTTAGAAATATTAGATTGAAATATATACTATTATGTCTAAGATTCTTTATATAAAAATAGCATCTAATGAAAGGAATACAATTCCAACAAATAATCTTTTCCTTAGAATATGATTGATTCAGCATCTGCTGTATTACATAGTATAATATTGGCCTAAAGGTTAAAGTGTTCACCCCCAGGAGACCAGGGTTCAATCCTAGGTAGAGTCATACCAAAGACTCAAAAAATGGCACTCGATACCTCTTTACTCAAAACTTAGCATTATAAGGTAGGAATCAAGGGTAAAGTCGAGCAATCCAGGAAAAGGAGTAGCACCCTCCCCTACACCTTGGTGTTGTAGCTATTGAAAAGGAAGCCTTTGGGTTGCCCTTGACAATGGTCACCAACTTTACTTACTTGTATATATTTAATTAAACCATGGAATTTCAGTTGGTTTAGCTAGTCAATAACAATTGAATTAAAAAAAATTGTTTTGGGTCTTACTAATTAGATAGTGATTTAATATAAAGTCAATGACTCTCCTGGAGTAGGTGATGAGATATTTTGAAGATATGACGTCAGGCAAAAAATATCCTGATCCAATCATTATTCAAACCTCGTATTAAATATAAAGCCAAGTTCTGCCTTGCTAATCAACATAAGGCAGAAGTGTTCTAGTTTGATAATTATCAGGTTTAAAATGTTAATATGTCCATTGGGTAAGGATATTAGAAAGTTGGTACAATGTTTTTTTTCCTCTCCAAGTTAGTATCAAATCTTGCTTACAAGGTGTGTATGTACATAGATGACAGTAGGCCTGGACAATAGTGAAAAAAGAGAGGAGGAATAATATGAGTTGAAATATAAAGTAAAAACAAAGAGTATTAAAAGAAGAGAATAAGATAAAGTTGATAAAGGTAAAATGGGGAAATAGCCATTGTTTTCAAAAATGTAGAAGGGCTGAGGAGAGTGAAGAGAAGAGGGAGCAAGAAGGAGTGATCAAAGGGCAAGAAAGAAGACAGTGAATTGAGTTTATTTGTAGATCACTTATCTAACAACTGGGAATTTTTCTTATCTTTGAACTTTGTCCAAGCTTAAAAATGTTTCCTCTGAATGAGCACAATATCATTGTTAGTAAAATCTCAGCCAATTTTTTTGAAACGTTTCATACAAAAACAGCAACAATTTTAGTCTCAAGATCTCAAGCTGAAAATTAACCATCATTTTATCAGTAGATTTTTCTTATGCTGCTTATTCAAATCCACACAAAATTAAATGAGAGTTTTAACAGCATGTCAACCTGTCTACAGTTATTTCATGCCAAGATGTTAGGTAATTGTGTTCATTCTACATTTATATTTACATTTTTTGTGTAGTTGTTTTTTTTTAAGAGTTTTTGCATAAAGTTATATGAAATCAAGTATTCCTATCTAATACAAATGATTTGCACACAGTTGCATGGTTTCAAGCTTTCCGATCTAATATAGATAATTAAATGGTTTCAAGCAATTATTTCTATTTAAAAAAATCATTTGTTTGCACACCATTACATGGTTTCAAGTAAAGTTGGCAACCGTAGTTGAGGGTGATCAGAAGGTTCCCTTTTCAATAGCTACTACATTGAGGTGGAGGGGAAGGCGCAACTCCTTTCCCTGGATTGCTCCACTCTACCCTCCATATGTACCTTATATTGCTGAGTATTAAGCAAGGAGGTATCAAGTACTATTTTTAAAGTCTTTGGTACGATGCAACCTGGGATTGAACCCAGGTCTCCTAGACCATTGGTGAACACTTTACCCACTAGTCCACCCATCACGAAAACTATCAAAGTTAGATGAGCTAGACATGTGGGACACTGCTGGAGAAGTAGGGATGAGCTCATAAGTGATGTACTCCTGTGGACCCCTTCACATGGATGAGCAAAGGCAGGACGACCAGCTAGAACCTACATACTGCAGCTCTGTGCCAATACGGGATATAGCCTTGAAGACCTGCCGGAAGCAATGCACGATAGAGAGGGGTGGCAAGAGAGGGTCAGGGATATCCATGCTGATGGTGAGACGTGATATGGTTTCAAATAATTAATAATAATCCTTAGTAAACAATTATAATTTCAAGTAACTATTATTAATATAAATAATTTATACTTATGTATTCCTACCTAACACAAGTAATTTTCAACATATCTATCTCACCTATAGGTGGGACTCTAACAAGTAATACCACTCTGAATCATAGAGGACCTGGAAATAATGGCAATGAATGGGTACACTCCCAAGATCTCCAGAACTGGGGCCTCACCATCAGATGTCGTTTAGTGTCATACCTAGGACAACCTTTTTTTTTGCATGTGATAAAATCAGTATATTTTGAGCCTTGCAAAAAAAGAGGACAAAATTAAAGCCTTAAAAAAAATAATCAAAGTTTTCTAAAAGATTTACTTAAATTTTATTTGGTAAATAAACTATTTGATTAAGCATTCTGCTTTTCTTTATCATTGTCTACTACAAATTGAGTTGTACAGTAGAATTGGAATGAGATAAATATCAGGATACACTTAAAATTCACAAAAACATACATTTTGTTTTTTAAAGCCCATTTTAGATTATTATCAACCTAAGATTTCTATGTTCAGAAAGAAAAAAAAAAAGAAAAAAAAAAAAAAAAAACGGCTTTAGGGAAAGATTTTCAAGGTTTTTTGTTCTATAGAATTTTACTTCTTATATGAAAATAAAAAATGTCCTAATTATTATTCATTTTTATATTATCATGATTGAGTTTTTTTTATCCTAGGATTAGCTGGTGGTTTTTCACTGGAGTTTGAGTGATCTCAAGTCTCAAAGACTTTTCTGAGTATTCTAGCCAATCTTAACCATGCAGTGGTTAGGATAGTTTCAATTCTTCTACTGATTTTCCATTCCTTCAGTCCTTTTTTCCAAGCCTTTGGAGACCATTCCATGTACACCAATTACAATTAGTATCACCATCATGTTCTACAGTTTTTTTCAGTTCTCTGGCAAGATCCAAGTATTTTTCTATCTTTTTGCTTTCTTTTACTATGGTCTGCTCAAATGACAAAATCCATTAGATGGCAATTAACACAAAATTAGGTTTTCTGGCCAGGATTAGGTGGTCCATTTTTATGTCTAATTCTCTAGAACATATTCTGGTTTGGGCATATATCATTTGCTAGTATGGTCAAATTTTAATTCCTTGCATAATTCCTAGTTGATTACCTTTCCCACCTAGTCATGTCTACTCTTGCAGTCCTTTTCTGCCATTTTGCTGCATTCACTTATGTGACTGTTTTATCTGTCACTACATAACCTAAACTTGTTGTTATTCTTATCAATTTTTGCTTTGATTATTATTAGTATTATTACTACTACTAATTTTTTTTTTAAGCACAAATTTAAATTTCAACTCCAAATATTCTATTTAGTTTTATCCAAAAAGTTCATTTCCACTTCTTTTAAAAAAAGTGATGAACATACAGAATAAGGAAACATACTACAATATCAACTTGGCACAAGAACATATGTATGAGTCACACAGTGAAAACTGAACGAAAGCAAGGTACTCTAGTAATTTATAAAGCATTAGTTTAGTACAACACAAAGACATGTGTATGGGTCACTCAGACTGGCTTGCTAACACATTCTCCAAGGTCAGGCACCACAAAATTATTTACCAAGCTTAGTCTGTCACAAAGTCATAGTATATACTGAAAAAAAAATTTTAATATATGTACATGGACAAGAGAAGGCTAAAGATGGAGAATGCAATTTTTATATATATATATATATATATGGAGGTGCCTGTGGTGTAATGGTTATCGTCGTAAGAAATGGACATGGTGATGCGAGTTCAAATCCTGGACGAGACTGATTGCATTTCACATAGCACTAATACCCTTAGGAAAGGTATGAATCCAATTATTCTCCCTCCAGCTATGAGTAAATAGTAGGGCAGACTGGTTCTTCAGCCTTGGTGAGGCAACTAGTCTAGGAGAAGGAAAACTCTGAATTCAAACCTGTTAAACCGCTTAAAAATTGACCGTGTGTCATATCCTGCCCGAGCGGAGGAGTTGGTAAATATATATATATATATATATATATATATATACACACACACATACATACACAAAGTTTAGTCTGCAATGCATGCATTAATTCCTGAGCATCACAAATAAAAGCTTCCACATCCTTCAGAAGATCCAAGGGGTCTTCCACCAGACAGTATCTACCCTCTTGCCTAAAAGTGAGTAAGGTTAGAGTTTATTGCCCAGTGTGTGAGGTGCTCATGAAGAGGGATACTGACTAAATCTAAGCAATTTTTAAAACTGTTCCATATGGTTTAATGTAGTATACTACCACTGGATCTTGAGGAATATAAATTCATAAAAGTTTAATCTTATATTTTTATTCAACAGAGATGCTTGTGTGGAGCAGGAAAGCAGTCCGAGAGAGTTTGAACATACAAAGAGCTGTCGGGAATCAGAAAAGCCAGTGGAAAATGAACTTTAGCCCAAATTCTAGACCTTATATAGTCTTAACACTCGCATGCAACCCACATGGCCCTGCCTCTTTACCCATGCAATGCTTATTCTCCATTGGTCATAGCTTACACCCATGCATTTTTTAAGCCTCAGGTATCCTACCCATGCATTTCTGTTTTTCTGGTAGTCACTTTGTTGATTTTATCTATAACTGGACTTACCTGTCAACTACATCTGCAAGGTTCATTACTCGTCAATGCAATATATTATACTAATATACTTGGGAAAAGTATGTATCAGCTATAAGTTATTGGTCTAGTGGGTAGAGGGTTTGCCAATGGCCTGGGAGACTGGGGTACAATTCCAGTTTAAGTCATACCAAAGATTAAAAAAAAATGGTACTTGATACCTCCTTGCTTAACACTCTGCATTATAAGGTATGTATCAAGGGTAAAGTGGAGCAATCTAGGGAAAGGAGTAGCGCCCTTCCCTATACCTCGGTGTCGTAGCTATTGAAAAGGGAGCCTTAGAGTTGCCGTCGACTATGGTTGCCAACTTTACTATCTTTTACAGTTCCACAAGGATAGCTTTGGCATTAAATAACTCACAAAGGTTGATATACCATTAAGACAAAAGAAACCAAACCAAAACAGCCCATATTATTAATTTATTTGAAATCCTACAATGTATGTTATATATATAAGTGTACATAGTATATGGTATGGATAATTTGCCTAATGGTTTTAGCAAAACTGGGTTTAATAGATAATTACAGGTTGTTATTGATTTCTAATATTCTATTCTCAAATGTATTAAAAACAATCTTATGTATAATTTTATAAAGAAATCAAATCCATTAAAGTCTTCGGTATGACGCGACCCATTGGCAAACACTCTACCCACGAGGCCAATGAGCCAGTAATAAGCATTCTTATTTAGTTTCATTAATCTTTCTAATTTAATATATTTTATTACAATAAAACTTTAATACTTGCACCTGGTCTGCTCATATTTTTGCTAGTTTCAATAATAAATCATTAGTATAAGATTTTATTATACATATAATAGCCCTATTCTCTCAGTAACACTTGCCTTAAATCTTGACCACTGATAAATCTTTTTCTTCTTGATGTGTAATGAGTTTTTATAAAACATTAATAAAGAATTGAAACACAGGATGAATAGAAAATTCCCCCCCCCCCACAAAAAAAATTTAAGATCAATACATAGAGGTACTTTTTTCCCAGCCACTAGAAATATTTTAAAATAACTGAAGATAAACAGAGAGGTTAGGGAATATCAGTAAATTCAATGGTATAGATAAAAATTCTGAAACCTACATAGCTTGTTTGGATGCATCCACCCCCATGACATCATTCTACAGGGTGGGGCAATGTTTGCTATACTTATTCTTTTTTCAACTGGCCTCTTTTGAAAAGAGAGGATTAAAAAAAGACTCAAATCGGGTAGAAATAAAAAACCATTACAATAAAAAAAAAAAAGAATGGCAAGGTAAGAGCATTCATATATTTATTAGTTTTATTATATGCTTTTACTGATTTTAAATAGCCCCTCCCTTAAAATTTCCTCACAACCAAACGTATAAGTGAAATTAAGGCTGAATTAAATGTTCTTCACTTAGAAAACTGTTTGCGATCCTTTTATTCCATTTTCAAGTGACCCATTTTGAGGTGAAATCATAGTCATCTTTTATTGGCAATTTTTTCTCAGCATTGAGTAAAACATGTCATTGGCCCACTTCTGGATTTATCCACCTGGTTTTACATCAACCATGCTACATCTATGGTTTCAAAAAACAAATATTTGAATGACTTGTATAACACACTCTCCTTTCCCAGAATCTAATAAGATGACTGAATGATTATGGTGGCTGTATGTTTGGTTGTAGCAGGGTTTGACTTTTCTGGTTATACTGGGTGGATGTCATTTTATTGTTGTATAATGACACATCTCAGAAACACAGGGTGATCTTACAGTAATATTATTTTATTAGGACAGTCATATTTCAACTAAAAGAACTTATCAAGTCATATTTCAGCTAAAGAAAAGTTTTCTTGAAATGAATTTAAAAAAAAAAAAAAAAAAAAAAAAAAAAAAAAAAAATCAAGTTAAAGGAAATGTTTACTTTGTTCTGATGATAGCTGATTTGGGATAAAAAAAATTCTTTGCTCTAAAGTTAATTAAACATGTAGCTGCTATACAAAGTGGAGTGAAGGTGCAGAAAAGAATTTGGGCTCAAATAAGGGAATTAATTTCTTTCTTTAAATTATTGAATTGTTTTAGAAGAATTAAAAAATTAGAGAAACTATGTGCCAAGTGCAGTGAACTACTCAATGAATACAGGGTGTTTAAAAAAAATTTGCTATCGTTTGAGATGTACAGGTGTTTAAAAAAATTTGCTATAATCTAATAACTTGATCAATTCTTGTTGAAAATGATCTTCAAATGTTTTTAGAAGGAACTCTAAATTCCCTACTTAAATGCCTTTTCTTTTCGTATGAAGGGCATTTCTATAACTGAATAGAAAAAAACAACAACATTAAAACAAAGATTTTCGAATTGTTTCTATACATGCTGTTAAAATTTGAGAATTTTGAACAAGAATTGGTCAAGTTATTAGATAATGAAATGATATTAATTTTTCTGAAATGCTCCGTATTTCCCTTTTTAAGTCAGCAAAAATCTTTTCAGCACCAAACCCTGTAATTTCTTATCTGAGAAGATAAAAGAAAAAATAAAGAAAGAGAAATAAAAAAATTAAAGTTAAAATGTACTGTATTTGACACTGGCTCATTTTCCCAGTGGGTAGAGTGTTCGCTAATGATCCGGGAGTCCTGGGTTCAATCTCAGGTCACATCATACCAAAGACTTTAAATATGGTACTTAATACCTCCTTGCTTAACACTCAGCAATATAAGGTATATATCAAGGGTAAAGTGGAACAATCCAGGAAAAGGAGTAGCACCCTCTCCTACATCTCGGTGTAGTAGCTATTGAAAAGGGAGCCTTCTGGTCTCCCTCGACTACAGTCGCCAACTTTACTTACTTTACATATTTACCAACTCCTCCGCTCGGGCAGAATATGACACAAGGTCAATTTTTAAGCGAAGTTTAACAGGTTTGAATTCAGAGTTTTCCTTCTCCTAGACTAGTTGCCGCACCAAGGCTGAAGAAATTAGTCTGCCCTACTATTTACCCATAGCTGGAGGGAGAATAATTGGATTCATACCTCTCCTAAAAGTATTTTTGCTATGTGAAATGCAATCTGTCTCGTCCAGGATTTGAACTCGTGTCGCCGTGTCCATTTCCTATGGTATTTGGCACTATATAAGACACACACACACACACACACACACACACACACACACACACAAAAAGAAAAAAAATTTTTAAATGACTATTGTCAGATGCCAAGCAGTACTGAACATAAAGAAATAATCTAATGTTTTGTTATGTACAGCTAGCTTACTTTTTTGCACACTAATTTTTTTTGTCCAAGCAGAAGTATTTTTTGTAATGTTTTGTAAAATACTATGTTTGGGTTCTTTGTTCATATCAACCTTGGTGGGTTACTTAATGCCAAAGCTATCCTTGTAGAAGAACAGCAGTGATACTATTCAATTCATAGCCAGGAGAGTAAGGGAGTTCATACCTCTCCCAAAAGGGTATTAGTCTGAAAGTGAACATAATAGCACAACTGGAGTTTGAACTCATTTACAGTTCAGCACTTTAGCCATTAGGCCACCACTGGGACCATTCTGCAAAGTACTGCTGAAATAAGGGTGTGTCTAATATGCCTGTACATTTTTTATGCTGTCAAACACAGAATATACTAATTGTTAATAGAACGTTACATAAGTAAAATAACATTCAGCCCACTCTATATCAGTAGTTTTTAAACTGTGGTCCGGTGACCACAGGAAGTCTGGAACACGCTGTCAAGTATAGTATATACAATTTGTTAATAGAATGCTACATAGGCAAAATAACATCCAGCCCACTTTATATAAGTAGTTTATAAATTGTAGTTCAGTGACCACAAAGAAGTCTGTAATATCAACAAGCTGTCAAATACTGTATATGCAATTTCTTAATGCAGGGAACAGCAGAAATACCTACCACATTTTAAACTGTCACTTGTGTCGCGCAAGTGAACTTTGGCAAGTAGTAATAATAATTTCATCGAGCTAATGTCTTACCATTTTTTTTTCAGATACAATCAGTTACAATCATGGATTGAACTGATGCATATCTTTACTATTGAAACTTTTTTTAAAGACTGATCAATCTGTAATTGTTATACAGAGAGCTTTTCATGCTCATTTCATGTCAGAATGATGCTGTTATGGATAAAATTTTCAATCCACAGCAGTATTGATTTTCTATCTGGAACAGCAATATTCTGACGTAACATGAAATGAGAATGAAAAGCAATAACAGATTCACCTATCTAAAAAAAAAAAAAAAAAAAAAAAATAAAAAAATTGTAAGATATTAGCTCAATGGAGCTACCATTACCACTTGCTTAAGTTCACTTGCAACACACAGGTGATGGTTCAAAATGTGGGAGGTGTTTTTATCACACACTATTGAATGTTATGTAGGCAAAATAACTTTCAACCAACTTTATGTAATTCATTACACTCATATATATTAGGACATAATACTCACCATTCTAACTTTATAATAATTATAGCCTGCATACCAAGCAGTTTTCCCAATTAATGCAGGTATAAGGTGATGTTCTGGCACAAAAGGGTGAAAATTATCTCGACCCAAGGAGTCACGAGAGTCCATTGCTCTAACTCCAACATTTTCAAGGCATCTACCAATTTCTACATCTTCAGCTCCGCCAGCATCTTGCCGGCATTTACTTTTATCATCAACAGCCTGTACAATAAACCTACGCAAGGCTTCCTTACTGAGAACATATCCAGCCCCTCCACTCATGTAACCTTGCCTTACAAAGGGCCTGAACCTGTGTCCAAAGAGCAATGGCTCATTACTGTTATATCTGCTGAGAAAATGGCGCATATTTTCAACAATGGTGTACGTGTCATCATCAGCTTTGAAAAACCAGTCACATGAATTGAAGTGGTTTCGGTAAACATACTTGAATGCCTCTTTTGTTTTTGCCCACAGATTGTTTCGACCCTCATTGACAGGCAGTTTGATGAGAGGAATGTTAGTAGCATCTTCTTGAGAGCTCATGAAGAGCAGAATATTGCAACGTCTTCCCCATGTTGCATTTACATGGATGGCTTTGCTGCGGATGTTCTTTGGGTTCGTCATCACCCAGCAGAGAACCCGTACCTGACTTTTCAAGGCATCAGCAAGAGCAGTAGATTCCTCTGAAAGAAATAAAAAATTTTTTTAAATATCTATGACAAACAGATTAAACAATTATGAATACAAAATAAAACTTAAGCAAATACTAGGGTGAGTCAAAAGTCTTGCAATATTTTGGTAACGTGAGATGCAATTTGGTAGCTCTAGATACTTTTACCAAAGTCATAAAGGTAACAAACCACACTAGATTGTGAGATACTGAGCTTGCCTGATAATCTCAGAGTACTACTCACCAGATCTGCTTCTATGGAGTTGGAGCATGACTCTGGAATCCCTGGTTTTAGGTCTACCTGACCTTACCTGATTGTTGAGGTTCTTGCAACCCGAGAAAAATTTTTGAACCATCTAGCTGCTGTATTGCAATCAACTGCACCTTCATTTTTTGTACAACAAATGTTTTTGGTTCCTTTGATGACATTATGGCCCAGTTTCAACTCATAAAATGTAACAATCTTGATCAATTGCACCTTCACTTTTTGTACAACAAATGTTTTTGGTTGCTTCGATGACATTATGGCCCAGTTTCAACTCATAAGATGTAACAATCTTGTTTACTATACTCCGATCAATTGCACCTTCACCTTTTGTACAACAGTTTTTGGTTGCTTTGATGACATTATGGCCCAGTTTCAACTCATAAAGCATAAATTCCAGAATCAGATTAAAATCACACACAGAGTGAAGCAATAGCCAACACGTTAGTATATCAACCACAGCAAGTATCTTTCATGACTTGAACTGCTATGGTAACATGATATACATCCCATAAATTAACATGAACAAAAATATTGCAAAACTTTTGATTCACCCGAGTATAACAGATGTAAGGTGGCATAGAGGTTATGAGCAAGGAAAACAGATGAGGAATTACAATATTGGGAAATTACTAACTTATTACATATAAATTGAACCCTAAGAAATTCCATACATGTTGAGAACTAAGATATCTTTATATATGCATATATGTGAGAGTAATAAAGAAAATTTACGATTAGAAAATTATTAAACAAAATAGATAGCAATAAATAACTATTTTTAACACTTTTGACTAGTATTATCCTTCATCTTTTGAGTGAGGGACTCCCTATGGTGTAATGGCTAAATGGTTTGGTTTCTTCGTTTTATGGCATATCAACCTTTGTTGGTTATTTAACGCCTAAGCCATTCTCCTAGAAGAACAGTAGTGGTACTATTTAACCCATAGCTGGGAGGATAAGGGGGTCCATACCTTTCCAAAGGGTATTTGCCCGAAAGTGAATGTAATGGCATGACTGGAGTACGAACTTGCGTACTATGATTCCGCAGTCCATCGCTTTAACCATTACACCATGAGGACACCCCTGTAATGGCTAAAGTGCTGGACTGTAGCCATGAAGTGAGCAAGTTCAACCTCCAGTTGTTCTATTGTTTTCACTATTGGATTGATAACATTGGGAAAGATATGAACACCTTTATCTCCTCCCCCCAACTATGAGTTAAATAGTATCACTACTGTTCTTCTACAAAAATGGCTTTGGCATTAAGTAACCCACCAATAAACAAAGAAACCAAACCAAGTACATTACAAAAATGTTCACTTTCTGATTAATACCCTAAGAAAAAGGTATAAATGCCTTTATTTCCCCAGTTATGGGTTCAATGGTATCACTGTTGTTCTTCTGCAAGGATAGTTTTGGCATTAAATAACCAACAAATGTTTTGGTTTTGGTTTCTTTGTTTAATGGCATATCAACCTTTGTAGGTTATTTAATGCCAAAACCATTCTCCTAGAAGAACACTAGTGGTACTATTTAACCCATAGCTGGCAGGATAAGGGGGTTCATACCTTTCCCAAGGGTATTTGCCCGAAAGTGGACGTAATAGCGCGACTTGAGTACGAACTCACGTACTACGATTCCGCAGTCCATCGCTTTAACCATTACTCTACGAGGACCCCCCCCGTCAACAAATGTCATCGCATCTAAGAACAACTTACATTAAAAACAAGAATAAAGAAAAAGCTCCCACTGAAATTCAAATTCATGTCCTCTTCTGCTTTGAGGAAGCTTAGGTCTATGTACCAACATTTTTTTACCAAGTCGGTCACAATCCAGCATGGATGATATAGAATTCTAAATAAAGCAATTCAATACTCTTGTCTCTGATCAGTCAGTACTATATTTGTTATTATTGTTTATATACTCATAGTGTTAAGAGTATATAATTAGAAAGATGAAAGATAATACTAGTCAAAATGATTAATGATATTGATTGACAAAGCAAGAAGAATTAGGAAGACTAAGTATAATACAAGTCAAAATGATTAATGATAATGACTGACAGAACTTCAACAAAAATAAATTATATATAAGTTGAAGTAGAATGAACAGTAGGGAAATCATCTATTAAGCTTAAGTTAATTATGGCACAAGGGCAGAGATATGGGACATCCAATGTGAATTAAACTCACTAATAGTCTGCTAGCTAAGCAATCATATCACAAGAGGAACCCACAAAAAAATGAGAAAATATTAACAAAGAAAGAATGATATCAAACTATAAGCTCACCTAGACATTCTGGTAACATTTCTATGGCATTGACTAAAAACATTAATTAAGCTTAACCCTTTACATAAATAAACAAGCAGAATAGTAATAGTACCATTTTCCACACACACACACACACACACACACACGTGTATAAGTGTGTGTGTAGTTAGGCAGCAGGCTTTCATTTAAGTATGTTTGATTCAATAAAGACACATTTTGTCTATATAATTTAATTAAGATTCTTTCAAGTTTCCTGATAAGTATCTTGTTTCAGGTTGGAATTGGTGGATGAATTTACCAAAATTGTCCAAAGTGCTTTCAGACCTTTCATAGGTCATCATCAGGGGTGACTTGCATTTGTAAAGAGTGTTTTTAAAAGAGTTTTCAAAGTTTTTTGGTTTTTATAACAATTATTGAATTTCCAAAGTGAATGCCCCTTCCATTATAAAAGAACAATTATAAAAACACTTATTTCCAAAGCTAAACTATCTTCCTTAACGAACTTAAAAATATTAAACAAACCCTTATCAACAATGGGTTTCCCAACTACATTGTTGATACCAAAATTAAACATTTCATTAATATACCTGAACAACATAACAGACAATACAGTAAACCATAAACAATCAATAAACCTTTACTACAAAAAACAATTTCCTAGTAATTATAAGATAGATGAACATATCTTTAAAAAAACCTTATCCAAAAAAAAGTAAGACTTATCATTTACTACCGCAAATTTAAAACCTCTAACCTAATTATTTCTAATAACACTTCCCTCTTCACTGAACTTCTTGGTAGGACTAATGTTGTATATATGTTCAAATGTCCCTAGGGAGATTGTGTCTCCAAAGAAAATAATGTGTATGTTGGTCTTATCACTACAATTCTTTCTAGACGACTTACAATGCACCTGAATGATTCTTGTTCTATAGCCTTACATCTTAAAACCCATCCTATTCCCAAATCTAAATTTCAAAAAATTCTAGTCAAAAACACCAGTATAATAGCACAAAAAATAAATAAGCTATGACTACAAATCCTAGAAGCCCTACATATAAAAACAAAAAAACAAAAATCAATAGAATTAATTTTGAAAATAGCGACAATGTTTTGCAATGCCTTTAGATTTTTTTTTTTAGATGTTCCAGATTTCTTCATAATATTCTATTTCTGTTGATAGTGTTCTGTTTTTTAGTTTTATCCAACTCTGAGTTTGCATAGTTTTGTTATGTTATAAAACCCAAAAAACTTTCAAAACTCTTTAAAAACACCCTTTACAAATGCAAGTAACCCTGATGATGGCCTATGAAAGGTCCTTAAGTGCTTTGGACAATTTTGGTAAATACATCCGCCAATTCCAACCTAAAATCAAGACACTTATCAAGAAACTTGAAAGAATCTTAATTAAATTATATAGACAAAATGTGTCTATCATTTAATCAAACATGATTATATAAGTAAATAAGGAATTAAATCATAGAGTTTATAGAAAGTTGGAAAAACAAAACAATTCAAAATTTGATGAATTTATTATGAAAGTTGATGTTGAATGTTTCGGTTGTAATAACCTTCTTCAGGACTTTAAATTAATGAAAAATGTTGTTAAAATAGCGATAGATGTTTGATGAAATAACAGAAGAAAAGAAAGGGTGTGTGTAAAAAGAAAGATTCATAAACAGCATATTCAGCATTCTTATTTTTGAAAATATATTAGGTTGTAGTCACATGGACTGATGTTTGGAATTTGTTGGGTTTTTAAGGGATTAAATTTAAGATAATAAAAACAATGATAGAATAACCCTCTTCAGGACTTTAAATGTTATTTCATCAAATATCCATCACTATTTTTACAGCATTTACTGTGCTGCCTTCTGACTCCATGAGACCATTCTCTGCTTGCATCTTTGTCCTGACTCTTTTACAAAGTATCCAGTGGGAGAAGATTCCTATTTCTGGATTTTCGGCCACCCAACTTTTGGACATAAAAAAAAAAACTCAACCAACGAGTCTCCAAGAGATGCTTAAAGTGTGATCATATAAAATCCTTTAACTCGTCAAACCAATTTTATGTGTGTGTGTGTGTGTGTTTTTAAAACTAGTAGAGAGGAATTAATGATCCCATGAAAATATGTCTTGGCCACTATACACACACACACATGCATACTCATGGTCAACCCACAACCATACATGTAAGTAAAGTTGGCGACCTTAGTCAAGGGTGACCAGAAGGCTCCCTTTTCTATAGCTACTACACCAAGGTGTAGGGGAGGGTGCTACTCCTTTCCCTGGATTGCTCCACTTTACCCTTGATCTGTACTTTATAATGCTGAGTGTTAAGCAAGGTGGCTTCAAGTACCATTTTTTGAGTCTTTGGTATGACTCGACCTAGGATTGAATTCCGGTCTCCCAGACAATTGGCGAACACTCTACTCATTAGGCCAATGGTCTGTACCATACACATGTATACACCCGTATGTTAATACATATGCACAAGCACTCATGCCCACCTGTATAGAGCTAGTTTGTATACCACCATCAATAGTGTCACAGTAACTAACAACATATTCTTGCGATTTGGTGCACATCATTCTTAAGTGTGAACCATTGTAGGTTATTTAATGCCAAATCCTCTTTTTACATATATATTAAATATGTATATGATTTGTAAACCCATTTGGTAGATAACATTCTTAAATGAGCCTGAGCTCTTTTTTTGCCCGCAGCTAAATGGTTTCAAATATTGCTATATTACAGTCACAATGTAATATGTCATTTGTTTGCTCAGTTTTTTTCTATTTGATCTATAGATAGGACCCTTTCAGGTGTTACCATTTTGGGTTAGAGTGGACCTGGGAGCAATGGCAATGAAAGGGAACTAAACATTCCCCAAATCTCCAAGGCTGGAGCCTTGCCATCAGATGGTTTTATGTCATATCCAGGACACTCATTGGTTGGGGGGGGGGGTACTCCTCTGCAGAGATGCAGTCGGTGTATTCTACAGCTGTAACATACCCATGATACACGGATGTGTGAAATGGACATAGGGAATCCAAAATACACGACATTCATGAAATTGGTTCAGGTACGAAACTTTTATTCACCTTTTTGAGTTTAAAGGTTTTTCGACATGAGGAGAGAGAGACACAATCTTTCTATGCTGACTGCTTTTACATCGTCAGCTCTCAACCTGCCCATAGCGCAAAAATTCGTCTGGCCTTGCCCAGCTCTGAATCTCAACTCTCTCGTTTGGAGGCAGGAACTCAACTAACTGCTTTTTCTCAAATCTCAGCCCACGCTTCCGGTGCATGACGTCACCCACCTCTCCTGGTCTCAATTCCTATCTGGGATTTTTATTTTGACATGTCTGAATGACACATCCTCTCCGTACACGCATGCAATCACCTACGTTAATGTTGCACCTAACTAACCCATGCACTAAGCGAAAGGTTCTCAGCCTAACTAAACTAAAAGGCAAGATATATAAAACAAAATCCCTCGGCAATTATATTACACAGCCCTAGCTGACTGGGCTGAAAAGTAGAAGAGATGCTGGTATAAGTATGCACGATTCAAATGGAGGTATTTTGAAGAGGTCTAAAGTACCATTGCTTTAGGCAGGCTGTTTTTTTTTGGAGGGGGGGGAGAATCATTAATGGATGCATATATTCTGGATAGATTTGGGGGATAAATGTTTTGTCCAATAAACAATAGATCTTTCTGCAGGAGTAGAAAGAAAAACTGAGATTCTTATAGAGATTTTTTTGATAAGATTGATACAGGTCAAATCACAAATGGTGCAGTATATTTTTCTAAGACTAAACAGTGAGGGAATAATGTATCACACAGTGCAGGCAACCTTCATTTAAGCTTAAAATGGTGCACATTCTTTTCTTTTTTTACTATTTGCTATAATGGATTATATTTTATTTGTTTTTCATCTTCTAATTAAATGATAAAGCAGCAAGTTCATAAAAATTTCATACAAAAATCAAACAAGAAATATAAGAAAGGCAGTCAATCCCACTAACAATTAGATTTTTAAAATATCTAAGTCATAATCCAACTTTCAAGCTCTGATGGTCCATGTAATAATGAAAATTACATTAATAGAGATTGCATATGGCATCTCTGTCACAGTGGCATCCATTAGCCTAGATAGATGATGGATCTATGCTTGAATCTAGATGTAGGTCTGTGCAATGTTGTATGGAAGAGAGTGCTTATACAAATCTTCATTGGCACTAATGTTGTTTAAGGAAAACATGAACCAATAGAAATTAGCACCAGAGTTTCCAGAAAGCAGTTAAAGTCAAACCGCTCTAGGGATTCCAGATTCTGCTTTTGAATTCAGATTTGTCATTCTCCCAAACTGATAGCCCATCAAAGACAGAGAACTCGGTCAGCTCAGGAAATTTTAAACATTTTGATATAGCTTCATATACTACACATCTAGCCTTGTGATAGACTTAGCCAATACATACACAATATCTTAAATCAAGGTTGGTTGGGTCATGTTTAATGGCATCAACCCTTGTCAGTTATTTAATGCTACATCTTGTTTTTTTATATATTATATACATATATATAAAAAAACAATATGTAGCATATATATATATATATATATATATATATAAAATTTGTAAGTGAATAGTTTGTAGATAAATACTTGTTTTTAAATGAATTGTGGGAGTGCAAGATAAAGGTTAGTAGACGAATTTTGCTTCATAGACATATGCTTAGGAACCTTGTGTCTCACAGGAATGTAAGAATTTTTTTTTTATCCTTTTGTAAATAAAGCTTTGAAGATGGTCTTGTTTTGTAGGTGTATCTTTTCTTTTTTTTTTTTTAAATCTCTGTTAGCTAGAATGAGGTTTGCAATGATGTTGTCATTTTCAATATCCATACTTTCTACACTATATGATCTATTTAGGGTTTTGGCTGATCCTTGGGAGTTGCATTCTTTTTGTTTTTTTGTATCATCTTGTTTATTAAATTTTTTGGGTGATTTTGTTCTTGATGTGTGTCCGGATTGAGACGGTAAGGGGTTTGAAATTTGCCATT
Organism: Sepioteuthis lessoniana; assembly: GCA_963585895.1. Classification (NCBI taxonomy): domain Eukaryota; kingdom Metazoa; phylum Mollusca; class Cephalopoda; order Myopsida; family Loliginidae; genus Sepioteuthis; species Sepioteuthis lessoniana. The sequence continues at coordinate 48,732,117 of OY757941.1, read as the reverse complement.
TTTGTTCTATGGTTGGTTGGGTAGGAGTTATTTTGGACTGGCGAAAAGGTTTGAGTGTGGCTGGGATTGTTAGAATGTGTTTTGGTTTTTCATTGTTTGGAGTTTGGTATGGAATTTGTGATATGGGTTTTTCCAGAGTTATCTATTTTGGGAATTGGTGGGTCAATCAGTGATCTGTGTAATCTTCCTTTAGCAGTACTTGTTTCAGATGGAGAGTTGAAGTTTTCTGTAGATATTTTTTGGTAGTGGTATGGATGTTTGTTGAGGGTTATTTTAGTTTAATTTGTGTTTTTATTCAACTGATTTCAGTTGAGCATAGTTTAACTGTTCTCAAAATTTTGGCCAATCATTTGGTGTCATTTGCATTCATTTTTCAGAGCAAGTCTGATTTATCTGGTTGATTTTTGTTGTTGCTGCTGCTGATTTGACTCACCTTCTGGGCTACATTGGTATAGGTGTTATCTATCTTATAGAATTCCACTATTTTCCTTGCTTCTAGAAATCTTATATTTCTTCACCTCCTTGATTTCCTTTTCTTTTTTAATATATATTGAAAATACAGGATGGTTCTCTTGACAGCTTGAGTATTTGGTTTTATTGGGACAATCTTCCTTCATGTGGTCTGGAGATTTTTGGCCACAACTTCCACATGTTCTTTGTTCTCTGTTGTGTCTATATTTTTGTCATTTAAAGCACACCCTAAGAATAAAGAGATGTATTCTTCTCTCTTTTCAAAGTAATGTCTTATTTTCACTTACTTGGAAATTAAGGATTTGTTAAATGTCAAAAGGTATTTGTGTATTCATATTTCTACATTGACCTTTTTAATAGCCTTTTGTAATCTGTGATCCCTTGCTTTGCTAAAGCTGTTTTTATTCCCTCTGGTGGGGATAAAGATAACTTTCTGTTTCTGAGATGTTCAGAATTTTTTTTCAATCAAGAGGATAGTTTTGTTAAAAGAGTTTCTTCTAGTGATTTGATTACTATAAATCTTGAGAATCCTGTTATAGCTTCATTTTCTGAATCAAGAGATTTTATTTGTTTTTTGTTTATATTTTTATATGTATTACTTGTTTTTATTTTGCTGGTCCTGTGCACCACCACTCACCAGGGAGTCGAGCTTCTGTTGGGAATTTACCGAGGGGGATACTCATTCACCTTGGTTGAGATAGGGATATATTGGACAGTATACTTGTATTAGGAGAGGGATTTTGAGGATCTACTAATTTCAGGCTTTCAGTAACCAAAATTAAGTGCTTCAAATTGACTCTCAGCCACCTATAGCAAAAAAAGGGTTGGAAGTTATTTTTTTTGCTATAAAAGCAATTTGTAGAATAAGGTTAAGACTTAATAATATAGGTGTTCAGGCTTGATATGACCAGTTGATTCATCAAATTGGGTTTCTCTGACCACCTGTTTAGCTCAAGTAAGGGCCAAAGTGAGATGCTGCAGATCATGTAATCACTTGGCACAAACCACTCAGCCACCAGGATCCTGTCATTAGGCATTTTGGGTTGCCAAACAGGGCAGTTGAATAAAGTTCAATTGATTGATTTTAATGGCATATCAACCTGTCTAGGATCATTTTATGCTTAGGGATTAGGAAATCATGCTAATTGTAAATTCATATTTACATTTTCGTTCAGTTTTTAAGAGTTTTATTTTGCTCATAGTTAATAGGACATTGAATGGAAATGATTTTTAAACAGATCCATTTAACTCATAGATAAGACCTTAACAGTTACTGCTACTCTGGGTCAGAGTGGACCTGGGAGTCATGGCAATGAAAGTGTACTCCTTACTCTCAAGAGCTCCAAAACTAGATCCTCACCATCAGATGGAGTTTAGTATCACACCCAAGACACTTTTTTTCCCAAAATTTGGGAGGGGTCTTCTATAGAAGGGACTGTCAGCATATTCTTAGCCTGGCTGTCAGAGCAACAAAGAGTATCAGTGTTTAGTGAATGTAAACTGATTTAGTGGGAATTTGAGCTTTGCTCACTAATTTTATTTTCCATAAACCTCTCCTTTATAATGCAGTCTAAAGTGTCTATAATTTTGAAAAGAGTCATTAATCATGTTCTTTTTGTTGTTATGATGTTTCAATTTAGACACTGTATAATCTTAAGTGCATAATCTATATCTTCAATAATTTTAATTGATTAATTCATTATTTATGTTGCTTTTGCCAATATCACATTTTGACTCACCCATTTTGCAATCTTTGGGCATTACCTATTTTTGTCAACACAAGACCCCTGGATGTCAAGATGGATTACTGGGAATGGTACTGATGGCTAATTCTAATAGCATGTCAACCAAACTACAGTTTTTTTATGCCCAGAGATTAGGATTGAACCTCTATATATTCTTTATGACTGTTACCACAGTGTCTTTGTCAATTCATTCTACAGCCTTCTTCAGGTGTATACATTTCAAGGAAAGTTTCCCATAATTTTGAGAAAACTCATTATTCCAAGATTTAGTAGAAATTATTCATACCATAGAACCACCTCTTAATGTAGTATACCACTGCTGGATCTTGATAAACAATGAGGAACACATATATATATAAAACTATAATCTTATATTTTTATTCTTTGATGGTGACACTTATGTGGAGCTGAAGAGCAGTTACAGAGAGTTTGCACACATGAAAGAGCTGTTAGAAGTTGGATCAGTCAGCAGGAACTGACTTTAGTCAAAATGCTAGACCTTCTATAGTCTCAAAACTCCCACATGACCCACATAGCCACATCTCTTCACCCATCCAATGCTTATTTTTTTATTGGCCATGGTTTACACCTATGCAATGCTTGTTTTCCAGTAATCACTTTGATTTTATCTACAGCCAGATGTATCAGTCAACTACATCTGGCTGTTTCATTGTAGGTCAAGGTAATATATTACACTTATATTCTCAAAATTGTTCCTACAATGCTACAAAAATCCATTCTATGGTCTTTACCAGGTATACAGTCTATATGGAAGAAGTGGGAGTTATGGGTCAAAGTAATAAATGAAAGCAAACCAAGAGATCCTTGTAATCAATATAAAAAAAAAGGTTTGGTAGGCTAAATTCTACTCAAAATTTGTGAATGTTTTATATAAACTTTAAAAGGAAACAATTATTGAGTATGAAAATAAAATAATGGAATTTTTATATTTACAATGACAGGATATATGATATAAAGGGTGTATTTTGTCTTCTCCCTTCGTTTGCTTGATTTATGATATGCCTCCTCCCAATAAATTTGTTTAGGAAATCAATATTCATGAGAATCAATTTTGGTGTTATGGTAGTCAAGGCACCTGACTGTAAAATACTAGTAATTATTATTTCAAAGAAAGAAAATAGTATTCAACAACTAGCTGAAGGCTTTGTCAGGTGAATAGGGTAGAATACTGAATTGCTTATTACTTTGTTTAAGAATGGATAAATGCTGAGAATATATGGACAAAGGAAAACCTGATAACATGACTGGTTGTTATTATCATGCTAATATTATTACTCTAGAAGAAATAATAGCTGAAATCTAAGTCAGTATTATAAAAGACAAAAAGAAATTGATCATCACCTGAGCAATAAAAATTCTCATGTTTAAAATAATAGAAATTTCAATTCCAAGATTTGTTTGGATTATTGATCTTATTCTTTTATTTTTTGTTCTTACTGCAACATTTTGGTGAATCTATTTTATGATCTTCCTCAGGTGTCTAATTTGTATGGAAGCTTAGGTGAGTAAAGAAAACCTTTTTTTTTTTCCTGCCATCTCTACCAATATGGTAAAAAGAAAAAGTCCAAGTTATAAATAATTGGAAAGAGAAATTAGAAAAGAAACTGTCTACATTAGCCTTGCAGATAAATGTATAAATCAGGTTGGTGTGGATGTCTTGAGAGAGAGAGAGAGAGAGAGCAACCATGTATATAAAATATAGACTTGTTTATTGGCCTAGCGGTTAGAGTGTTCGCCAATGGTCCGGGAGACCTGGGTTCAATCCTAGGTCGAGTCATACCAAAGACTCAAAAAATGGTACTTGATGCCTCCTTGCTTAACACTCAGCATTATAAGGTACGGATCAAGGGTAAAGTAGAGCAATCCAGGGAAGGAGTAGCGCCCTCCCCTACACCTTGGTGTAGTAGCTATTGAAAAGGGATCCTTCGGGTTACCCTCGACTATGGTCGCCAACTTTACTTTTATATCACATGAAGTTGAAGATTAGTATAATGGGATTGTCTGCTCAGCATTTTCATAACTATTTTCTGTGGCAGGAGTCCCCATGGCATAATGGTTAAAGTGCTGAACTGTAGCTTTGAAGTGAGTGAGTTTAATCTTGACTTGTACATTCACTTTTGGGAAAGGTATGAAACTTCTTATCTATGGATTAAATAGTATCACTGTTATCTTTTAACAAGGTTTGGCTTTGGCATTAAATAGCCTCCAAAGTTTGATATGCTATTAAACAAACACCCCAAACCATTTTCTCTTTTAGACTAAAAAAATAAAAAAAATCCAGTTTTTTTTTCTATATAGATTGTACATCTGAAAAAAACTGTAGAATATCCATATTTACCCAACCCCTCCGTTCGGGCAGAATATGACACAAGGTCAATTTTTAAGCAGAGTTGAACAGGTTTGAATTCAGAGTTTTCCTTCTCCTAGACTAGTTGCCTCACCAAGGTTGAAGAACCTAGTCTGCCCTACTATTTACCCATAATTGGATTCATACCTTTCCCAAGGGTATTAGTGCTATGTGAAATGCAATCAGTCCCGTCCAGGATTTGAACTCGTGTCGCTTTGTCCATTTCCTAAGACGATCACCATTACACCACGGGCACCTTCTGTAGAATATCAGAGTGTGGATTCGTAATAAGTTCGGTTTAATCAGTATATTTGATAGCACTTTTTCTTTTGTTTGCTTGGCTTCCCTTTTTATGTTTTATAGAATTTGTGGTCCTGTTACCATCAGTTGGACTGGTCTCAGTTTTTGAATAGTACAAGACAAGCCTAGCACCTAGGAACCTGCTTTTCAGGAAGCTCTGATTAGTAACAGTAAAAAGCTGTTACATCTGTTGCCATCCTTAACAAAGTCTTTAAATCATATATCCATGCATACCCACATTGTAGATAACACCCAAGAGATTCTGGATGTAATATAAGCCTTAGAATGGCCAGAAAACTAACTAACCAAAGTACTTGAAAATAAAAAAGATGATATGTGTTTGGATAATGGATGAAACTATAGTAATCGTATATAATGTCAAGTATGCTTGATTTCATGAATTGTTTAGCTCAATTTGTAAATAAGTGTGAAAAGAAAAAAGCAGGGAGGGAATTGGAGATCATCCCATGTATAAATATTGTGTTACATGTGTTATTTGTTTGTACAATTCCCATTGTGAAAATGAGAAAAATACATCAGTATAAGTAACCATTTTTTTCTGCTCATTACCTTTTCTTTTTAAATAACAAAAAGGGTCCTTCTTTTTCTTTATGAATTGTATACCTGAAGGTAGTTATAGAATGTATTCATCAAAAAATGTCATAACAACCAAGTAATTAAGTTGACTGACCATAGTTAAGGGCAGCCTGAAGACTCACCTTTAAAAAGCTACTACACCTTGGTGTAAGGGGGAGGACACTACTCCTTTTTCTGGATTTTTCCACTTACCCTTGATCCATACATTATAATACTTAGTGTTAAGCAGAGAGGCATAGTGTACCAGTTTTTGAGTCTTTGGTATGACTTGAACTTGGATTGAACCCCAGTCTCCTGGGCCATTTGTGAAGGAAAAAAAATGAAATCAGTAAACAACCATTGAAAGAAAATCATACCAGGCTAAAATTTTTTATACCAACCAACTTCTTCCATCAGCAGGGATGAAATCAAAGAGTATCTATCTATGAATATGTAATTATTTGTGTAATATGGATTGTTTAAAATAAGGATAGATTTGATCTTCTGCAGACTGCCTTCTTTAAGGTTGATTGGTTGGTTGGGTTTTATGGCATATCAACCTTTGTAGATTATTTAACGCCAAATCCATTTTTATGTAAATAATCAGTTCTACTTAAAACAATTCAGTTTAGCATGAGTACACAAGTTTAATTGACAAAAACATTTCTATTTCAAACTATTCAGTTTATTCAAACAGTTATATATAACAATTCAGTTTAGTGTAAGTACAGTTTGAATGTCAAAAGCAGTTCAATTTCAAATAATTCAGTTTAGCATAAGCACACAGTTTAAATTTAAGTACAGTTTGATTGTGAAAAACAATGCTATTTCTAGCTATTCAGTTTAGTCAAGCAGTTCTAATTCAGTTTAGTATAAGTACAGATTTTGTTTATACACGGTTAAATGTCAAAACAGTTATATGTTAAACAATTCAGTTTAGTGTAAATACAGTTTCAATGTCAAAAAACAGTTCTATTTCAAATAATTCAGTTTAGCATAAGCACGCAGTTTAAATGTAAGTACGGTTTCAGTTTAGCATAAGCACACAGTATAAATGTAAGTACGGTTTAATTGTCAAAAAACATTTCTATTTCAAGCCATTCAGTTTAATCAAACAATTCAGTTTAGCATAAGTATGCCATTAGTTCTATTTAATCCATAGATAGGACTCTTATCAGGTGCTACCACTCCAGGCCAGAGTGGACCTCGGAGCAATGGCAATAAAGGAGTACTCTGCATTCCCCAAAACTCCAGCATCCCTGGAACCTCACCATCAGTGTCATATCCAGGACACTCGTTGGTGGATCTTACCCCCCTGCAACGGTGCAGTCAATGTATTCTACAGCCCCAGCCGACTGGGAAACTTCTTTAAGGGGAAAAAAAAAAGAATTTAAGTTTACATCTTAAAGAACTTTAGTAAATATCTATACAGTAACAAATGTATTTACCAACCCCTCTGCACGGGCAGAATGTGACAAGGTCAATTTTTAAGCAGAGTTTAACAAGTTTGACTTGAGAGTTTTTCTTCTCGTAGACTGGTTGCCAAACCAAATCTAAAGAACCCAATCAGCTCTACTTTTTACCCATAGCTGGAGAGAGAATAATTGGATTCATACCTTTCCCAAGAGTATTAGTGCTACGTGAAATGCTGACAGCCTTGTCCAAGATTTGAACTTGTGTCGTCATGTCCATTTCTTAGGATGATAACCATTACATCATAAGCACTGCTATACAGTAATATACATGTGAGCATATATGTATTTACCCAACCCCTTCATTACAAGGAGGATATGACACAAGGTCAATTTTTTTAGCAGAATACAGCTGGTTTGAATTCACAGTTTTCCTTCTCTTAGAATAGTTACTTAATCAAAGCTGAAGAACCCAGGCTATTTACCCATAGTTGAGGGTGAGTAGATGGTTTCATGCCTATCTCAACAAACATCCTCATCCAGGATTTGAACTCAATTCACTGATTTCATTTTCTATGACAATATTCATTATGCTATCTAGAGATAAGATTATTTTAACTCAACCTCTATACCATAGGTAGGATGTGACAGCAGGTCAATTTTTAAGTAGAATACAGCCGATTTGAATTCAGTTTTCCTTCTCCTAAAGTAGTTTTCTCACCAAGGTTAAAGAACCCAGTCTGCTTTACTATTCACTCTTCACTCATAGCTGGAGAGAGGAGAATAGATGAATACACGCTTCTAAAGAATATTAGCATGAAGTGAAATCAAAAGTCTGATACAGGAATTAAACTCATGTCAGCAATTCCATTCTTACAATATTAACCATTATTACTTGGATGAAAGTTCTCATTTAACTAAAAGTTATTTTTAAGTCTAATCTATGCTCTACTAATAAGTGCTTTATAACTGTCTGAGTTATTATGATAAAAAGCAACTGAGACAAAAGAGAAAGAAATATTAGTAAAAAATTAATACTTTGTTTCATATTTGCATAGTTCTTTATACCACCCTTGGCAAAAATTATGGAATTAGCACACTTAGAGGATGTTCACTTTTATTTTGATTTTCTTTTATTTATTTACAATGCATTTTTACAGTAAAAATTATTTGCAATGAATTTTTATAGTAAAAACGATGCACTATTTGGACGCTAACTAAACGGCTGGAGAAGAAGCTAGACGGCAATTACACAAGAATGCTGAGAGCAATATTGAACAAGTCCTAGTGGCAACACCCCACAAGGTACCAACTATACGGCCACCTGCCTCCCATCACGAAAACTATCTAAGTTAGATGAACCAGACATGCAGAACACTGCTGGAGAAGCAGGGATGAGCTCATAAGTGATGTAATCCTATGGACACCCCCACATATGGCTGGGCAAAAGCAGGATGACCAGCTCGAACATACATTCAGCAGCTATGTGAGGATACGGGATGTAGCCCTGAAGACCTACCAGAGGTGATGAACGATAGGGAGAAGTGGCCAGAGAGGGTCAGGGATATCCATGCTAGCGGCACAACATGATGATAATGATGATTAGCCCCGGCAAAAATTATGGAATTAGTACACTTAGAGGATGTTCATTTAGGTTGTTTTTTTAAATTTAGCAGTAAATAAACTAACAACAGATAAGATGCAAAACTTTTACATTTAAACAGCTGGACATTCTGGCTTCATAAAATATATCTTAAATAAAACTAGATTAAATTATCTAAATTCATATAATTTTTATTCAAACCATGCAGAGGAAAATCATGAAATAACCCAGTTAAAAGGCACTTCTTACACACCTTAACAAGTGGTTAGACATACTTAATTAAAAGGAAATATGGCTCCAACAAAAGAATTGTCAATTGAAACAATGGAAAGGATCATAAACTCATTCAAGCAGGGAATCCACAGTGGAATGTATAAAAGACATTGGCTGTTCTCAGTCAGCTGTGTCTAAAATTTGGTGCCAATATAAAAAAAAATTAGGGTGATTAAAAAGGGAAAACATACTGGTAGACCACGAAAGACATCAAAGCATCAGGATAGAAAATATAAATCAATAAGCCTTGAAAATAGAGAGAATGTACAACAAAACAAATGAAAAACAAATGGGTTGGAACAAGAGTCAGTGTTTATGATATAACTAAAAAATTAGCTGAATGAAATAGGATTTACATAGAGAAAATCAAAATCAGCACAAACAGAAGAAAGTAAGGTTAAAGTAAGCTAAAGAGAAACAATAATGGATTGTGTAAAATTGGATGAAAGTGATATTTAGTGATGAATCAAAAATCTGCATTGGTCAAAGTGATGGTGGTGGAAATTTTGTCTGGGGCCATTCAAATGAAATCTAAAAAGATAACCGCCTGGAGAAAACAAGTAAATTTCCTAAGTTATTCATGATATGGGGTGGCATGAAAAACATCAAGTGAGATAACAATCATTACCCCAATAATCAATGCATATGTGTATATTGAAATTCTGGATAATTTTCTCATTCCATTGACAGAAAATTGATTTTTGATGGTGATCTTTCAGGACAATAATACATCAGGTCACAGAGCAAAGAAGGTTAATGCCCTTCTTCAGGAAAGGCATATAAAAATTAATGATATGGCCTGTGAACAGTCTGGATCCAAATCTAATTAAGAATTTATAGTGGAAATTTTCTAAAAAATGGCTTATGAGAAGGCACCATCCATTAAAGAAGATCAAATGACTGCCATTCAGGAAAGTTGGAATCACTTTGATTGCTTTAAATAAGTGAAATCTATACCTGAAAGAAAGCCATCATAAAAGCTTGAAGAGGGGCAACTAAGTATTAATAATAATTTTTTTTTTATCAATAAATTCCATAATTTTTTTCTATAATTCCATGATGCTTTTCTCTGAATGGCTTGAAAAAAGTTATAACATTGATCTAAATAATTTAATCAACTTTGATTAAAACATAATTTATAAAACCAGAATGTTCAGCAATTAAATAATAAAAAATGTTTTGTGTCTTATCTGTTATTAATTTATTTACTGCAAAATAAAAAACACAAGGCAAATATCATATAAGTGTACCAATTACATAATTTTTCCCCAATAGTAGCATTCCTCGTATTTCATTAACTGAAAAATATTCACAAGTGTAGCTTGACCACAGGTCAAAATGGTGTGTTCAAAAAGACGTTATTCTTATACCTTGTTCAGTGAGAACAGGGCATGTAAACTAGTTATTTGATCTAAGTATATGTACAAATTATAGGGTTTTCACAATTAAACTTTATATAAAGCAACTAGCAAGCATCAAAAGAAAACAAAGTTGCACTTCAGGTCCTGTTGCCCTAGCTTTCTGAAATCTATATTGAATCACTTTCAAAATCAGTGCCAGAGTAAGAAGACTTTGAACAAAGAAATTTCTCATATCTCATTAGCCAATCCAGTAGACCTGAATGGAGAAAGAACTAAACCACAATAACAGACCATCAGTTTATTGTTCTAAAGGAAGATCAAGCTGTACTCCAATTTAAACTTTGGAGTTTTAAAGAAATGAAAATAAATAAGAATAAAAATCACATCTTAAAAAAAACAAAAAACGAGACAAATTTAATGTAATACTCAATGACTTGAATGGAGTAAAGGGTTCTATATAGCATTTTATAGCTCACAGTGGTACATGATAATATGAATGTTTTTATTTAGATAGGAGTAAAGGGTTCTATTTATCATTTTATAGCTATTTCCATTATATAAATAATTTGGATGATTAAAAAATGGCATTCAGTACAAGTGTAGACCCTACAAAATTATAATTTACTCGCAAATTGGACGGGAAATTACTTTTTATTAGGTTAGAATATTTTAAGTATTGCTCTAATAAAAATTTTGCCATGTTGAGCAGTTTTTGTCGGATTATGGTTATATGACATTATACATACACATAAGAAGGTTAGTGATAGACATAAGATAAGAACTTGATTGATTGATAATGATGATATGTCTCACTGTTGGGTTATTTTATGCACTGTACATTTATATTTAGATCTTTTATGCAGATTAAGAGTGTTTTCACACACAGTTATATGATATCCCATACTCCTATTAAATACAAATAATTTGTAAGCAGATTTATTTGACCCATATATAGGACTTCAGCAGTTACTACTACTCTGGGTCAGAGTAGGCCTTGGAGTAATGGCAATGAAGAGATGTCTCCACACTCTTCCGACCTCTAGAACTGGTTTGGTTTGATTGGGTTTTATGGCATATCAACCACTGCAGGTTATTTAATGTCAAATCCTCTTTATACACGTATATTAAATATGTATACGATTTGTAAACGAGCCTGAGCCCTTTTTTGCACACAATTATATAATGCTATATAAAAGTTACAATTTAACACCAATCATTTGTTTGCACAAATAATTTGTTCTATTTGATGTATAGATAGGACCCAATCAGGTGCTACCAATCTGGGTCAGAGTCGACTTGGGAGTAATGTTAATGAAGGGGTACTCCATATTCCCCAAATCTCCAAGGCTGGAGCCTTGCTATCAGTTGGTTTAATATCATATCCAGGACATTTGTTGGGGGTGGAGTTTACCCCCTCTGCAGAGATGCAGTTGGTATATCCTAAAGCCCCAGCCAACTGGACTGTCCAGAACTGGAAACTTACTACCAGATATAGTTTAGTGTCATACACAGGACACACCATTCTCTTTAGGAGAAATTTTACTTCTCTGTGGAGGATACAGTCAGGGCAATGTGAATTCTAGTAATATATACATAGATATTCAGCAATGTGCCTTTATCATAGAATTAAATTAGAATAATGACTACAGAAGTTATTGACTTTATTATTCCATATTCTCAACATTAGGAAATTTCTTAAATCTTATTACATTAAGAAAAAGATTGGAAGCTTATTTGTTTGTTATATCTCCTTTGGCATCTCCCCTTTTTACTATCTTCTGACATGGACCTTAAAAAAGAAAAGAAAACTTTGCACAGAACATATACACAATTAATCTATTGGGTTGAGTCATAAATAATTGCCATTTTTAAAAGCAAGTTGTAACTACACATTTCAAACTTCTAATGTTTTAAATGCAATCAGAAATTACCTGATTAAAGATTGCTTTCATTAGTCATTCTTATTTCAGTGGTGAAAGAGTGTGCACTTTCTAATCTAAGATCTCACGCCTCTAAAATAGAGGAACTGAAAGTGCGTATTCAACATATAATGTTGTGGGAGTTTAAGAATAACAAAAACAATAAAAATAGCTAAGAAAATTTCTAGTGTTTATGGCCAGTGTCATTAGTGACTGCCAAGTTTGAAACTGGTTTTCAAAGTTTTGTTCTGGCAAAGCATCATTGAGAAATGAACCCAGACCTTAATCAAGATGCTTCAAGAGAACTGGTGGAATGCAATCTACACAAAAAGTACTTGAGAATTAGCACTTGACCTCAACACATCCCAATTCGCAATCTGCTGCCACTTGAAAAAGATAGGAAAAGTGAGCAAGCTGAGCATTTGGTTTCCTCATACTCTTAGGAAGAAGAATAAGGAAGATCATATACTCATAATGAAAGTCATCTTTGAAAGCAGAGAAATGACCCATTTGTCAAGAATATAACAAGTGATGAAAAATAGATCTTTTATGACAATATTTAATACCAAAGGCAGTGGACTGACTATCTCTACAGCCTATCCTGAATGCGGGGCTTCATAAAAGAAAAGTTATGTTATGTGTATGGTGGGATCACAGGGGTATTATTCATTTTGAGTTTTTTAAACCACAATCAGATACTCAATGCAGACTTATATCTCAACAGCTGCAACATGTGCCATGATCATCTAAAAAAATGCCCTGAACTCGTCAAAATAAGAAACATGATCTCCATGATAATGCAAGGCCATATTCAGTAAGACTTACAAATGAAAATAATATTAGATTTGGGCTGGTCTATTCTACTCTATCTACCATATTAACCAGAACTTGCACCAAGTAATTTTCATCCTCTAAAAAATACTTTGAATGACAAAATATTTTCTAAGAAAGATTAGATGAAAATGTTTCTATACCTTTTCCAGTTCAAAATGGGAATAGTTCAGTTCAAAATGAGAATAGTTCAGTTCAAAATGGGAATAGTTCAGTTCAAAATGAGAATAGTTCAGTTCAAAATGGAAAAATTATTATAAGTATAAATATAAAAAAGCTGCAAAGAGACAATGTGGGGGTCCAGTTGTGATGGTTGTTGACAATGCCCCATGTCACTCAAACATTGAAGAAGTTTTTAGTGAAGAAGAATTTCTAGGATGTGAAGTGCTTAGGTTGGGACCATACAGTCCAATGTTTAATCCGATTGAACAAGTATGGTCTTTAATCAAAGCTTACGTCAAGCAGGAATCGGCTGCTAAAATTGTGAGTATTCTTGCAATGGAGAGAAGAGATGGCTTGTCAATTACTGAACAAAGAGCAAGAGCTTTGACTTCATTAATTGAGGAAGAATTGGGAAGGGTTACACTAAAGTATGCAATCGTTTCATAGCTGGAATTCAATCTAAAATTCCTGCAACTGTAGCATTAGAAGATGTTGTGTTCTAATAAATGACTTGAAGAATTTTTTTTATATTATAAAATGTTAATTCTATTGCTAAAATAATTTATAAAATATTTTTTATATTTATACTTATAATAATTTTTCCATTTTGAACTGAACTACTCCCATTTTGAACTGGAAAAGGTATAGAAAGCTTTTTGAGCTTGAAACCAGCTAAATTTTACTTGAGAGGAATCAACAAGCTACATAATAAATAGCAAGAGGTGATTCAAAATAATGGTGAATATTCTACTTAATAAAATTCATTGTTAAATCATTCATGAATAAAGTATATTTTACTAAAATGAAAATTATTTATGACTCAACCCAATATACAAAGTTCAAATTCTGTTAAGTAATTCTTCCAAGTTTCCAAAGATTCTTTTTCTTACCCTTATTTCTGAAATCATCCAATTTAATCTTTTTTTTTTAACATTATAGCTGCTTTTTTTATCTGATTAGGCAAATTTGTTCCAAAAATATTTAACTCTATTAGCAAAAAAAATCTAATTGGTTGTAACAAGATAGCAATTCTTAGTTGATAAGACAGAAATGAAAAGAGGATTAATTTTCGTATGACTTTAACATTTTATTTACTAATTCCATTCCCACTATCTCTGATATCTTTGAGCAGTCCAATGTCTCCACTAATTTCCTTCCTCACTTTGTTTAGTAAGCCATCTTGATATTTAGTTTCATGTTGTGTCTCTCCACATCATTCCCTCTTGTCTTTTTAATAATTTAAAAAAAAAAACTACTTTCTCTTCTGTATATTCTTTTCCTTTTTGTTTTATTTTAAACATCCAATATCCTTCGAATTGCTTTATATGAAGACATTGGGGCAGGATATCAAGTAACATTGTTCAGCATTTACCATTCTTTTATTTTCAAGGTTAAAAACGAAGTAGCAGTATAGTCCACCACACCCAACTCCAACACACACACACACGCCTGAATTTAATATATAAACTCCCCCACAGCCTGGATCATCACGTTTGCTGTCGTGTGGAGATTTTTTAATTTTTGTAATATAAAGCCAGACTAAGAATAATCCAAACTCAGTGCCTGAACTCAGAAAACCTACCCACAGGCCCACACTCTCAGAATAGAACAATTATTGATATGGTGGAGGTGTTAACCAAACAATTAGATACTACTACTACTACTATATACACTATACTAATGTGATCTCTAAAATGTTTGTTGATGGTCAAATAATATTGAGTACATGAAAATTTAGCAATGAGAAAATAGCAGAGCAAACTGGGGTTCTTTAACCTTGGTTAGGTAACCAATTTAGGAAATGGAAAACTCTAAATTCAAATCAGCTATATTCTGCTTAAAAATTGCCCTTATGTCACATCCTGCTTATGGCAGGGGTTAATTTAGTTTCTTTTTATAATGACATATCAACCTTTATAGGTTATTTAATGCCAAAGACATTCTTGCAGAAAGTAAGTAGTGGTAATATTTAACCCAGACCTGGGTGGCGGGGATAAGAGAGTTCATACCTTTCCAATAAGTATTAGTTCGAATAATAGCAACAGCACAACTGGTTTGGTTGGGTTTTATGGCATATCAACCATTGTAGGTTATTTAATGCCAAATCCTCTTTATACATATATATCAAATATATACGATTTGGTTTGGTTGGGTTGGGTTTTATGGCATATCAACCATTATAGGTTATTTAATGCCAAATCCTCTTTATACACATATATTAAATATATATGATTTGGCTTGGTTGGGTTTTATGGCATATCAACCATTATAGGTTATTTAATGCCAAATCCTCTTTATACATATATATTAAATATAAATACAATTTGTAAACACATTTTGTAGATAAAATTCTAAAATGAGCCTGAACTCATTTTGCACACAGTTAAATGTTTTCAAGTATTACTATATAACAGCCACAATTTAACATCAGTCATTTGTTTGCACACATAATTTGTTCCATTTGACCCATAGATAGGACCCTCTAAGTTGCTACCACACTGGGTCAAAGTGGACCTGTAAGCAATGGCAATGAAGAGGTACTCCACATTCCTCTAATCTCCAAGGCTGGAGCCTCACCATCAGATGGTTTAATGTCATATCCAGAACACTTGTTGGGTGGGTGGGGTTGTTTTACCCTTCTGCAGAGATGCAGTTAGTGTATTCCAAAGCCCTAGCCAATTGGGCTAAGCGCAAGTAGAGTTTGAACTCCCTCACTATGATGTTGCAGCCTGCACAATAGACACCAATACGTTGTGGAGACTCCCCTTGTAGCAAAGGTGTTAGGTAATTACATATATGAAAATGTAGAAATTAGATTGTGTTAAAAACTCTGAGTCATTATCATAAGATTTATTCAGGTGCCCGTGGTGTAGTCATTATCGTCGTAGAAAATGGACACGGCGATACGAGTTCAAATCCTGGACGAGACTAATTGCATTTCACATAGCACTAATACCCTTCGGAAAGGTATGAATCCAATTATTCTCCCGCCAGCTATGGGTAAATAGTAGGACAGACTAGGTTCTTCAGCCTTGGTTAGGCAACTAGTCTAGGAGAAGGAAAACTCTGAATTGAAACCTGTTAAACTCCGCTTAAAAATTGACCTTGTGTCATATCCTGCCCGAGCGGAGGGGTTGGTAAATAGTATCATAAGATTTATTCATAACCGTTTTAAATTAATATTTCCTTAAAAGCTGCCTTTAGTCGCCCTTAAGCTCAATGTCATATCAAATCCTACGCATAGAATCTGTATTAAGATTAATTGCAAATAAAAAAAGTAATGATTACCATTCAATAGTTATTTCCCCTTGAATCATAATGACTGGTGGGTAAGTGTAAACACAGACCTCATTTTTATTAAGTTGCAAATTAGTTTGAGTTGATTTATTTGTTTTATGGCATATCAATGCCCTTATTCAATGTCAAAATTTTTATTCATTTCTAAATGTTCAACTATAATCATAGCGATTTATATTTTCAATCATTTTTTTTTTTTAATCAAATGGCACCCAAAAGACTAGGATTAAAAATACCCACCAACTTCAGTAGGTAAAAACCTGGGTATTTTTTGGCAATTACTTACAGAAAAAAAGAACTTGTATTTTAAATATGCACATACAAACTCTCCTACTTCTGTGTACTAAGAGGGTTTGGTTTATTTGTTTAATGGCATATCAACTCCTTATGGGTTACTTAATGCCAAAATTTGATACATTTGTAAATGTTTGATTGTAATCATAACAATATTTTCAATGTTCCAGCGCATTTTTTAAAAAATTATCCTTCTATTCATCTAGAATTATTTGCTTGTACACTGTTATATGATATCAACTATTCTTATCTAATACAATTTGTTAAGTATTGCTATCTAACATCCATAATTGTAGTTAATAATCATTTGTTTGCAGTTTCAAGTATACCTATCAAGTACAAATAATTTTTAAATAGATCTATTTGATCCATAGATGGGAACTAATAAGTACTACTTTTCTGGGTCAGAGTGGACCTGGGAGTAATGGGAAAAAAGGAGTACTCCACAACTGGAGTCTCAGGACCAGATGCAGTTTAGTATCATACCCAGGAGATGTACTAAGAGTGGGAGGGTCATGACAATAACATCAGTGAGAAAGTCTTAATCATTTGTGGCAACTACCCACCAAAATTGTTGTGGGACTGTCTTGTGTGTGTGTGTGCGTGATTTATTCCATAACTTGGTTTGGTTATGAGGGCACTATTCATGGAGTGTGTCTTGGGCAAGGGCTTATCCTTCTCGAGGTTTAGTTTGAATTTAGAGTTTCCGTCTCTGAAACCAGGTGCCATAACAAGGTTAAAGTCAGTCTGCCCAACTATTTACTCACAACTGAAAGGAGAATAGTTGAATCCATAGTTTTCCTAAGAGTATTAAGGGTTTAGTTTGGTTTGGTTTGGTTTCTTTGTTCAATGGTATATCAACCTTAGTGGGTTATTTGATGCCATAACCGTCCTTGAAGAAGAACAGCAGTGATGCTATTTAACCCATAGCTGGAAGAGTGAGAGGGATAAAGGGGTTCATACCTAATTGGCCCATTTGCCTATTGGGTAAAATGTTCGCCAATGGCCAGGGAGACTGGAGTTCAAATCATACCAAAGACTAAAAAAAAAAAAAAAAAAAAAAAAAAAAAAAATGGTACTTGATATCTCCTTGCTTAACACTCAGCATTATAAAAGGTACGTATCAAAAGGTAAAGAGGAGCAATCCAAGGAAAGGAATAGCACCTTTCCCTACACCTCAGTGCAGTAGCTATTGAGAAGGGTCACCCTCAATTACTTTACTTACTTTTCCTAAGTCTATTTGCTTGTAACTGAACATAATAACGTGACTGAAACTCATTTACTTAGAGGCTGCAGTTCAACACTTTAGCCATTATGCTATAAGGACTTATCCATGGGTATTAGGGTTATGTGAAATACAAACAGCTTTGTTTAGGTACCCACAGTTTCAAAGTTTATCTACTGATTTCACAAACATAAAATGTATGGTGTTACAGAAGTAAGTGTTAAAAAGGAGAAGCTGGGATAGGAGAGGAGATATACAAGCTGCTGCCTAAAGTTCAAACTGATAAAAAAGAAAAAGAAAAAAGTAATTTGCTAGATAGTAAATAGTAAAACAGATATATACACACCTTAGACTTTGATAATATTCAATTCTTTTTTATTCTGGTATCAACTGTCTTGTGACAGATTTATACTAATAATTGGTCATTTGGTTGGGTTTTATGGCATATCAACACTTATAAGTTATTTAATGCTAAGTCCTGTTTATACATATATATTGAATAATATTGATTTGTAAATGAATAGTTTGTAGGAAATACTTTACATAAGCCAGAGCTCGTTTGTTTGTTCACAGTTAAATTGTTTCATTTATTGCTAACTCTGATAGTTCTATTTGTCATTGTTAAATAGTTTCATGTATAGTAAATGATTAAACAGTTCTATAATTTTGACCCATAGTTGGGACCCTAACAAGTACTATCACTCTGGATCAGAGTGTAACTGGGAGTAATGTCAATGAATGGGCACTTCACATTCCCCAAAGTTTCAAGACTGGAGCCTCACCATCAGATGGTTTAGTGTCATATCCAGGATACTTGTTTGGAGGAGGAGTCTTATCCATTTGCAGATATGCAGTTAGCATATTCTACAGTCCCAGCTGACTGGGCTTAAGATTAATGAACACACACACACACAGAATAAAATATAGAAAACAACACTCAAAATTTATTTCACTCATTTCATTTTTTTCTAAAGAAACAAGAGTTATTTGGAACTAATTTCCTTAGAAAAAGGCATAAACTTCAAACCTTGATGAAGGCCAGACTCTAGATCAAGCATCAAAATATCTATATATTTTGAAAATCCTCTTTATGTTTGCACATAACTATAACCCAATGATTAGGTGCCTCGGATGGTAAAAATGGTTAGCAAACTAGACAAGCAAACCTTTACAAGTGAGTTAGAGTTTTATTTGATGCCTCATTCATATGGCCTTGTGCCACATCTAAGCAAAAAGCTTAGTAAATTACAATGGCATATCATAAGATTTCTGCTCCCTGATTAAAGATCCACCCCTTCAATCAGAGCTCTCCTTTCCCCACGAGAAAAAAAAAACAAACAACTTTTATGTTAAATTCTTCCCCTGGATACAGTAATAAAACAGCTTGACCGAGTAACATGATTTATTGATTTTAAACATTTTTGTTTTTTGTCTTAGTTCTTAATAAGAAATGTAATCCTTTTACATTTCCAGCTTGATAAAAATTGATCCTTAATCATACATTGTTTACTTTCTCCCCCTTATATAATTCTTGTTGACTATGAAATGTTAATTAGAATCCTTCATTCCTTAATAAATAGCAGCATCAGTAGCCTCATGGACTGCTGTTACAATGACATCCTAATGGGTTTATGAATAGTCTTGTAATAACTGAAACATGGATTTTGCCCAAGTTACAATAGTCCCTCTTTATCTACAGTGGTAGATCTTTTAGCTAGTGCCTTAAACAATAGATCATACCAAACTCTACACTAGGGTTTTGTCCCTTATGTAAATATACCAATAATAAAATTTAATTCCAAAGTAAGACACAACAAGAAATTAACTAATAATGAAATAAAACAATTATAGTAACATAATAAAAGTTACGGAATAGACAGAAGTTTTATTCTTATTTTAGATCTAAACAATCTTTCCATGTGATTTTTTTTTCTTTATTTCCCCCCCCCCATTTCACTTGAAGGAAGTATTTTATCTGCTTCTCTTTGCCATATCTGAATAACCAGTATCACTACTCTTATCGGCTCATTGGCCTAGTGAGTAGAGTGTTTGCCAACAGCCTGGTTTGGTTTCTTTGTTTTTAATGGCATATCAACCTTTGTAGGTTATTTAATGCCAAAGTTATTCTCCTAGAACAGTAGTGGTACTATTTAACCCATAGCTGGGAGGATAAGGGGGTTCATACCTTTCCCAAGAGTATTTGCCCGCAAGTGAACATAATAGCGCGACTGGAATACGAACTCGCTTACTACGATTCCGCAGTCCATCACTTTAACCATTACACCACGAGGACACCCCCCCAATGGCCTGGGAGACCAGGGCTCAGTTCCAGGTCGCATCATACCAAAGACTTAAAAAATAGTACTTGATACCTCCTTGCTTAACACTCAGCATTATAAGGTACATATCAAGGGTAAAGTGGAGCAATCCGGGGGAAGGAGTAACGCCCTTCTCTACACCTTGGTGTAGCAGCTATTGAAAAGGGAGCCTTCAGGTCGTCCTCAACTATGGTCACCAAACTTAAAACTTATAAATTGTTTATTTCTAAGGTTAACCAAGAGAAAGCAAAGTCAAAGATATGAGTTTTAGTGGTTGTATTCAAGCCCAGAATTTTCGAGGCAGGCAAACCTTTTAAATTGAAAATACAGAATGCTAAACATTTGGAATTACGACTATAGAGCAATAGTTATAAAAACTTTCTTACCAGGGAGCCCCTCCCACAATTTAGAAGCAACAAAAATATGTTGCATGCTCTTTAAGTAAATTTAAAAATGTATTAAGAAAAAAAAAAAAAAAAAAAAAAGAAGAAAAAAAAAAAGGTGTTTAAATATATTTTACCTAAAATACCCTCCCAAAATCAAACTGCATAACATTACAAGTAATTATGTCTTTTTTTCAGTAAATAAAACATAGTTATAAGAAAGATAGCGCCTTCCCCTACACTTCGGTGTAGTAGCTATTGAAAAGGAGCCTTCAGGTCGCCTTCGACTACGGTCACCAACCTTACTTTTTTATAAGAAAGATATGACACAAGGTCAATTTTTTAAGCAGAGTTTAACAGGTTTGAATTCAGAGTTTTCCTTCACCTAGACTGGTTGCTATATCCAGTCTCCTCTACTATTTAACAATAGTGGGATTGAGAATAGTTGGATGCATACCTTTCAAGGTTATTAACTATGTGAAATGCAAAAAGTCTCATCCAGGATTTGAACTTGGCTCACCGTGTTTATTTCCTTTGGTAATAACTGTTATATTATGAGCACCTACAACAATAAAATCTAAGTAGACTAATTTCCTCTTCAAAGCAAAAAAATCTTTTTTTGCATTTAATGTTAGTAAAAAAAAAAAAAAAAAAAAAAATTACATTTATATATATATATATATATAAGTCTAAGTTCACATGTTATGTGGAAAACTGGCAGAAAAGTTCATAGGCTGACCAAAATACTCTCAAAGAATGTGACCAAATGAGATTTATTTTTCAATGCAGTTCACACACTGCTTCCATTGGTGTTGCAGTGCTTGGATTCCATTGATCAAAAAAGTTATTAACAGCAAATACAATGTCAGCATATAAACTTTTCAGCCCACCCTCATAGCTTAAACTATTTTAGCTATTTGACGATAATCTTTAATAGAAATCCAAAATACATCAATAGCTAACTCTTCATGTTCAGTTGATATAGAAAACAATTCTTCACATAATTTTAAATAAATATCAGATGAAATTTTAATGGAAGAGTTTCAAACTCAATTATAATCTTGTGTGTTTAATGATGGAAAATGCAACGGTTTGGTTTGGGTTATATGACATATCAACTATTGTCAGTTATTTAATGCCAGATCCCCCCCTCTCTCTATACATATGACTTGTAAACACATTTTGTAGATAACATTCTTAAATGAGCCTGAGCTCTTTTTTGCACACAGTTAAATGGTGTTAAGCATTGCTATATAACAGTCACAATTTAACACCAGTCATTTGTTTGCACACTTAGGGTCCTATCCATATTTACCAACCCCTCCGCTCTTTAAGCAGAGTTTAACAGGTTTGATTTCAAAGTTTTCCTTCTTCTAGACTAGTTGCCTCACCAAGGCTAAAGAAATCAGTCTGTCCTACTATTTACCCATAGCTGGAGGGAGAATAATTGGATTCATACCTTTCCCAAGGGTATTAGTGCTATGTGAAATGCAATCAATCTTGTCTAGGATTTGAACTCATGTTGCCATGTCCATTTCCTACGACGATAACCATCACACCATGGGTCCTATCTATGGGTCAAATAGAACTAACTAACAGGTGGTACTACTCTAAGTCAGAGTGAACTTGGGAGCAACAGCAATGAAGGGGTATTCCACATTCCTCAAATCTCCCAAGCTGGAGCCTCACCATGAGATGGTTTAATGTCATATCCAGGACACTTATATGAAGGTGCGTCAAAAGGTTTGCAATATTTTGGTAATATGAAGCACAGTTTGGAAGCTCCAGATTTTTCTGCCAAAGTCGTGAAGGTTATAAACTACACTGGACTGTGAGATGCTGATCTCACCTGATACTCTTTAAGTGCTACATGCTTGATTTGCCTCTACAACTTAGAACAGTCTTAGAATCCACAGTTTTAGGCCTGCTTGATTGTCAATGTTCTTGCAACCCGAGCAAAATTTCTTCAATCCTCTGGTTACTGTACTGTGATCAACTGCACCGTCACCTTTTGTACAACAAAAATTTTTGATTGTTTCCATGGCATTATGGCCCAGTTTGAACTTGTAAAGCATAAATTCCTGAATGAAACTACATTGCACATTCATTTGTATGGTTTTCAAATCATACAATGTAGCAATGTAGAGCATGTTAGCACACTAACTACCACAATGCTACTAACCACAGCATATACATTTATGGTTTGAACTGCTTCAGTATATGCACCACAAATTAGCATGTATTAAAATATTACAATACTTTTGAGTCATCCTAATGAAAAATTAATTTGTTCCAAACTTGTTGGGTAATTCATACTGGTTT
Source organism: Sepioteuthis lessoniana (assembly GCA_963585895.1). Lineage (NCBI taxonomy): Eukaryota > Metazoa > Mollusca > Cephalopoda > Myopsida > Loliginidae > Sepioteuthis > Sepioteuthis lessoniana. The sequence goes on along the minus strand of OY757941.1, from coordinate 48,709,257 downwards.
TCAGAAAACTTTTGCATAGTGCATACAACTATATCTTGAAGGTGCATCAGAGACTTGCAACATAGGGTTTGGGAATTACTGTTACAGAACAATGGTTAACAAGTTATTCCAAGAAATAGGGGAGATTTGAACAATTTTAACTTCTATCATTAAAATAATGCACTCTGAATATAATGAAATCCTTTATAGATAATAAGACGGGGGAGAAAAAGGAAAGAAAAGCCCTTAATTCTATAACAAAATATCATTTGTTTACATTGAGAAAATTTCTCATGCATGTGAGTAAAAACTGAGGATAAACACAAATTCTTTTGTCCCACTTAGATATCCAGCAAGCTTAGCTTTGTGCAGCCTAGGACCAAATGGATTTCCCTTGACAAAGAAAAGAAAAAAAAAAAAAAAAAAAAAAAGAAAGAATTTTTGTCTTTTGTATAAGCTTGAACACTGGGGATTGTAATTATATGACTATCCCAGCCTGATTGTACAAAAGTCAAGAAAAAATTTTCGTTCAAAGTGAGAAAAGAAAAAAAAGATGGAGAGGAGAGAAAAAAATAGAAGAGGATAGAAAGAGAAAGAAAAAAAAAAGAGGGTGAAGAGGAGAAAGAGAAAGAAAAAAAAAGAGGGTGAAGAGGAGAAAGAGAAAGAAAAAAAAAGAGGGTGAAGAGGAGAAAGAGAAAGAAAAAAAAAGAGGGTGAAGAGGAGAAAGAGAAAGAAAAAAAAAGAGGGTGAAGAGGAGAAAGAGAAAGAAAAAAAAAGAGGGTGAAGAGGAGAAAGAGAAAGAAAAAAAAAGAGGGTGAAGAGGAGAAAGAGAAAGAAAAAAAAAGAGGGTGAAGAGGAGAAAGAGAAAGAAAAAAAAAGAGGGTGAAGAGGAGAAAGAGAAAGAAAAAAAAAGAGGGTGAAGAGGAGAAAGAGAAAGAAAAAAAAAGAGGGTGAAGAGGAGAAAGAGAAAGAAAAAAAAAGAGGGTGAAGAGGAGAAAGAGAAAGAAAAAAAAAGAGGGTGAAGAGGAGAAAGAGAAAGAAAAAAAGAGGGTGAAGAGGAGAAAGAGAAAGAAAAAAAGAGGGTGAAGAGGAGAAAGAGAAAGAAAAAATGTGTGAAGAGGAGAAAGAGAAAGAAAAAATGTGTGAGGAGGAGAAAGAGAAAGAAAAAATGGGTGAAGAGGAGAAAGAGAAAGAAAAAATGGGTGAAGAGGAGAAAGAGAAAGAAAAAATGGGTGAAGAGGAGAAAGAGAAAGAAAAAATGGGTGAAGAGGAGAAAGAGAAAGAAAAAATGGGTGAAGAGGAGAAAGAGAAAGAAAAAATGGGTGAAGAGGAGAAAGAGAAAGAAAAAATGGGTGAAGAGGAGAAAGAGAAAGAAAAAATGGGTGAAGAGGAGAAAGAGAAAGAAAAAATGGGTGAAGAGGAGAAAGAGAAAGAAAAAATGGGTGAAGAGGAGAAAGAGAAAGAAAAAATGGGTGAAGAGGAGAAAGAGAAAGAAAAAATGGGTGAAGAGGAGAAAGAGAAAGAAAAAATGGGTGAAGAGGAGAAAGAGAAAGAAAAAATGGGTGAAGAGGAGAAAGAGAAAGAAAAAATGGGTGAAGAGGAGAAAGAGAAAGAAAAAATGGGTGAAGAGGAGAAAGAGAAAGAAAAAATGGGTGAAGAGGAGAAAGAGAAAGAAAAAATGGGTGAAGAGGAGAAAGAGAAAGAAAAAATGGGTGAAGAGGGGAAAGAGAAAGAAAAAATGGGTGAAGAGGAGAAAGAGAAAGAAAAAATGGATGAAGAGGAGAAAGAGAAAGAAAAAATGGATGAAGAGGAGAAAGAGAAAGAAAAAATGGGTGAAGAGGAGAAAGAGAAAGAAAAAATGGGTGAAGAGGAGAAAGAGAAAAAAAAAATGGGTGAAGAGGAGAAAGAGAAAGAAAAAATGGGTGAAGAGGAGAAAGAGAAAGAAAAAATGGGTGAAGAGGAGAAAGAGAAAGAAAAAATGGGTGAAGAGGAGAAAGAGAAAGAAAAAATGGGTGAAGAGGAGAAAGAGAAAGAAAAATGGGTGAAGAGGAGAAAGAGAAAGAAAAAATGGATGAAGAGGAGAAAGAGAAAGAAAAATGGGTGAAGAGGAGAAAGAGAAAGAAAAAATGGGTGAGGAGGAGAAAGAAAAAATGGGTGAGGAGGAGAAAGAGAAAGAAAAAAAAGTGGGTGAAGAGGAGAAAGAGAAAGAAAAAAAAGAGGGTGAAGAGGAGAAAGAGAAAGAAATAAAAAGAGGGTGAAGAGGAGAAAGAGAAAGAAAAAAAAGAGGGTGAAGAGGAGAAAGATAAAGAAAAAAAGAGGGTGAAGAGGAGAAAGATAAAGAAAAAAGAGGGTGAAGAGGAGAAAGAGAAAGAAAAAAAAAGAGTGAAGAGGAGAAAGAGAAAGAAAAAAAGAGGGTGAAGAGGAGAAAGAGAAAGAAAAAAAGAGGGTGAAGAGGTGAAAGAGAAAGAAAAAAGAGAGGGTAGGGGTGAAAGAGAAAGAAAAGAGAAGGTAGGAGTGAAAGAGAAAGCAAAAAAGAAGGGAGAGGAGAAAGAGGGTGGAGAGGGGAGAGGAGAGATATCTGAATAAATACTTATCACTTAACCATCAGAAATTTTGTAGTATATGGTCCAATCACTCTGAAAATACTAGTTTCTTGAAGTTAAGTAGCAATTAACATGTTCAGTACTTAGATGGGTGACCACTAAATAATAGGAGGCATTATAAGCAAACTAAGTAAACCTTTATAAGTAACAACAATTGGATATCTTGTGTGAATTTGAAAATATATGGAATAATAATGTCTGATTATTCTTTTCTCTTACCCTATAAATACAGATTCCCCCAACTCAAAAAAAAAAAAAAAAAGTTCACCTTGGTGAGCAGGGCATGATGAGGATATCTGCATATCATCCATGTTGAACACAGTGGTTATGTTTGATATAAAATTATTTTTTTTACTGGATGATTAAGCTTCTCATTTATTTAAAAAAAAGAAAAAAAAAAAAAAGAAAAAAGTTTTTCATGGCTGTCTTTCTATTTGTGTCAATCTATTTTTCTCTCTCCACATCTCCTGCGATCCTCTTTCTCTGGGTCTATCCGTGACCACTCCCCCTCCATATTCCATGTCTTTCTCTCACCACTCCTGTCTTTTCCTCTTGCACCTCACTTTCTATATGTCATTTATAATTCAGATAAAAAAACTCTTGGAAACAGCAGAGATTACATTAGCAGCAGATCTTTTCAGAAATGCAACACAAACCCCTCAATCTCTATCACAACACATTGCAATAACATATCAGACAAATAAACTTAAAAAATAAAATAAAAAATTTTTCTTTAGTATTTTTTAAAAATTTACCCCCCCCTTACCCCAACTCTTTTATCCTAATTCACCATCTGCTGCAGCTTCTTTTAGCTTTTATTGCACACTCAGAGCAACTTCCCCTCATCCTAACTTCCCATCGGATGCAAACTCTGAAAGAAACCTCCACCCACAACCATAATAGTAGTGCCATATCTACTAACAAAGAACATTTCCTCTTCTCAATCAAACATGGTTTCTCCACCCACCTCTGATGATTCCACACCCAGCCAATTACAACTACTCATATCACTCGATATTGACTTCATATATATGTGCGTGCGTGCGCGCGTGCATAAGTGACATTTTAAGGGATGTATAGTAAATGCTAGAGAAATCATTACTATAATAAAGTATTCACTGGTCCTGCAACCTGGTTTGGTTGTGTGGACACTACTCATGATGTGTATCTTGAGTAAGAATACTCTGGCCATACCCATCCCTCTCCTGGTCTACAACTGGTTTGAATTCAGAGCTTTCCTTGTTCTAGATCATTTGCCATACCAAAGTTGAAGAGTCTACTCTGTCCTACTATTTGAGAATTCATACCTTTCCTGAGGGTATTAGCATTATGTGAAATGCAAACAGCCTCATTCAGGGTTTGAACTCAGGTAGCCAATTTCACTTCTATGATAATAACTGTTACACTATATATATTTTCTAATAAAGTATTGGCCAGGCAAAAATGAAAAGGTTTTTATCTAAATAACTGATTGGGAAAAGCTTGCCTGTCTTTTATAAATGACCAAATGATTTGACATGAACTTATCAAATCCATCATGTATACTTATTGAATCTAGAGAAAGGTTTTAAGAAAGGGTAAAAGGAAAGGCTCTCATTGAGAAACCATACTGTTGCAAGACTTGTCTAATCATATCAGATTTAAATTTCTAAACTTGAAAAAAATTTTAAAAAATTTAAAAAAAGTAAAAAAGAAAAACAGTAAATTATTTGTTTGTCCATCTTAAATAATAATTCAACATTAAACATTATTATTTTTATTTTTTATTTTTTTTATTTATCACTTTGAATATTTGGACTATTGTCTTCATCTTCATTGTTATATTCACAATGTTTTAGCCTTCTTCAGGTATTTCATGTCAAACTCAGGAGTCCACATAGAACTTTGAACTGAACCCCCTTTATTTAATACATGGGGTAGATTGTTCCAATTCTGTGAATCACCTGGCAGGATACGTGGTGCAATGGATAAGGCATTTAGTTGGAAAGTGCTTCTAAGTGAAATCATCTGGAAGTCGCAGGTTCAATCCTGACTACAGGTAAGAATAACAAGGAATACTTACTATAGCTTAACACTTGTCCCTGGTCATGGTTAACAGAATTGGAACAGTCTACCCCCATGGATTAAATAAAGGGTTCAGTTCCAGTTTCTGTGTGGGCTTCAGAGTTCAATATGAAATAGTTGAAGGCCGAAGCACATATCAGCCGAAACACTGAGTATAACAATAAAGATGAAGACAATAGTTCAAATAATCTAAGAGATAAAAATTATCAGGCTTCATCTCAGAAATTCAGTCAAATTTTTTAAATACAAACTGGAGATGTATAATGAAAAGAAGTTGCTATATCATTGAGGTGAATGATGCACAGAGAAGAATGAGTGCTTGATATATTTATTCAGCACCAGTATCTGGTGCTAAAGACACAGTAAAATAAGTTACAAACAATTAACAAGAGAACTTACAAGAAATAGAGGAGGGCCAAAATGCTGTATAGCCAAACTAAGTACGACTGGTTCGATATTAATCAACTTAATATCAGCTTATTAATCAACCATCGAAGTCCTTAATCATAGGCTATTTATGGCTATGTCAGTCTATCTGGTAGAGTGCTGAAGGGGTGCTAGTTACTCTACAACTTCTAATTCAGGAGTTTGTAAGAAATATTCATGCTCTATCAGATACTAAGTATTCATATACTGTATTCATTCTGGTTGTATCCTGGTGGCTTCTTTTAGACAGATTAACAAAAAAAAAAGGCAAATCTCAGTCTAATGTATTTATACATTGTAATATTACAAGATATATAGTAATTATATAGCATTAGTGAATTAATCTAAAATACTGTAACTATGTGTAACATGCAGCCTTAACTTTGGACTATGACATTCTATAAAAATAAAAATTAAAAAATTGTGTATATGTACTGACTTTTTAGAATTTGTAGTATCTAAAATATTACCAAAAATTAAGTATTCATTTAACTTTTTATCAGTTTGTACTGACTAAAAATAAGAATTCATATAGTTTATATGTCTTAAAAGTATAAAATTTACCCAGCATTTAAAGCAAACTCAGACATGTTTACATAAAAATGTAACTAGCCTGTGGCAAATATAAGCTCCCATTAGGAAAAACAAAATCAAAAATACACATTCTAGTGGATATTTCTGTGTAACAGCATAAAACATTAGTTTGGATCATAGACATAACTTTTGGTCATCCTATCCTGAATATAGTTCTTGTATACAATACACACTCCTAACTTTTGGGCAGAAAAATCTGGAAAAATAGTGTGTCTTATACACAAATAATTACAGTATAGTCTTCATTGATTTTTAGACAAAGTTTTGTGAATCACTTAATAGTTTTAACTGATATTAACCTTTGCCATTTTAATTCTAGTTGCTTTTTTATCATAACTCACTTGTGTCATCCTTTCTATAAGAATAAAGAATAAGCTCTAAGTAAGACTTTAACATGTTCCTTTTACCTTTTAGAGGATTGATTGGAGAGTGAAGATGCCTTTATTTTCTTCATACTAATTCACATTTTATTCTCAAGTACTTCTATAATTCTCTTTTTATACACTGTAGCATTGTTATAAATAAAGTGGTAGGAGTACAACATTAGCAGCAGTAGTAGTCATCATAGGGTAATAACTCTTCTATGTAACACTGTTAAGAAATAACTTGTTTACACAAAGAGGAAAATGAAATGTCAAATCAAATTTATATAATGTCAACAACTCATTGACATTTAATTAAGAAGTGTACTGTTACATGTGCTAATGTACAGAAATAGTTTGTATTATGGTACTGAAAGAATTAATCTGAATTACTAATGATTAGGAGACATGAAAAATATGAGATAGAATGAAATAGATTGGTTTGGTTTGTTTAGGTTTTATGGCATATCAACCATTGAAGGTTATTTAATGCCAAATCCTGCTGATACATATATATTAAATCTACGATTTTTAAACTCAGGTTGTAGATACCATTTTTAAACAAGCCTGAGCTCATTTTATTTGCACACAGTCAAATGGTTTCAAGTATTGCTATGTATCACTAACAATTCAATTAAACATCAGTCATTTGTTTATACACAGTTAAATGATCAAATGGTTCTATTTCAAACAATTCAATTTTGCATAAGTCATTTGTACTCAGTTTAAATGTCAAACAGTTCTATTTGAACCATAGATAGGATCCTATTAGGTGCTACCACTCTAGGCCAAAATGAACCTGGGAGGGATGGCAATGAAGGAGTACTCTGCATTCCCAAAAGCTCTAGCACTACTGGAGCCTGACCATCAGGTTTTTTATAGTCATATTTAGGACACTCATTAGGAGGAGGGGTCTTACCCCTCTGCAGAGATGCAGTTGGTGTATTCTACAGTCCCAGCCAACTGGGCTAGAATGATACAGTTACTAGAAGAGGCTGTGATAAATTGTTATAAGCATAAGAGAAAAATATAGAAGCTTTTATTTTTAAATTGGCAACACATGGTCTTTTTTCATCCTGAAGGAACATCTGTTTCTTTTTTTTTATAAAGAAAATATCATCAATAAATTGTGTGAACAAATTTAAAAATTGGTCATATTGATAGAAATACTGATAATTTTTTATTTTGGATGATACAAACATTTACTCAACAGAGATGTACATGTTCTTAAAAAGAAAAGCAAAAGAGGAGAAGGTGTAGAAAGAGTAAGTTAGAAGAATGAAAAAGGAAGGCAAATAGAAAGAAGAAATAAAGAGGAAATGAAAATAGAAAGAAAAAAGAGGAAAGCTAAATAGAAAGAAAGAAAAAAGGAGAAAAGATAAATAGAAAGAAAAAATAGAATGAAGAAAAAAGTGGAAGGTTAAAAAGAAAAAAGGTGGAAGGTTGAGTAGAAAAGATGAAGGGTAATTTAAGTAAAAAAAAAAAAAAAAAAAAAAAAAAAAAGTAAAAAGAAAATAAAGTAATGATATGCAGAAAAGAGAAAAAGAAGTGAAAGAAAAAGGAGGAAGAGCAAGTAGCAAGAAGAAAAAAGGAGGAAGACATGAAAGAAAAAGAAAAAAGAAAGTAAGGGTAAGTTGAAAGGAAAAAAAAATGGAGGAAGAAGTGAAAGAAAGAAAGAAAGACAAAAGGAAGAAAAGCAAATAGAAAGCAAAAAAAAGGAGGAAAGTTGGTAGAAAGAAGAAAATGAGGAAAGGCCAATAGAAAGAAAAAAAAGGAGGAAAAGTAAATAGAAAGAAATAAAAAAAGGATGAAGAGCAAGCAGCAAGAGGAAAACAGGAGGAAGGGTAAGAAAAAAAATGGAGGAAGGGCAAGTAAAAAGAAAAAAAAAAAAGGAAGAAGGATATCAGATAGATACACAGTGACAGAGGACAGGAGATAGAGCCTTCCCCACCCTCAGAGATACCTGGCTAAATGCAGAATTAACTCATAAAAAATGCTGAAGGTGAATATGTCAGTAACGAATACTAAGGTTACCTTAGTCAAATAAATAATGAATACTAACAAAGATTTTGTTTATATGACATAACAGGATTTCCTAGAATGTTAATCTTGTACACAATTTCACAATGTTATCTGAAAATTGAAACGACTTTATTGAAAGAAGTTTCAGTGATCTTCACTGATAAGCAAAATATCTCTCACACATAAATTCACAATTGTAGTGCCTAGCAGCATGAAGCTTTGAGTAAAGGTAAGCATTTTTGTTGTTATTTTTTTAAAAATTACTTTGAAATTAATTCACCTTTGTCTTTGGGGCATAGAACAATTTTTTATGTACTGTTAGTATTGCTAACCAGAGGTAAATGTATCCATGTGTGTGTGTGTGTGTGTGTGTGTAAATGAAAAAAAAATGAACAATTGTAAATAAGTTTCATTAATCCCACTTAGTTTCAGCCTTAAACCATTAACTAGTTTATTTTTAAGCTTATTGCAAGGCTTTTTGCATTTTGAGGCTTATGACATTAGGATAAGAAGAGATGGGTCATTGAATTACTCTGAAAGAAAAAAATTGTATCCATAGACATTTATTGATGCTTGATGAAATATTGCCAAAGGTAATTAGTTGATGTAAGCTTTGTTAGGCAGTGGGCATTGTACTTCCATAGTGGTGACACTGGTGTTAGCTCATCCTTACAAGTTGTGTTAAGGGAAGATGGACAATATAGATGACCTTGGATCCATCTATTCTCTCTCCAGCTATGGGTAAAAATAGCAAGAAATACTATGCTCTTTAATCTTGATATGGCAACTGGTCTAGGAGAAGTTTAACCTTTAAAAACTGTTAAACTCCTCTTAAAAATTAATCTTGTGTCACATCCTGCTTATGGGGAAGTGGTTGGGTAAATAAAATTGGCAACCTGAAGGCTCATTTTTCAATAGCTACTACACCGAGGTGGAGGGAAGGGCACTACTCCTTTCCCTGGATTGCTCCACTTTAACCTTGATACATACTTTATATTGCTGAGTGTTAAGCAAGGAGATATCAAGTACCATTTTTAAAGTCTTTGGTATGACATGACCTGGGATTGAACCCAGATCTCCCGGACCATTGGCAAGCATTCTACCCACTAGGCCAATGAATAACCTTAATCCTGACAAACACTGATCACTGCTGTGAAAAAGTGGGTTGCTTCCACTGGTACAGGTTATTGTTCATCATTGGTAAAAATCCATAGGGGTGGTGACTATACATAAAAAAAGTGTTTGTAGCCGAAAACCTTCTCTATACCATATTTACCAACCCCTCCACTCGGGTAGGATATGACACAAGGTCAGTTTTTAAGCAGAGTTTAACAGGTTTGAATTTAGAGTTTTCCTTCTCCTAGACTAGTTGCCTTACCAAGGCTGAAGAACCTAGTCTGTCCCACTATTTACCCATAGCTGGAGGGAGAATTATTGGATTCATACCTTTCCCAAGGGTATTAGTGATATGTGAAATGCATTCAGTCTTGTCCAGGATTTGAACTCGTGTCGCCGTGTCCATTTCCTACGACGATAACTATTACACCACGGGCACCTCCAAAAACCTGCTCTATACAATGATGTTATTGTACTCCTTGTATCTGTTCAAATCTCTCTGGAAAATAATAGGATGCTGTAGCAGAAAATAGTCTCTTCTGTAGCACAGCAAACAAATTTGTTAGAAGGCAAACAAGAAAATATACACTGAACAACACTCACGAGGAACTGGTTTAGTGTACGCCATAACACACCAATTCAAACTATAAGGAGTGAGAAAGCTGTCATTTCAATAAAAACTCATCTCTTATTTATTTTGCTGAACCCCTTGCTCATCAGAAAAATTAGCATTTTATGCATATTGTCAGCTTTGGTATGACTCAGTGATGCATGCACCATGTTATTCGAGTACCAATGCCCACATAGTTAGCCTTACACACACAATTTGTTTATTTTATATGCAAGTTTAGGCTACACCATTCTAGCCCTCTTGAACTTCCAAGGTAATTCTCTAGAATTCCTTTTGGAGAACTTCCAAATATCTTTTTTTTTTGTCCTATTTATTATTGCATCACTCAAGGACACCTTGAGTGATGATCCCTTAATTCTTTGTTTTTACAAATGGAACCCCAGGGCAAATAAATTTTTGAAAATCACAAAAGCTTAAAGCTTTTAATTATTTACAATGTATGTAATTACTTAACCCCACTGACACAAGGTCAATTTTCAAACTGGTTTGGTTTCTTTGTTTAATGGCCTATCAACCTTTGTGAGTTTTTTTAATGCCAAAGTCATCCTTGAAGAAGGACAGTAGTAGTGCTATTTAACTTATAGCTCAGGGGATAAGAGAGTTCATGCTTTTCCTAAGGGTATTAGTAATAGTATGACTAGAGTTTGAACTCACTACAATGTCACAGTTCAATACATTAGCCATTACAGCATGGGCCTCTTCTGGTACAGCTGGTTTGAATTCAGAATTTTCCTTCTCCTAGACCAGTTGCCTTATCAAGGCTAAAGAATCCAGACTATTTGACTATTTATCTATAGCTGAAGGGAGAACAGATAGATTCATGCCTTCCCCAAAGGCATTAGCATGAAGTGAAACACAAACAGGATTTGAACTCTGGTTGTCAAATCCATTTCCTCTGATAACCATTACATCAGGATCGCATTGATCAGAAACTAAGTTACCAAGCACCATTTACTCTGTATCTATACAATCCTTATATATATATATATATATATATATATATATATATATGCATCTTTGAAAAGGGAGCCTTCAGGTCACCCTTAGCTACAGTCGCCAACTTATATAAGAAATGCAAATAAGGGAAATTTTTACATTAAAAAAAGTGCTTGATGATATTTTGAAAGAACAGATACAAAACCTAAAAAAAATATTAGAATTATGAATTCTTGAAGTCCATTAGTTGAAGTTTCATATGAACATATGTGCATCAGATCGTTCACTTCAAGAGTTCATAATTATATATATAATATCCAAAGAAGATGAGTTGGGAATGATTCAATTTGAGAATATATAAAAGGATTTTTATAAATCTCCAGAAGTGCTCAATGTATGATTATAAATTTCATACAGAGCAAATTCATATAATTGAAAGAAAAACTTAAGTCATTTGGCTATTATAAATTTATTTCAGCTGGTCACTCCATATGACAAACCAACCTCTTCAGATAGCCATTACATAACGGAGAGGAAAAAATTATAAAAACATTCTTTCAATGGATTTTTACTAGTTTATAAGGGAAAAAAATGAATGAAGAAAGAAAGAGGGAGGAACAAAAAGGTCTGCCATATATAAGTGTAGAAAAGCTGACAGAGTTCAAATAATGACTGAAAATCTAGGTTATCACAAAAGCTTTCACAGCTCTTAATTTTTAAAATATCATACCATTGATTATAGGGAAAACTGTGTGATTAGATTTAATGATATCAACAATGAGATAGTATGGGGAAAATTTCTTTTGCTTGTGTTTTGGGTCATACAATCTAATTTATGATGATATTATTAGGAAGATTTACTAAACATTAAATCTTTCATTTTCTCTAACCATTACAGAGCAAATTCTGGCAGAAAGATGGAACAAATCCTACTAGCGTACGGCATAACTAAAGAAACCGTAGCGGCAATAACAATTCTCTATAGAAACACTAAAGTAAAAGTACGATCACCGGATGGAGACACAGAATACTTTGACATTGTAGCAGGAGTACTACAAGGGGACACGCTGGCCCCGTACCTCTTTATCATTTGTCTAGACTACGTACTTAGAACATCGATTGACAAAATCAAAGAGAATTGCTTCGAACCGACGAAGAAAAGAAGCAGAAGATACCCCGCAACAACAATTACCGACACCGACTACGCCGATGACATAGCGATACTGGCAAATACACCTGACCAAGCCGAAACTCTTCTGCATAGTTTGGAACGAGCAGCAGCAAGCATAGGCCTCTATGTTAATGCACACAAAACGGAATATATGTGCTATAACCAAACGGGGGACATCTCCACTCTAGAAGGAACCCCACTTAAACTAGTAGACAAATTCACGTACCTAGGAAGCAGCGTCGAATCAACCGAAAAGGACATCGAAATGAGGCTAACGAAAGCATGGACAGCTATCAATAGGCTATCGATTATATGGAAATCAAACCTAACCGATAAAATGAAACGCAGTTTCTTCCAGGCAGTGGTCACATCGATACTGCTATATGGATGCACTACATGGACGCTAACAAAACGGCTGGAGAAGAAACTGGATGGCAATTACACAAGAATGCTGCGTGCAATCCTGAACAAGTCCTGGCAGCAGCACCCCACAAGACACCAACTGTACGGCCACCTGCCCCCTATCACGAAAACTATTCAAGTTAGATGAACCAGGCATGCAGGACACTGCTGGAGAAGCAGAGATGAACTCATAAGAGATGTACTCTTATGGATCCCCACACATGGCCGCGCAAAAGCAGGACGACCAGCTCGAACGTGCATTCAGCAGCTATGTGAGGATACAGGCTGTTGTCCTGAAGACCTACCTAGGGCGATGAACGATAGGGAGGAGTGGCGAAAGAGGGTCAGGGATATCCGTGCTACCTACCTAGGGCGATGAACGATAGGAAGGCTAGTTCACCAATCCACTTTAGACATTTTCTTCACTACACAAAAGAGTGAAAATAAATGTATGTATTTACTAAAGTCCTTTGCTGCAAATAGTATGTGACATAAGATCAATTTTTAAGTGCAGTTCAGCTGATTTGAATTTAAAGTTTTCCTTCTCCTACATCAATTGCCTTACCAAGTCTGCCCAACTATTTATCCATAGCTAGAAGGAATTTGGTTTAGTTTTATGGCATATCAATCATGGTAGGTTATTTAATGCCAAATCCTTTTTATACATATATATTAAATATATGATTTCTAAACACATTTTGTTGAGAATTTTTTTTTCACACAAATGGTTTCACTTATTTTTACCAAATACAAATAATTCTGTTTACTATTAATCATTTGTTTGCACACAGTTTAATGTTTTCAAGTATTGCTATGTATCACTAACAAACCAATTAAACATCAGTCATTTGTTTGCACACAGTTAAATGATCAAACAGTTCAATTTCAAACAATTCAGTTTAATATAAATTCATAGTTTAGATATCAAACAGTTTTATTGGGCCTATAGATAAGACCCTATCAGGTGCTACCACTCCATACCAGAGTGGACCTGTGAGCAATCGCAATGAAGGGGTACTCAGTATTCCCCAAAACTCCAGCATGATTGTTTAGTGTTATATCCTGAACACTTGTCACGAGAGTCTTACCCCTATGCAGAGAGGTAGTCAGTGTATTCTATAGCCCCAGCTGATTGGGCCCAGTTTGAGGAAGGACGGATGGGTTCATGCCTTTCCCAAAGCCATTAGTAAAACACAAACAGCTTTGTCCAGGGTTTTAACTCATGTTACTGATTTCATTTCCAACAATGATAATTGTTAGGCTAAGTAAACAATGTATGATTAAATTGGTTGGTTGTATTTTATGGCATATCAACCCTTGTAGGTTATTTAATGCCAAATCCTGTTTACCATATTTACCAACCTCTCCGCTCGGGTAGGATGTGACACAAGGTCAATTTTTAAGCAAAGTTTAACAGGTTTGAAATCAGAGTTTTCCTTCACCTAGACTAGTTGCCTCACCAAGGCTGAAGAGCCTAGTCTGCCCTACTATTTACCCATAGCTGGAGGGAGAATAATTGGATTCATACCTTTCCCAAGGGTATTAGTGCTATGCGAAATGCAATCAGTCTCATGTAGGATTTGAACTTGTGTCGCCGTGTCCATTTCCTACGAAAATAACCATTACACCATGGGCACCTCCAAATCCTGTTTACATACAATTTGTAAATGAATAGTAAGTAGGTAACAATTTTTAAATGAGCCAGAGCTCATTTGTTTGCACACAGTTAAATAATTTCAAGTATTGCAATCTAACACTAATAGTTTTATTTGCACACAGTTAAATGGTTTCAAGTATAGTAAATGATTAAATAGTTTTATTTGAACCATAGATTGGACCTTTACAGGTACAACCACTCCAGATCAGTAGAACTTGGAGTAATGACAATGAAAGGGTACACTACATTTTCTAAAGTTCCAGGATTGAAGCCTCACCATCTGATAGTTTAGTATCATATCAAGACACTTATTGGAAGAGGGAAATCTTACCCCTCTGCAGAGATGCAGTCAGTGTATTCTACAGCACCCACCAACAGCCAACTCAGCTGTGTATGATTAAAGACCAAATTTTATAATTGGGTTTCAACATATATTCTCAAGCAGTAGATATAAAATGATTACATTGCTTATTAAGGAGTAAGAATCTAGACAAAAAAAAAGGAAAAAAAAATGTTTAAAATCAATAAATCATATCACATACTCAAGTTAAATCAAAGAAAATTAGCCATGCATATAACATTGAATGTATTGGTAGATTATGAACTTCTTTTTAATGTTGACACTTGTGATGAGGGTCACATTATAGGAAAAAATACAAAGAATGTTTGTCTGAAGTTCTACAGATGCTCTTTTAAATAATTCTTGTTCCAAAGAAAATAATAATATTAAAAATAACAAGTTAAGCAAAAAAAAGAAAATTTCAAACATTCAGCTAAATTTTGTATCTGTAACCTATTTTTCTATAAGTATTATTTGATTTTTAAATCTCTTTATTGCTTGTATTTAATTTATTTGTTTCTTATCTATATTTGATTGTTTTATTTATTCATCATTTACTTGTAATTTGTTTAATTATTTTTTGTTTCCTAATTCATAATTCAGTTGTTGCTGTATTTGAGTAATAATCACTTAATGATTACAAAACTGAAACTTAACAGAATAATCATTAAAATTGAAATAAAAATATGCTAATTATGCTGATTAGGATTTATTAAAAATTGTTTTCAATTTGAAACAATTAAAATTATGAACGAATTTCAGTCTTAAAATTTTCTATTTGTAACCAATTTATCTTAAAGTATTATATTTGAATTTTAAATCTCTTTATTGTTTGTATCAAATATATTTACTTATTTGAATTTGATTTTATAGTTTCTTATTTATGTTTTATTTATCATTTACTTGTTATTTGTTTGTTTATTTATTCAATTATTGTTTGTTAGTTCTCCAATTCATAATTCAGTTGTTGTTATATAGTGTATAAGAATAATAATCACTTAATAATTACGATATTGTAACTTTACAGAATAATCATTAAAATTGAAATAAAAACATGTCAATTAAAACAATGCTGATTATGATTTATCAAAACTTGTTTTCAAATTTGAAACAATCAAAATTATGAATGAATTTCAGTCTTAAAATTTTCTATTCGTAGCTAATTTATCTCTATTATATTTGAATTTTAAATCTCTTTATTGTTTGTATCAAATTTATTTGCTTATTTGTATTTAATTTTATAGTTTCTTATTGATGTTTTATTTATCATTTACTTGTTATTTGTTTGTTTAGTGTTTGCCAATGGCCCGGGAGACCTGGGTTCAATCTCCGGTCACGTCATACCAAAGACTTTAAAAATGGTACTTGATACCTTCTTGCTTAACACTCAGCAATATGAGGTATGTATCAAGGGTAAAGTGGAGCAATCCAGGGAAAGGAGTACACCTTGAAAAAGGAGCCTTCTAGTCGCCCTAGAAGGCTCCTCAACTAAGGTCGCCAACTTTACTATTTATTCAATTATTGTTTGTTAGTTCTCTAATTCATAATTCAGTTATATAGTGTATAAGAATTGTAGCAGAAGGAAATTTCGTATTTTGGTTTGGCGCGCAATTTAATTCGACGCATAATTTCACCCAATCAGAATGACTTATCCTATTCAACTCGGACCTCCTTTCCGGGCAGCAGAAATTGGGTAAGCTGCCAAACACAGTCTTTTTGGCTGAACAACGTCGTCCAGTGCAGATGTCTCACTGGCAGTTCTTCAATAGCAGCAGCAGCAGGGACACATGAGGGAACCTAATTTATGGATTCCTTGCGTCTATTTTCTCTTAGACCAAGGAATCCCAGTTGAATATGAATTAGATTCATTCAATATGCCACACACAGGAACAACTTTATGTCACCCCCAAAATTGTCGATGCGATGCCTAATCCCGCTCCCAGCACCTAGCTCTAATTTCACCTCTAGGCAACATTAATGGAAACATGCACGCCTCTCCCCAAAACCACCAGACACACAAAACTCACGGTGACTCCAATGTTTATTTCCTCCAACGGCAAACATTACTTTCGCTAAACTAAGGCAAACACAATCCCTCGCACATCCAACAACACACGCTGCTATCTCGACTTTCTCATCACTCCATTTCGTCTCCTTACTTATTTCCTCTCCTACGAGGCTTGCAGCACAAACACAAACTCTATATTCCATGCTGCAAATAAAAACTATTCCTAAAAACACATTTCGACTTCGACATCTTGTAACTTCACTCCTTTATATACCTAACAACAATTAGCGAGGCAATTACACACTTAGCGAGGAAACAACTCAACGTAAACACACACGCACGTTATGACTCTTCCTCGCTAAAAACCAATAACAAACAAATATCTCCTTGCCAAAAATAATAACAATGTTACTGCCGCTAAAGTATAATAATCACTTAATAATTACGATATTGTAACTTTATAGAATAATTATTGAAATTGAAATAAAATCATGCAAATTAAAACAATGCTGATTATGATTTTAAAAAATGTTTTTAAATTTGTAACAAATGAAATAATGAACGAATTTCAGTCCTTAAATTTACTGAAATGAAACATGATGTTTTGTTTATTTACTTTAAGGTAACATTCAGCAACAAGAGTTTTTTGTTTTGTTTTTCGTAACAATTACTTTTTAAAAATTTGATATCAAATAAAGTTCAGTATAAAATCCAACCATGTTTCATTCTTTTTTAAAAAGTTTTCTAAAGTCATTTTTTCTTGCAATGATACATTACAATATGATTACTATTTTACAAACGTCGGGGACTACTTTTGTGACGTCATGTCACAATCGAACAGGCCTTCTATATTTTGGTGGTCACGACTGTACCCAGAGGAAGGATTTAACATAAAAAAGTTTTTCTTTTTTATTTTTTTTGTTTCTCATGGGAAAAGAGTTCTTATTGAAGGGGTGAATCTTTAATCAGGGAGAAGCAATCTTGCTCTAAGCTGTAACTAATTGTACAGAATTTAAAATGAAAAAAAAAAAAAAAAAAAAGCTAAGATAATTATTCATGTTTAATTAAACATTATTAGGTTTATAGGTAATTCTTCAAGTTGAAGATGTAAAGTAATTATATAATATTATTGTTTAGTTAAGACTAACAACCCTGACAAAAAACAAAAATGATTAAAAACTCCTTAATTTCATAATAGAAAAATATAATCACAAACGATGTTTTTAAATATTCAATGTAAATTTTTAATTGATGATAAAGATTGTAAAATTGCAGCTATGATCCAAGTCTTGACTTCAGATCTAGCATGGTACTTCAGCAAGTGTGTGTGTGTGTGTGTGCTATAATAATTAATGTTAGTGACTATTCAATGTAAATTTTTAATTGATAATAAAGATTTTAAAATAATCAGCTATGATTCAAGTCTTGATCACTTACCTAGCATTATATATTTGGTTTTATGGGAAAGATAACAAATCTGACTTGACTCAGAATCAGCCCCCCCCCACTGCCAAAATAAGTAAATAAAGAGAGAAGCGTCTTTTAGTTTTACAAAATTTTAATAAAGTCCCTGCACCCCGGGCAAAATTGTATGGAAAACCAACTGTTGCCCATGCAGCATATCTCTCTTCTTCAAGCCACTAATGTTATTCAAGGGAATACCAAAGGCTGACACATTTTACTACCAGTATCATTGCAAGAGATGCCAGAATAAAAATGAAGTCATCAGAACTACTGGCTTTAATTTACAGTTATTCGTTCAATAGATAAATGTCTTTACCCTGATTATAACTGCTGAAAATGTTTAGTTTAGAGTTATAAAAAAAAAAAAATGTAGAAAGCTATTTTTCTACTTTTCCCATTTCAAATAAAGAAAGAGAACAAAAAAAAGCAAAAGAAATAAATCAATTCAACTATTTATCACAAATGATGCTCCCTCAGGAATAAATTTTTTTCTGTATACCACTGCAAACACCAAGAGATAAGCTTTTAGTGGTTACAGAACTTTCATCTTATTTTGGTCCCTATATTAAACTTAATCTTATAATTACTCATCATAATTCCGGCTATAAACTGAGGAATGAATCCAACTTGTATAGAAGTTAGCTTTTATGAAAAGAGAAAAACAAACAAAACTGCCAAATAAAGCAAGGTTTTTTAAAACACTTATGTTTCCTATTTCTCTATTGGTATAATTTTTCCAGGACTTCCAAATGAAGTAGTAGTACAAAATTAAGACAAGACCAAAACTAAGGTAAAAGGCTTAAAATGAAGTGGAAAGGAGGTCATGTTAAAAATTAAGATGAAAGAAGACAAGTCAAAAATCAATGAGTTGACAACACTACATGTAATAAAAAAATCAACAAAATGATAGGACAGTGAAACTTTGGTCATTGAACATTATTTGTTCCAAAATTATGTTCGACTACTGATTTGTTCGAAAACTGGAACAATGCTGCTCGGGTAGAATCAGCGAGCCCTTCAGCCATGTTCAGTTTGCCTCAGCAGTCATTTGCACATGTTCTGTTTTCATTGGTTCGACTTGTGAGTTTGAACTCTGAACATTTGTTCAATCACTGAGGCATTTTTTACTCAAATTTTTGGGTCAAACTCTGAATTGTTCAACTTGAGTCATTCGATAAGCAAGGTTCCACTGTACTAATAATCATCAACTATATTACTGTGGTTACCGATGGTCAAATGATATTTTGTTCATAACAATTTAGGAAGCAAATCACATTAAAAAAAAACAAAACAAAGTCTAGTCATTGTTATTTTAAGTTCTTCATACAAAAAAAAAATCTAATTCCTGTTTTATATAAATACTAACATAAACAAAAAATCTAATAAAATCCAGCTGAAAAATCTAATTAATCTAATAAAAAACAAAAAAGCTTCCATAGCAGTAAATATGACATGATCAGGCTTGATATATTTTCTTACATGTGGATGGAAACAAAAGCTACTTAGCTATAAAAGCATCAAAGTAACTGATGACCCTTAACTTTTTGGGATTTTATTTACCAATTCAGTACAACCAGAGATAGA
Organism: Sepioteuthis lessoniana; assembly: GCA_963585895.1. Taxonomy (NCBI): domain Eukaryota; kingdom Metazoa; phylum Mollusca; class Cephalopoda; order Myopsida; family Loliginidae; genus Sepioteuthis; species Sepioteuthis lessoniana. The sequence goes on along the minus strand of OY757941.1, from coordinate 48,689,898 downwards.
AGCTAAGCTAAGCTATTTCTTAATATACCATAAGTAATACTAGGGTGAGTCAAAAGTTTTGCAATATTTTGGTAATATAAAAGCACAATTCGGCACCTCTGGGTGGTTTGAGGTCATGAAAGTGACCAACCATACTGGACTGAGATGTCAAGCTAGCTTGATAATCTCTTAGTGCTACTTACTGTATTTGCCTCTACGGTTAAGAGCACAGCCTTGGAATCAATTTGTTTAGGCCTATTTGACCATGCCTGATCATCAAGGTTCTTGCAACCTGAGAAAAATTTCTTCAACCATCTGGTTACTATGCTGTGATCAACTGAGATTTCACCTTTTGCTCAACAAATATTTTTGGTTGGTACAGTGGCATTATGGCCGAGTTCAGACTTGTAAAGTCTAAGTTCCTGAATTAGACTAAGTTAGATGTTCATCTGTGTGGCTTTCAAATCACAGACGAAGTGAAGCAATGCACAACATGTTGGCACACCAACTACCATGATCCTACCAACTACAGCAAGTACTTTCCACAGCTAGAATTATTTTGATCACATGATATATGCACTTTTGATTCATACCAGGAACAAAAGGGATAAACTTTTACTTGTTACAAGACTTTACTCTTAGTTTGGACCTTATATCAAACTTAATCCTCTTATCACTAGCATGATTCCAAATATCAACTAAAAAATACAACTTATAAAGTAGTGAGTCTTTAAAAAAAAATCAACTTTTAAGCAAGTAGATATTTGACCTTCTCTACTTGTATGTTTCTTCCATGACTTCTAAGTGAAGGAGTTGTATAAGAAAAAAAAATCAAATAAAAAATAAAGATAAGACTAAGGAATGAAGTAGAGCATTTAAAAGCAGAAAAAAAAGTCATGTTCAAAATTGCTGGCTACATGAAAAGCTTGTCACATACAAGGCAAGAAAAAAAAAAAACCCAACAAAAACAGTCTATCCATCACTGTCATTATTTGGGACTTAAATAAAGACTAACTAAACCTTAAAAAATTCCAAAGGTGCTGACAACTAAGATATCATTATTCTGAAATTACAGATAGATTAGGATTTATTATATGCATATCTGTAAAATTTAATGAAAAATTCACAAGTAGTTTTTTTTTTTAAACTTTCAGTGTCACATTACACTAAAAATGTTATATTTAAATGATACTTCACTTCCAAACAAAGATAGATATGTTTTTGAACAGATTCAAGCTTACCATATTTTGAAATATGATAAAAACACCGTTTTGTAGCTAAAAATTAGGGTCATTCATTACACAAAGCCATTCATTACTTGAGTATATGTATTTATCAACCCTTCCACATGAACAGGATGTAAAATAAGGTCAATTTTTAAGCAGATTTTAACGTTTGAATTTAGTTTTCCTTCTTCTAGATCAGTTGCCATACTAAGGTTAAAGAACCCAGTCTGCCATACTATTTACTCATAGCTGGAGGGAGAATAGCTAAATTCATACTTTTCCTGGAGGTATTACGGCTATGTGAAATGCAATCAGCCTGGTGTAGGATTTGAACTAAGATTGTCAAGTCCATTTCCTACAAGGATATCCATCATACCACAAGCGCCTCTTATTGCCTGAGTATATAGGTATAAAAATATGAAAATAATTTTTACAATTCAAACAATAGAGGACTTGTGTTGATATTTATAGACTGTCACTGCATTCCACCATATTTAACTGCATCAACATGATCTGGTTGTGAAAATTTTATGTATACATGTTTGCTTTTTTAAGCTAATTAAGTTTTATGGTATTACAAATAAAAATTATCATTAGTTATAATCCCAATAATGCAATAGTATTCCAGCATATGTGAGAGAGCTTAGTGAAAAGCAGTTAGCTGGGACAGGTGTCATGATAATAACACATGGAAAACTTAATAAAAATTAATTTCATAACAAGATTTACCTGCTAACTCGTGTATGTATTTACCCGACCCCACCACCATGACCAGGATGTGACAAGATTAATTTTCAAAGCAGAGAAAAGTTGATTTGAATTCAGTTTTTCTTCTCCTAGACTGGTTGTTTAATAAAGGTTAGAGACCCGAGTCTGCTCTATTATTTAGCCATAACTAGGGAGAAAAGAAATGGGTTCATGCCTTTCTTAAGAGCAATCATGTGAAAAGAAATACAAACAACCTTAGTCAGGACTTGACTTGCAGATTCCATTTCCGATGGAATAATTTTATGAATATTCCAAGGAGGAAAAGGAATAGATATTACACTCAGATCCAAGCTCAAAAACTAGAAAGCTACATTGATTCTAAGTAGAGTGAACAGATACTACACTGATCTGAAATACAAGTGTTGCTCTATATGTAAATAATTCTATTATCTCAATTTGAACTATGTTAATAATCATATAAACGTGGTTAATGCATATTATTTTATTATGACGTGTTAGATATTAATCTGTAACATATTTCAAAAAATTTGTATGGACATCTATTAAATAATTTCAAACTGAAGTAATTGACCCATCTTGGCAGGTTGATTGTTAGAATAAACATAAGTTTCAACTCAGTCATATGAAATCAAATTCAATATTCATATAAAAAGTTTAAAATTGACTATTCATTATATGTACAGTGGGTCGAGCGCTGAATCTCATTCAAATGTTTGATCATAGTCAATAAAAAGTACTGAGATTGGCCTGAACCCCCCCCCCCCCAAAAAAAAAACTAATTAAAGTTAAGAGAAAATAAACAGGATAAAAATTATTAGAGGGTATTAAAAGTATTTTCCCTTTTTACTGACATTTAGTCTAAGTTTATTTTATGTCCACATCTAAAGAATATGAAGAAGATCCATACTAGGAGAGTTTCCATAGTGTAGTGGTTAACACAGTGCACAATGACATCATAGTGAGTTTAAATTCCAGTCATGCTTTTCAATTCACTTTTGGAGTAATACCCTAGGGAAAGGCATGAACTCCCTTATTCTCCAACCAATGGGTTAAATCGTACCACTAACGATATTCTACAAGGAGAGCTTTGCCTATTATCCATAATATGATTTATTTGTTTAGGTTTTATAGCATATCAACCTTTGTAGGTTATGTAATTTCAAATCCATTTTTATGCAAATGAACAGTTCTATTTTGAACAATTCAGTTTAGTAAAAGTATACAATTGAAATGTCAAAAACATTTCTATTTCAAGCTATTCAGTTGAGTCAAACAGTTCTAATTCAAACAATTTAGTTTTGTATACATATAGTTTTTGTTTACACACAGTTAAATGTCAAAACAGTTCAATTTTGAACAAATCAGTTTAGTATAAGTTCAGTTTTAATGTCAAAAACAGTTCTATTTCAAACAATTCAGTTTAGCATAAGTATGCAGTTTAGTTCTATTTGACCCATAGATAGGACCCTATCAGGTGCTACCACTCCAGGCCAGAGTGGACTTGGGAGCAATGGCTGTAAAGGAGTGCTTTGCATTCCCCAAAGCTCCAACATTAGTGGAACCTCACCATCAGATTGTTGCCTAGTCGGCTAGGGCTGTAGAATACACCAACTATACCTCTGCAGAGGGGTAAGACCCCAACCCTAATGAGTGTCCTTGATATGACACTAAACCATCTGATAGTGAGGTTTCAGTGATGCTGGAGCTTTGGGGAATGTGGAGTACTCCTTCATTGCCATTGCTCCCAGGTCCACTCTGGCCCGAAATGTTAGCACCTGATAGGGCCCTATCTATGTGTTAAATAGAACGGCATACTTATGCTAAACTGAATTGTTTGAATTAGAACTATTTGACTAAACTGAATAACTTGAAATAGAAATGCTTTTGACAATTAAACCATACTTACATTTAAACTGTGTGCTTATGCTAAACTGAATTATTTGAAATGGAACTGTTTTTGACATTGAAACTCTACTTACACTAAACTGAATTGTTTAATATAGAACTGTTTTGACATTTAACCGTGTGTAAACAAAATCTGTACTTATACTAAACTAAATTAGCCGAATTAGAACTGTTTGAATAAACTGAATAGCTTGATTGGTTTGTTGGTTTTTATGGCATATCAACCTTTGTAGGTTATTTAACACCAAATCCATTTTTATGTAAATAATCAGTTCTATTTAAAACAATTCAGTTTAGCATGAGTACACAGTTTAATTGTCAAAAACATTTCCATTTCAAACTATTCAAGCAGTTATATATAACAATTCAGTTTAGTGTAAGTACAGTTTCAATGTCAAAAACATTTCAATTTCAAATAATTCAGTTTAGCATAAGCACACAGTTTAAATGTAAGTACAGTTTAATTGTGAAAAACAGTTCTATTTCAAGCTATTCAGTTCAGTCAAGCAGTTCGAATTCAGCTAATTGAGTTTAGTATAAGTACAGATTTTGTTTACACACAGTTAAATATCAAAACAGTTCTATGTTAAACAATTCAGTTTAGTGTAAATATAGTTTCAATGTCAAAAAACAGTTCTATTTCAAATAATTCAGTTTAGCATAAGCACGCAGTTTAAATGTAAGTACGGTTTTATTGTCAAAAACATTTCTATTTCAAGCTATTCAGTTTAATCAAACAATTCACTTTAGCATAAATATGCCATCAGTTCTATTTAACCCATAGATAGGGCCCTATCAGGTGTTACCATTTCGGGCCAGAGTGGACCTGGGAGTGATGGCAATATAGGGGTATTCAGCATTCCCCATAGCTCCAGCATCACTGGAACCTCACCATCAGATTGTTTAGTGTCATATCCAGGACACTTTAGGGGATGGGTTACCCCTCTGCAGAGGTGCAGTTGGTGTATTCTACAGCCCCAGCCGACTGGGCAATGAATAGCTTGAAATGCTTTTGACAAACTGTGTATTAATGCTGAACTGAATTGTTTGAAATAGAACTGACTATTTGCATAAAAAATGTATTTGGCGTTAAATAACCTACAAAGGTTGATATGCCATAAAACTCAAACAACCAACCATCAGATTGTTTAGTGTCATAGCTAGGACACTCATTGGTGGAGGTCTTACTCCTTTGCAGAGGTGCAGTCGGTGTATTCTACAGCCCCAGCCAACTGGCCAAGGATTTGATTTAGGTGTCTCATGTGGTATAATGGTTTGCAAGCTAGACTAACAAACGATACTAATGAGTTAGAGTCTTACTAGGTGACCCATACATTAAGCATGGTGCCACTACTAATAAAAGCTTAATAAATAACTATAATGAAATGATTTTTTGTATGTTACTGTAACACAGGAAAAATGCAACTATAGCAAAAGTTTTGTTAGCACAATAGTATTAAAATGCTCATGGTGCCCGTGGTGTGCGGAGGTGCCCATGGTGTAATGGTTATCGTCATAGGAAATGGACACGGCAACACGAGTTCAAATCCCGGACGAGACTGATTGCATTTCACATAGCACTAATACCCTTGGGAAAGGTATGAATCCAATTATTCTCCCTCCAGCTATGGGTAAATAGGGCAGACTAGGCTCTTCAGCCTTGGTGAGGCAACTAGTCTAGGAGAAGGAAAACTGAATTCAAACCTGTTAAACTCCGCTTAAAAAATTGACCTTGTGTCATATCCTGCCCGAGCGGAGGGGTCAGTAAATATAGTATTAAAATGCTCCAACTTGTTATATAATCAGGTGGTTCAGGAAAGAATACATGAAGATGAATTCATAATAAGGGCTTTTTATTGCTTTTTTCCTCTAGTTATATATATATATATATATATTAGTGGGAAAATATTGGTGATTTTTTTTAATTCTTTCCATCCGGATGTCAAACAACTCATATAAAGACTTGAATGGATCACTAATAAAATAAGTGAAGTGTCTGTCTTATGCACCTAAACATGTTTAAAAGCAAAAATACAGCACAATATATATTTACACACACACACACACACACCACATCAGTACCAATCACATACTTGAGAGAGAGAGAGAGAGACTATCAGAAGACCCATACCAGGTTGATAGTGGAAAAGATTCTACATATAGTCAACACACTGGTTCTCAAGTCTACCATGCATCTTTCAATGCATTTTGCATGCTGAAGTATATGTATTTATGAGTATATCTCAAGAACTTAATTTTTTGCATGGATATTCACTTGACTCCAGATTTCAATAGAGTATATGATGTTGAACTCTGAGGTCATCAGGGTAGAATATGCTATTTCAGGCAAAAATCGAATTAAAGTGACTTAAAGAGATATAAAATAAAAAAATGTTTTATGACCTCATAAATGGTGAGATAGACGAGGTTAGATCCACGTTTTTCATATAAGTAGTTATATATAAGATATTCATGAATACTATAATTAGTTGTTGCTTTTCGATTTTTAATTTTTCTTAGTAACGAGTATATAAAAAAAGAATTTTTTTAAAAATTGAAAAGCAGCAGGGCTTGGTGAAACAGCCCTAGAAGTATGGAAGACCGGGCAATTTGACGACATACTGCTCCGACATTGTAATGGCGTATATAATCAAAACACAATAGACGGATGGAAAAAGGGATACATTCTCCCCTTTCCTAAAATGAGCGACCTTGAATTAGCCAAGAACTACAGAGGTATAACCCTTACCTCCATAGCGGCCAAGATATACAATGCTCTACTACACAGCTGTATAGAACCCAAAATTGAGAACATACTTAGGAAGAACCAAAATGCTTTTGGAGAAATAGATCCACAACGTCACAAATTTTGACTATCCATTGAATTTTTGAAGGTGTACACACAAAAAATCTAGAGGCAACAATATTATTTGTCGACTTTGCCAAGGCCTTTGACTCCATACACAGAGGAAAGGTGGAGCAAATACTACTTGCCTACGACCTACCAAAAGAAACCGTCGCAGCCATAATGATGCTATACAGAAACACGAAAGTAAAAGTCTGCTCTCCAGATGGAGACACAGACTACTTTGACATTGTAGCAGGTGTGCTGCAAAGAGACACATTAGTCTCATACCTCTTTATCATCTGTCTAGACTATATGCTTAGAATGTCTATAGATAAAATGAAAGAAAATGGTTTCAAGTTAACAAAGGAAAGAAGCAGAAGATAACCCGCACAAACAATTACGGATGCGGACTATGTTAATGACATAGCGCTTCTAGCAAATACACCCACCCAAGCCAAAACCCTGCTACATAGTCTGAAACGAGCAGCTGCAAGCATAGGCCTTCATGTCAATGCACACAAGGCGGAATATATGTGCTTTAATCAAAGAGGTGACATCTCCACACTAAACGGTAGCTCTCTAAAACTAGTAGACAACCTCACCTACCTAGGAAGTAGTGTCTCATCAACCGCGACTAGCAAAGGCATGGACAGCTATCAATAGGCTATCAGTTATATGGAAGTCAGACCTGACCGATAAAATGAAGCACAGTTTCTTCCAAGCAGCAGTTGTGTCGATACTGCTGTATGGATGCACTACATGGATGCTAACTAAATGTATGGATATAAAGCTTGACGGCAATTACACAAGAATGCTGTGACCAATATTGAACAAGTCCTGGAGGCAGCAACCCACAAAGCAGCAGCTGTACAGCCACTTACCATGAAAACTATCAAAGACATGCGGGACACTGCTGGAGAAGTAGGGACGAACTCATAAGTGATGTACTCCTGTGGACCCCTTCACATGGATGAGCAAAGACAGGACAACCAGATAGAACCTATATACAACGGCTCTGTGTCGATACAAGATGTAGCCTTGAAGACCTACCAGAAGCAATGGATGATAGAGAAGGGTGGTGGGAGAGGGTCAGGGATATCCATGCTGATGGTGTAACATGATGATAATTAGTGTATAATATGCACCCTTAACTTTCAGCTACAAAATCATGAAAAAAAAAAAAAAAAAAAAAAAAAAAAAAATCTTTCATGTACAAAACACATTAGCTAATTGGAATTTCTATCAATTAAATTTAACATTTGTTCATCTTTTATCCAGTTTGTATCAATTACAAATAATTGATATAGATTATATAATGTTTTGAAATACAAAATTTACACAGTCGTTAGAGCAAAGACAAAGACATGTTCATATGAAAATGTAACAAACTTTTGCTAAGTTCACAATAGAAGAAAAAAAGTTGGCGACCGTAGTCGAGAGCAACCAGAAGGCTCCCTTTTCAATAGCTACTACACCGAGGTGTAGGGGAAGGCGCTACTCCTTTCCCTGGATTGCTCCACTTTACCCTCGATACGTACCTTATATTGCTGAGTGTTAAGCAAGGAGGTATTAAGTACCATTTTTAAAGTCTTTTGTATGACGCGACCTGGGATTGAACCCAGGTCTCCCGGACCATTGGCAAACAATTAAGAAATGAATTATAAACAAATGCATATTCTAGTGACTATTTCTTTGCAGTAGTATAAAATGTGTTTGTTACACATTAGTTAGTTGGGACCGTAGATATGACTGACTTTTGGTCATATTCTGAATATGGTGATGCACATGGCTGAAAAGAGGTAATATTTAGTTTTCATGTACAATACAAACAAGCTTTTAGGCTTAAAAATCAGGGAAAAAAGTTCATACTTTACATGAATAATCACAGTAAGTAGTGAAAAATGAAAATATATTTGCAAAAGTTATATCATTAAGTATTGTATAAGGAAGCTCACAGAAACTAATTAGAATTTTTCTTTATTAAAAACTTGTTTTGTATTTTATATCAAAGTCTCTACTTCACTCCAGTTAAACATTCTGGAATCTGATGACTTCCAATAACCTCAAAGGTAAACCTTGATTAGTCTATTTTGAATCCTGAGGTCAAGTCAGTATCTATGCGAGCAAAAAAATGAATAAACAAATAATATACACACACACAGAGTGTGTCTGAAAAGTAACAAGACTGGTGTCACAAACAATTTATTTCAATTCCAAACAACACACTATATGGTTTCTCCTTCAAAGTAATTCTCCTCAAGTCTAATACACTTTTTCATCCTTTTCTGTCATGCTTCTATGCCCTGCTGTGAAAAATTCTTCTGAGATGCCCCTCAACTCTGTTGTTGCGACCCTTTTGATTGCCTCCATACCTTCAAAATGAGTCCCCTTGAGGATCCCTTTGAGCTTGGAGAAAAAAAGTCACACAGAGTAAGATAGAGTGAATAAAGAGGTTGTTCCAATAAAGAGGTTGTTCCTCTCAGCCAGGAACTACTGGATATTCAGGGCATTGTGAGTAGGTGCTTTGCCATGGTGAAGCAGCCATGATTTTTCCTACCAGAATTCTTGTCTCTTCTCATACACTGAATGCAGGATCTCCCTGTAGACTTGCAGATTGACTGTTTGGCCCTGTGGCAAGAACTTGGAGGGGACAATGCCTCTGACATGGTGTCATCTCCATACACTTACTGAAAAGTTTCCAGTGCTGTGATGACCCCAAAATATCAGGTTTATTCATTGCTTGGTGTTCATTCCTTAGTGTTAATAGCTGAACGAGCTGAAAAAAGAGGTGTAAACAAAAGCATGCAAAAAAGAAAAAAAAAAATGCTATGGTTGCAAAAAGCTAAGATTATAGTTATATCCTCCTAAGATATCATGTTAGATGACAACACAATCTTCTTATTCTTCTTTTGCTTATAGCTCACACAGCCCACCCAATCCCATTACTTTTCAGACAGACATTGTTTGGTTTGGTTTTATGGTATACCAACCCTTCTAGGTAATTTAATGCCAAATCCTCTTTATACATATATATTAAGTATTTATATGATATGTAAGAAAAATATCCTATTTCAAGCTATTCAGTTTAGTCAAATAGTTCAATTTCAAACAATTCAGTTTAAGTATGCAGTTTAAATGTCAAAACAGTTCTATTTCAAGCAATTCAGTTTAGCATAAGTATGCAGTTTAGTTCCTTTTGATTCATAGATAGGACCCTATCAGGTGCTATCACTCCAGGCCAGAGTGGACCTGGATGCAATGGCAATGACGAGGTACTCTACATTTCCCAAAGCAGTAGTGGAACCTCACCATCAGATTGTTTAGTGTTATAGCCAGGACACTCATAGAGGGAAGGTCTTACCACTCTTCAGAGGTGCAGTCGGTGTATTTTACAGCCCTAGCTGACTGGGCAAATCAACTTTTGTACGTTAATTAATGCCAAATCTTATTCATAAATATATATGTATTGAATATATTTATGATTTGTTAGTTTATTTTGGTTTAAAGGCATATCAAAATTGGTGGTTATTTAGTGCCAAATCTTGTTTATACATACTTTTTAAGTGGATCATTCGTCAGTAACTTTCAAAAAGAGATTGTGCTCATTTGTTTGCACACAGTCAAATGTCCACAAGAATTGAAATTCTTTAATACATCTTTTAGATTGGAGTTGACAAATATGCGGTCAGTTTCACTATCCATACTTTCTATACTATAGGATCTATTCAGGGATTTCGTTGAACTCTGAGCATAGTATTGTTTATTCATTCTTTTAGGTGACTTTGTTCATGATTTTGAGAGCAGTTTGAATGCACTTCCTGGTCTTTCATTGTTCACTCTAATGTTCATATGTAATTTTCCAGGTTGGTCATTAGTGAAAGCTTGTGGCACACACTTCAGTATAGTAGTGTGTGTACACAGACAAATGCAGTAATATGTACAAACTAAGTAATAACTTGAATAATAATAGAAGACGGAACAAATATTTATCTTTTAAAGTTTACTAATCTGATAAAAGAACACAAAGGTATCAAAAGTAGGAAAGATGATGATTTTGTACCATTTTTCTTTTACAGGTGGAAGTCTGACTGTTTTGAAAATCAGCATACAAAAGTCAAGCTTTTACTGAGACTCACACAACCACTAGAACCCATTAAAAATACTTATATCAAAGCTTAGCTTAATTCATCATAAGGCTTAAATACAGAGAAATAAGAGTAGGAAGATTGTACAATACCATTTTCCAAGTAGACAGGATTGACCTTTCTTGAAAAATCAACATTTGAAGTCCTAGCTTTTTATTGGGCTCTGATGATCACAAACAAAAAATATTTAATTACTAGTATAGTTCTTGCAAAAAATGATTAGGTTTATTTACATATAAATTGGCATTTCTGTTTAAGATCAGTGTAGTATCTGTGCCCATGGTATTTTAAAAACCATAAAAAATATAAAATAGGCAAACAAATAAAAACACTTTTTTGAAGTGCATAAAAGTTTAATATTTCCACAAAGATATATACAAAATAAGAAAAATTACATGTATAAATATAGAGATAGTTAATTCTTTAAATCTTTTTATAATATACTAGTAGAAGTATTTGTCATTGCCCAGCCTAAAAATGAATATCCCAAAGCAAATTTTGTTAGACAAAAATTCATACTACAAGAGCTTTGGAATATTTTCTTCCCATACTTTCACATTTTTGAGAGGCAAATTTGACTAAGACTTTAAATTTGTTCTTAAAAAAAAACCTAATTCAAATTACCCCATCCTGTGAATACCATTTCATTGCTTTCTGTACAAATGAGACTTTTCTGATTACTTTTACTCCAAAAAGTTTATGCAGAAGGATGTTCCTGTGAGATCCAAGCTTGCTTGATACCCTCCAAGTGCTAACCAAGCAATAAATGCAAATCTATAGCTTGATTCATGGCCACAGAATCCACACTTTTAGGGCAACCCAAACTTGCCAGATCACTAAAGTTCTTGCAACCTGAGTAAAATTTCTTCAACCATCTTGTGATTAGATTAAGTTGCATGTTTATCTGAGCAGCTTTCAAATCATACACAGAATGAAGAAATGCATGTGCCAGTGCACTAACAACTATGATATTACTAATCACAGCGGGAAACCTGTTTCAGTAATGTGATATAGGTGAGAGAGAGCTAACATGTACCAAAATATTGCAAAACTTTTGACTCACCCTTGTATATAGAGCAATACTTGTTACCTGTTCAATCACTTTATAAAAATATAAAAAAAGAGAAGTGGTTTATTGGATGACAATCAGTTCATTATTATCCAAGAGAGTAGTAGCCAAAGTACTGGACTGCAACAGTGTAATAAGTGAATTCAATCTACAGTCACACTACTATGTATGAAACCCTTTCTTCTCAGCTACAGGTTAAATAGCACCACTACTATTCTTCTTCAAGAATGGCTTTAGCATTAAATAACACATGAAGGTTTATATGCCATTAAACAAATAAATCAAACCAAACAAAATATTAAATGATTAAGGTGCTACTAACACTTCAACCTAAGATTCAAGTGTTGCTTTCCGATTAAGAATCAGAGTGTAGTCTCTTCATAAGCTCATAGCCATTACATTCACTTTCGGACTTAACTTGGGAAAAGTATGAAACCTCATTTCCCTAGCAATGGGTTGAATAGTACCATTACTTTTCTTCTACAAGGATGGCGTTAGCATTGAATAACCCACAAAGGTTGATATGCTATTAAACAAGAAAACCAAACCATTTATCAGGAGGTTTAGATTTGTTAATTCTCCCATTCCTCAAAGAGTTGGAGGCCAAAATAATGGATTCTGCTTTGTGTAATAACAAGGATAGCCCCCCCCCTTCCACAAGGGATACAGTCAGCATATTCTGAGTCCAACCAACAGAGCCACTGGAGAGTAGACTTTAGGGTTCAAATTGAATATATTAGGAGCATTCTCTGAATACCTTTCTTCTTTAACAGAGTAAGGGAAGTTTTTAAGTGGACAAGCAGCTATGATACACCAAAACGTCAAAGGTAACCATGAAGTCCCAACAATTTTGTGACATCTCTTGCGGCCAAGCAATGTGAATGACAGTGAGCCAACCAAGATATTGCTTTTACCCAGTTGGTAAATGATGTCAAACTCATAGTACTCCAACTCAATTTGTTAATATGAAATTTTAGAATTTCCTTATTTTTGCCTCAATATTTGTATATGGAACATGTATTTGACCAGTTGTTGATCAGTGATGATCGCAAAATGTCTTATGTGCAACCAATTTTTTACTGCCTCCATGATAGCAGGAGTCTCCATAAAGTTTAAGAGATTGATTGATTTTAACAGCATGTCAACACATCTTGGCTTATTTCATGTCAAGAGGATAGGAAATCATGTTTATTCATATTTACATTTTTTATGTAATTGTTTAAGATTGGTTTGGTTTTATGGCATATCAACTATTGCAGGTTATTTAATGCCAAATCCTCTCTCTCTCTCTCTCTATATATATATATATATATATATATATATATATATATATATATATATATTAAATTTATATAATTTGGTTTGGTTGGGTTTTATGGCATATCAACCATTGTAGGTTATTTAATGCCAAATCCTCTTTATACATATATATTAGACAATGATTTATCATTAACAATTCAACAAAACATTAGACATTTGTTTAAACACAGTTAAATGATCAAACAGTTCTATTTCTAACAATTCAATTTAGCAAGTCATTTGTTTGCACTCAGTTGAAATGTGAAACAGTTCTATTTGACCTATTTTAAGTGCTACTACTCTGGGCCAGAGTAGAGCTGGGAGAGATGGCAGTGAAGAGGTACTCTATATTCCCAAAGTTCCAGCATTACTGGAATCTCACCATCAGATAATTTAATGTTATATCCAGGACATTTATTGGGAGGCAGGGTCTTACCTTTCTGCAGAGATGCAGTCAGTGTATTCTACAGCCCCAGCCAACTGGGCTGAGATGGTTTTGTGTCATATCCAGGACAAGCATTCAGAGAGAGGCTTCCCCCCTCTGCAGAGATGCAGTCAGTGTATTCTACAGCACCCCCAGCTGACTGGGCTGAATTGTTTAAGAGTTTTATTTTATTTTTTGCACAGTTCTACTGAATACAAATAATTTTTAAAACAGAGCTATTTGACAGATAGATGAGACCATAACAGATACTTCCACTCTGGGTCAAAGTGAACCTGGGAGTAGCAGCAATGAAGGAGTACTCCCTAAATTTCCAGAACAGAAGTGTCACCATCAGATGCAGTCATGTGCCATGCCCTGGACACTCCTTTTTTTTGGGTGGGGCATCTTACCCTTCTGCAGAGAATAGAGTCAGAGTAAAACTCAATAAGTCCCTGGCCTGACATAGATGGCGCCACTAATAAAAAATCCATATGATTTTTATAAAGTAAAAACCTTCAAATGGCACATGTCAAAATTTGAACCCAATCGGATCATTAGTTTACAAATTACAGTTATTTAAATGAAGCTACTGGGCCATTGGTCTAATGAGTAGAGTGTTTGCCAATGGTCTGGGACCTGGGGTTCAATCCCAGGTTAAGTCATAAAGACTGAAAATATGGTACTTGATGCCGACTTGTTTAACACAGCATTATAAAGTAAGGATGAAGGGTAAAGTGGAGCAATCCAGGGAATGGAGTAGCGCCCTCCTCTTTAACTTGATGCAGTAGCTATTGAAAAAGGAGCCTTCAGGTCACCCTTAACTAAAGTTGCCAACTTTACTGCTGCAAATTTTCAAAACAATGGAAAAATCTGAATTTCATGTGTTGATAAAACATTACTTTCTGATGGGAAAAATTACTGTTTAAGCAAAGCAATGGCTTGATAAGTATTATTCAGACTCTGCTCCATCTTAACCGTTGTTTCTCTTGCTGACTTTAAATATGGTTGTTGAGAGACAAATGATGCTGAATGCTCAGGTCACCCAAATTTAGCAGTTGTCTTGGAAAACACCAAAAAACTCCACAAACTCATTTTGGCCAATCATAAATTGAAGTGACATGAAATAGCAGAGGAGTTGAAGATATCAGAAGGCAGTGTATTCACCATTTTGCCAGAAAATTTGTCTATGAGAAAGCTATGTTCAAAGTGGGTGCTACGTTTGCTCACAGCCGATCAAAAGCAACAATGTGTCAATGATTTAAAGTGTTGTTTGCAACTGTTTCAATGCAACAAAAAGGAGTTTTTGCATAAATATGTGACAATGGATGAAATATGGATCTACCACTTCACTCTGGAGTCAAATCGACAGTCAGTTGAGTGGACAGCAGCAAGTGAAAGCTGTCCAAACTGATCAAAGATGCAAACATCAGCAGGCAAGGTTTCGGCCTCCATATTTTGGGATGCGCAACGTATTTTGTTCATTGATTACCTTGAGAAAGGAAGAACCATCAACAGCAAATATTATATAGCATTATTGGTGCGTTTGAAGGAAAAAAAAATCATCACAAAAACAGTCACAAGTAAAGAAGAAAAAGTGCTCTTTCACCAAGACAATGCACCGTGTCACAAGTCAATCGCAATGATGGCAAAACTACATGAATTGCGCTTCAAATTGCTTTCGCACCCACACTATTTTCCAGATCTGGCCTCCAGTGACTCCTGGCTGTTTGCAGAGCTCAAAAGAATGCTCCAGAGGAAGAGATTTGGCTCCAATGAAGTGATATTGGAAACTGAAGCATATTTTGAGGCCAAAGACAAATTGTTCTACAAAAAAGGCATTGAATTGTTAGAGAAGCATTGAAATCACCCTAGAAGGAGACTATATGGGTGAATAAAGTTAAATTTTGTCAAAAAGTTGTTCTTTATTAGTTAAGCCTGGGACTTATTGAGTGATGTGTTATATCATAACCCCACTAAAAGATCATTTCATTTTGAGTGAGGGTTCTAGAAAAGACAAGTGACAGACTTGTAAAGTAGCATAGCATTGGTAGCCAGACAGAGAAGAGACTTGACCGAATGTAATAGAACTGGTAGTATACAGAAACTTATACCTCCTTGCATAGTATGTAATCAACTCACCTGTATCTGACCAAGAGCAAAGGCAACTCTACATTGGCTTCAAAGGCAGTATATTGCTTGGTTCAGTATGGTGGCTATTACATCAGTTTTGACCAACAGGATATATTTTCCTCAATCGAGTGAAATAAGACTTTCAATTTCCTCTTCAAGATTACTGAATGCCTTCTCAGCCTTGGGGTCAATTGGTTGGTTGTGTTTCATGACATATCAACCTTTGTAGGTTATTTAATGTCAAACTGTTCATATATACAAGTAAAGTTGGCCACCAAAGTAGAAGGCAACCTGAAAGCTCACTTTTCTTTAGCTACTACAGCAAGGTGTAGGGGAGTGCATTACTCTTTTCCCTGGATTGCTCCACTTACCTTCAACCCATACCTTATAATGGTAAGTGTTAAGCAATATGGCATTAAGTACCATTTTTTTTTAGTCTTTTAGTATGACTTGACCTGGGATTGAACCCCAGTCTCCTGAGCCAGTGACAATTGTTAGGTAATATTATTCTTAAAAAGTCAGAGCTCATTTATTTGCACACAGTTAAATGGTTTCAAGAATTGCTATATAACAGCATTTCAATTTGATATCAGACATTTGTTTGCAGTTAAACAGTTTCAAGTATAGTAAATGATTAAATAGTTCTATTTGACCCATACATTGGACTCTAACAAGTACTACCACTCCAGGTTAAAGTGGACCAGAGAGTAACAGTAGTGAAGAGATACTCCACATTCCTTAAAGTCTCAGAACTTGAGTCTCACTATCAGATGGCTTAGTGTCATATGCAGGACAAGGGAGTTTTATTCCACTGCAAAGATGCAGTTGGCATATTCTACAGCCCCAGCTGACTGGGCTGGCCTTGGGAGGAAACAATCTGATAACAGATGTTTAATTTTATCTGAGACTTCATGTATCTATTGGGAATAATAATATAAAGAGGCCAGTTACACTTAATGTTAAATCATAGATTAGCAGAATCTTTTGATATGAAGTGTAAATTATTTAAAGATAATTTAACCAATGTACTTTGAGAGAGATTGTTATATCTAGATGAAGTCTACTCAGTGCGACTGACAAGTGGCAACCTTTAGAGTCAGTTGAGAGCTTGGCTTTCATTGGGAGATTTTAAAGTCATGTGACTATAAATTATTGAAATTATATCCTAATCATCTCATTAGTTAGCTTGAAGTAGCTAAGATTCATGCACAAGTGAAAATTGTGAGGACCTATTTTCCATAATGCTCAAAGGGCTAGCTCCTGGTTTGAACGGCCATTAAATTAAAAGACATCTAAAAGAAATAAAAGAATGTGTGCAAACACAAAAAGAGGTCTTCATGTTTAATCTTTCCAGCAAAAGAATATCACAGTAAAAATGGAACACCAAGACAAACAAACTATACAACAGTTATAATACAACTTTGCTCTTGGGATTGGCAAGTGTGTTAGTTTAGGCCTAACAGATCATTGGTTGATAATCACAGCAAATTTCACAAGAGGCAGTAAGTGTTACAAGAATCTGATAGAGGTTGATGAATTTACCGCAAGATCAAACCAGCAGAGTAAGACCCAAACAGAAAAGGGTTTTTTTTTGTAGTGGGTGGGTAAAGTAGAAGTTCTTAAAGAATGTACTATCAATCAAAACAGAAAGTTTACTTTTATCATTTTACAAGTTTTATTCCATCTAATTACTGCTGTTTTCTGTCTGTTTCTTCTTTCTCATAATCACTCTTATGTCTGATAGATTGTTAGTTGGTTTGACAGCAGAGTAAAATAATGGTGTAAGTTGACAACACACTTTTATCCTTGTTTAAAGGGGGAATTCCTGTGGCATAGTGGTTAAAATGCTGGACTGTGACATAGTAAGCAAGTTTGAATGCCTGTCACACTTTTACATTCCCTTTTGGACTAATACCCTTAGGAAAAGTTTGAACCCCTTAAGCTAAGAGTTAAATAGTTATCACTAGTATTCTTCTATGAGGGTGGCTTTAGCATTAAATAACCCATGAAGGTTGATATGCTATTAAACAAAGAAACTAAACTAACCTTGTTCAATGTTGATTTTTAAATTAAAATCAGAGTTCTACTTTGTTTTATGATAAATTGTTCCATTGACTACATAAGCTAAAGTGGTTTGTAAGTCCTTCTGAAGAAATTATATGATTGATAATTCTTTGAAAGCAGCTTCACAGTTGGTAACCCTAAAGGATATTCAATGAAACTAATATAATCATTCACTGGCATCAAGGGTTATATACTGTTTATCAGAATCTGAAATCACAATTTAATAGTATGCTCTTTTCAAGTTAAGCATACTGAAGGATAAATACTTGGCCCTCTTGCATATCATGTCATCGACTCAAGAAAGCAGATACACATCGAATAATATAAGTTGGCGACTGTAGGGAAGGGAACTACTCCTTTCCCAGGATTGACCCACTTTACGCTTGATCTATACCTTATAATGTTGAGTGTTAAGCAAGGAGGCATCAAGTACCATTTTTTGAGTCTTTGGTATGACTCGACCCGAGACTGAACCCAGGTCTCCCAGGTCATTGGTGATCACTCTAACCATTATGCCAAAAATCTATTTAAAGGCTGTGAATAGTCCACCAAAGTCTTGTGATTTTTTTTCCATTGAGGTGACTAGAACTTGAACCCTCCAAAGAGAGTTGCTGGGTTCATTTTAATCTTCCTACAACAGTTTTCTCACTTCAGAAGAAATAAAGGCTCATTTGTATCTGATAAGAGTTGGGATCTTACAACAATAGGTTTGCAGATAGTAAAGTGAGCAAAGAAAGAAAGTTGGATGTTTATATTAGAAAAACTGCACACAGTCAGTTCAGACAAAGGACTTCCAAAAAGTATAGAAATGCACTTCTGTAAGAGCAAGAAAATTTGACCTAGAATTACTCTGTAATATAGGTTACACGAAATATCAAATTTAACATTTGGGTATATTTTCTTACACAATAGCAATTTCACCAAGTAGGTGTCATGAATTACCAGAGAAAGAAGGAAAACACATCAAGTAGTTTGATAAGAAAATAGGTTTTATTACACAAGATGCAGTGAACGAACAATCAGTACTTGGCAGGTGGCATTCACAAGTCTCATTCCCTTCATCTGAGGGTTGGCTATTCATGGAAAACAGATGATTCCATTATCTTGCCTTTAGGTAATATATAACAATTAGACAAAATGAAATGCAGTCTTATTTAGGATTTAAACTTTGGTTTCTATTTCCTACAACAATAACTATTACAATAATCACACATCCATATATTTGATTTGGTTTTATGGCATATCAACCATTGTAGGTTATTTAATTCCAAATCCTTTCTATAAATATATTAAATATATGATTTCTTAACACATTTTGTAGATAACATTTTTAAATGAGCCTGAGCTCATTTTTTTTCACACAGTTAAATGGTTTCACTTCTATCAAATACAAGTAATTCTATTTACTATAAATCATTCGCTTGCACACAATTTAATGTTTTCAAGTATTTCTATGAATCACTAACAATTCAATTAAACATCAGTCATTTGTCTACATACAGTTAAATGTAAAAACAGTTCTATTTCAAGTAATTCAGTTTAGTATAAGTACACAGTTTAAATGTCAAACAGTTCTACTTGACCCATATATAGGACCTTATTAGGTGCTACCACTTCGAACCAGAGTGGACCTGGGAGTAATGGCAATGAAGGGATATATCATTCCCCAAAGCTCCATTATTACTGAAGCCTCACCATCAGATTGTTTAGTATCATATCCAGGACACCTGTCGAGGGAATCTTAACTCTCTACAGAGATGAATTCAGTGTATTCTGCAACTCCAGCCGACTGGGCCATATCCATATATAGTATGCACCTGAAATATAGGTATCAAATATTCTATAACAGATTGGTGCTTTATATTCAACTTCCATGTAGTACTCATTACGAAATAACACTGCTATTCTTGTTTTAGGGCATTATATTCCAAAGTAAAAGAATGTACAAGAAAAAAGAAAAAGGAAAAAAATATTGAAAACTCCATGTAAAGCATTTGATTCCTCACTGGGTTTACCCATACTTGTTGCCTTGTACTAGACTAAGCTAAGCTTTATAAATATCCGCCTGTGAAATGATAAATGATTTCTCTATAATAACCAAACAATATGAGCCACCAGAAATATGATTTGGCTCATATCCGCTCTTCTGAAGAACTAACCAGGTTGAAGTAAACATACTTTTAACCCCATCTATTGTCTGAAAGCTACTGAACTTTTCTAGTGCTCTCACACAGATGATACAAAACATCAGTCACATGATAAAATTTCAGGGTCACATGATTTAATCTGGTGTCAAATTACAAAGTAAATGTTTAGTTTCATATCAACATTTTCACACTAACTCCAAATTTTTATTTTAAAGAATATTAGGATAAGGAAAATTCATGTTAAAATTTATGACGATACGAGGGTGAATCAAATGTTTTGCCATATTTCAGAATAATGCTGTTTCGGATAGAAAATCAATACTGCTTTGAGTCAAAAATTCTATCTGGAACAGCATCATTCCAATGTAACATGAAATGAGTACAAACATTACTGGGTAACAATTACAAATTCACCAGTCTTAAAGAATGTTTCAACAGCAAATGCACAGTATGCACCGATCCAAGTCATGATCATAACTGATCATACCTGAAAGAAAAATGGTAAGACAGTGAAATGGAGCTACCATTACCACTTGCCTAAGTTCATTTGCACTACACAGATAACAGTTTATAAAGTGGGATGTATTTCTAGCACAACTTGTATAATTTGGTTTAAAGTAGTAATATAATTAGGGATTCTGGTTGCTTTTTTTAGTACTAAATTGTTTCCTATTAAAGCAGTGGTGGTGCAAATGTCTATTGGGTGCCATGGTGGTGGTACAAACATAGTAAAAACCAAACTGGGAAAGTTTATAAATTTGATCAATAAACATTTTCCTAAAACAATTACACTGCACAAAATATTTAATAAAAATACTATAAAATTAGTTATAACTAAATATGTGCCAAGTATTAGAAAAACATAACCAAAAAAAATCATTACCCCCCCCCAAAAAAAAAACAATGAACCATGCCTGCAATTATAGAATGACTAATTTTAACAGCATGTCAACTAGTCTCGGGTCATTTTATGAGATGTGTTCATATTTACATTTTTTGTGTAGTTGTTTCTAAGGAGTTTTTTTTTTTTGCACACATCATATTGAATGAGAATAATTTTTAAACAGATCTATCTGACCCATCAATACTACCACTCCAAGTCAGAGTGAACCTGGGAGTAATAGCAATGAAGAGCTACTTCACATTCACCAGAACTAGAACCTCACTATCAGATACATTTTAGTGTCCTACCCAAGATACCCTCTTTTTTGGAGGGGGTATTATACCTCAGCAGAGGATTCAGTCAGCATATTCTAAGCCTCGGCAAATGCAGAAGAGAGAAAATGTCCATTACAAGCAACATGGTTTGGTTTTATGGCACATCAACCATTGTAGGTTACTTAATACCAAATCTTATATATATATATATATATATATATATAAAATGATTTGCAAACTCATTTTTAAAGATTTTTAAATGAGCCTAAGCTCATACATTTGCACACAGTTAAATGTATCACCAACAATACAATTAGACATCAGTCATTTGTTTACACACAGTTAAATGATCAAATTTAGCTTAAGTCATTTATTTGTTTGCACTCAGTTTAAATGTCAAACAGTTCTATTTGACCCATAGATAGGACCCTATCAAGTGTTACCAGAGTGGACCTGGGAGTGATGGCAATGAAGGTGTACCCTGCATTCCCTAGAGTTTCAGCATTACTGGAGCCTCAAAATTAAATTTTCTAAAGTCATATCCAGGACACTTGTTGGGTGGGGTGGGGGGTTCTTACTCCTTCTGCAGAGATGTAGCTGGTGTATTTTACAGCCCCAGTCGACTGAGCTGTATTCAGCAGGGAGTGTATTGTGTAAGTGTGCACACACATTATATATCATCAAGTCACAATGATAGCATGGATTTCCCAGACCCTCTTCATCAATCCTTATCGTTCATCTCTCCTGGTAGGTCCTCCTCCAAACTACATCAAGTGTCCTGCACAGAGCTGATGTAAGTTCTTGCTGGTCACCCAACACTGGCACATCTATGTGTAGAGGTCCATAGAAGAATGTTGCTTATGAATTTATCCTTGCTTCTACCAGCAATTTGTCTTACTTGGATGGTCATTATATATATGAATATATATTTGGGGGTGTCCTCATGGTGTAATGGTTAAAGCGATGGACTGCGGAATCGTAGTACACAAGTTTGTACTCCAGTCGCGCTATTACGTTCACTTTCGGGCAAATACCCTTTGGAAAGGTATGAAGCCCCTTATCCTCCCAGTTATGGGTAAAATAGTACCACTACTGTTCTTCTAGGAGAATAGCTTTGGCATTAAATAACCTAAAAAGAGTTGATATGCCATTAAACAAAGAAACCAAAATCAAATATATATTTAACAATAGAGCTGTAGGACTGTGGAATAGTTTAATAAACTATAAAGTCCTCTCATCTAATAAGAATATGTTTTTAAAAAATCATAAGAGTTATCTTAATACTGCAAATATAAAATCTAACTTCAAGCTAACAAGATATCAACATTAAGCAGCCGTTGCACAGTATAAGCAATGATAAGGCCGGGAATCCCCAGCATGTATTCAAAAGGATGATATATCTATCAATATGAAGTCTTCCCACCAATATAACATCTTTATGGCAATATACTTGACACCTCACTATAGTCATAAGTTAGGATTATTTTAACATGCATACACTGTCGGGATCTATCTGTATATTTAAACCCATTCTCAATCTACAGACAAGAGAGAGAGCTTCCCACCTGATATACAACTATCACCAAACTAGTGAGCTAATTTCTAAAAAGTAATCTTCAAGGTAATCAAACAAAACTTGGTTTGGGAAGAAACAACAGGTGTTTGTGTCTTAGGAAAGCTTGAAGGGTAGAAGAGCACACATAACATTCAAGATATCATATCAGTAAGGACATTTTAAAAGGTGAAATGTACACAAATCTAAACTGTCACTAGTTAAATGAACAAGTAACTGTTCTAACATGCCAAACTAATAAGAGGATTTGAGTTCAGTTTCTTTGTTTAATGGCATATCAACTTTCATGGATTATATAAAGCCAAAGCCATCCCTACAGAAGAACAACAGTGTAACACACATTACTGGGGGGGGATACCAAAGGGTATTAATCCAAAAGTGAATGTAATAGCACAACTGGAGTTTGAACTCACTTATTTCAAAACCACAGTTCAACACTTTAGCCATTACACCATGGGGAAAATGAATATTGTAATTTGTTTAAACTTACTTCAAAACAACTTATTTTTGCTTAAGCTCAATATTTATGATGTTTTTTTCCAATGAAACAGTATATAACAAAAAATATATATACGTCATAAAAAATTGGTTATGACAAAAAACAAATCCAAAATCTTGATTTCGACGTCCAACAGAACTTGAAATTTGTAATTTTATATAATTTGAAAAATGGTAAATTGTAAAAAAATTATTAAAAGTTTCAATTTCTTTTAATTATCTAAATTTTACTGATAAAATTTTAACCTTAAAATTGAAAAAAAGTTTAGGGGCTTTGAACTAATTTTAGACCCTTAAACTCACAGCAGTTGTCAAAAAAAAAAAAAAGAAAAAAAAAGGAAAAAAATAAAAATAATAAATATCATTTTTTTTATTTTATAAAAAAAGTGGGTGGGGGTTACTTTCACATTTTAATTCAAAGTAGAATGATTACCCATTTCCAGAACTGTTAGTGTTGGAAAAAAACAAAAAACAAAAAACAAAAAAAAAAACCAAACAAACAAAAACATAAGTAGCCTGACAGGTGGAATTCTTGTAATTTTTTAATTATTTTTTCCGGAAATGGGAGCTCATTCTCTTTACTTCCCTTTATATACTTAGTTACTTTTATTTGGATTTGGTTTTCAATGTAATCAATTTTTTTACGATGTATATTTTTTGTTCCATACTATTTTATGGAAGACTTTAAAATGGTGAAACAAGTGTTAATAGAACAACGACGGATGCTTAATAAAATCAAATTATTCAATCAATTAATAATGACCATCTTACAACCCGCTGATTGAATAATTGAACGGTTATATAATAAAATACAAAACAGAAATACAATTTATACAAAGAAAGAAACGTTTTAGCGTCGACTTTGCTTTTAATAAATTCGTCAATTTTGGATTATTTTGATTTTCAATTCTTCTGTTTTATTGAGAAAAAAAACAAACCACAAATCAAAAGCTTAAGCAAAAATAAAATGTTTTGAAGTAAATTAGAACGAATTACAACGTTCATTTTCTAAATAATTTTAGACTACTTTATTAATCTCAAACAATTTTTATTAGTTCCGTACGCCAAACAACGGAAGTACAGATGACGTAATAGCAATCGCCGTAGAAAGTAAACTCAGCTACTCGAGTTCAAATTCTGAACCAAGCTATCTGCATTTCACAGCCTGCCAATAACCTCGTGAAAGGTATGAATACAATGATTCTCCCTCCAGGTATGAGTAATAGTAAGACAAACTGGGCTATTTAACCTTGGTAGGGCAACCGGTCTAGAAGAAGGAAAACTCTGAATTTAAATAAGTTGTAGACCTTAAGACATAATACACGAGTAGTACCCCTACAACCAAACATGCCCTCTTACTTCTAAGCCACACAAGCAGTAGTGCGTAGTAAATGAACAATAAAAACATAAAACGCCCCTTAAAACGAATAATTATCTTAAATTTTAATAAAAGCGATTCTACATTCTTTATTTCTAATAATAATCATCTTACAACCTGTATATAATATTTAAGTACTGTTAGTTTGGCTTTAGAGTGTTCACTAGTGGTCAGGGAGACCGGAGTTCAATCCCAGGTCGAGTCATACCAAAGACTCAAAAAATGGTACTTGATTCCGCCTTGCTTAACACTTGGCATTATAAGGTGAGGATCAAGGATAAAGTGGAGCAACCCAGGGAAAGGAGTAGCGTCCTCCTCTACATCCCAGTGTAGTAGCTATTGAAAAGGGAGCTTTCGGGTCACCTTCGACTCAGGTCGCCAACTTTACTTTTAGTTTGATTCTTAAATACGAATAATTATCCTAAGCTTTAATAAAAGCGACTCTACATCCTTTATTTTTTTAATAATGACCATCTTACAACCTGTGTGTAATATGGGCTATGTACTGCTCGTTTGACTCCTTTAAATACGAATAATTATCTTGAACTTGAATAAAAGCGATTCTACATCCTGTATTTTTTAATAATGACTATGTGTGTAATATGGGAAAATACTGCTAATTGTTGAAGGCATTGGGTTTATATAACACTTGGAACAGATTTCATGCATGTTAGGTAAAACTGCTTAAGGCTTGTAGTCCATCCAGCTAATCAAAGATATGAACAATAAATTAACAAGTAAATCAATCATAATTTCTGATTCATATTTTCTTTCATTTTTCTTTTAAATCTTTAGTTACTTCTTTTTTCATAATGGATCATTCAAGTTGTTATTTCCAAGACAACAGGGAAAAAAGCGTATCAAATAAGTTCTTGTTAGGACTCAAATTCACGTCTCATTTTTCTTTGAGGAAGCTGCTTTGCCAACTTAGCTACGGGAGCAATTGGCATTGCAGAAACCTAAAAGTAACACTTATGAATACATCCTATACGTTACTTCTGAACTGTCAGCAACATGATTGTTGTTATGGCTTTTAGATACTAGTAGTCTTTTTTTCTCTCTCTTTTAACAGCATGTCAACCCATCTAGAGTTATCTTATGTTTAGAGGTTAGGGAATTGCGTTCATCGTACCTTTATATTAACATTTCTCGTGTAGTTGTTTCATAAGAGATTTCGCACACAGTTATATGATGTCTCTCTGGTAAAAGTAATTTGCACACAGTTGCAGTATTTCAATCTAATACTAATAATTATATAGTTTCAAGTAATTATTTCTATTTAATAATAGTTATTTTTTGCACACATATGGTTTCAAGTAACTAATAATAATCCTTAGTAAACAGAGTCCAGGATATGACACTAAACCATCTGATGGTGAGGCTCCAGTCCTGGAGCTTTGACGAATGTGGAGTATTCCTTCATTACCATTAATCCCAGGTTCCCTTTGACCCGGAATGGTAGTACCAGTTAGCGTCCTATCTATGGGTTAAATAGAAATATTTAATCATTTACTATACTTAAATCCATTTAACTTAACTGTATGCAAACAATTTGCAAACAAATGAGTTCTAGTTCATTTAAAAATAATGTTACCTACAAACTATTCGTTTAAAAATCATATATATTCAAGATATACATCGATAAACAGGTTTGGTTTGGTTTCTTTGTTTTGATGGCATATCAACCTCTGTAGGTTATTTAACGCCAAAGTAATTCTCCTAGAAGAACAGTAGTGGTTAAATACCCATAGCTGGGAGGATAAGGGGGTTCATACCTTTCCCAAGGGTATCTGCCCGAAAGTGAACGTAATAGCGCGACTGGAGTACGAACTCGCTTACTACGATCCCGCAGTCCATCGCTTTAACCATTACACCACGAGGACACCCCCACATCTATAAACAGAATGGGGCATTAAATAACAAGGTTTGACATGTCAAACTACAATCAACCTTAGTAAACAATTGTAGCTTAAAGTAACTATCTTTAACACAAATAATTTTGTCCTATGGCATCAAATATTCCTATTGAATACGAAAAGTTTTTTGAACAAATCTATTCGACATATACACGAGACCCTGACAGAGCCGAGTGAATCTGGAAATAATTGCAAAAAAAGGGGTATTCCATATGCCCCAGATCTCCAGAACTGAAGACTCACTATCAGATGCAGAGCCAGGACACTATATACAAGCATTGTTAGTGCTTACAGTCTATTAGATTAAGCACTTAATTATTAAAATTATAAATACTGATTGACAATGCTGCATCTAAAAAGTTGTTTTGATTGTAATGAATGAGTATATGATCAATCGCCACTTTTCCCTATTGTTCATCGCCTCAGGCAGGTCTTCTGGACAACATCCCATATCCTCACATAGTTCGTGCGGGTCGTCCTGCTTTTGCACGGCCATGTGGGGGGGTCCATAAGAGTACATCACTTATGAGTTCGTCCCTGCTTCTCCAGAAGTGTCCTGCATGTCTGGTTCGTCTAACTTGAATAGTTTTCGTGATAGGAGGCAGGTGGCCGTACAGGTGGTGTCTTGTGGGGTGTTGCCGCCAGGACTTGTTCAAGATTGCTCGCAGCATTCTTGTGTAATTGCCGTCTAGCTTCTTCTCCAGCCGTTTTGTTAGAGTCCATGTAGTGCATGTGCTACCAGCACGACATGATGATGATGATGATATGATCACTTCCCCACACGACAAACCCCACCATAAAACTAACACAGGAAAAATAATTTACAGATTTTTTATAACCATAATATGATTTTTCTTTGGTTTGGTTTCTTTGCTTAATGACATATCAATCTTGGAAGGATAGTTAATGCCAAAGCTATCCTTGTAGAAGAACAATAGTGATACTATTTGATCCATGGCTGGGTGGGTGGGTTTTAAACGAGTTCATACGTTTCCCAGGGGTATCAGTCTGAAAGCAAACGTAATAGCACGACTGGAGTTCGAACTCACTCAATACGATGTCGCAGTCCAGCACGTTAGCCACTACGCCACAGGGACCCTCACCTCTTTTTTCTTCTTTTGTTCATTTATCAAATGAATGCTAATAAAAAAAAAAACTGACAATAACCTAAAGTTAATTCGAATATCAACATTTTACTTATCACCATAATGATTGGTTGATTTTAACGGCATGTCAACCCGTCTAGAAGTCAGAAAATTGTATTCATTGTTTTTTCATATTTACATTTTCGGGTAATTGTTGCTTAAGAGTTTCTTGTTTTGTTTCCAATCAAATCGAATACGAATATTTTTAAACATGTATTTGACCCGTAAACGAGACCTTGACAGGTACCTCTCCAGATCAGAATGGATCTGGGAGTAATGAAAATGAAGAGGTACTTCACACTCTCCAGATCTCTAGGACTGGGGTCTCACATCAGATGCAGTTTAATGTCCTACACGGTACACAGGATTAGAACTATTTCTTCTCCGCCGCGATACAAGCGCTCGGTATATATTCACCAACACACACACAAACATCCTAGCCCAGTCGGCTGAGGTAGTAGAATACACCAACTGCATTTCTGCAAAGAAGTAAGACTCCACTAACGAGTGTCCTGGTATGGCATTAAACCATCTGATGGCGAGGCCCCAGCCTTGAAATTTTGGGGAATGTGGAGTACCCCTTCATTGCCATTGTTGTCAGGTGCACTCTGGCTTGGGGTGGTAGTACCTGATGGGGCCATATTTATGGGTCAAATAGAACTGTGCAAACAAATTACTAACATAGCAATACTTGAAACCATTTAACTGTGTGCAAAGAACTCGAGCTCGTTTAAGAATGTTATCCACAAAATATGTTTAGAATATATATCTAATATATATGTATAAAAAGAACTTGGCATTAAATAACCCACTGTGGTTGATATGCCATAAAACCAAACCCAACCAAATCCTATATATTTAATATGTATGTATAAGGAGGATTTGGCATTAAATAACCCACAATGGTTGATATAAAAGCCAACCAAACCAAATCCTATATATTTAATATGTATGTATAAAGAGAACTTGGCATTAAATAACCCACAATGTTTGATATGCCATAAAACGCAACCAAACGAAACAAACATTTCTGTCGCATCAATCGTGAAAAATAATTTCTTTTTCTCCAATGACAAACGTTACTCCACAGTTGATTACATGATTTTAACGTCATATCAACCCATCTCGGGTTATTTGATGTCGAGAGGTTAGGGAATTGCGTACATTGTACACTTATATTTACATTTTGGTGAAGTTAGGTTTTCCGCACGGTTATATGATATCAAGTATTCCTATCTAATATAAATAGTTTGCAAACAGATCTATTTGACTCATACATGGGATCCTAACAGGTATTACCGGTCCGGGTCAGAGTGAACTAGCGAGTAATGGCAAAGAAGGGATACTCTATGCTCGTCAGTTCCCCAGAGGAGGATCCTCACCACTGGATACAGTTTATTTTCTCATACTGAGGATACCCTCTTTATTCAAAGTGGTGGGTGTCTTACTCTTCTGCAGTCAGCATATCCAAAGACTCGTTGACTGGGCCTCGAATCGTGGAAGGAAGAATAAAATTCCAAAAGAAGGAAGTTTATCTGCAAGGCTATTCAGTTTTACAGGTAGCGGATCGACGGTGTCATAGAGCCAAGCAGACAAGGATGACCGACAGACTATGGCGGATCGATTTCCATCCCACCGCTTTCTTTTTTTAGGAACTCTTATGACCTATTCCTGTGTTGATAGCCCTTAAAAACAAGCCTGTAGTGTCTGGATCCGCAACCAACTCACTATTTCAACTTGATCATTTGAATTAACGGAGATGGGACACCAACTTATCAAGAATAAAACTAACCATCAACTAACAAGAAGATAAGCGAGTTTCATTTTGCCTTGAAAATTTGAGAAGAAATTATTTGAAAAACACAAACACAATAAAAAGAAATGTGAGAAAAATTTGCAAGTGCTCGGCGCGATTATCGCAAAGCAGGTATTAAATTTTTTCTTTAATCAACTTATACATATTTTCATTTGATTATTGTACGTACAACATTGCATTTTAATAATGTATACAAGAAGTATTTTTAAATATCGGCTCTCTAATAATAATAATAATAATAATATCAAGCACTTGTCAAACAAACTTTTCTCACTAGTATTTCCTTTTTTATTATATGCGTGTGTGTGGCTTTAAAAATGTGAATATCTTTATCTTCTTTTATTTCTTGTGAGTTCTAATGAAGATGGCAAGAGCATGAAAAAAGTCAATACAGATTTACTGTTTCAAGTTTGGCGCTCATATTAGGGATATTCTGTGTCGTCTCTATTGTCTGTGCGTGTGACGTCATTGTTACTAACAGGATGTTGTCGAGACAGTTTCCCTGTGTCTATAATCAAGTTACAACAAATACGGATAAGAATAATGAATATTTTCATTAAGAATAAGGAAGATTTAAAAATAAGTAATACATGTCACCAATAATTTAAATTGATCACATTTTAACGTAATCAAGGAAGTTTTGGCATCCTTTACTTTATGGAGACGGTTTTTTTAATAACTTTCCTAACTGATTGGCTTCTGTATTAACCAAAAATAAATAAATGAACAAAAAATAAAAATAGATAAAAATACGATCACTTGGTTAATTCCAAAACGGACAAATGAAGATTTTTTGGCAAGGTACAAAAGAATTTGCAGTGTTGATTGGTTTCTGAATTAAAAACCTGAAGCTTGTTGTAAAGACTCCTTTGGTAACATTAAATATTGTTTAATTTACATGACGTGTCAACCCAGGAAGAGTTATTTTCTGCCAAGAAGTAAGGGAATCGTGTTCATTGTATGTTCATATTCACATTTTTTGTGAAGTTGCTAAAGAGATTTTTGTATTTTTTTTTTTTTTTTTTTGCACACGGTCCTATCGATAACTAATAATTTTTAACAGATATGTTGTTATAGATAATTTCCGTTTTAATAAAATATCATTTATTCGTGAATGGTTTAGCAATAAATTCATTTCAATCAATCGTATATTCACTATTATTTTCAATCACCTCTTGCCATTTATCAGTTAATTTGCTGCTTTCTCTCGAGAAAATTCAGCTGGTTTCGACAAATGTTTTCACCTGATCTTCTTGAGAACATTTTTTGTCATTCAGACCATTTTGTAGAGAACGAAAAAGATGGAAATCACTTGGTGCAAGGTCTAGTGAATATGGTAAATGGGGTAGAACAGACCAGCCTAAATCCAATATTTTTCTTATGTGATTCTTGCGTTATCATTTAGAGGAACAACTTTTCTCCTAACGAATGCGATGCGTTTTCTTAAGACATTCAAGCACACGTTGCAGCTGTCTGCATTGAGTGACTGGTTGCAGTTTAAAAACTCAAAATGAATAATACTGCGCTGATCCCACTACACACACAGCATAACATTTCCTTGATGAAGCTCCGCCTATGGGGTAGGCTATGGAATTGTCAGTCCATTGCCTTTTGCGTTGAACATTGTCATAATAGATCCATTTTTCGTCATCTGTAATGATATTCTTAATAAACAAGTCATTTCTCTGTCTTAAAAGAAGACTTGTAGCAACGGATATGCGGTCTTCCTTATTCTTCTCACTAAGAGCATGAGGAACCCAAACGCCAAGCTCGCACCACTTTTCCTATCTTTTTCAAGTGGCGGAAAATTATGTATTGGAATGTGTTCAGGTCAAGTGGTAAGTCTTGAATACTTTTGGGCAGATTACATTTAACCACTTCTCTTAAAGCATCTTAATTGAGGTTTGATGAGCTTCCCTGGTTTGGGTTCATCTCTCAATGACGTACTGCTAGAATAAAATTTTGAAAACCAGTTTCAGATTTGGTGGTCAGTAATGAGACCTTGGCCATTAACACTAGAAATTTTCTTGACTGTTTCTGTAGTGATTCATTCATTGTTAAACCCCACAATATAACATGTCAAATATGCACTTACAGTTCTTCCATTTAAAGAGCGTGAGATCATAGATTTAATTATGATGCACACTCTTTCACTACTGAAATAAGAATGGCTGATAAAAGTACTCCTTAATCAGGTAATTTCCAGTTGCGTTTAAAACATTGGAAGTTTGAAATGCGTAGTTAAAACTTTTAAAAAACGAAAATTATTTATGACTCAACCCAATTTTTGACCCATAGACGAGACCCTAGTAGGTACTACCATACCGAATCAGGTTTTGGTTGGGTTTTATGGCATATCAACCACTGTAGGTTATTTAATGCCAAATCCTCTTTATACATATATATTAAATATATAGGATTTGGTTTGGTTGGGCTTTATAGCATATCAACTATTGTAGGTTATTTAATGCCAAATCCTCTTTATTCATATATATTAAATATATAGGATTTGGCTTGGTTCGGGTTTTATGGCATATCAACCATTATAGGTTATTTAATGCCAAATCCTCTTTATACATATATATTAAATATATAGGATTTGGTTGGGTTGGGTTTTATGGCATATCAACCATTGTAGGTTATTTAATGCCAAATCCTTTTTATACATATATATTGAATATATGATTTCTAAAAATTCTGTAGATAACATTAAGTTTGAGCTCATTTTTTCGCATAGTTAAATGGTTTCACTTATTTCTAGCTAATACGAATAATTCTATTTATTTTTAATCATTTCTTTGTATACGGTTAAATGTTTTCAAGTTTTGCTCTGTATCACTAACAATTCAATTAAACATCAGTCATTTGTTTACACACATTTAAATGATCAAACAGTTCTATTTCAAACAATTCAGTTTAACATGTCAACAAAGTTAAATGGTTCAAAGTATTGCTATGTATCACTGACAGTTGAATTAAACATTAATGATTTCTTTACAGAGATTTAAATGTAAAAACACTTCTATTTCAAATAATTCAATTAAGCATAAGTCATTTGTTTGTACTCTGTTTAAAGGTCAAACAGTTCTATTTGACCCATATATAGGACCCTCTCAGATGCTATCACTCCAGGCCAGAGTGGATCTGGGAGCGATGACAACGAAGGGACACTTCGCTTTCCCCTAAGTTTCAGTATTACTGGAGCCTCACCATCCAATTGTTTAGTGTCATATCCAGTACGCTCATTGGGGGAGTCTTACCCCTCTGTAGAAATGCACTCAGTGTATTCTACAACCCAGCCAACCGGATCAGGGTGTACTTGGGAGTAATGGAAATTAATGGGTACGCCACACTCCAAGCCTCACCATCAAATGCTGTTTAATGTTATACCCAGGACACCCTTTTTTGGGGAGGTATCTTACCTCTCTCCAGGAGGGACAGTCAGCGTATTCTAAGACTTGTCGATAAGGAGAGGTAACATTAGAATCTAAGCGCATGTACTTCTTCAATCTTCATAGTTTTAGGATAATCTATGAACTAAACATCTACGAGAAAACGAAAACCCATAGTATGGGTGGATCAAGCCATGTTTGGGCCATGACTCATAGTTGCCATGGTCTTTATTTTATTTTTACGCTAATGTAATCTCCACCACATGACCAGCTTTTACTCGACATTAGTTTTGAATTCATAGTTTGTTTTCTCCTAGACAAGTTGCCCACCAAGATTCGAGTGTTTAGTCTATCCTACTGTTTACTTGGTGCGGGGCTGAGATGGATTCGTGCTTTTCCCAGTGTTCTAAGTGCAGAGCGGTTAGGCGATATCTCAACCATTGTAGGCTATTTAATGCCAAATCTCCTTTATACATATATATTAAATATATATGAGTGAAGTTGGTGACCTTAATCGAGGGTGCCCGAAAGCTCCCTTTTCAATAGCTATTACACCGAGGTGTAGAGGAGGGCGCTACTCCATTCCCTGGATTGCTCAACCTTACCCTTGATCTTTACTTTATAATGCTGAATGTTAAGCAAGGTGGAATCAAGTACTATTTTTTGGCCTAATGAGTAGAGTGTTCGCCAATAGCCTGGGAGATCCGGGTTCAATCCCAAGTTGAGTCATTCCAAAGACTCAAAAAAAAAATAGTCGCCAACTTTACTTAAATATATATATATATATATATATATAGATAGATAACTTTCTTAAACGAGTCTGAGCTCTTTTTCGCACACAGTTAAATGGTTTCAAGTATCGCCATATAACAGTCACAATTTAACATCAGTCATTTGTTTGCACACAGTTTATTCTATTTGATCCATAGATAGGACCCTGTTAGGTGCTACCACTTCGAACCAGAGTGGTCCTAGGAGCAATGGCAATGAAGGGATACTCCACATCTTCCAAAGCTCCAGCATTACTGGAGCCTCACCATCAAATTGTTAAGTGTCATATCTCGAACACTCGTTGGGGTGGGGATCTTACCCCTCGGCAGAGATGCAGTCGGTGTATTCTATAGCCTCAGCCGACTGGGCTATAAGTGCAGAGTGAATGCAACTACTGTTTTTTTTTCTTCTTCGATGTTTAGGAAATAAGTGTTTTTTTTTTTGTTTGTTTTTTTAACTCACTTTAGGTGCATTAGTTGGATTTACTTACTAATGAAAATGTTGCACGTGAAATATACAAGGAGCACAATGTCTGTAAACAATGTATGTATATCTTTTAAAAAAAAAAAGAAAAAAAGCTATACTCTGATCACTAAATCTAGAACTTTTAGATCGTACAACTAGCAATGTTAAATCCCTTTTCAGGTAGATAAAACGATAAAAATATCGCTCTACCGGCAAAAGTGTTAACGTTTTGACGATATTTTTTTGTAAAAGATACAGAAAAAATACACCGAAAATCATTTCACATCTAAAATAAAAGTTAAGATTCCCGGATTAAAAACTAAATTTTTAGAGTTTTAATTTGAATATAAGCCTTAAATTTTACGGTTTCGTTAAAATTCCTTCGTTGAAATAACAAAGGAGGTTTGTCTCGACTTATTACCAAAAGTTGTTTTAGGGCAATTATCTGTAGTTAATAGTTAACAAGCCGGATTTACTAACTAGTTAATAAAACAATAGTCAAACTATTATGCTTAGATTCAAGATTTTAAAAAAATTATTTTTAGAATTTAAAGAAATTACTGATTTTTAATTCTAACTTCTCTAGTAAAAAATATTATTCTGTAAAAGTGAATGCGAATGGAGAATTAAAACTTACTGAAAATAACGATTGTATTTAACTTTGTTTTTTAAAGCCTAGGTAATTTTCTCAGCAACAGGTGTAAATTGTGTTAAAGTACAGTCTGTAATTATTTAGTATTATAATTCACTGAAAAAAAAAAATTAATTAAAAAATTGAATTGTTAGTTGACAGCACACCATTAGAATAATAATGTATTTATTACACTTTTTTTTTAAATCCAAAAACACGCGTCAGTTTGTGCGTGTTATACACACATGTGTGTGTGTGTGTGTGTATATATAAATATATATATATATATATACATATATATATATACGCGTGCATGAATATCTTTTTTGCAGATGCAATCAAAAAAACAATTAAAATAATGAAAGATTAACATTTTTGTAAAATTATGCGTTATTGAAACAAGTGTGCTTCTGCTTTTTTTTTTCTTTGTTTTGTTTAGAGGTGGCTTTAACGTTTTTTGTGGCCCAGAATTATTTCGATCAAGAAAAATATAAGAGGCCTTGCAAAATCTTATAACCATTCAACTCATCTTTCTTAAGTGAACTTATAAATCACCTTTACAAATAACAGCAACAACCACCTTTACACAGAAAAATAAATAAATAAATAAATAAATAAAAACTCCTTTGTATGGTTAGTTACAAAGAAGAAAAAAAAACAACAAAAAAACTGGATGGTGACTGTATGTGTCACATACGTGAAAACGCAACAGTTTGTTCCCCCACACCCTATTTTCCTTTTGTACTATACCATCTCATTTTTTTTCCTAGCGCAGGATGTCTCTAAAATTGGGTAAAGATAAAAGATACAAAAAAGAAAGTCCACTTCATAAAACCTGTGAGTTGTTGTAATTAAATGAATTGAATAACAATTGGAATTTTTTTTTACTTTACTTATTTTCTTCTTTCGTCCCAATCAAGAATGAATTAACAAAAATTAAAGGAAAAAAAAAACTTTCTTTAAGCTTGAGGGCCAGCCCGGCCAAGTAACACACAAAGAATCAAAAGCAATCTTTTAAAGTGCCTTATATTTCGAAAATTCAACTTATTTAACTTAGAAAATAAAATATAAAAATGAAGTCATTTTCAATAAAAAGAAAAAAACTTTTTTTTTCTTTTAAAATACCACATAGAAAATACATGGTAAATTCAATTGAATTTTGCAACTAAGAGAAAACGTGCACTCTCTCTCACTCAAATGCTCAACTTGAAAAAAGAGATCAAAAACGTAACCAACATGAAATTTGATTTTTGAAACTATCGATCATTTAATGAAAACTTTAAAAAAATAACCTTAACTGTAATTTTCTGTTTGGTAGGGTCCTCACTGAAAATTGTAGCAGCAGGTGGACCTATATATATATATTATTACAAATCTTAGATATAACCAAAATCCTACTCTTGAAACTAAGTATGAATAAAGTTAATTCATTTTTTTTTCTGGAAAATTTTGCTTCTCTACTTACCTTCATGACTGTGATGTTTTGCATCGGACCATTTATAAGCTTCATCGGGTCCTCTTAGATTCTCCATACCTCTGTGGTCTTGTGGTGATATAGGAATATAATCCTCAGGGTAAAAGGTTCGAGTCCTCCATTGGGAAGAAAATGCCAACATATAGGTAAAACAAAAGCCAAAGATAATACCTACAGCAAAAGTGACAAGGCCTTTCTTAGTAGCCATGTCAAGTCTACCTTGAGTTAAGGGTGATCTACGCTGTACTGTACTATACTATGCCACTCACTATACAGATATGAAGGTAAGTTCAATGAATTATCTATTTTTTATATATGTAGACAGCGGGTAGATATGGTGGGGGGTGGGCTCCCACTGTTCATACATGTATACACCAATGTATAGTTGTAAATTCCCATCAGAGGCAGTGGTGTTTATTTATTTCTTTTTATCCGCCGGGGACATTCCAGTTGGGAGCAACTGTTGTTGTTTTTTCCCCCTTTTTTTTAAAAAATAATCCTCGGTTCGAATTGTTGATTTGAATTTTCCTTTTTCGTTGTTAAAGTAAAACAGAATTGTTTGTGTGAAATGCAAAGCAAGAAATAATATTAGCATGTTTTTAGACTTGAGTCGTTTATATCTGACATTTTAAGTGTACACAACAACTAGTATGTGTATAGTGGGTATTGGATTTGCTAAATTTACTTACAACTACGGTACCTATTTGTAGTTAGTATCATTATTAATTATTTATCAGGAAAGAGTTGGTTTCTTACTTATCTAACATCAAAATAACTCCTAATCTTTGCCCAACATACGGCTAATAATAAATTTAAATAAAATAAATATTCTTGAGTGACTTTTTTTTCACTCAGACATGCACACTCACACATAAACGTACTCATTACATTTTTTTTTAATAATTCAGACAGAATTATTACTTATCAGAGAGGGAGAAACATACATAGACATATTCACACGAACATATATATACATTTTTAGTAGTACACCTTAAACAAAACAAAATAACAATACAAAAAATCTCTTTTCTGCTAGTTTTGTACTCTGCAGTTAACTGAAGATAATTTAAAAACTAGACTGATTGCTAAAAATTCAAATATTCGTTTGAATAAATCAGAGTTTTGTTATTTTTTTTTTTAACGGTAGACTCTGATATTTACTTTAACGATCTTCACCAACCTGATGACCAGTCCTCTCTTTTCTTTTTCATTTTTAACAACCTGTGAGTCGACTCCGCAAGTGTTTGTTTTTATTTATTTATTGGTTATTTTATCTTATTTTTAAAGGCCGGAGGCTGTTTATTATTATTATCATTCATTCTTCTTTTTTTCATATCACAACTATCGCCTGTGTAGAATTTAGACCTCTAAACGCGTGTGTGTATATGTCCTACAATATTTCTTATTTAACGTCCTCCTCCTTCCCGTCTTCGTTCCAAATTTGCCGGATTCTCTTCTTCCTTCGATAGTTTACCATTTTTCTTGTGTTCTTCATCGTCGTCTCAATACATCATCCAGACATCACTGCCAAGAAGAAAACTCGGGTCTTCATCTCACCCCCACCCTTTACTCGCGGACGCTCTTCTACCGGTGCTTACCGAAAATTGGATAAACCAAAATCTTTACCGGTACCACTTCCAGACCTGTCATCCTTCTATGATTATTCCTAACCGTAATCTTGTATATTGCGATTGAATAGAGGAGGGAAAATTTTAGAAGGAAGATTGTGTTGCGTCAAACTTCGATGCAGTTGTTTACCTTGAAGACCGGCATTTGAAAAAATAGCTTTTTTTTTTTTAAAAATACAAGAATTCGAACCGTGGACCTTAATGCAAGTTCTTCTATTATCATTTTGTTTTAATTTTATAGCAAAAAATAAGCACATAATTTAATTTAATTTAATTAATTAACTTTGTACATTATTTAGACTTGGAGACGCACTTAATAATAATTCTAAAGTAAATAAATAAAATACTGTAGCCACATTAGTGAAGATTGAACTCATGACCAAACCAATATTTGTTAAATATTTTTTTAAATTTAAAAAAAAAAGATTACTTTTTAGAAATGAATTCAGACAAATTAAGTTTTAATGTTGCGATCGTTTAAAGACCGAGAATTTTACCGAGTGAAATTTAAAATTAAGCTTTAAAATTTAAAATGTCCTTTTTGATTTTTAAAACTTTTTTAAATGGACTTTTGACGTTCGGGACTTGTAGATTTGCAGAGTTAAATACAAATCATTGGTCAAAAAAGAATCCTTTCTCTATGAAAACAACGTAAACATCTTTTTTAATTCACTGACTTATTGCCGATATATAATTTTGGGAACTGTTCGGTAAAATATTTTTTAAGAAAATGAAGGAAATGATTGAAACTTGTTCTTACCTAGCTGGTGAATGTAAATATTACATTTTGATGTAATTTTTTAGTACGTTATCTCAGAAATAACGAGGTATTTATTTTCTTTGTTGTGCCATTCTGGACAAAGGTCTAAAAGGAAGCGTTATAGAAATTATATAAGTTGAAGTAATATCATAAACTAAAAAAAAAAAAAATAAAAAAAGTTAAATGAATTGCTTTTCCCATTGTCTTCCCAATGACTATTTTTTATGTAAGTTTCTCAGTCAGAAAACATAACTGACTCCAATTCAGGATGGTTGGGATATGAGGTAATAGCATATAGTCATGTATATAAATAAGCAGAAAATGGTGTAGATCAGAAAAGTAGAGAATCTAATCGATTCTACACTCTGATCTGAGATAGAAAAGTATCATGATCATAGACACAAACAAGCAGAATAATAATATAGATCAAAAGAGTGGTGGATTATGCAGATACTACACTCTGATCCTTGATAGAAAAGCGTAATGATTATAAGCATAAACAAGCAGAATGATAGTACAGATAAGAAGGGCAGGGGATTATGCAGATACTACACTCTGATCCTTGGTAGAAAAGCATGATGATTATAGGCACAAACAAGCAGAATGATAGTATTGATAAGAAGAGCAGGGGATTATGCAGATACTACACTCTGATCCTTGGTAGAAAAGTGTAATGATTATAAGCACAAACAAGCAGAATGATAGTATAGATAAGAAGAGCAGGGGATTATGCAGATACTACACTCTGATCCTTGGTAGAAAAGCATAATGATAATAGATACAAGCAGAATAATAGTACAGAATGTGTCAAAGGCAAAAAATATTAGATACAGAAATATGAACAAGCAGATGTACAATTTCTATCAATCTATCAGTTTCACTTATTATTTATTACAGGTAGCCTAGTTATTTGTTAAGTATATCTTAGAATTGACACCAGGCCACAAGTAAGGGGTATCCAGTAAAAATCAAATTCTATTCACTTGTAAATAATCTACTAGGCTAACTTGTTAACCATTGCTCTGTATCAGGCACCTTTGTTTTTGTTAGGTAGTTTAGGTTTGATATAAAGACCAATATAAAGGGCATTCAGTGAGGTGCAAAATCAGTACTAATAGACTGCTAGGTCAGCTTGCTAACCATTGCATCATGACAATGTACCCAGGGTAGTAATAGGTTAGCTTTTACCAGTATGGTAGTTGATAAGGGACACACAGGGTAGGAATTAATATGGTTCCCTATGAGGTCTAAATCTCAGCATAATGTGGAGGTGCTACACAAGAAGAAAATCTCCTGTAGGAAGGGTTCAGAAATTCCTTAGTTCTGTCAGCATTCCCTTTCAGGGGCTTTTTGGGCACCAAGCAATAAAACTAACCCTTGGCCATTTTTGGCAAAGGGACAAGTGCTGCCTGGGAGGAAAGTCTTCCGGAATTAAGTTAATTGATTTTTTTTACCCTTCCAGTGTGAATACCAGGTGAGTATTGGGACACACAGAGTACTAATAAATAAGAGGTGCCCAAGGTGCTACTTGGCAAGAGGTCTTCAGGGTACAAGTAGGGAAAAGGCACCCAGAGTCTCAGGTAAGTGGATTTTGGCCAGAATAAGATGAAGTAAAACATCTTTGCAATCATATAATAGCAGAAGATACATAATAAATGCATTTTTAGTGATTCAAGATTCAAAAGAAAGAGATTATCTATGGTCAACAATTAATATAAGGATTACTGATTGAAGAGGATATAGTCTAAATGAATTTTTAATTATTTTATTATAGAAAGGCATTGAAAATTAGGAAGAAAGGGATTGTCAGTAGTCAGGAATTAATTCAAGCATGACTGATCAGATAAGGCTATTAAATATATAATCTAGATACTGCTAATGGTTTTACTATAGAAATGTATTGAAAAAAAAAGTGATTGTTGGTGGTCAGGAATTACTACAAGCATTACTGGTAGAATAAGGCTATTATATGTTTAATGGAAATGTACTTTTAATGATTTTCTTTATAGAAATGCATTGAAAATGAAGAAGGGATTGTCAGAGGTCAGGAATTAAAGCAAGTATTACTGATAAAATTAGGATATATAAGGAAAATATATTGTTAATGATTTTTTAATAGAAATGGACTAAAAATAAGAAAGTGGCTAATGTGCTAGACCTCTTAGCGTGTTCAAACTCCAGGTGCACTATTATGTTCACTTTTGGACTAATACCCATATGAAAGACATGAAACCCTGATCCCTCCCAGTTATGGATTAAATAATACCACTACTATCCTTCTACAAGGATGGCTTTGGTATTAAATAACCCACAAAAGTTGATATGCCATCAAACAAAGGTGGAGGTGCCCATGGTGTAATGGTTATCGTCGCAGGAAATGGACACGGCGACACGAGTTCAAATCCTGGACAAGACTGATTGCATGTCACATAGCACTAATACCCTTGGGAAAGGTAGGAATCCAATTATTCTCCCTCCAGCTATGGGTAAATAGTAGGGCAGACTAGGTTCTTTAGCCTTGGTGAGGCAACTAGTCTAGGAGAAGAAAAAACTCTGAATTCAAACCTGTTAAACTCCGCTTAAAAAATTGACCTTGTGTTATATCCTGCCCGAGCGGAGGGGTTGGGTAAATATGGTCGGCCATCAAACAAAGAAGCCAAATCTATTATGCACAACTGCACCTCTAAATGCAATCTAAAGAATTTTGAATCTCTGCCCATTCCATTGTATGAATGCACTCTTTTTTATGATTTTCCTCTCAGTTTGAGGTTCTTTTTCATTCATATCTTTTTGGTTTTATGGCACACCAACCATTATAGGTTATCTAATGTCAAATCCATTTTTATACATAACAGTTCTACTTCAAACAATTCAGTTCAGCTATGATGAAAACATTTCTATTTCAAGCTATTCAGTTTTGTCAGCTAAGCTAAATGGTTCCAAGTATTGCTATATATCACAAACAATTCAATTAAACGTAAGTCATTTACTTACACACAGTTAAATATCAAAACAGTTCTATTTCAAGCAATTCAGTTTAGCATAAGCAGACAGTTTAGTTTTATTTGACCCATAGATAGAACCCTATCAGGTGCTACCACTCTGAGCCCGAGTGGACCTGGGAGTGATGACAATAAAGCGGTACTCCGTATTCCCCAAAGCTCAAGCATTACTGCAACCTCACCCATTGGATGGTTTAGTGTCATATCCAGGACACTCATTAGGAGAGTTTTACCCCTCTGCAGAGATGCAGTTGGTGTATTCTACAGCCCGAGCAGACTGGGTCATCATAATTTTTGATTCCCATATATGTTTATAAGTCTAGTGAAACTTATCTGATTTTGCAAGCATGATACAAAGACATATCTCCTTCAGATTTTACTTTGTGAGATATGTCAGGTTAATTATTATTACATTATATGATTATTTATTATATACAATGGACTAACTGCTGGAGAAACAGGGACGAGCTCATAAGTGATGTACTCTTATGGGCTCCCACATATTGCCGAGCAATGAGCTCATAAGTGATGTACTCCTATGGACCCCCACATATGGCCGAGCAAAAGCAGGATGACCAGCATGAACATACATACAGCAGCTCTGTGAGGATACGGGGTGTAGCCCTGAAGACCTGCCAGAGGCGATGAACGATAGGGGGAAGTGGCGAGAGAGGGTCAGAGAAATCTGTGCTGGCGGCACGACATGTTGATGATGAAGCTTCATTTTGATTGTCACATGTTATAACCTTTAGTTGCTATTTCATGTTACCATTTCCAATAATTTAAGTTGGGTGGGGAGTCCCCATATTGTATTGGGTAATATACAGGACTGTGACATTGTAGAGAGTGAGTTCAAATTCAGTTCATGCTATTATGTTCACTTTTGGACTAATAGCCTTGAGAAAGGTACTGAACCCCTTATCCCCTCTAGCTATGGGTTAAATAGTACTACTACTGGTTTTAGCATTAAGTAATCCATGAAGAATGATATACCAGTAAACTAAGAAAAGAAAAAAATCTAGCTGTAAATTGGTTATTTTAGTCAGACTAAAATATTGTAGTAATAAAATTTTTTAGTTTTTCTTTTGTTTTGTCATTTAAACTAAAACTTTGTATCTTTATTTTATCTCATGCATATGCACTTTATGTTAATATGTAACGGTGTAATGGTGTAATGGTTAATGGTGTAATGGTTAATGGTGCAATGGTTAATATGTAATGGTGTAATGGTTAATGGTGAAATGGTGTAATTGTAATGGTGTAATGGTTAATGTTGTAATGGTTAATATGTAATGGTGTAATGATTAATGGTGTAATGGTTAATGGTGCAATGG
This sequence comes from Sepioteuthis lessoniana, assembly GCA_963585895.1. Classification (NCBI taxonomy): domain Eukaryota; kingdom Metazoa; phylum Mollusca; class Cephalopoda; order Myopsida; family Loliginidae; genus Sepioteuthis; species Sepioteuthis lessoniana. The sequence goes on along the minus strand of OY757941.1, from coordinate 48,646,992 downwards.
TTAATATGTAATGGTGTAATGGTTAATGGTGTAATGGTTAATATGTAATGGTGTAATGATTAATGGTGTAATGGTGTAATGGTTAATATGTAATGGTTAATGCTGTAATGGTTAATATGTAATGGTGTAATTGTTATTGGTGCAATGGTTAATATGTAATGGTGTAATGTTTAATGGTGTAATGGTTATTGGTGCAATGGTTAATATGTAATGGGCTAATGTTTAATGGTGTAATGGTTAATATGTAATGGTTAATGGTGTAATGGTTAATATGTAATGGTGTAATGGTTAATGGTGTAATGGTTAATATGTAATGGTTAATGGTGTAATGGTTTAATGGTTAATGGTGTAATGGTTAATGGTGCAATTGTAATGGTGGAATGGTTAATATGTAATGGTTAATATGTAATGGTTAATGGTGTAATGGTTAATATGTAATGGTGTAATGGTTAATGGTGTAATGGTTAATATGTAATGGTGTAATGGTTAATATGTAATGTTTAATGGTGTAATGGTTAATATGTAATGGTGTAATGGTTAATATGTAATGGTGTAATGGTTAATATGTAATGGTTAATGGTGTAATGGTTAATATGTAATGGTTTAATGGTGTAATGGTTAATATGTAATGGTTAATCGAGTAATGATGAAATGGTGTAATCGTAATGGGTAATTGTAATAGTGTAATGGTTAATATATATTGGTGTAATGGTTAATGTTGTAATGGTTAATATATAATGGTGTAGGTGTAATGGTTAATATGTAATGATATAATGGTTAATGAACTAAGCTTGCAGATCATTGTTAGTGAGGTCAAATCTCATTGGGTGCCTTATATCTTTGGCTTTGTATTAAACACTTTTCTATTGTGTGAATTTGACACAACTATTGCATATGCACAGGTTCATTCCCAACAGGACCCCCAACAGAAATTTTGCAGAGTGGTAAAAAACTATTTTCAGTCTCCCAAGATAAAGCACCTTCCCCCTCGTGATTGATATGCCATTAAATAAATGGAGGTGCCAGTGGTGTAATAGTTATCATCGTAGGAAATGGACTTGGCGACACAAGTTCAAATCCTGGACGATACTGATTGCATTTCACATAGCACTAATACCCTTAGGAAAGGTATGAATCCAATTATTCTCCCTCCAGCTATGGGTAAATAGTAGGACAGACTGGGTTCTTCAGCCTTGGTGAGGCAACTAGTCTAGGAGACGGAAAACTCTGAATTCAAACCTGTTAAACTCTGCTTAAAAATTGACCTTATGTCATATCCTGCCCGAGCAGAGAGGTTGGTAAATATGGATATGCTATTAAATAATAAAAAACAAACCTAACAAAATTAAAGAGGTGCTTGTAAATTTTAATTAATTCTATTTACATTTACCTAAAAATACATACAAGTGTAATACATCTATAATTAAGATAAGACTAATTTTCAGTCATTTGCTTCATTTTTCTTGCCAAACAGTTAAATCTCAAAATGATGTTTTCGTCTCCCCCCGCAACAATTAAGAATTTATAACCATAGTTCACATAAGACTAATTTTCAATCATTTGCTTCATTTTTCTAAGTAAACAGTTAAGTCACAAAATGACATCTTCAACTAGCTACAATTCAGTCATCTACCATATTTCTTTAGTCTTTCCTCCCTCATCCACTAAGAATTTATAGCCTATTTAAGGCTTGCTGTAAGTGTTAAATAGCAGTGCTAAAAATTGCTGTCAGAATAAAAGTATTTGTGAAAATTCAGCTTTTTTAAACTATTTAATGTACTGTGATAGTCTTTGAAAGAATGAAAAAATAAAAATATAATATGAAAATAAAACTTTAGACTGGAGCCATTTACTAATTATTTTCCCTAGGTATTAATTAACTGAATTTTTATGAATTGATTTATTTATTTTATTTTTTTACGAGAAAAAAAAAACATTAAAAAAAAACTACACAATGCAGATTTACACTCATTAAAAGTAGGCATTTTTGAGATATTTTCTTTGTTATGGAAATAGGATGCTGACTTGCTCAAATAATACCTATTATGACTTTTTTCAGTATGATTCATATTGTATCAATTTATTTTTCTATCATATAAATCATCTATCCTTTTGTAACTTAATATTCTAGCTATGAAAGATTGTTACACACAGAATAGTAAGGATGATATATATTGTATATTATTTTCTAATAAATATGAAAAAATTCCCGTACTGACCGTTTTATGAGGCATGACCTCCCATATCAACCAAGGAATTTCGGCTGATGACCATTAGATAGCATTTCCAAAACGACAGAAGCTAATATAAGGCAAAAAGACTCAATTGCTTTACCCACAGACAAGACATGCCTCATTCCTCTTTAAGGGATGTTTTTATCTCTAATGAACCTTGGGTCACATTGAAATCAACCTGATAAAATAATACACAGCATATAATGCTCTCAGCTCTCTAATCTACACACAGGTATCATTAATAATTCTACACAACCAATAAGCCAGGAACTTTTCTCAAACGTCAGTCTATCACAAATTTTTATATCTCTTTAAAATTTCATACAAATATATGAATGATTGTATCGTAGTACAAATGGAATTTGCTGCCTGAGTTAAAATCCAGCTCTTTGTGTTTCAATTTTCACGAATGCCTTTGGAAAGGCATGAATCCATATTTTCTTCCTTCTCAGTCATGGGTAAATAGTAGGACAGACTGGTTTCTTTAGCTTTGGTGATAGAAGCAAACTAGCTAAGGGAAAATCCTGAATTTAACTCTTGCGAGTCCACTTAAAAAAAAGGACCTTCTTTCACATCCAGCTCATAGCACAGAGGTTAAGTAAATAGCACAGAGTTGAAGGTGCCTGTTGTGTTATGGTTATCATCATAGGAAATGAACACGGCAACACGAGTTCAAATCCTGGACAAGATGATTGCATTTCACATAGCACTAATACCCTTGGGAAAGGTATGAATCCAATTATTCTCTCTCCAGCTATGGGTAAATAGTAGGGCTGACTAGGTTCTTTATCCTTGGTGAGGCAACTAGTCTAGGAGAAGGAAAACTCTGAATTCAAACCTGTTAAACTCTGCGTAAGAGTTGACCTTGTGTCATATCCTGCCCGAGCAGAGGGGTTGAAAAGGAGGTGCCCGAGGTGTAATGGTTGTTGTCGCAGGAAATGGACACAGTGACACGAGTTCAAATCCTGGACGAGAGTGATTGCATTTCACATAGCACTAATACCCTTGGGAAAGGTATGAATCCAATTATTTTCCCTCCAGCTATGGGTAAATAGTAGGGCAAACTAGGTTCTTTAGCCTTGTTGAGGCAACTAGTCCAGGGAGAAGGAAAACTCTGAATTCAAACCTGTTAAATTCCGCTTCAAAATAAAAACTAAATATAGAGTCCCATGGGAAACTTTAGCGGTGAGAGAAAAAACGGGCACTAGTAAGAACAGCCTCCAAAAAATATCGAAAAAATCCAACAAACACAAATG